>JAQPPZ010017210.1:5625000-6250000 GCA_028583015.1 Wollemia nobilis | reverse complement strand
CACAACATTCTTAGACACAAATTATTACAATTAGCAAATATTCCAAGCATGAACAAGAAGAAAAACAAATACACAAATGCTCCCCCTGAGAATGTGATCCCAAGCTAGTCACTTCTTGGGAAACGAGACCACTCCACTTTCTATTGTTGGAATGAAAATCCAACTAAACCTCAACTTTCTGTAGGCTGCGTACAACACGCTATCGCTGCAGTATTTTTTGCCTCTGTTGTGAATAAGGAAACTGACTCTTGTTTTTCTATACTCAGTTACTTCCAAAGCCTCAGTCAATAGGCTCACTAAGAACCTGCTCAACAAGCTCACATGGAACTTGTCCAAATCTGGTCTAACAAGTTTACCAAGAACTTGCCCAAATCTGTTCAAGAAACCTGTCTCAACATTGTCCTTAAAAATTTCCCAAAGGCCTTCTTCAAAGGCTCAATCAATCATGCTCAAGAGGTACTCAAGATGAACTCAAAATGTTTTTCTCTAACTCAAGTTCAAGTTCTTTGCACAACCAATGGGCTTCAACAACAGTGCTTATAAAATATTCTTCATATAACAATGATACTCATGTTCTTATCAAACCAAGTGGGGATCATCACCAAGCTGGGAACCATCTGGCTGCTCAATATAAACCTGTTCTTCAAGTTTCCCATTTCACAACGCTGTTTTCACATCTGTTAATAAAATTGATAAGTGACTCACACTTGTACCAACTTTTGTTCAGCACTGTACCAATCACTGCAGTTTTACTGTCAACTCTGCACAAGCATCAAATACTGTTTCTCAACACAAACCAGATCCATTTTTACATTTACAGCTTGGTCTAAGTTTTCTGCAGTCACCGCTGGTCACATCTTACTTTCAACTGTGCAAATCTGGAGAAGACATTCTGTCAAACACTTCACGACCAACCATACTGCACTTTACTCGGCCTCATACTTCTTAACCTCGGATTGGCATTTTATCAACAGTTAAAACGAAACTGTCTGAGAATTAAATAGCTTCACCAAGGCATCATGAAAGTTCTAACGATCTTTACATCAATGAATGGAACAGATACATGCTTCTTTAATCGAAACACAAATACGTAGCTAGAGCAACCATTCTTCCACTAATCAAATTATCTGAACTGTTACATTCCATGGTTTCGAACAGTTACAGTAAGAAGCATCAATAGTACAATAATGACATACAACAATACTCCCAATGGTGACGACTCTCCATTTAATCTCCATCCTTCATGGCACTTCCACAAACAACTAAACGAACAGATATAAACTTAGACAACTATAGTGCAACTCCTCCTTACTGCTTGCCTTTCATCCTCAGGTTAACCCAACAAACATATAGGAGCAATAAAATAAAACCTTTTTCAAAATGCTCCCCCTGAGGATGTGTTACCTGGAGTTGCTTAGTGCAGTAGAGGAGCAGTCTCCTTCAGTTCAAGGAGACACGATTTCCTCTCTTCTTTCTTTCTCCAGACTTTCTTGACCTCGGACTTGGATTTTTCACCTGCATCCCTATTTTGCATCATTGCGTGAACTCGAATATTTCTCTGGTGTGGTTGTCTCTTATGCATCCATGATGAATGATTATTTTCCTTTCTTCTATGAACCTGATTTATTCCCTGTCTGTGTTGCGTTCTTTGCGTCTTATGAAATCTACTGTTTTGCCTTAGATTTGATACATAAGCGCTTGGACAAAACCTTGCTATGTGCCCATGACCATTGCATTGAAAACATTGTACAAAGTGTTCACTCAGATATGCAGATGTATTTCGACCAGCATAACTCTTTGATTTATTATTTAATCCACAATAAGTTGCCTTGTGACCATACTGGTTACATCTGAAACAATAGCCATTAAAAGTGTTAGTATGAAAAGAGTGAGAGTGGTAGAACCTCTTTTGTTGTGGCTGCTTTGCTGTAAATCTCCTTTGATATTTTCTTTCTTTTGAAGATACAGCTTTAACCTTTTCTTGCTCGGACCCTTCAACAGTGAACTTCTTCTTCTCTGCAGAATTGGAAGATAAAGGTTGTTCAGCTTCATATCCAAGACCATGCTTATCCGTGGAGCTTCTCTGATGACTTATCATTTTATCTAGCAATTATGTGCTCTTCTCGAATTTAAGATTTGTATTGGCCTCTTCTAGTTGTTTCTTCAATGAAACAATCTCTTCTTCTTGTTTGCGGCAAATAATCTCTTTCTCATTGATCTGCGACCTGAGAGTTTCCTCAATCCTTTTAGACTCTTCTACTTGCAGCTTTAGATTACTAACTACTTTGTTAGAATCCTCTTCATGTTTGTTACACACATTGACTTTATCATTCAGCTGTGACTTCAAGTCTTCTTCTATTTTCTTGGCCTTTTGGAATTGTAAGAACAGATTTTCAATCTCATCCCCATATTCTTCCAATTTCTTGGACAGTCTTTTGTTCTTTTTCTTTTCTATACTCAACTCTTCAAGAGTAGAGATCAACTCACCTTCCCAGTCTACTTCAACATTGAGGTTTTTATTATCTGCTTCAGTGTTCACTCCTTCTACCTTTTCTGGTTCAATTTCCTCTACCACGGAACTGAAACTGGTTGAGATGTCTTTTTGAAGGAGGTTCTATTCTTCTTACTTGGAGCTGTAATTTGATCTTCATTCCAATTTGCTTCTGCATTCATTTCTTCTTTATTACATTCCTGTTCTGATTCTATTTCTTCTTCATCTTCACTGCTACTAAACCCATGACACTGACGTTCATTATGCCCGAGTTGATCAAAACATTTTGAACCTTGTGAACCTGCATTATGACCGAGTTGACTCTTGGCCTTTTCTCCATTGTTTGATTCATCTCTTGAATCTACAACAATAATGAATTTATCTTTATTTTCTTTTATGACCCTGTGTGATCTTTTCTTCTTGTGTCTCATGGTTCCATTCTTGCCTTTCTTTGCCATTAGAGTATTAATCCAAGATCAACCCTAGCTGATTTAGCCTTTAAAGGGAACTTGGCTCTGATACCAATTGTTGTACTTAGTATGGCACTGAGAGGGGGGGTGAATCAGTGTAGCATTCCAAAACATGAATTAATAGCTCTAAAAACCATAGCAATTAAAAACTTATAAACAGATATAATAAGTACCGCAAGAGAACATCACACAACACAGATTTTTAACGAGGTTCACCAAAATGGCTACTCCTCAAAAAGAACGGCTGCTTGGACTACCATCCAAATCCAGCCTCTTGCAAAGCACCAACTTTACAATTTGTTTACCAGCACCAACTGGAAGGAGCACCAACCCCTTATTTATCTGCACCAACAGAAAGGAGCACCAACCCCTAATTTTCCAGCACCAACTGGACTTCAATTTTGAATGAAAATGTTTGACATATACCTTCGTTATTGCAAGACTCTAACTGGTCTACTTCACCTTTGCAATCTCTGCGCACTCTGCTCTTTCTTGCGCAATCACTTCACACAATCTGCTGCACTGCTACAGCCAAACTTTGCAATCAACTTTGCCCTTCGTGCTCTCTGCACACTCTGCTTTCTCTGCTCACATGCTTCGCACACTCTGTGTCGTTCCACACTCTGCTCTCTGTGCGCATTCACAATCGCACTTCGAACAACTCGACATGACTAGCTCACATTATGCACTTCGCTATCATCTCGCCGGTTCTATGCTATCTACGCTTTTACGACCGCATATCGCACTTCGATATTCACTCAAATCGATTCATCTCGCTCGTTGCTCAATGCAGACTTTACTTGCACAAATTTGATACACATTCTAATTCATCTCAAACTCAAAAACTGCCCTCCTTTTATAGATGAAATTTCAAGATCAAGTCTTTAAACAATCATTGAACCCTAGAGACTATAAACCCTAGAAATTGTCAGACTGCAAAACCCTAGAAATTGTCGGCTGCAAACCCTAGAAATTGTCGACTACAAACCCTAGAAATTGTCGACTGCAAAACCCTAAAATCTGTCGACCCAGATTCAACTTTGTCGGCCTCAACTGCTACTGCCACCTCTGTCACCTTCCTGTAACTATTGCTATGAAATAGAAACATGTCGCGATATCGTGACACTTTTTGTAGCCGTACACCTTCTTGTCCTTGCTGTCACGAAATCGTGACCCTTTTGGCCTTTGATAGCTTTGCCACCGTTCTTGTCATGAAATCGTGACACTTCGAACTTTTGCTGACGTCATCCTCATTCTTGTCATGAAATCGTGACGCTTTCGGCTTCCAGAGGCTTTTCTTGCAACCTATCATGAAATCGCGACACTTTCAGCTTTCGCATCCTCATCTTTGTCATGAAATCTGACGCTTTCTTCAGCTTTTCTCTCACGAAATCGTGACACTTTACTTTTGACGTCATCCTCATCTTTGTCATGAAATCGTGACACTTGCTTCTACTTTTACTTGTAGCGAAATCGCTACAACTTTATTTTATCTTGTAAATCGCACAGCTTTCGCTTAACACATTTCTTGCTTCATGCATTAGCGAAATTTCAACATGTAGCGAAATCGCTACAACTTTTCCACTTAACGCTTTCTCCTTGCTTGGCCAGCGATATTTCAACACGTAGCGAAATCGCTACAACTTTTCCACTTAACGCTTTCTCCTTGCTTCGGCCAACGATATTCAACATGTAGCGAAATCGCTACAACTTCTCGACTTAGCTTCTTGGCCTCCAACATGTCGTGAAATCGTGACAGTTTGCCTTGTGCCTTCTCTCTCCTCATTTTTGTCGTGAAATCATGACAATTTTCTCTCGCCTTCTCTCTCCTCATTTTTGTCATGAAATCGTGACATTTTCTACTGCGCCTTCTCTCTCCTCCGACTTGTCACGAAATCGTGATAGAAAACATGTCGCGATATCGCGACAGTTTTCTAACTTGTCTTTTTCTTTGAATTTTTGAAACTGGGTCACTTCTTTCTTCCTGAAAACTTGTTGTACATGATCTAACTAACTTTTGAACTTCTATCCTCTGCATCTGAATGACTTCTGAACTGCCTGTCCATTGCATCATTAGATCTAACTGACTGTATTGACAACAATGACAATACTCCCGCAACACCTTGCTCAACACTGAACTCCTATCCATTGTACTTTGGCTGCACCTTGCTGATCAATAAACTCCTGTCCATTGCATCAATAAATCTGTCTGACTGTGTTGACAACAATGACAATACTGTTTGTTGCACCTTGCTCAACACTCTATAGCCTTTAGATTTGACACACTAGGGCCAAATAGCTACTAACGTTATCTAGCAAATCTCCCTTTATCTCATATTATGTTATCAATATTTATGATATCATAATGCATCTTATCATTTAGTATCTTGATTGCTTGTAGTGTTGGTACACTCCTTGACAATAGTTTTATGAGATCCTGGGATTTGATAATGATGTATGGATCTCTTGTTCAAGTTGCAAAAATAGATAATCTTATTTTAACAAGATAGAATTTTCAAGCTATGCTATGCTTCTTCAGAGCTCTTAATAGGTTGTTCATCATACAAATGTTTTTATCTATACTTAAGAAAATAAGTGAAAAAGAATTAAATATGGATATATCATATTCATTCCATAAGGTAATGAACTTATTAGTATTAGAGGTATCTTATGGCTTGTACTTGTAATGGTTTCTTTTGTATCTCAACAATACTCCCTCATGTTGATTCCTTTGCTTGGAGTGATCAATTGATGCAATATTTGTTGTATAACAATTTGTATGAATTAAATGGATCTAAATTTCTTGGCTTGTCATATGTTTGGTTGCTTTGGACTTATACCAAACATTATTGTGTCCTCTTAGTCATGCTTGTGCAACAAACACATGTTCTTCTTTAATCAAGTTATCTTTGGCTACATTAGTGTTGTGCGTTTCTCTAAATTTTATTTCTTTTGTTTAAGATGAATTATCTTGTTGTTTGTTCATCTCTTGTGAAGGAATTGGAATTTTTGAATAAATTATGCCAACATTCCTTCATACTATTTCCCTTTTTACCAAAAATTTCACACATCCTTTGTGTGTGAAAAACATTTCTTTGAGAATCATTTCTCTAATTATGATATCTTTAATAGTTGTTTCTCTATTGGAAGTGTTGTGGAGGTCTTATGCCTCTTCTAAATTGCTACTTCCCATTTTGATTTGTAAGAAGTAATTGTTCTTCTTCATTTGCTATATGTGAGGCCTCTACTTTTTGAAGTAGGTTCATTAAATTTTCAACGTTTGGTATTTGTTGAATAATATTTAATGTTTTCACAAAAATATTATATTTTAAAGGGAAATATCATAAAATAATTGGAACTAATATTTTGTCAAATACCTGGATTTCCAATGCTTGTAATGATACTCACAATTCGATAATTCTCCTCATGAAAGATTCCAATTTCTCTCCACTTTTTATCTTCAAGCAATGGAGTTAGCTTTGGAGAAATATAATTTGATTTTGATTATCTACTCCAAAGACTATTTGTATCTTCTCCTATGGATATTTATCCATGGCTAAATCCAAAATGTATGCTTGTACTTCATATGCTACTCCAAACATGATGATTAACCTTACCTTTCTGTGTGTCTTGTCAAACTTTATCTGATCTTCATTTTCTTCTTCAAGATGGGAAATAGTTCCATCTACAAATTTCCATGCTTCTTCAAATTTGGATTGTGTTCTAAGTTTGGTCTTCTAGGTAGCATAGTTATTCCCCCTTAATAGTTGAGAATCAGGCAATAAGAACTTTGGTGCTCTACTAGCCATAGTAAACTTTCACAAAACTTAATATTCCCCTTTCACTAGATCAACCTCAAAAAATATTTTTTGACGAGTATATATAAGTATATACTTATGTTTTGATAGTTGCTTCAAATCACAAAAAATCATTCTCGTCTAGGAAAATATTAATGGTGAAGTTCCTTTCTCCCACTTGAATATTTCCAAGGAGCATTCTTCAGAATATTCCAATCTCTTCTAGAAATTTATAAGTATTTTACAACTTTCCAATAATAATAGCATTGTGTTGAACAAAGTATGAGTGACACTTATTTGAATGACAATGAATTTTTTCTTTGAACATTATAGATATTTAGTAATGTAGAGATGTGCACCACATGTATTGCTCTTATTTGATGAGTCTTCTCACCAATAAAATTTTATTTCCTTCACTTTCTTAGTAGCTAACTCTAGATTGTTGCACCCCTTCTTTTTCAAAACTTTACACATTGTTCTAAACTCTATTCTTGCTTTGTAGAAGGTTTGTATCTAGAACTAATTGTAGGATTAAAAAATGAATGGGGCTAAAATTCTCATCAATTCCCTATGGAAAAGCCAAATGCAATAATTTTATCTCCTTCTAAAGCTCTCGAGAGGGTAGAATTGAGAAGTTTTAAAGCTTATACAAGATTTTTATCAACAAATCCTAAATATGCCTATAGTTGTAAAAAATCAATCCTTGTTTTTTCAACAATTCTAAATATTCAATATGCTGATCTTCTCAAAGGTTCAATGATATGACTATAGCAGTAGTGATCTCCTACTCAAAACTACTCAAGTGTATTCACTTGCTTGTGAGTTATTCTTGGCTTCTCTAAGGACATAATGGTGGTATAATTTATATGAGGAGGATGATCAATTAAGTTCTTTTCTTGCTCTTCGAAAACTAGACCCTTCTATATATAAGTTTGAATTCCTTGTTTCCCACATAAGGTTTTACTAAATCTTGGTTTTTCATAATTGTCAAGCTTGAATGCTTGTCAATATTGAACTCATGTGACTCCTACACTTAAGTGTAGTATAACAATTATTCGATTATTATAACAATCATTTAATATGTTACAATTCATGTTCTCATTTTTCTTATCAGATCGATTACTCCTTCTCAAAGTGCTTTTGTCTTCCTCTTGTTTGCTCATGGATTTGTTACGTTGCTTTGGAACATAATGTTTTTTCCTCTTAGGATATACTTCATGTCTTTGTTGTCTTTCTTGGACTAATATTTTCCTTGATTTTTTTCACATTACTTGACATTCTCAAGTGGCATATATTTGTAATTTCTAAAACCATATGCTTGTTCATGGAGGAAAGATGATGATTTCAGATACTTTTCAAGAGTAGCTCAATATATGGAATTCTTCCTTTTGACAATGATTGCTTTTCTTGCAATCATATTGAGGAAAATTTAATGGCTTCCTTAGTGTAATTAAAAAGAGCAAATTATTCTGCAAGGGGAACTTATGACCCCATTTATTCGTAGCTTCATAAAAATTTGGTTCTTTCTCTTTTCTTGTTGAATACCTGGTGCTACTAATGCTTAGATGTTTTGAACACCTTCAATATTGTATGACATAATTTTTTACCTTAAGCTAATATTATTTAGGATTTATTATCCTAAGATTGCTTCTTCTACTATGGTTTATCCTTAGCAAGAATTGATTTTTAACAAAAACTTCCATGGAATTTTCTTCATGAAGAAGATGATTACCTCTTCTTTAGAGGTTAATCTAGTCAATATTTTGACAAGGTTGTTTACATTTGAAAACATATTTTCAAATAGAGTGCTCTTTATGATTTATCTATGTCAAATATTGAGGAGGATAAGAGGGAGAGATTACTCTTCCTTATACCTACTCTAATACCACATGTTAGAACTTAATGCTTTGATGATTTGTATTATGAAGTGATAGGTATTTAAATATACAAAATACATATTTTAGGCATAAAAAACCTTTAACTAAAATTGCAACTACCTATATCCTATAGTGTATGCATACACCTTATGATGTGTGGTTATACCACATGCCACTTCACATGGAATATGATGTAATAACTCCTAACACACCATTGGATTCAATTGGTGGGTGTAGTTGAGAAGACTTGTGAACTCTATGCAATACTCGTCAACCATTCAAATTTGGTTTGCTTGCATTAGATGGACCACATATAAAGTGGAAAATAATTTGTCAAATGTTCAGAGGAATCATTATTTGGAGTTGGACAACAAAAGAGGATCCCCTAGTTGGTGAAGCTCCCATCACAACCATTGATGAACATTGTTTCCAACTTCGTAGCCACTAATGTGACACAAATTTGTTTAGGAACATGGCGTAGATGGATAATGCTATCCATATTGTCTACCCACCTACATGGATTGATACCATCAAAGGTGGGCATGTCGATGCATGGAATAACAACATCATGAGGCTAATGGAGGAAATTAGAAGCACTTCCTGTAGAGGAAACTAGATCATAAGAAAAACCTAAGTTGTAATTACCTATGCCTAGAAAATTACCTCTAGTAGCATAGGGAGATAACAAACTTCTATAGGATACATGAGGACTATGACCAAATGGTGGTTGTTGAAGAATACTTGTGTCCCTTATATTTGGTGCCTAATGAACGATTGAAGGTAATTTCTAAATGATTTATTAGGACCCATGGATAAGAGGATGCATAGTAGATGATATTTGTAGGATGATTTGGATGTTAGCTAATGACTTTGCAATGTAAGAAACTACCTTTTCTTGATTCTCAACATAAACACAAATCGGGGTCAATAGTATTAGGAATAGTAATACCAATTGGAGTGGCAAGTTGAGTGATAGGGGGAAAATTATGATGCTTTCATCTCACTTGGGAGCTTTGGTGACTTATCTAAAAGGAAAAAGAGGTGTATTCATTTATCTCAGTTCAAATCTTGTTCACCATGTCCATTTAAATAGTTGGAGCTATTTAATTCTATAGATAATGATGCCCTTATTCATGGAGATGGAACACTCTTATACCCAAGTAGTGATGGTGGTACTCAAGCTAAATGGGTATGGCATAAGGTATTTATACCTTTTTATGTGAAGAACAAAAGAAGAAATTTATTTCTTATTATTTTTTCTTGAAAAAAAATCAAAAGGAATTTTAAAAGATTGACGTCTTTTAAAAATGTCACTATAGATCATGATGCCCTTCTTCATGGAGAGGGAACACCTTTGGAACCAATTAGTGATGGTGGTACTCAAGCTAAATGGGTATGGTATAAGGTATTTCTACCTTTTGATGTGGGGAACAAAAGAAGAAATGTATTTCTTATTATTTCTCCTTGCAAAAACATCAAAAGGAATTTAAAATAAATTGATGGCTTTCAAAAATGTCACTCTAGGGCTATTTTGGAGGGTAAACATCTAGAGACCATAAATTTTGCATAAGAAAATGTTTTGAGCTATTATTTTTATCAAATAACATTTTTTTAAGCACTTTATATTGGTGGTATTTTTTCAAGGACTTACTTCAAGTGGAGGGATATCTCATTGTGTGATTGTATTCAAAGCATATTGATATATTTAAAAAAGTGTAAACATACCATATGTTATACATTGTTAATGAAAATATTTGATTTTGTAGTATCAACCAACAGTCCAATAGCCTTCTTATAGCATGATATATTGATTTGAAATTTGTGGCCTCATTGATCAAAGGATGGACCAAAAGAAAAGTATCATCAATAAAATAGAGATGATATTGGAGAAGACCATTTTGATAACCTGAATACCTTTGATTTTTCCTTCCATTTTTGCTTTTGAGAGAGCTCTTTCTAACACCTCAACAAGAATAATAAATATATAAGGAGATACTAGACCAACTTGGTAGAGTCCATGGGATGACTTAAAGTAACTAGTAGGGAAACATCGACCAAAACATAATTTTTTATAGTGCTATAACAACATTAGTCCATTCACATCAATATTGAATAAAAATCAAACTTTATGAGAATATCATATAGAAAATTCTAGCAAACACTATCATATGTTTTGCTTATATCTAAATTTATAAGCATACCTAATTTTTCATATGGAGAGAATATATGGTCTTTTTTGCAATTGTTACACCATAAAGAATTTGTTTACCATGAACAAAACCACCTTGTTTTAATGAGATAAGACAATCTAGAATGATTTAAACCTGCTTGCCATAATTTTCGAAATGATCTTATAAATTTTATTACAAAGGCTTATTGGATGAAAGTTATTAAAATATTATATGTCTTTTTTGGAAATCAATGTAATAAGAGTAGCATTGGTCTCACTCACTATAGCCTTCTATTTCTAGGCCTCTTCAACCACAACCAACATATCCTTCGATAAGTCTTAAAAGCTTTGAAAGAAAATTATAGAAAATCCATTGGGTCTAGGTGCCTTGCTAGGATGGAAAGAGAAAATTATTTCCTATAGCTCCTCCATAGATAAATTCTTCTTCATCATGCTTTCATTTTATCATTGTGTGATAATTGATGAAATATTTTGAAAAAGCTTATCTTATGTCTCTTTATCTTGCACAACATTTGATTAAATATTTTTGAAATAGTTAATTACTTCCTTCCCAATATCTTCTTCTTCCTCAATAATTCTTCCATCTAGAGTAAAAATATTTTGGATGTGATGAAAAAATAACTTGATTTTATTTTCGCATAAAAAATTGGTACTTCTATCTCCTTCCTTTAGTCATTTGTCCCTATATTTTTAGAACAAATATGATTCATTTTTCAATTCATTATGATAATTTGAAAGTAATTAATTTTTTACACCTAAGAATCCTAGTCCATTCCATTGATTTCTACTATCTCTTGTAATTTTTTGAGCTTGGACAATTTTCTTCTTTTCTTAAAAAAATTATCAAAAAAATTGGCATTCTAAAATAAAATTTTCCCCTCTATATATTTCATCTTCTGAAAAAACTTGTACATACATGATCCTTCAAAGTTTGCTTCATTCCATCATAAGATAACCATATGGAAGAACTTGGGGTATTGGAGTCACATAGTCTATAAGTTAAATGGCTTTGGATGACCATTATTGAGTAAATAAAAAATCAAGAGAATGGGTTTGTGATCTATCATTCTCTCAAAAAATTAATGAAGAGATCGATACTCTATTTGCAAATATATGTTGGATAATAAAAATTAATCTAATATTTCTGCTATATGAGTTTGTCCAATGTGTCTATTTTTATATGTATATTAAAAAAATGAAGGAATAACATCCCAAACACCCTTTGAATTGACAAGTGAAGCAAAATATTGCATTGATTTACACCAGCAAATAGGATCACCCTTATTTTCCAAAGGAGAGAGAATTTTGTTGAAGTCACCTCCAAGAATCCATATATCACAATTTGGAATCATCACTGTGTTTGACAAAAATGTGCTAAGATCCTTCCAACATATTTCATGAAGAGTAATTATAGTTGGAGCATATATTTATAGCCCCAACTTTGATGCTTTCCTCTTTGTCACAAAATAGTTTAGCAACCCAATTACTTTTTACTTCTAACAATTATCCGTATTTGTGTTTGTCCCATATTGTTGAAAGAAATTGTTGGACAATCCCCCATATTCCAAATATTTTTAAAAACATCCTTGCAATCCTCACTACTGAATTTACTTTTTGTATTAAAATATATTGTATTAAACTATACTCACGACTATAAGAACCTATTAATTCCTTAATAAATATTTTTTTAGGGGTCTTACTCATACCCTCGATAATACATGATACTATTTTTATCATCACTTTTTTTTTTATTAATAGGCTTAGCCCACTTCTTGTTAACACCCGTGATAATTTTATTTAGCTTCCCAAATATATATCCCTTTGAGTTTCCTTTTCTCTTTCTTTATGTTTTGACAACCTTCCTCTATTTTTTTCATTCTCACCAACAGTTTCATCTACTTCAATCTCTCCTATTTTTCTATATTGTTCACAATAAGACTTATCTTCTTAAGATTTATGCTACCTTAAAGAATCTAAAATGAAAGGAATATCCTCATAAACACTTTCTTCTTTATGTTGCCCTAAACACCCAAAAGTACAAGGATGACCCCCCATAGTAATTATCTTCTTATGTTGCCATAAAAATCCTAAATTTTCATGGATATCCTCCATATGCATATCTTTATTATGGTACACTTGAAACCCTAAAGTGCAATGGATACAATCTATAGTGTTTTCATTTTTATTGCAAGGAGAGAGTTTTATGCTACTTAAGAAAAAAGAAGACAATTTACTTGGATTAACCTTCACCTCCATCTCATTTGCTTTAAAATTTACCTCCCTATCTTCCTTCACACCTTTGACTCTTGAATTTGAAGTTGCATATTGTACTTCCTCATACTTTGTATCATTTTTTTCTTTTAAATGGTTTATTCGAGCAAATTGTAATGTCCCTTGCCATTTGATGATGTAAAGGTTTTTTTACCACTTTCTTAGGAGTGTAATATCTTTGATTTGACTTGGCTTCTACATGATATGATCTCCTTGCTTTATAGTGAAGTTTGTCTTATGCCCAAAAAATTTCCTCTCCATCAATTTTTACTTTGCAATCTCTTACCATTTGTTTAGTCTTATAACATTTATAACAACATAATGTAATATTTTCATGATCCACTCACTAATCCTACTCTCTTGATTTAGATTCAATCCTAGTGAACTACTGTAAAGGTTTTGAAATATCCATGTCAACACATTCAAGTGTATACAACATACCTTCTCTCCTTAGTAGTTGGTCCCTCCTAGATGAAATCCCCTAGAGTATTACTGATATTTTTTAAAACCTCCTTATTAGTAAGCTAATAAGGAAGTTCAAAAAACCTAATTTGCAATGGAAGCCTCATAGAAATTTTTTTACTTGATGGTCTTAAATGTAATGCATATTTATCCCCAAACTAAGGGCCACCATTCATTATATTATCCTTGATCCTGAATTAGAGAAGATAATTAGGAAAAATTATTTTGGAAGAAAAGTAATGTAGTAATTTGAATTCAAATATCTTCTTCACTTTATCCAATTTTGAGTCTTTAAAAAACTTGACCAATATCTGTGGAATTTACGTGTCAATCCTTTGCTTTTAAGAACCATTATTTCGTACTCAATTATCTCATCCTTAATAATAAGTTGTGTAGTATCTACTACTTGGATAGGGTTTGACATAGTTTTGCTCTTCCTCTTATCACAAACTAGGGCATCCTTAATTTGAGTAAGAGCTTTAAAAAATGACTTTCTAGCCATGTTACCTAAGATTGTCTTCACATGAATCCTTTAGTTTTTGAATTTCTCCTAAACTTTAAAGCAAGAAGTGACACTTGCTCCTTACTTGCACTTTGTTTTCTATTCACTCTTATTTTCTACTCATACCAACAATACTTATTTACTTTGTAAAATAAAAAAGATAAAATTATCCTTATGGAAACACCTCAACGATATGTTGTTGGCATTTCATCTTGATAACCTAAGTTTGAATCACGTGGAGAAAGGTCCCTTGTTGCTATGCCCTAGAGAAGTGTGTGGCTCCAGTTATAGCACCCGTTATAATTCGTATTACTTTAAAATTTTAAAAAAGTAAAATTCATTCTTATATACACCTAATATTTTTCTAAAAAAAAATATTTTAAAAAACAATATTTTATAAGAAAATAATAATCAATTAAATATACTATATAAAACTCAATTATTATAAAAAATTTAATTAATATTTAAATTATGTGTTCACCTAACTCTATAATATGATATAATAAACTAAAGAGATAATGCAAAGTTTTATTTTTTATGAAGTATGTATCACATTACTATTTTATGTGTAAAGAAGAAGAGGAAAGGCATAATTTAGAAATAACAAGCAATAATGAGTGACATAACTTGCAGGTTATAAGTTTGATTTTTTAAATTGAGTTGTAATACATATTAATATGATATTTGGTTGATTAAATGAAGGTTTTGCAAGATATTTTTATTTATATAAACTCATTCACATTTCATCGTAATTTGAAATTGAGTATTCGAAAAAAGAATCTAAAACCAAATCATTATAATATTTTATAAAAGTAATACTACTATATAAAATATAATAGGATGATATTTCTCATAAATAAATAGATATCAATTAATTAATTTTGTAAAAATTAAAATTATATTTAAAATATTTTAAAAGTTTCTTTTTTAAATATTACTTATATTAATCACACAGCATCTCAGCAGAAGCATAAAAATAAATGTATACGGGTTGATATTTATTCAAAAGAAAAAACTCATCATTAGGTGTGAAAATGATATATTAATTATTATTAAATAAATGTATACGGGTTGATATTTATTCAAAATAAAAACTCATCATTAGATGTGAAAATAATATATTAATTATTATTATTATTATTTTTTGAATTCTGGTAGTGTGATAAGCTCGATGTATAAGGTTAGGTAGTGCTTGTCAATTATCAACAGAGATTAAATCACAACCATACACACGTCGTGGTTTAAACCTTGAACCTCTTGAAGAAGAACCAAACCTTGAACCAGTGCGTTGTCCCCCATTGATAACCTTTATTACTACTGGATTTCACTAGTTATTGGGTATATACTTCCATGTTATGGGTGAAATTATGTTTATTAAATTAAAAATATTAATTCATAATAATATTAAAAAAATTTAAAATAACAAAGGTATAATAATATAAGTTGAAAATAAATGTGTATTAAGTATAAGTAACAAGTGCGAGGAGAAGGAAAAGATAGATGAGACGTTTTTCGCAGGACTGCCCAAACTACCGAACTCGTTTCGGCCATATCTCACTCATCCGGACTCGGATTGAGCTAAAATTTTGAGGGTAGATGCCTGAAAAACCCTAGAACGTCTCCACCAATTTTCATATCATTTGGAGCAACACAGATCCTAGCGCATCCCTATGTGTGAACGACATATTTGGCAAGCGGCTATGCGAGGGTTTCATACGGGTTGAGTGCAAGCGGCTCCAGAGGTTGGTTTTAGGGCCTTCGGGCCCTAGCGGCCAATATTTTTGTGGTTTATGCTCAATATTTTAGCAGGAAATGTTGCAGGGGATACAATATGGGTTAGAAATTTGTCTTTCAACAGATCATACTGTGAACTTGAGTGACAACGGCTTCCAATTTGCTGCACAAAAGAAAAGTGAAAACCATACCTTTCCACGGCGTCTAGGGCAAGGATTAAAGAGATCACGAAACAAGTTTCAAGCGAGTTGATCAAAAAATGGCTCATATCTCAAGTGAATCTGGTGCTAAGGTGCACCCACAAAATAATTCTACTTTGAAAACCCCTATCAAGGGTAAGAATTTCGAAGACTCGGTCCCAAAAATGAATTTTAGGGATGCCCTTCGTGGTGGACAGCCTCGGCCCAATGCTAATATCAATATTAGGGCTTCCCATAAACCTCTAAGAATGCCTAAGATTGATCCCAGGAAAACGGAGTCAGGATGTCTTAAAGCGGTGATGGAACTCCTATTGTTAAGCTTGATATGGGTAACATTCGAATGGCATTGAAGATTTGGAAAAAAGAGGACTAATTTGTCGGTTCGTGGGTTTTCGTCCGAGTCTATCTGCTTTCAAAGTCTGGGCTGCAAAAAGCTGGAAAACTAAAGGTGAGTTACAAATCTCTATTTATCCAAATGGTTATTTTCTTGTTTTATTTGCTAATAATGAAGATAGAGAGAAAACTTTTCAAGGGGGTCCTTGGTTTTTTGGAAGGGCGGGGCTTTTCATGAAGCCCTGGCATACTAAATTTAAAGCCGAAGAAGAGATGCCTTCTATAGCTCCCGTGTGGGTTAGACTCTTTGGCCTCCCTATTGAATTTTGGAATCCTACTATTTTTTCTTCAATTGGAAACTCTTTAGGAACTTTTATGATGATTGCTGATTGTACTCAAAATTTTGAACATATTATTTATGCTCGGATTTGTGTTTTAATGGATTTTGACAAACCCCTACCTAAAAAGATCACATTACAATTTGGGGAAGACACTTGGGAGCAAGTAGTGGACTATGAGAACATTCCTTTTCGTTGTAGAATTTGCCATGAATATGGTCATTTGGCAGTGCTTGCCCAAATAAAATTCCTGATCAAAAGAAAGAAGATATAAACTCAACTAGGTTTCCAAATACCTAAGAAGAAGAACACTCAGAAAAAACCAGTTATGAAGGATCAATCAAAGTCATCTGCTAATATGTTTGAAATCCTTTCCACAAATGATGTCCCAAGTGAGGAAGAGGAAATAATGGAAACTGAAATCTTAGAAACACAATTTAAATATGAAGGGAAGAACTCGAGAGACAAACCAACAAATCAAAGGTTTTCAACGAGAAAAAAAGGAGAAAATTTACACAAGAAAAACAATATTTCAAATGTCAAAACTTCAAATAATGCGAGGTCCCAATATAGACTCCGTTGAACCATCTAGTAAAATTTTGGCTATGTACGAGCATTCTTCAAGGTTAGAAGCCATCTCAGATTCAATTGGAATAAGTCAAGAAACAGGGAAAAAAATTGAAGATGGATTCTAATCAAAAAGTAGGTCGCAAGACCAATCAATATCATATGGTAAAAGAAGGTGAAAAGCTTGTAGAGGAAGGTAAGATTAATGCCCTTCCCAACTTTTTAGCCCTAGTATTAATGAAGATCATCACTTGGAATATTAGAGGACTCAAAGGGAGTCTTTCAAAACAAAATGAAATTAGAAGAATGATTCAGGTAAATCATCCACATCTTGTTTTCCTTCAAGAAACAAAGATGTCAATGGAGGATATGGACTTAATTGCCGGTAAAATTTGGCAGTTGGAAAAGTGGTTTCCCTCGGTTCCCAAGGGACTTCGGGTGGCATTGCTTGTCTTTGGGATCCAAAAGAGGTAGTTATTCACCATATGGTTGGCAGTTGGGGTTTGTTGGCTATAGCTATTCAAAGTAGACATTCCAACTAGATTATGCTCTGCATTATTGTTTATGCTCCGACTTCTTTGGAGGAAAAAGAAGACAGTGGAAGGATATTACTCATATTATCTCTCATTTTCCTAAAGCTTGGATCTTGATCGGAGGAGATTTCAATACCATCCTCTCTCTGGATGAGAAAAGGGGGAAATAGAAATTTGGACAAAAGCAACGACCTCATGAGCGAATATATTGCAAACCTCCATCTTGTGGATATCCAACCCAGATAATGGCCTTATGACTTGGTCTAACAGAAGGCAAGGCTTAGCTTGTATAATGGAGAGATTGGATAGGTTTTGCTCTCTGAAAATTTCTTAATCCATGGTCACATTCCTAAAGTGAAGACTCTTAATAATGTTGGTTCGGATCATTGGCCAGTCATGGTGGAAATGTGGAAAACCAATGTGAGTTTCTCTCCTTTTCGTTTTCAATTAATGTGGCTTAGAGACATTTCCTTCAGACCTCATGTGCAACAATGGTGGAAGGAAGGTAAACCTAGGCATGGGACTAAGATGTTCTGTTTTGCCAAAAGACTGCAATACATTAAATCCAAAATCAAGACTTGGAGCTGGAAAGAGTTTGGGGATGTTCATAAAAAAAACATGAAGTTATTGCTCATCTTGAAAATTTGAATAAGAAAATCCGTTTAGATGGCCTCACGGAGAAGAGAAGTGCGAGATGAAATTAAACTCACAACTCAGTTAGAGGAATGGGAAAAAAGAGAAGAAATCTTATGGAAGCAAAAATCTAGAATTCAATGGCTCAAAGAAGGAGATCGAAACACAAATTTCTTCCACAAATCTCTTCTAGCTCGAAGATCTCACAACTTTATTTCTTCCTTAAAATCAGATTATGGAGATGTTGTTTATACTTGGGATGGCATGAACTCTATTGTTGTTGATTACTTTTCCAATATTTTCTTGCTACTCCCCTTGACTCGGCTTCACAATATAATGTTCTTCAAGCAATCCCTTCTCTTATCACTTAGAGGAGAACTCTATTTTGGTTGCTCTTGTTACTATCAATGAGCTTCAACAAGTAGTTTTTAAAATGCAAAAGGGAAAACCCCAGGTCTGATGGTTTTCCTATTGAGTTCTACCAAGAGTTATGGGATATCCTTCATGTTGATTTATTAGAGGTGGTGGAAGAAGCCAGGAAAGCCAAAGAAATTTTGAAGGTTATCAATAAAACTTATATTACTCTTGTTCCAAAAGCTCAAGAGGTTGATCATATCTCAGCTTTTAGACCTATTGCTTTATGTAATGTTCTTCTCAAAATCATTACTAAAATCATGGCGAGAAAGGTTGAAGCCTCTTTTGCATAAGATTATTTCCCCAGAGCAAGGGGGTTATGTGGAAGGACGTCAAATAGTAGATGAGATAGTTCTTGCTCGGGAAGCCATCCATTCCATGGATATGCAAAATTCTCCTTCCATGTTCATTCGGTTAGACTTATCCAAAGCTTATGACGAGTGGATTGGCACTTCCTTATCAAAGTTTTGAGGCAATTTGGTTTCTCTAAGGATTGGATGGATTGGATTATGGGATGTATCTCTTCGGTTTCCTACTTAGTTCTTATCAATGGCAGGCCTTCTCGGTCTTTCCCGGCTTCCAGAGGTATTAGGCAAGGTGACCCGCTATCCCCTTATTTATTCATCATTCTTCTTGAATGCTTGGGTAGGACTATAACCAAAAAGAGGGAAAACAAAACCCTTGAGGGAGTTACCATTGCTCATGGAGCTAGACCTATCTCTCATCTTCAATTTGTGGATGACTCTACTCTTTTAGGTAAAGCTACAGTTAAGGAAGCTTCTAATATTAAGCAAATCATTAGCTATTTTTCTAAGGCTACTGGGCGGTTGATCAATGAAGACAAATCTAAAGTTATTTTCTTTCATTGCTCTCTGCTAGACAGGAATCCATGGTCTTGGATAAACTAAGATATAAGAAGACCTCTCTTCCAATCACTTATTTAGGTATTCCCATAAATATTCAAAGGCAGAAAAATAAATATTGGAATTGGTTGTTGGACAAAGTCAAGAAGAAAATTGGAAAGTGGACCAACAAGTGGCTTTCTTATGGGGGTAGAATCACCTTGGTAAAATCAGTCCTTCAAGCTATTCCTATTTATGTTTCTTCCATTTTGAATATCCCAAAGGTTGTTCTTCGAGAATTGGATCAAATCGGTCATCGTTTCCTTTGGAGTGGTACTAAGGAGAAAAGAAAATGGGCCTTGGTGAAATGGGATACTTTATGTCTTCCTAAGAGTGAAGGGGGTTAGGATTACGGTCTTCAATTAATAACAACAAAGCTTTAGCTGCTAAATTATATTGGAGGATGTTGCATAACCCCAATGCTCTTTGGGCCAATAATCTCCGTGCTAAATATGTTTGAGAACAAAAGTCCTGAAGACCTTGTTCGCTATCAACTTCCTACCAAAGGTTCTCCCATTTTAGCAGTTCTTAAGAATGGTGAGGATTTGATAAAGAAAAAATTATTTTGGATCATTCATAATGGTCAACATGCAAATTTTTGGATAGATTCTTGGGATGGTCACAAGCCTTTGATAACTCAGTTTCCCGATTGGAGGCCTTGGATGGAGGAGCTTCACGAGCTAATTGGATAAAGGTGGCTAATTACTGTCGGTACCATCTTGGTAATTCAAAGGTTGGTAGATATTGGATCCCTATTGAGGACTGGCCTATTCAAATCCCAGAAAGGCAAAGACAAGATATCCAAGGCATCCTTCATATGAGATCCCTCTCTTGGTCCCATGAAAAAGATTGTTTTGGATGGAACAACACTACTAAGGGTGAGTATTCGGTTGCTCAAGGTTATTTGACCTTATGCCATAATAATCCCAACCATTCTTCGACATATTTTCTCGATTGTGGGCTCAAAAGCTCTGGCCTAAGGTGAGGTTCTTTAATTGGCTTTTATTGCATCGTAGGGTGCTTCCTGGTGAGCAACTTATGAAGCGTGGTTTTCATGGCCCTTTTAGATGTGAAATGTGTGAAGAGAATGTAGAAAATATCAACCATATTTTTATTGAGTGTACTTTAGCCTCTGAGCTGTGGAGGAGAATGGCCACTTTACTTGGCTTACAGTGGTCCAATTTTTTTACTTTTGAACAACTTTGGAGGGATTGGCCTAATCAAGAGGGTGTTGATCATTTTATTAGGCGATTAGTTTGGATGGGTTCTACCATTCTTCTTTGGAATATTTGGAATGAAAGGAACAACCAAATTTTTAATCAAGATAGGAAGGATATTCACTATATTTGGCAAAAGACCATAGCCAACTTAGTTGAATCAGTCCATCATCTCCTTAATCACCCCCAAAACTCCCACCAAATATGGGATCAAGTGATGCAAATATTGAAGATTAAACCTTCTAAGGGCAACCAACTTAAAGGGAATGTGAGTATTAGTAAGATGGATAGGAATAGAAATTGGCAACCTCCTCCTAAGGATTTTGGAAAAGTCAATACGATGGAGCCTCTAGAGGGAACCCTGGAAAAGCCAGTGTGGGAGGAATTGGTAGACTTTCAGATGGCTCCCTGGTTTTTACTTTTCTTGAGAATTTGGGTATTCTTTCCAATAACCTTGTTGAGGGGTATGGTATCCTCAGAGGCCTTCAGGAGGCTACTAAGGTTGGATGGGAAAAGGTGTTAGTTGAGTCTGACTCTCAACTTATGATTAATCTCTTGAAGAATCCTTCTAAGAATCATAAGGTGGATTGGAGAATAAAAAGAATTATTGAGAAGATTCGGTTAATCCGGATGGGATTTTTGAAAGTTGATTACAATCATGTGGTCGAGAGATCAAAACAAGAGTGTTGATGCTTTAGCTAATTGGGCTTTGGACAAAGGTGATCTTACTTGTTATGGCCACCCTCCTATATGGTGGGCTTCTCAAATTAGGGAAGCTCTTCTTTCTATCATTTCTTTGGATGGCTCCAGTTCTGAAGGTACCTAGTTTCTTCTTGTTTTTTTTTGCTTCTCTTTGGTTCATTCAGTTTTTTTTAGTTCCCTAGCTCATTCTATTCTTTATTTTGTTTCCTCTGTTGATTCTTGCCTTAATAGTCTTCTGGTCTAGATAGGTCATTGTTTTGTTCATTTTTTTTTCTTTTTTTTTTTTTTTTTTTGTTTAGTTTTTTAAGGTGGGTGGGTTTTTTTGTTTTGTTTTGTTTTTGTGTTCTTTGTGTTGTTTTTTGTTGTTCTTGTGTTTTTGTTGTTTTGTTTTTTTTTTATGTTTTTGTTATTGTTCTTGTGTTTTTTTCGTTCTTGTTCTTGGGTTTCTCTTTGTTTGTGTTATTTCGTGTTTTTATGTGTGAGTGTTTTCTATGTTTTTTGTTTTTGTTTATTGTCTGTTGTTGGTTGTTTTTTATTTTTATTTTATTTTTTAATTTTTTAGGTTTTGGTTGTGTTTATTTTTCATGTTTTTTTTGGGTTATGTCTTTGTAGTGTTATTGTTGTTTTTGTCTTGTTTGTGTTTTGTTATGTGGTTCTTGTGTTTTTCTATGTGGTTTGTGTTGTGGTTTCTTTTATCTTATTGTGCGTGTTTGGTTGTGCTTTTGTTTTTGACACACTCAAGGAGCATGTTTTTTATTTTATTTTATTATTTTTGTTGTTATTTACTTATTTTTAAATTGGTTTTGTGTGTTTGTTTGCTCCGGAGTCCTGGGCGTTTTTGGCGGAATGGATACCCCTGCCTCCTTGGGTCTTACCCGAAAGTGGCATCCCTTTTGGGATGTTTTCCACAAATAAAAAAAAAACAAGTGCGAGGAGACCTAGGTTCAAGACTCGCGGGTGTGCCCACCTTAGCATAGGTAGTAATCCAATACGACTCCTCTGAGTGCTGCGTTAGACCGATGATGACGGTGCAGACCCTATGTAACCGATGGTCCCCATCTCATGACAGGTTAACGTTAACGAAACGATGGGTTTATTAGAAGCAATCATTGATGGTTTGAACCATGTGCTGGCAGTTACTAAAAATCATGGTTGTAACCAATTCACCTATGTAACAAAAAAAAAAGTAACAAGTACGGGTAAAAATTAAGAAGTAAAGTGTTACTAAAGAGCAAATGTTATTTTTTTTTCTAAAAAAATTAAGGATTTATATGAAAAAAATTAGGTAACATGATAAGAAAGTTAATTTTGAAAGTCTTTAATAGGAATGTATTATTCAAAAGTAAAGATGCCTTAGTTGGAAGTTAGTGATAAGAGAAAAGATGAATCTATAATAAACCCTATCTACGTAGTAGATACTACACTAAAAATAATTATCAAGGATGAGATATCGAATATGATATAATGGTTCTTAAAACCAAAGGATTAATATGTAAGTTCCATGGTTACTAGAATAAAATTGGATCAAATGGAAGTGAGAATTCAAATCAAATTATTTATTCTATGATTTTTAAAATAATTTTTTTTCATTATCTTCTTTAGTTTAAAAGTAAGAGATAAAATAATGTATGGTGGTCTTTGGATTAGGGATAAAGATGAATTATATATAAGACCATGGAGTGAGAATTGCTTCCTATGTGGATTAGGCTTTTTGGGCTTCCTCATCAACACATCAATAAGAGGTTTTGAAGAATATTAATAATACTCTAGGGGAATTCATCTAGGAGGAACCAACTAGTAAGGAGAGAAAGGATGTTGTATACACTTGAATATGTGTTGCCATGGATAATTTAAAACCTTTATCGTAGTCCATCAGGATTAAATTTCAATCAAGAGAATGGGATCAACAAGTGGATTATGAAAATATTGCATTTGGATTTCACAAATATCATGAGATTGGACACATGGCAAACGATTACAAAGAGAAAATTATGGAGAAAGAGATGCAAAATTTTGGGCATAAGGCAAACTTCATTATGAAATAAGGAGATCATATCATACTAGAAGCTATGTAAATCAAGGATTTTTTGCTCCTAAGAAAAAGGTAAGAAAAGGCCTTTTGCATTATCAAATGGCAAAGACCATTATAGTTCACTTGAATCAACCATCAGAAGAAAAAATAATAGAAGGGATGAGGAAATGCAATGCACAAGTTCAAATATAAAAGGAGTTAAATTTTCAAAGGAATATGAGAGGCACATTTTAAAGCAAATGAGGTGAAGGAGGTCAAGGTTAATCTAGGTAAATTATATACATTTTTGTCAAGCAACATAAAATCTTCTCCATGAAATAAAAATTAAAGGAGTATAGAGTGTATCCATTGTACTTTAGGGTTTCAAGAGAAGCATACTAAATAAATGTATCATGGAAATTTAGGGTTTCCAAGGTAGCATAAGAAGGTAATTACTATGGAGGATTGTCCTTGCACTTTAGGGTTTCTACAACATCATAAAGAAGAAAGCATTTATGAGGCTTCTCCTTACATTTCATATTCTTTTAAGACAAAATAAATATTTAGAAGATGACTCATTATGAAAAATATAGAAAAATAGATGAGATTGATGAAGATGAAAGTGTTGGTGGGAATGGAAAAAGAAGGGGAAGGTCATCAAAACATGAGCAAAGAGAAAAACTCAAAGGGATATCGATTTGGGAAGCCAAATAAAAATATCACAGGTGTTCACAAGAAGTGGATCTAAGCCCACCAATAAAAATAGAATGTGATGTTGAAAATGATATCATAGAATATTAGGGGTATGATTAAAGCCCTTAAAAAATATTTATTAAGGAATTACTAGATTTATAGTCCTGAGTTTAATTTAATAGAGAAACAAAATTAAGTAGTGAGGAATTTAAAGATGTTTTTAAAAAATATTTGGAAAATGGATGATTGTCTAGCAATTTCTTCTCTAGGAGCTTTAGGCAATATTGCAACAATTTGAGACAAACACAAATGGGATGGACAATTGGTAAAAGCAAAAAGTAATTGGGTTAATAGACTATTTTGTAGAAAAGAGGAAAAAATCAAAGTTGGGATTTTAAATTTATATGCTCCAACTATAGTTACTCCTTATGAAAGATGTTGGAAGGACCTTAAAATATTTTTGTCAAACACAATGATGATTCATATTTATGACCTATGGATTCTTGGGGATTACTTTAATATAGCTCTATATTCTTTGGAAGAGAAGGTGGTACTCCACGATGGTATAAATCAATGCAATATTTTGCTTCATTTGTCAATTCAAATGACCTTTTAGATGTTAGTCCTTCAAGTTTTATACATGGGATAATAAGTGCATTAGAAAAACTCATATAGTAGAAATATTGGATAGATTCTTGTTAATACATGGTTGCAAATAGAGGATATAATTTCTTCATATATTTTATTGTGAGAACAATCATATCACAAATCCATTTTGGTAACTTGTGATTTACCTAGTAACGGTCATCTAAAGCTATTTTGCTTCTAGTCTATATGGCTCCAAGACCCTTATTTCGTCTAGATGGTTATGTTGTGGCTAGATGTAGTAAAATTTGAAAGATCATATATGTACAAGTTTGTTCAAAATATGAAATATTTAAAGGATCAAATGAATATTTGAAATGTCAAATATTTAGGTAATATTTGAAGGCAAATAAGGGAATTGAATCCAAGCTCAAAAATTTACAAGAGATAGTAGAAATAAATGAAACAAACCAAGATTCCTATGTGAAAGAAAAATAATTACTTTATGATTATCATAATGCATTGAAAAAGGAGTCATGTTGTGTTTGAAAAATGGCTCAAGGAGATAGAAACATAAATTCTTTTATACCACAACAAAAACAAAATTTTATTTTTGTTGCATAAAAAATATTTTAACTCCAGATGGAATAAATTTTGAGGAAGAAGAAGATATAAGTAAGGAAGTGATTAATTATTTCAAGAATATTTAAGATAATATTTTACAAAATATTCCATCAATTCTCACATAGGAATAATATGAAATCTTGATGATGATGACATCTATGTAGGAGCTACATGAAGTAATTTTCTATTTCCATCCTAATTAGACACTTGGCCCCAATAGATTTCCTATATTTCTCTTTCAAATATTTTAGGATTTATTGAAGAGTGATATGCTGGTTGTGGTTGAAGAGGCTTGGAAAAGAAAGACTACAATAAGTGATATCAATACCACTTTTATTTCATTGGTTCATAAGAAAGGAAAGATAAAATTTCATGATATTTTTCATCCAATAACCCTTTGTAATATGATTTATAAGATCATATATTATAATGAATAATTAAAATTTTATGTATAATCAAATATAGATGACTATAGAGTAGGATGGCAAGTGGCTCGGTGGGGTGTGGTGCTAGTTTTGAGTCTCAACAAAATCCTAGCGTGGAGGATGCTGATCATGGGTTAGGAGAACAGTTGCAGGTGGGCAGCAAGGATGACAAACACATGACCTTTGACCTTGGGGTCCAGTCTTGGGTAAATGTTCTAAAGGGCAAGTAAAAGGTGAATAATTTTTGTTTTAACTTACAACCACTTGCAGGAAGACTCTTGGTACCAGACTCTTTGGTGGACATGGTTGTTGCACAAGGGGAGCTTGCACTGGTTGGAAATTTTTGGGTGTCTAGCCCGAGTTAGATGCTATTAGAAAGTGGGTGAGGTCCAAATGGAAACTGCTAGGGTTCATGGAGATTGTGGCCATGCCTAAGAGCTTCTTTCTTGTGAAGTTGAACTATGAGGAGGATCGGGATAGGATTCTTCAAGGGGGACCTTGGTTTTATGGTCGTAGAGGGCTCTTCTTGAGAAAATGGGCATCAAATTTTGATCCAAACACTCAGAGTATTGCTAAAGCGTTAGTTTGGGTTAGGCTTTTGGGCCTTCCCCTCCATTTATGGCATGAAGAGATTCTTGCTAGCATTGCTCAAGAAATTGGGTATTTGATTGTGATAGATCTGGTAACCCTAGCTTGGTCTAGGTTGATGTTTTCCAGAATGTGTGTGAATGCAAATATGGAAAGGAAGTTTCTAAAGTCGATTGAGATTGAATCGAAGCATGGCATATGGACACAACCTTTAGAATATGAGAATGTTGCAGTCAAATGCTCTCTATGTAAGAAGGTCAGACACTCCAACTTCAATTGTGCCATGAAAAAGAAAGGAAACCAGGGGAAAAAGATGTGGCAACGTAAACAAAACCCAAACCCTCATCCTTCTGAGAAGGAGGGACAACCAGAGACAGGTATCAATTTGGTGAACAATGGAGATGCTCCAAAAAAGACTCAATCTGAGGCTCCAACGAAAGGAGGGGTTGCTCTTAAAGAAGGCGAGTTTGAAGGAGAAAATCTTGAGGTAAGCCTCCTAGTCTATGAACCTTCTATGAAGGATAATGTAATTGTTGGAACAAATTATTTTAGCTATCTACAAGATTTAGAAAATGAAACAACCCAAGTGGATGGTTTTGGTGAACATAGCGAGGTAAATCCCAAACCCCCTTTGAGGAACTAGTTCGAATGGAAGGAAACAAAGCAGATCTAAGTATCACCCCCCGATATCTTGAGAAAGAAATGGAAATTATAGTAAAATCAGGAGGGGAGAGTAGTAATCCAAATAGGATTACAAGAAGCCAAAAGAAAGGGAAAGTAGATGTTGGATCAGATTCTCAAAGGGGAAGACCACCAAAGGTAGAAGTCAGAGAGAAGGAAATGACTATTGAGGTGGTGAATGGCACTCAGGTGATCCTTAACTTTGGGGGGAAGAAACACCCTTTGAAATCTAAGTAATGAAAATAATGTCTTGGAACATTAGGGGGTTGAATGCCCCCTCAAAACATTGGGTGGTTTTTGCTTTAAGACAGGATCGTCAACTAGATATGATTTTACTACAGGAGACTAAAATGGATCTTCAAAATTTAGAAAGGATAAAACATGTTATTTGGAAGGAGGTAGAATGCTTGGTGAATCTAGAAAATGGGCTCTCTAGGGGTCTTATGTGCCTGTGGAATAAAAATAAAATTGAAGGAAGACATATAGTTAGCAATAGTAATTTCATTTCCTTGTTCTGTCATAATTTGGAGATAAAATAGAGTTGGATACTAACGAATGTTTATGCTCTAAACTTGGTGATGGGAAGAAGACAACTATGGTCGAAGTTATGTCAACTCAGATCAACCTTCAAGGGTATCCCTTGGGTCCTAGCTGGGGACTTCAACTCTTCGTTGTATCCATCTGACAAGAAAGGGGGATCTCCTATCCCTTCCAAAGGAATGCAAGAATTTGGAAATTTCTTGAATGACAATGAACTCATGGACATAGATCTTAGAAGAATGAAGTATACCTAGAGTAATAGAAGGCTCGAAGATCAGTTAATTTAGATAAGGTTAGACCATTTTCTAGTTTCTTAGGAAGGTCTGGTGGCTTTCGAGGACACAACTCTTACAACCCTCCCAAAAATAGGATTTGACCATAATCCGATCATTTGGGAGGTCGAGGATAGGAGGAAATAGTTTAAGAGTCCTTTCCATTTTGAACTAATGTGGATGAGACATGAGAACTTAGAATCCAGAATAGAGGAATGGTGGAAGAAAGACTTTTTAGGGCCTATGATCACCCAAGTAGCCTGTAAATTAAGATTTATCAAACAAAATCTCAGATCTTGGAATAGAAGAGTTTTTGGGCACCTATTCTCACAAAAACTAGAAATTAAACAAAAGTTGGAGGAAATTGACAAGAATATTAATGAAGGGGGGATGGATGAGCAGCTAAGGATGTCTGAACGGAAGCTTCTATCAGATTATCATAATATTCTTGCCTACGAGGAAGTATTTTGGAAACAAAAGTCTAGATTAACATGGCTCAAGGAGGGTGACAGGAACACAAAGTTCTTTCATGTCTCTACCTTGAGACATAGGGGAAGTAATAAAATTAAAGAGTTGGTGAAGGAATATGGAACTGTTGCTAATGAAATTGAGGATATCTAGGCTGAAGCAGTAAGATTCTTCTCAAACCTGCTTGGATCAACAGTGATTGTGAATGAGGATGTTGAAAGAAAACTTCTTAATAACATTCCCTCATTGGTTACGGAGCAACTGAACACTTATCTCATGAGCCCTTTTACTAAAGAGGATATTAAGAAGGCAACTTTTGGTTTAGGAGGGGAGAAAGCCCCAGGGTCGAATGGTTTTCCTGCGGCCTTTTTCCATAAATTTTAGAACATTGTAGGATCTGATATTACAAAGGTTGTTATGGAAGTACAAAGATCTCATTACTTACCAAGGGATGTGAACTCAACCTTTCTAGCTCTCATTCCAAATATTGCAGGAGCCAAAGACCTAAAGGATTTTAGACCTATAAGTTTATGTAACACTTTATACAAAATTCTATCAAAAACTATTGCCAATAGGATGAAAGCGGTTTTGCCTTTCATCATTGTTGGCCAACAAGGTGGCTTCGTTAAAGGTCATCAAATATTGGATGGCATTATAACCATTCATGAGGTTATCCACTCGATGGAGAAAAGTGAAATGGCAGGGATGCTTTTGAAACTGGATATGAATAAAGCTTATGATAGAGTTTCATGGGATTTCTTGTCCAAGGTTTTGCTAAAATTTGATTTTCAAGCTAGATGGGTGGGGCTAATAAGAAAATATGTTTCCTCAACAATGTTCTCGGTTTTGGTCAATGGTGCTCCAACAGGATACTTCAGTAATAGTCGGGGCTGCGCTAGGGTGACCCTCTATCACCCTACCTCTTCATAATCCTTGCAGAAGCTTTGGGTAGAGCCATTTTGGCTATAGTGGAGGAAGGCAAGGTGGGAGGTTTCAAACCAGCATCTACATCAGACCCCATTTCACATCAACAATTTGTTGATGATACCATCCTGGTCTCAAAATCCTCAATCCCACAAGCGAAGGAGCTAAAGATTATTCTAGATTTGTATGAAGCAATAGCGGGACAAAAGGTAAAATTTTCTAAAAGTAAAGTCTACTTTCTTAACACCCCTATCATAAGACAGAGGAGGATTGCCAAAATTTTTGGATGTGATATTGGAGATCTCCCAACAACATACTTGGGGATGTCATTGTTCAAAGGAAGGATGAAGACGAGCTTGTGGAATCCAGTAATTGATAGGTTGACTAAAAAACTATCTGGCTAGAGAGGAAGCCTCCTTAGCCAAGTAGGTAAAGCTCAGTTAGTCAAATCTACCCTCTAGAGTATCCCCATTTACTTTATGTCTCTCTTCAAAGTTCTAGCTAAAATCAGAGACAAAATGGAACAAATCCAGAGATCATTCCTATGGTCTGGTTTGGAAGAAAGAAAGTGTTTTGCTCTGGTGGCATGGGATCGGATATGCTCAAGGAAAGAAGTGGGGGGTTTGGGATTTAGAAGAATCAAGTAGATGAATGAAGCATTGATGGGGAAAATAGGTTGGAAACTATTGAAGAATGATTAGTTAGATTGGATCAAAATCCTCAAAGCTAAATACCTGAGAAATGTGAGCAACTTTCTCCACTCTAAAAATTTACCAAAAGGTTCTTCTTTCTAGAATAGTTTGGTGGAGATCAGATCTCTTCTCTTGAAGGGTCTCTGATGGCGTATCGATGATGGAAGGTTGGTGAGTTTTTGGAAGGATAGATGGTTGAAAGATGTGCCTTTGATAGAGGACCCAAAGGTAAATATTCTTGAACCAACCTTCTCTTAGCGATTTGGGAATGTTGTGGCTGATTACATGTTAGTCAGAGATGATGGTAAAATATGGAAGGACTTGGCTATCCCAGGTTTGGAGTCAGATTTGTTATCAGTGGTTAAGAAGTTGCAAAGACTCCTCCAACTAAACCCTCTGAGTAACATTAGATCTACTAATTCTATCATTTGGAAAGGGGAGGACAACGGTTATTACTCTGTCAAATCAGGGTATCACATGCTAGAGCAGGAAGGAAGGGGATGGATTCCAGTTTCTAAAATCTGGATCAAAGGCCTCTTACCGAAGGTAGCCTTCTTATTTTGGTTGGTGGTTCAAAATAAGATTTTGATGATAGATAATCTCCATAAAAGGGGTATTCCTATAGTGAATAGATGTTTCTTGTGTGAGTAAATTTGGGAATCAGTGCATCATCTATTCCTTGAATGCTCCTTCTCCCAACAAATATTGGGCAACTTGATGAGCCATCTTCGTGTCTCCTAGATTTACCCAAACAATATGGTAGATTTGTGTTTGCAGTGGGAGTCACCATTTAAGAGTAAAAGGCTTACTACTCTATGGAATTTTTGCCTCCCTCATTTCCTTTGGGGGGTATGGAAGGAGCACAATAGTAGAATATTTAAATATAAGAAGAGGGAAGTGTCTTCTATGGCTCTTTGTGTAGACAAGAAAAATTGACCCATTAAAGATAAGTTTTCCCTCTTAAAAAAATAAGGTTATATTAAAAAGAATTTTTATCCTAGCTCAAATTTTATACCATTGGATAGGGCTCAAAAAGATCTTTCCAACATTATATTATATGTCCAATTTTGACATCATTTGACCCCTCAAACTACCAAAAAACTATGTACATGTCTAACCTCCTAACGAGATCAGAAGTCTGATCCAAGATCGGATCTAAAGTGTGTGAGATCGTAAGTACAATATCTAAAGTGTGTGAGATCGTAAGTACGATATTTGATAGCCATTTTAAGTATGATATCGTAAGTCTGATCTCATCCAAAAATAGAAAAAACTCAGATTAGCAAAACGACAAGCAAGTTACAACGTTTTTTGTCTCTATCTATCCAACTATACAACGATTACGGGATCAAATCCTATGATCCCCTAGCTTGGAAGAAGTTATAACTCATTTTGTTTTTAGCCCAATTTCACCAGTTTTCTCAGCCTATTTAATCAGGCATTCCCCCATGAATTCCTCCTGATTCGATCAAATTTTGCATTTTAGTCGCCTAATTTATGCATCAGTTTTCATTATTTTTTTGTATTTTTATAGTATCAAGAGTACGATCACTGGTGTACGAGGTTACGATCCATGATTGTAAATATGATCTCACCTAGTTAGAATCCATTCTTTCTCTGTGGTTATGATCTTGCCTACCAACTGCTTGGGGGCAACTCCAAGTTCTAGTTTGCATCCCTGTAGCTTCAAATTTGCATTTTAGCATCATATTTATCATTTGTCATTTCATATAGAACATAATTCTAATATTATCATTCTTGGAGTTCACCATTTTGTATTTAATTGCATAATTTTCACATATTAATTCATACATACGTTAGTTACTTTTAGTATAGCCTTTAATAATTCCTATACAATCTAATCTTTGCTCGACAAAGTCCATAGCATATTGGAATTTTTCTATTTTTGCATTGTTTTTATGAAATTGCTGGTTTTTGCTATGATCGGATCTATCGATCACTGATCGATTGATACGATCTCTGATCGATGGGTATGATCATGGATCGTACGTATGATCTTGACCTTGCAACATCCGATCCTGTCTACAACAAGTAAATAGAACCTACATCAAACTTTTGGACCAAGTAAGAGTATCAAATTTCTTCAAAATTAAGCATTTGCATTAGATTATCCTCTACTTATTGTTGTCTATTGTATTCATAAAAAATTAAATTACATTTAGTTATAGAATTAGTTGCATTGGCCAAAACTAGGTGATTGTGAGCAAGTATAAAAATAACACATCAAACAACCTCCCAACCCTAGGCGTGGAAACTACCATAGCAAATGTTTCCTGGTGAACCCTAAACAATTCGTCAAAAAATCACCAAAGAAGGCACGACCTCAAGTGCCGCTCTTCGAGGTGTAGACCTACCATTCTCTCATTCCCCTTCGAGGCACGAATCCATTAGCCTGAAGGAAAGGAGTGCGATAATTTTAGAGCTACATTCTTTGGTGAACCCAACGTGAAAAACATAGGCATCTTTCTGATTCATAAAACACATAAAACATAAAAAAATTAAAACATAAGAAAATAAAAAACAAAAAATATATTTAAATATTTATATATATATATATATATATATAACATATATACCCCAAGAATTTAAGCATATATATATATATATATATATATATATTTGCAAGATAAAAACATCTTAAAACAAAATGCCTAGAATCTTGAGAAGTGGAAAGCAAATAGAATCTGAAGAACAAGATCAAGAAAACCTTGATGATAGAGTTCAAATATTGAAGATGATAGAATCACAGAACAAGGTGAAGAAAACAATAAATAAGATGAAATAGATGATCCTACTAAACCTTACATAGATAATGAAGGTAATGTCAGCTTTAAATCTATTCAACACTTCACTGATTTTCTAAAAGATCATATAGATGAAATTAATCATGTGATAAAGATAGAACATCTACTCCCATCGGGAGATTATTAAATGGAGGCTACTATAGAAGTTGCTCTCCAATTAAATGCAAATCCAATGACATACATAGGTAACACAAACCAAAATCAAGTTGGTCCATCTAATCAAAATATAGATTTGAACAATAAAAAATCAGCAACACAACAAAATTCTAAACAAAAACAAAATTCTTCTGCTTCTCAAGCTCCTAATCAACAAATAGCTACATCACAAAGAGCTAAGAAAATTCAAAATACCAATCATCATCAACAAAAAGTTCAACAAAACATAATCCCATATAAACTCCATAACACTATTCCCACAAACACTTTACACAATAGTATTTCAACTGGAAATCCCTATGTGACAACACAACCTTATTATCAAAGACACAACAACATGGTGCAACAAAATCAATTTGGTGGACAACCACAAGGGCTTGAAGACATGGTTAAAAAATTGGCTTCACGACTAGATCAAATGGATCCCTACCATCCCTCATACAGTTATAGAGAGATGTGTAGTCAACCCTTGGATCCTATTGTGGTTGCTCAACCATACCCAAAACATTTCCCTATGCATGTCCTCCTGATATATAAAGGAATCGAATATCCTATTGAGCATCTTCGCATGTTTAGGACAACATGTCATGATATTTCTTATGATGACTTGTTGTTACTAAAAATATTCCCTAAAAGTCTCGGAGGCATGGCTCTAGAATGGTATTATCAACTACCTACAAATTCTTTGAGAAACTTTGAAGAGACAACAAAAATGTTTGTCCACCAATTTAGTGCCTACATAGAGAGACATGTGACCATTAAGGATTTATACAACTTGAAACAAGGAAAAGATGAGAGTTTTGCTGAATTCTTAACCAAATGGAGATAACTCTTAGGGAAATTACATTTTGCATTACCTCATCGAGAGATGTTGGACATATTCATTGGTAATTTGCAAGAACAATTATCTTATGAACTTTCTATTGCTACAGTAACCTCCTTTGATCAAGCTATAGACTTATAAATAAGGGTAGAAGATGCCCTTATCAGAAGAGGCCAATTTAAGAAAAAGGATGAAGATAAAACTTCCAAAAATCAATATAAGAATAAACAAGTAGTAGGTGATGGAGTCACTGATAGTAGAAACACCTCAAACATCAATACTACAGAAGCTATGAAGAAGTTTTTGTTAAAAATTCCTGATAAACCTCCAAGAGAATTCATAAAACTAAATCAACCCTTAACCATGATTTTACCTCAATTATTAGAACAAGGTTTAATACGGTTGCTAGAGATACGACAACTAGATACCACTACAGCTGGATATAGGGCTGATCTACATTGTAATTTTCATCAAGTGGATGGACATTCAACTAATTCTTGTAAGTAGTTGAAACATATGATACAAGATTTGATTGATAAAGGTAAAATGGAAGTAGAACAATTTCCCACAAACAATAATACTCAAAATAATACCCAAAAACAACCAACTCAAAATGCAAATCAAACTTTAGATATCTTTCAACATCCTTTACCCAAACATGGTAAAGAGGTTGTAAATCAATTAGAACATCATAATGTTCCTCCTCCAACTCGGTATGTGGGAACCATTAGCAACTTTTTACCACAACAAGATTTGCAAACCTCCTATGTACCTACTCTATCTGTAGTCACAACTAGACCAATACAATATTTTCAATCTTCATCTTTAGAAGACACAAAAAGTGACACAAAAACATAGAAAGTGAGATAAAAAGTGAAATTGACATCACCTCAAATAATTCAAATAGTTCTAAAGATGAGTCAGATCAAATTATTCCCATCACAGATTTATTAGTTCCAGAAGAACCATTCCCTAGAAGAATGACCACTCGACCCTCATCTCAACAAATACTTTCAAATGAACAAGTAGAAAATGCTAGACCTCACTTTGGTCATTTACAAAACAATAATATTGTGGGCACTATTGGAGCCATCACTAGACAACAAGCTCAAAATCAAAATTCTCAATCACAAACTCAAACAACTGATCAAGACATAGGGATCTTACAAAATTCCTTACCCAATCATCAACAACAAGAAAATAATCAATTGTCATATCATAATGTGCCTCATCACAACAATATTATTAGTTTAGTAGTAGAGACTACAACAAAGCAAGTTCTTGCCCAACTAAATCATATTGATAAGCAGGAGATAAATTCTTCATCCAACCAACCTTCAAGACCTCTCTTGGCTTTGAAGAATAATCAAAAAGAAGATACAAGCATAGAAATCCCGTCTTTAGTGTTGAAGTCTCAACCTAAAGTCTCCCTCAACATTCAACAACAATGGGATAATCATCCACATAAGATATCTCTTTTGGAACTTTTGTGAACCTCTCCTATTCATAGGGAATCTTTGTTCTTTATTCTCTCTTTCTTTATCATCACTACAACAAGTTCTCTATTCTTTTCCTCTTTATCATCATTGCCACATTTTTTCCATCACCTTTTATCCTTCATTCTCTCTTTCATTATCGTTATCACATCAAGTTATCTATTCTTTTCCTCTTTATTATCATCATCGTCTTCTGTCCATCACTTTTCTTCATCTACATCTACTTATCATTCTTCATCACAACAATCTCAACTATCAACCAATCAACTTCAATCACCTACACCACAACCAAATTGTCCTTCAAAACCTCCTTTGATTTTGAAGCCACCTTAGAAATGCTATACAAAAATCACCTTGTATAGTGTATATAGATCATCTTGTATATACCACCAATTCTAGTCATCAAATTATAAAAATAACAAAAAAAATAAAAAAACATGAAATATTTCCAAAAATATTTCAAATTGTTATTTCATTATTCTGCATCATTGCTTGTTGTCTTTCAAAAATTCAAGTTATATTTTATCTTATTTTGGATAAACTCAAAAGTTATCTTGAACCACTCACTTAATTTACATCTTTACTAAATTTTGATTTTGTCACTTTGATTATAAATCTCTCTTGTACCAAAAAACACTACTACTTCACTAAATAAAATTTTGAGTTTTGGGAACTGATCTTGCTACTTATTGAACCAAGAACACATTCTCACATCTTAAAAATGATTTGTTGTAAATTTGAAAAAGGATACTACATAGTAGTCTTAGTTCCTTAAGCGAAAAGTTTCCCTTGCTATCCTATTATGTGCATGGTCTAGAATACTGAGAATTGGAAAAAGGACAAGCTCCTCCCTACCCGAATAAAATCCCTTGCTCCTTGTCTAATCTGAGCAAGTATCCCGAAAAAGAAAATAAAATAAAAAGAAAAGCAAAAAAAAAAGCAAAGCAAAGAAAAGAAAAAGTAGTTTTACTACAAAAAGCAATAAAATCCCCTTGTTCAAAAATGGACAAGAATCCCTACTCCAAAAATCAAAAGAAAAGAAGGGGGTAATGAGCTTGAATCCCTGGAATTCCTCAGTTATTCGAAAGCCATGAGGTGAGCCCCATAACTCACGGTTTGTGCCCAACCCGCTTGGCCTTGGGTAAGCCTTTCACGTGGTGATATGTCTGTCACATTAGCGACCTTCTTTTGTACAAACCAATGTCCGCTTGTGGATTAGCTAGCTTTTGGTAACTTGACTTACATAGTAGTTTGGTACAATGGCATGCACAAAATCATGGTTAATGAATATTTCACTTGCACACACATTGGTTCATAAAAGTTTGCTTGTATCATTACCTTACTCAAAATTGGTAAATTAACCTCACAATGCACACATATTTTGATCCTTGAGAGATTTTGTATCATTATGACAATCAAGATAGATAATGAACTCACTCATCACACACTGGTTCTTGATAAATTTGACTTTGTCCTTGAAATAAGTTAAAATATTTCTTTGAAATTTTGTTAGAAAACAATTAGTTTGTAATCACTTGCATTAAATCCCTATCACTTCATTTTAAAACCTACGATATATATCTTGTCTTCAAAATTTTCCAACATGTGACACAATCATTTATTTTTAAAATACAACTTTCATTTTCAAAATCATTTATCATGCATTGCATTTTGACTTCATGATGATGGTATAATTCCTAGTAATTATTTTTCCATCAAATTTCACACTAGGAATTCTATGCCTAGCGCAAGTCATCCTTCCCAATTTTTCATGCTTAAATCATTTTATTTTTCACAACAATAATTTTTATCAACTTATTTTCTCAAAATCAATCTCCTTTAAAATCAACATATCCTTTCATCATCATAAGCCTCAAGGTTACTCTTGAGCCTGTTAATCAAAAAGTGACTAACTACAGAAAAACAAGCTGATGCACCTTTTTGCATATTTTCCAAGAAGACCAAAGTGGCCCATATGCTAAAGATCAAAGAAAAAGCAAAACACCGCAAGGAGGAAAAAGTGTCGCGATATCGCGACATGTTGCATTTTCACGGTCCAAAGCAAAGAGAAAGAGCAAGGAGGAAAAAGTGTCACGATATCGTGACATGTTGCATTTTCGTGGTTCAAAGCGAAGAGAAAGAGCAAGGAGGAAAAAGTGTCGCGATATCGTGACATGTTGCATTTTCGTGGTCCAAAGCAAAGAGAAAGAGCAAGGAGGAAAAAGTGTCGCGATATCGCGACATGTTGTATTTTCGCGGCTAAAGAGAAGAGAAAGAGCAAGAAGGAAAAAGTGTCACGATATCGTGACATGTATTTTCATGGCTAAGAGCAACAAAAGGGAGCAAGGAGAAAAAGTGTCGCGATATCGCGACATGTTGCATTTTCGTGGCTAAGAGCAACAAAAAGGAGCAAGGAGGAAAAAGTGTCATGATATCGTGACATGTTGTATTTTTGGCTAAGAGAAGAGAAAGAGCAAGGAGGAAAAAGTGTCGTGATATCGCGACATGTGCATTTTTGCGGCAAAGAGAAGAAAAAGGAGCAAGAAGAAAAAGTGTCGCGATATCGCGACATGTTGCATTTTCGTGGCTAAGAAGGAGGAAAAGTGTCGCGATATCGCGACATGTTGCATTTTCATGGCTAAGAGAAAGAAAGAGCAAGGAGGAAAAGTGTCGCGATATCGTGACATGTCGCATTTTGGCTAAGAGCGACAAAAGGGAGCAAGGAGGAAAAGTGTCGCGATATCGCGACATGTTGCATTTTCGTGGCTAAGAGCAACAAAAGAGAGCAAGGAGGCAAAAGTGTCACGATATCGCGACATGTCGCATTTTCGCGTCTAAGAGCAACAAAGGAGAACAAAGAGGCAAAAGATGTCGCGATATTGCGACATGTTTCATTTTCGTGAGCGAGAAGAGCAAAGCAAGGAGACGGAATGTCGTGATTTCATGACATGTCTCATTTTCATGGTAGGAGGCGAAAAAGAGCAAAGCAAGAGACGAATGTCATGATTTCGTGACATGTCTCATTTTCATGGTTGGAAGCGGTAGAAGAGCAAAGCAAGAGACGAATGTCATGATTTCGTGACATGTCTCATTTTCGTGGTGGGAGGCAACAAAAGAGCAAAGTAAGAGACGAATGTCACGATTTCGTGACATGTCTCATTTTCATGGCTGGAAGTGGCAGAAGAGCAAAACAAGAGATGAATGTCATGATTTCATGACATGTCTCATTTTCATGGCTGGAGGTGGCAAAAGAGCAAAGCAAGGAAAGAATGTCGCGATTTCATGACACGCCAGCTGTAAAGGAATAGAGTATATTTTTGGCAACTAGGGACATGCACTGACATCAGGTGCTGATTTTTGAAGAATGGTCTATTGATTATAACCTGGCAGGTCCGTTGGATGATTGCAGAATAACAGGCTCATCTAAAATTAGCCAGAAGGAAATCTATCCAATCTGCGAGAAATCCGTTGTATATTATTAGAAACTACAGACAATTACTTGTAATTGATTGAAGAAATTAAATGTACGTAGTAGAAGATACTCTTTTTAGGGTATAAATAGGAGTGAGTCGACCATGAAAAAGGGTCGGCTCTTGGACGTTTACAAGCTTGATGTACATGTACTGGATTACAAGCAATAAAAGATTTCTTCTTCGGCTTTCGAAACTTCTGTGTGCAAGTGTATGTATCTGGTGTTTTAACTTTTATTCATTCTAAGTTTTATAATGTATCTGTTCTAAAATCTGGATTGTGCACGTATAAATCTTGTTTCTAGAGTTGAACATTAAAAGATATTTACATGCTTTTAGATGAACATCTAAAAGTCACACTCGAGAATTCATGTTTTCTATAAAGAAGATATAAAGAAAACTCTGAAAGTAGTAATCTGCATCATCAATGTTTGTTGTTGTCCAATATGTACCATGAGAAAAGTTTCTAGCTTAGGCTATATTTCCCTTATCTCTTGTTCCCCTTTTCTCTAAAAAACTCAAAGGAACCAGCCTTCTCTGGAGACTAGACGAGATGATCTCAAGCAAGATCTGTCTATTCAATGTTGGCAAAGTCTAAGGCGCAACACTATTAACCGAAGGCAGATTTTGTTCCAACAATTTTTGGCATGCCCGGTGGGACCAACAATCCCACAGTATTGTATAAGTTTTGGTGTTTTACCTTAAGAGCCTTTTTTTTTAAAAAATCTCAAGAAAAACCACCTAGCGACTCCGTTGCAATTTAGACCATAAAAGAAAGACCTTGTCTAGAAACCTTCTGGTTATATAGCCATATGATAACCAGATCCCGAGCTAGAAACTCTGAAGAACCTATCGAGTTCTTTGAACTACATCTCGGAAGCCTAAAAGCACACCCTGTGCTAGCCGCACGATCAAATCCGCCCGGCACCATTAGCACCTCTTTAACACCCATTGTAGGAGCATCTGCAAGCAATCCCATAGCGGTTGTAACTCCTTTAGCAATCATGGCAGCCGCCCCTACCCCCAGCGCATCTTGTGTGGAATCAAACTGGCCCTTTGAACTTGGGAACACACCACCAAATTCCACAAGCTGCACTAAAAGCATTACCGACCTTTGACGGAATAGGCAAAATAGCAGATGAGCACTGTTTAGATGTATCATCGCTAGCATCTATTTACAACATCACTCAGGAAGATGTAATGGTCAGATTGTTGATTATATCTTTGAAAGGAAAGATGCTCTATTGGTACAGAGCGCTTCCCGTTGGATCCATTACTTCTTGGGCAGTACTTGTCGACCGTCTGGTCGATGAATTTAATATACATGCGGATCCTTTCACATTGCTGAATCAATTCACTGTCATTGAGAGGCATCCACAAGAAGAAATCCAAGATTTCAACATCAGATTTACCAGAACTCGTGGTAGAGTACCGCAGGGCCTAAAACCCATGGAAGAACAAGCTATATGCTATTACTTAAGGGCTTTTGATTCAGATCTCAGTATGATAATAAGGCAATCCCGTGTAACCACTTTTCCTGGGATCTATGTAGAGGCAACAAAGGGCGAAGCTGATCTCATCGCTACAAAAATATATCCATCAAAAAGTCTATTGCCAATTGTACCAGAGCTTTCCCAAGCATCAATTTCTAAACTTCCTATTCTCCCATCAACGCAGGCCCTCCCAGCCTATAGCCGCACCTCCTACATTCCTTGCATTACCAACCACACCCCTTGCATCAGCTCCCCCCAATGATCAATACACGACCATAATTGATACAATGAAGACATTGTCAAATGAAATGGCGTCCATGAAAAAGAGAGAGGCGGAATGGAATATCCAAGCAAGAAGATTTCCACAGATACAAAAGGAAGGTGCTTCGACAAGTGGAAGGGTACAAGAGAGAAAAAATGTGGTGTATGCAAATGAGACAGGAGATAATGGAGAACCCACTAATTCTGATTACTGGTGTACCACTTGCAATGATCCTCATGGAGAAGATTCATGCATGATTCATCAACATCATGTGCAAGCGGTTATTAATGAAAGAGCCAAAGAAATCGACAAGGGACAGGTGAACATAATCAGAGAGGTGCACCACAATTTGGCAATGCCATCAGTGGAGCAAGTATCGGTCCTGACAAGATCGGGAAAAAAGTCATTACAAGTTGACCCTAAGGAACTCCAACCACTAGGTTTTCCTCCTGCCCCCAGGGCAACTCCGCAGAAGAACCAGTCCAGTGAGAAAAGACGTTCTGACCCTCCTCAGACTTCTGCGACTACACCAAGAAAAGAATTTCCCCCTAGAAAAGGGAGCGAGGCTCAAGAGCAAGCGAAGGAAAGACTCGGATTTCCTTCATTGACAAAAAGGCAAAGAACAGAAGCCACGCATGTCTATAGAGACAGATAGGACGCATCTACTAGTGGAAGGGAAAAGAGTGCTTGAGGTACCCCCAACTGCAACCCTTTCGTTCAACATTGCGAAAGAAATGAAGAGGACTCCTTCCAAGATAAGCATGTATGATGCACTGCAAATTCCTGGTCAGATTGACCTCCTCCAAGAGTCCCTAAATTTAAAAAATGACACCTCCTTCTCAAATGTCATACAAGCAAATGTGGTGCCAACCTCTAGGAAAAATAGACCGCCCCCATTCTATCTATCTTTGCAAATGGAGGGGTGGATAGTTCACAATTGTATGATTGATTCAGGGGCCGCAACTACGGTGATGCCGAAAGCCGTATGTGACATAATGGGGATGGAATATACTCGAAGTCATCCTGGTGTGTTGCAATTAGATGGTACTCCAGTAAAAACTATCGGGGTGATCAAAGATATCCCTATTCAACTCCACAGAATGCCAGAAGCAGTCGTCATACAAGAAGTAGTCGTTGTAGACTTAGAACCATATTTCGGTATGTGTTTATCCAGAGAATTCATGGCCAAAATGGGCGGTTATCTGTCTCTAGATTATTCTCATTTGGAGGTACCTTTCAAAGGTAAAAGAGTCAAGATCTACAATGAAAAACCATCTACTTTCCACGTAGAAATACTTGAGGAAACAGCTACCATCAACATGATGTCTGAAGAATTGGAAAATATCGATTTAATGGAAGAAACCCCGGAGGAACTCCAATCTGAGGATCAATTTTCAATGAAAGACTTCAATGCTATGATAGAGACAGAAATGGGAAGCTATTCCATTGAGAAACCAAAAAAGCTCCCTATTGCTGTCCCTAAAACAGATGATTCGGCCAACCAGTTATGGAAATTGTACTTTGATGGGTCAAGGTGCAAAAATGGAGCAGGAGCTGGAATCGTTCTGATTTCACCCACTGGAAAAGAAAAAGTCTTTTCATATAGGTTGACATGGAGTTGCACCAATAACGCAGCTGAATACGAAGCCTTGTGTTTGGGACTCAGGAAAGCTAAAAAACTGGGTGCAAAACAGCTGCTGATCTATGGAGATTCAGAGCTGATCGTTAAACAGGTTACTGGCAAATGCATTTGTAAGCAACATTACCTAAGGGCTTACAAAAACAAAGTGTTGGATCTATTGGAAAATTTTGAAGCACTAAACATGAAATCCATTTCCAGAGAGAAGAACACACATGCAGACCTGTTAGCATCAGTAGGATCAAATTTTTGCCCAGTCAACAATGTTATTCAGAAGTCTAAAATAGTTAGACTTATATACAGGCCTTCTGTGCCTGACAAGGACATTTTTTGGCAGGTATTTGAGAACGATGAGCAGATCCTGGATTTTTTGATTCATGAGATGAATTGCTCTACAGATAGAGCGTTACAAGAAGAGGACGAAGAGAGCCTTATTCAATTGAAAAACAATCATATCCCCAGGAGACTGATCACCCTGGAGAGTCTTTTCGACAATAGCGATAGAGCTGTAGGTCGAAAGATCAAGGTAGATGAACGCCGGTATAAGGAAATAGAACTAGAACCGGGAAAAATGATCAAAGTAGGGACCGATTGTACAGTGGTAGAACTAGAACAAATAAAATAGTTATGTAGAGAATATCCAGATATAATAGCCTGGACTTATAGTGATCTGAAAGTGTACAGGAAAGAGGTCATTCAACATACCATCGAACTAGAGGAAGGAGCTAAACCTTTTAGGCAGAGGCAGAGGCCTGTGAATCCTAAAATTGAAGCCTTAATGAAACAGGAGTTGTTAAAACTCCTGCAGGCTAAGATAATATACCCAATCAAGCACTCTACCTGGGTGGCAAATTTAGTTCCAATCCGCAAGAAAAATGGAGAAATACGACTATGCGTCGATTTCAGAAATTTGAACAGAGCCTCTTTAAAGGATCACTATCCTTTACCCCAGATTGACCTAATCCTTCATACTGTGGCAGGAGCAGAAAGGTTTTCTCTGTTAGACGGCTTCTCTGGTTACAATCAAGTTTGGGTGAGAAATGAAGATCAATATGGATGGGTTCTACCCATCACGGTGAATGCTTTTCACCTAAAATTGTATTTCCAGTAAAAGCTACAGATCACCATTATATGTATAGTATATTATAAGTTTGGAGTTTTGTAAATATTTCCCTTTTTACGGCCTAATAAGAATCAAGTGTGCAAAACTTATCAAGAGATAATTGCAGCCATGGACAGAATCAGAAGATCTAAACATCAAGGGCGAGCTGACAGACGGAGCTGGGACCGAGCTCCCAAAATTGAATTTTTTGTGTTCTTCAGACAAAGGTTAAGTCCCTGAGCGGTAAAAGAAAGGTTCTGATAAGGTAAAGATCACCTATATTCCAAAGTGCATTCTTTTTCTTTTATCCTTGTTTTTCCACTCAAAATTTTACTTTTCGCAACTATGTTGGTGACTCCGTTTCCCAATGGATGAAGGCTTGGTCTCTATTTTTGCTAGCAAAAATTCCCCCGGAAGGCGCCAAGAATGTTAGTCAAAAAGTGACTAACTAGAGAAAAATAGCTGATGCACCTTTTTGCATATTTTCCAAGAAGACCAAAGTGGCCCATATGCTAAAGATCAAAGAAAAAGCAAAACACCGCAAGGAGGAAAAAGTGTCACGATATCGCGACATGTTGCATTTTCACGGTCCAAAGCAAAGAGAAAGAGCAAGGAGGAAAAAGTGTCACGATATCGCGACATGTTGCATTTTCACGGTTCAAAGCGAAGAGAAAGAGCAAGGAGGAAAAAGTGTCACGATATCGCGACATGTTGCATTTTCACGGTCCAAAGCAAAGAGAAAGAGCAAGGAGGAAAAAGTGTCACGATATCGCGACATGTTGTATTTTCATGGCTAAAGAGCAACAAAAAGGAGCAAGAAGGAAAAAGTGTCACGATATCGCGACATGTTGTATTTTCATGGCTAAGAGCAACAAAAGGGAGCAAGGAGGCAAAAGTGTCGCGATATCGCGACATGTTGCATTTTCACGGCTAAGAGCAACAAAAAGGAGCAAGGAGGAAAAAGTGTCACGATATCACGACATGTATTTTCGCGGCTAAAGAGAAGAGAAAGAGCAAGAAGGAAAAAGTGTCACGATATCACGACATGTTGCATTTTCACGGCAAAAGAGAAGAGAAAGAACAAGAAAGAAAAAGTGTCACGATATCGCGACATGTTGCATTTTCGCGGCTAAAGAGAACAGAAAGGAGCAAGGAGGCAAAAGTGTCGCGATATCACGACATGTTGCATTTTCGTGGCTAAAGAGAAGAGAAAGAGCAAGGAGGAAAAGTGTCACGATATCGCGACATGTTGCATTTTCGCTAAGAGCAACAAAGGAGCAAGGAGGAAAGTGTCGCGATATCAGACATGTTGCATTTTGGGTAAGAGAAAAAGAGCAAGGAGGAAAATGTCGCGATATCGTGACATGTCTCATTTTCTGCTAAGAGCAACAAAGGAGAAAAAAGAGGCAGAAGTGTCACGATATCGCGACATGTCTCATTTTTGCGGCTAAAGGCAACATAAGAGCAAAGCAAGAGACGAATGTCATGATTTCGTGACATGTCTCATTTTTGTGGGGGAGGCAGCAAAAGAGCAAAGTAAGAGACGAATGTCATGATTTCGTGACATGTCTCATTTTCATGGCTGGAAGCGGCAGAAGAGCAAAGCAAGAGACGAATGTCATGATTTCGTGACATGTCTCATTTTCACGACGGGAGGCAGCAAAAGAGCAAAGTAAGAGACGAATGTCACGATTTCATGACATGTCTCATTTTTACGGCTGGAAGCGGTAGAAGAGCAAAACAAGAGACGAATGTCATGATTTCGTGACATGTCTCATTTTCATGGTTGGAGGTGGCAAAAGAGCAAAGCAAGGAAAGAATGTCACGATTTCGCGACACGCCAGCTGTAAAGGAATAGAGTATATTTTTGGCAACTAGGGACATGCACTGACATCGAGTGCTGATTTTTGAAGAATGGTCTATTGATTATAACTTGGCAGGTCCATTGGATGATTGCAGAATAACAGGCTCATCTAAAATTAGCCGAAGGAAATCTATCCAATCTATGGGAAATCCGTTGTATATTATTAGAAACTGCAGACAATTACTTGTAATTGATTGAAGAAATTAAATGTACGTAGTAGAAGATACTCTTTTTAGGGTATAAATAGGAGTGAGTCGACCATGAAAAAGGGTCGGCTCTTGGACGTTTACAAGCTTGATGTACATGTACTTGGATTACAAGCAATAAAAGATTTCTTCTTCGGCTTTCGAAACTTCTGTGTGCAAGTGTATGTATCTGGTGTTTTAACTTTTATTCATTCTAAGTTTTATAATGTATCTGTTCTGAAATCTGGACTGTGCACGTATAAATCTTGTTTCTAGAGTTGAACATTAAAAGATATTTACATGCTTTTAGACGAACATCTAAAAGTCACACTCGAGAATTCATGTTTTCTATAAAGAAGATATAAAGAAAACTCTGAAAGTAGTAATCTGCATCATCAATGTTTGTTGTTGTCCAATCTGTACCATGAGAAAAGTTTCTAGCTTAGGCTATATTTCCCTTATCTCTTGTTCCCCTTTTCTCTAAAAAACTCAAAGGAACCAGCCTTCTCTGGAGACTAGACAGATGATCTCAAGCAAGATCTGTCTATTCAATGTTGGCAAAGTCTAAGGCGCAACACTATTAACCGAAGGCAGATTTTGTTCCAACAGATCCCTACAAACTTTCTTATTATTAGCAATACAAAACTTCCTCACAACAAGATCCACTCCATGACCTAGCGAGCATTGATCTCCACCAATGGTCATATAACAACACAACATACTTTGAGGTTCATTTCTAATCCATCAATTTTGTCATCACACAAAAACATCTTTTTCAAAAACACACTTTGCAAAAATAAAAGCATTTTATTTTATGTTAAGCATGATCAAAATATTCAAAGCATGATTACAAGAAATTCAAACATTACAAGAAAGTGCAATAAATCATCCAATAAATCAAATCATTCAATGTTGCATAGACAAAAGGATCAATATATATACATATATATATATCTCAAAAAATATAAGTACAAAATGAAGTCAATTGATATGCCACAATTTCCAAAATTAGTATACTCGGTCATTAGGGGGTATACCACAAAAGCAAATTTCAAAAATTTTGAGTTTTCCACCAAATATAAAATTTGGCGTAAAAACTCGAGGGGACATCCTAGCCAATAAATTAGTAATTATTTTTCTAAAACATCAATTTCCCATAAACTATTCATTCTAAACCATCTAATCCTTTCTACCCGTGTCAATCATAATCACTTCTACTCAAGTGTCTACACTTTTCTTTGACACATTTTTTGTTCATAAATATGCCAAAGAGGGAGTAAAATGTAGACCAAAAAATTTGACCCATTAAAGATAAATTTTCCTTCTTACAAAACTAAGATTATCTTCAAAAGAGTTTTACCATATCAAATCATCTCATTTTTTCTCAAATTTATACCATTGGATAGGGATCGAAAATAGCTTTCCAATGGTATATTATATGTCTAATTTTGACATCATTTGACCCCTCAAACTGCCAAAAACTATGTACATGTCTAATCTCATGATGAAATTGGAAGTCCGATCCAAGATCGGATCTAAAGTATTTGAGATTGTAAGTACAATATATAAAGTGTGCAAGATCGTAAGTACGATCTCTGATAGCCCTTTTAAGTACAAGATCATAAGTTCGATCTTGTTCAAAAATAGAAAAAACTCATATTAACAAAACGATAAACAAGTTACAATGTTTTTTATGTCTATTTGTCCAACTGTGCGACAGTTATGGGATCAGATCCTCCGATCAGTCCCAGTTTGAAATAATTTATAACTCATTTTGTTTTTAGCCCAATTTCACCATTTTTCTTAGCCTATTTAATTAGGCATTCCCCCCCTAAATTCCTCCTAACTTGTTTATCAAATTTTGCATTTTAGTCATCTAATTTCTGCATTAGTTTTCATTATTTTTCTATATTTTTGCAATATCGAGAGTACGATCATTGGATTACGAGATTACAATCCGTGATCGTAAATATGATCTTGCCCAGTTAGCATCCAATCTTTATTTGTGGTTACGATATTACCTACCGACTGCTTGGGGGCAACTCCAAGTTCTGGTTTGCATCCCTGTAGCTTCAAATTTATATTTTAGCATCATATTTATCATCTATCATTTCATATAGAACATAATTCTAATATTATCATTCTTGGAGTTCACCATTTTGCATTTAATTGCATACTTTACATATTTTAATTCATACACATGTTAGTTCCTTTTAGTACAACATTTAATCAATCCTATACAATCTAATATTTTCTCAACAAAGTCCATAGCATATTACAAATTTTCTGTTTTTGCACTGTTTTTATGAAATTGCAGGTTTCTGCTGTGATCGGATCTGTCGATCACTGATTGGCTGATACGATCTTTGATCAGTGGGAACGATCACAGATTGTACGTACGATCTTGACCTGCAACATCCAATCCTTCTGCAACAAGTAAACAAAACCTACATCAAAATTTTGGATCGAGTAAGAGTATCAAATTTCTTCAAAATTAAGCATTTGCATTAGATTATCCTCTACTTATTATTTTTTGTTGTATTCATCAAAAATTAAATTGCATTTAGTTATAGAATTAGTTGCATTGGCCAAAACTAGGTGATTGTGAGTAAGTATAAAAATAACACATCAAAACAACCTCCCAAACCTAGGCGTGGAAATTGCCATAACAAATGTTTCCTGTGAACCCTAAACAATTTGTTGAAAAATCACCAAAGAAGGCACGACCTCAAGTTCCGCTCTTTCGAGGTGTAGACCTACTATTATCTCATTCACCTTCGAGGTATAGATCCATTATCCTGAAGGAAATGAGTGCGAGAATTTTAGAACTACACTTTGTATTCTGTGTGCAATAACATAAAATATAAGAATCCTCAATTTTAAGGAGGTTTTGGAAAATAAAGAGGAAGAAGTGATTGCTCTAAGATGTCACCTTTTGTCTCTACACCTGAAAAGAGATTAAGACCTTCTATATGTGATACCAAATGGATGCCCCCACCCCATGGTTGGATAAAAATTGATGTGGATGATGTAGCAAAAGAAAATTTGGGGCAAGCAGGGGTATTCAAATACTCGAATGGTAAGATCCTACTGGCTTTATTTGAGCCTCTTAGAATTAAATCAAATCACTTTGTAGAGGCCTTGGCATTTTAATTAGGAGCTAAATTGATGAGCAATATTAATTCTAAGAACATCATAGTAGAAGGTGATTCATTAAATTTGATCAACATTCTGAAAGGCAACTAGGAAGTTGGATGGAGTATTGAGGATATGACTAGTGAAACAAAATAGATCTTATGTTCTCTTTAAAATTTTTAGTTAAATCATGTATATCATGAAGGGAACATAGTTGTTGATATCTTGGAAAATATAGGGGTGGAGGCTGAAGATTTCACCACCTAGAAGGATGACATCCTGATCCAAATTATTGAAGTTGCAACTAGAGAGGAGATTAGAGAAGGTAGAATTCATGAGAATTAGAGGTGTAGGAAAAGAGATTATGGACTATAAATATTTTATAGTGGTGTGTGGGACAAAATGAAATGGGTCCCCCTAAAGGCATGGAGTAGAAGCAAGAACCAGACTTGCTCGAACCAACTCAACAATGTTACCATCAACACTTTACAAGTGTTGAATCCACTCATTTCACCAAATATTTATTTGGAGTTGACTTCGAATTGCTTGATGGCAAGAAGATCCAAATCTACGATTGAGGCAATGGAAATTTTAGCTTGTCTTCGTAGGGATAATAATTTTTCCTATTAGTGATGCATGTTATTATCGAATTGTCAATATTTTAGGTTGTAAGTGTAGGTGTCCTTTCTATGTTTGTCATTCCTTGACTGATCTAGCTACTGGTCTTTTTCTTAGAAGTCTATCTTGTAGCTATTTTTATTTTTAGTTATTTTGTTTTAATTATCATCATAGATGGGGAGAATAAAATATAAAATATTTGGACATGTTTTGTAAAAGAGACTGGACCATTTCAATATCCTTCTTAACCATCAATAAAAAAATGATTTATAAAATGATTTATAAAATTATGGTAAATATGTTGAAAGACATGTTAGAGTATATTACATTATTGGGTACATGTCAAAGTACCACCTTGGGTACATTATTAGATTAGGAGTTTATCTTATGTTAAGTAGTTACTTGGGGAAGAAATAATAAATGCACAAGTGTTAGAATGTGCAATAATGTAAATGTGCACGTAGTCCACATGTACATGAGTCATAGGAATAGGTAGAGTAAATTCCAAGGAACTTATCTTATATATATGTACCTTGGGATAGAGATATAGAGAGATAGAGTGAGAGACAATGTTACTATAGAGTAGTGAGTAGATACAATGTAGATCTTCATTGTACTATTTTCATGAGATTTCATTAATGGTATTTTATTAAGTTATTGCAGAAGTCTATTCTCTTATTTTCTTACATATTTAAGTACCATTATTATATACTTACCATAGCCTGCATATTTTACATCTTGTGGTTGCATATCCATTAATATACATAATCAAAAGCTAACAGTGGTATCAAAGAACATGGTAGATCAAATAGGAAATAGGGAGAGCCATAAGTGATATTGATAGAAATTCAAAAATCTCATTTCCAAAATTTTTGAGATTACATTTGACTAGAGTCTTTCCATAGGGTTATAGAAATCTCGTGAAGACTAGGACTCAACGTGGATTCCACTAGATTGAAAAATAAAGTAGTGAATATTTGTTATCTCTAGATTTTGAGTTTGTTCTATTATAGTCCTAATACTTTGTTGCAGGGAAATGAGATTCAAAGTGAGTTGGGAAGCTTCCTAAAAAAAGAGCTATGAAGAATATCTTCTTTAGAATTAATCTAGCACCAAAAGCAACAAACAGAAGAACAAATATTTGTAGGCCTAAAGAAAAGTTCCTATTACTAAATATTGCAGACCTGTAGAGTGTAGAAGGAGAAAAAGCCATAGGATCCTTGTTATATATTTGAGAGAGAGAAGAAGACTCCAATGAAGAGTCCCGATGAATATAGGATATTGGTGATATCCAGTGCAGATTGAAGACTTTACCCTAAAGAATTTGAAGAGACCCTTAGAAGGTCTAGTTAAAAAACTCCTAGTTCTGGAATATTGGAGGTTAGTGATCTCCATTAAAGAATGCATATTATAGAGTAAATAAGGACTAGCAAAAGTCCCATTCTAGATTCTAGTAGTAGAAAATTTTAGATATCCAATAAGAAAATCTTATTGCCAACACTTCCACAATAGAAGGTTGAAGAAAAGGTCTCATTTGGAAGACTAGAGATGCTGCAATATTGAAGACCTTGCAGAGGTCTCAAGGAGAAACAAGGAGAAGGATTGGTGAGCCTCATAGAAGGAGATTTAGAGAAGGCCATTAAAGGAGTTCCTTGGAGAACTCATTGGAGAAATTTACCACCAAGGAGAAGTTCTTGATAAAGGAATATTTTGGAAATAATTATTGCCATACAACAACAAGCCCAAACAAAGAAGGATTTGGCAAGAAGCTTGCCAAGTTTTGGAGAATATTAGTGAAGACCTCAAGAATTTCAGATTCTTGAGAAGAAGGCCTAGATTGAAGTCATAATTTGACAAGGAGACTAAAGGAGAAAGGATCCAAATATTACTACCAAACCTGAAAGGTTTAAAATTTACTTTTGAAGGCTAGAAGGCTCATTCGGAGATAAGAGTTTGCTGAATTTAAAGCAGAATATTAAAGGATTATTGAAGGAAATTCTTAGCTGTAATTTAGAGAAGTTCCCTACCAAATTTTTGAGATTCAAGGACAAAATTCCAGTGCAGAAATTGATTGCGAAAGGGCAACAATTAGGACAAAATTACTAGCTACATAACTTTAGATTTATAGAGAGCATCCTGAAGGAGAATTAGAACCACCACACTACAATTTTAAGAAGCCAAATAGAGGAGTTACTAACCTGTGAATTGGTGAGTTAAGGAGCTTTTTAGGACAACCAAGAATAACTGCAAGTCCATTTAGTAAAAGGTAGAAATAAGGTGAATCTAATCACGTTACAATACTTCATCTACAAAGTGCATTAAGGTAAGCAACTTAGGTGCAAAGGGTTCATTTTATGAACACTTATATTTGGTTCATTATTTAGTTTCATTGAGAACCTTATTAGAGTTTAAAAGTTACAAGGAGGAAGGTTGCATTTTAGTATTGAAAGGAAGTGCAGAAGATAGTTTCTTTTAAGGTTTATATCTGCACATTAAGTATGAATTAGATATATTTTGATAGAAAGAAAAATATCTTCCTATTATCCAGTTACAAAAAAGAAGACATTAAGTGAAAGTTGCAGAGTTTATTAGTGCATTTGAGAGTTATTTAAGAGTTACTATTAGTGCATCTTGCAAGTTAACTTGAAGGAGAAACAAGGTGAGTTTACTATTGCACTATTTTAGTTATTCTTAACTAAGTTAAACTTATTACTCTCAAAGGTTATTATGTGCATTGGTTGTTAAGTTAGAGTGAAAAATCAAAGAGCACAAGTTAATATACTATCAAAGTGTCTAGAGTCACTATTGAAGCACACAAAAACTACAACTTATTATGGCCTAGAGAAGCGACATTATAGGGTAATATTCATCCAATGAGTGGAAAATAAAGCCACCATCAAAACTAGTAGAAGGATCTACAAAACGAGACTAGGAGTGTCTCAAGTTTTAGGTGCAAATAAGGAGCATTTTATTAAAGCACCAAACTTGTCTTCTATTATTAAAGCACCAAACTTTTCTTCTATTACATCAAAGGAAGATAAAATATAAGTGTATTAAGGACACTCTATGTAGCCTATCATCCTATCTACAAGCTATAGCCATTAGCACTAGCATAAGTGCTCAAACAGGAGCCATACAAAAGGGGCTCGATATCCAACGTTGATAAGGGAAGCACTACCCAAGGTTCCTGAGAAAAGAGCCATCCATAAGAATCAGTATCCAACTCATTAAGGCATTAGAAGATATCTTAGTCCATAATCCAAGGTGATGTCAACCTACAAAATAGAAAGGGCCTACTTAAGGCGAATATAATCTATTGCACCCTACGTAAAAGAACATCACTAAGGATAACATATTACAAGCAAGGAGGAACAAGGTATAAGGTGATATCAAAGGTATATTACCATAGCTCCAATATAGTCGAATTATAGAATGAGAACCACATGGAAATCTAGCATTGGAACACCATTGCAGCACTTGAAAGCCATCACAATTGGAGCTAGCTTCATCACATCAATGTTTGCTTGGAGAGAGAGCGTTGAACATAAGAAACAGTAAGGTATTTACTAGCATAAAATTGATAAATAATAAGAGACATTGGGGAGCTCTACATGCATAGTTTTGGAGTGAAACTTGCAAAAACCTACCAAGGATAGTGTACCATTTGACACAAAGGTGAAAGAGCATATCTATATTTATAATACCAGTGCTCAAGAGAAAGGGTGCTTAAAAAAAATAACACCTCTCATCATAGATAAAATGCTCAAGAAGGCATCTATAATATTCATCAATTCTCAAGAGTTACATTCATAACATAACGCTTCTCAAGACCCATAACAGGTGCTGCACCACCTAAGGAGGATATTGAAGAGTCTTGGACAATGCTTAGTGCCACGTGGTACTTGCTTAAAAAGAAGGGAGCACATTTATAGCTGCTAGAAGTAAGAACACTTACACAGAGGAGGAAGCACATCATCAGTTGACATCAAGTGAGAGAATTAAGGTGCGATCTAAAGAGAATTTAAGGTACAATTAAGACTAGATTTAAGGGACGTCTGAGTGAGAATTTGAAGCATGAAGCCAATGAGTTGAAGAATAGTCAAAGGTCCATTAAATACATGCATAAAATATGCCTAGCAAACTCATTGTCATCACTGTCATACATCCGTAATACAATATCCATTATCAAGGAGATACAACATTATAAAGGTAAGGTTTCACTTTGATTAAAAATACTTTCATTCAGGAGTGATAAGATGAGTAACTTAAGTTTGAATCCATTTATCATTTACATTGGAGATATAAGCTAAATCAACCTTAGTAAGTTGAAAGCAAATCAAAGGAATATTATATCCTTAAAAGTATTTCAAATTTATACAATGTATTTTAATATTTGCAATTAATACAATAGGATATATAAGTTGGAAAATCAATATAATTATTGCAAATATTATTAATTTCTAATATTCTAAAATTAAGGAGTTCTAAGATATACTACATCAAACATAGATTATTAGAATTTAGAAATATTAAACTATTGAATATTAAGAGGTAAAAAGGAAGTTCATTATTTACTTAAAGGAGTTGGAATTATTTACTTACACTAGTTTCATACTTATAATAAAGGGACAAAATAAATCTGACCATAGAGAACTTCAAATTGATAAGTGCATATTTTATAGGAGAAATACGGTGAAATAGGAGTTGATAATTATCATTTCCATATCAATTCAAAAAAGTGAACTATTACCAAGATTAGATTCTAATCACTAGGGAGACATAAGGATCCTACAAAGCCTAAGTCTTAGAAAGGTTTTATCAAAGTAGTTCACATACTCTAAACTAGGGAGTCATAAGGTAGTCTACAACTATTATCATGACAACAAATAAATTCATTCTTACAGAATCTCAACTACTCAAAGGACCAAATTACTCCTCATGGAAAAACAAAGTGAAGGTAATTCTAACAGTTGAAAAACTTTTGGACATTATCCAAGGAACAATGACTAAACCTACAAGTGAGACAAAGATTTAGAAGTATGAATAAAATGATGCAAAGGCCCTCATGATAATAACCTTTGCAATTATAGATGAAATACAACCTTACATTAGTTCAGCAACAACTTCTATAGATGCTTGGAAAGCTTTAGCCAATATATTTGAAGGGAGGAGCAAATACACTATCTTAAATCTCCAAAATCAATTACATTACTTGAAAATGAATAGTGGTGAAAGTATAGAACTATTACTAAGGAAGATTATAGATATAAATGAAAAATTATTAACCTTAGGAGAACATGTTGAAGACAAGTTTCTTATTCAAGTAACTATGAGAGTACTTCCAAAAAACTACAAAAATTTGGTTACATATTTACAAATTCTAAGTAAATATACTTACTTTAATGAGTTAGTAAATATTCTTCAAGAATACGAAGTAGAAAATACAGTTAAATATGAAATGACTAATAATGCATTGTTTTCAAAAGATACTCCATAGGGAAATGTTACCTAAACTTCGAAAGGATGAAAACCATGGAATAAAATATATTATCATGTATGCATAAGAAAATGGCATAACACTAATTATTGTAGATTCAATCCCATAAATTAGAATCAGGGAATTCAGAAAAACTATGGAAGCTAGTCAAATAGAGCATTCAACCAAGCCAATATTAGAATCCTTATAGTCTACATCAACAACAATTTCAGCATCCATATCCTACACAAAATTAATACAAATATCCTCAATTGTAATATCTATAAGGGAATCAAAAAGGACACTTGGCTCGAGAGATCCTTGAGATTTAAGAACTAGAAGAACCTACAGAAGAACATGAAGTTAAAGCTCTCTCAACAAAGATAATATTTTATGAAGACACTAACTTCTTGCTTGAACAAGATACAAACATCAGGAAAGGAGAGTATAAGGTCCAGACAAAAGAAGATCCATATTGAAGACTAAAGTCTTCAATACCCAAATAATGTAATATAGGGGGGTGTTAGAGTATATTACATTATTGGGTACATGTCAATGTACCACCTTGGGTACATTATTAGATTAGGAGTTTATCTTATGTTAAGTAGTTACTTGGGGAAGAAGTAATAAATGCACAAGTGTTAGAATGTGCAATAATGTAAATGTGCATGTAGTCCACATGTACATGAGTCATAGGAATAGGTAGAGTAAAGCCCAAGGAACTTATCTTATATATATGTACCTTGAGCTATAGAGAAGAGAGATAGAGAGAGTGAGAGATAATGTTACTATAGAGTAGTGAGTAGGTACAATGTAGATCTTCATTGTAAAATTATGGAGTGTTCATAGTCCTCCATTATATTGCATTGTACTATTTTCATGAGCTTTCATTAATGGTATTTTACTGAGTTATTGCAGAAGTCTATTCTCTTATTTTCCTGCATATTTAAGTACCATTATCATATACTTATCATAGCCTACATATTTTACATCTTGTGGTTGCATCTCCATTAATATACATCACCAAAAGCTAACAGTGGTATCAAAGCACATGGTAGATCAGATAGGAAATAGGGAGAGCCACAAAGAGAGATTGAGAGAAATCCAAAAATCTCATTTCTAGAATTTTTGAGATTGCATTTGGCTAGAGTCTTTCCATAGGGTTGCAGAAAAACTTGTGAAGACTAGGACTCAACGTGGATTCCACTAGATTGACAAATCAACTAGTGAAGATTCATCATCTCTAGATTTAGAGTTTCTTCCATTCCAGTTCTAATACCTTGTTGTAGGAAAAGGAGATTCAAAGTGAGTTGGGAAGCTTCCTACAAAAGAGCTAGGAAGAAAATCTTCTTTAGAATCATTCTAGCACTTGAAGCAACAAGTAGAAGACTAAATATTTGGAGACCTGAAGAAAAGGTCCCATTACTAGAGATTGTAGACCTGTAGATTGCAGAAGAGAGAATAAGGCCATAGGAGCCTTGTTACAGATTCAAGAGAGAAGAAGACTCTAGTGAAGAGTCCTAGTGAAGATAGGAGATTGGTGATCTCTAGTGAAGATTGAAGACTTCACCCTGAAGAAGTTGAAGAGACCCTTAGAAGGTCTAGTTAAAGAACTCCCAGTTCTAGAATATTGGAGGTTGGTGATCTCCATTGAAGACTACAGATTGTAGAGTAGATAAGGACTAGCAAAAGTCCCATTCTAGATTCTAGTAGTAACAGATTTTAGAGATCCAAGAAGGAGATCTCATTGCCAACACTTCCACAGTAGAAGGTTGAAGAAAAGGTCTCATTGGGAAGACCAGAGAAGCTACGAGATTGAAGACCTTGGAGAGGTCTCAAGGAGAAACAAGGAGAAGGCTTGGTGAGCCTCATTGAAGGAGATTTAGAGAAGGCCATTAAAGGAGTTCCTAGGAGAACTCATTGGAGAAATTTACCACCAAGGAGAAGTTCCTGATAAAGGAATATTTTGGGACAATTATCGCCATCCAACAACAAGCCCAAATGGAGAAGGATTTGGCAAGAAGTTTACCAAATTTTGGAGGAGATTGGTGAAGACCTCAAGACTTTCAGATTCTTGAGAAGAAGGCCTAGATTGAAGTCAAAATTTGACAAGGAGATTGAAGGAGAAAGGAGCCAAATATTACTACCAAACTTGAAAGGTTTGAAGATTACCTTTGAAGGCTAGAAGGCTCATTCAGAGATAGGGGTTTGTTGAATCTACAACATAATATTGAAGGGTTCTTGAAGGAAAATCTCAGCTATGATTTGGAGGAGTTCCCTACCAAATTTTTGAGATTCAAGGACAACATTTCAGTGAGAAATATTGACTATGAAAGGGCAAAAATTAGGACAACATTACTAGCTGTAGAACTTTAGATTTATAGAGAGCATCCTGAAGGAGAATTGAAACCACCACACTATAGTTTCAAGGAACAAGTTAGAGGAGTTACTAAGCTGCGAATTGGTGAGTTAAGGAGTTATTTCGGACAACCAAGAATAGTTGCAAGTTCATCCAGTTAAAGGTAGCAATAAGGTGAATCTAATCACCTTGCAATCCTTCATCTACAAAGTTCGTTAAAGGTAAGCAACTTAGGTGCAAAGGGTTCATTTTATGAACACTTATATTTAGTTCATTATTTAGTTTCATTAAGCACCTTATTAGAGTTTTAAAATTTGCAAGGAGGAAGGTTGCATATTATAGTCTTCAAAGGGAGTGCAGAAGATAGTTTCTTTTAAGGTTAATACCTACACATTAAAATAGGAGTTAGATATATTTCAATAGAAAAAAAATATCATCTTCCTATTATCTAGTTACAACAAAGAAGACATTACTACTAAGTGAAAGTTGCAGAGTTTATTAGTGCATTTGAGAGTTATTTAAGAATTACTATTAGTGCATCTTGCAAGTTACTTTGAAGGAGCAATAAGGTGAGATTACTATTGCACTATTTTAGTTATTCTTAACTACATTAAACTTATTACTCTCAAAGGTTATTATGTGCATTGGTTGTTAAGTTAGAGTGAAAAACCAAAGAGCACAAGTCAGCGTACTATCAAAGTGTCTAGAGACACTATTGAGCACATAAAACCTACAACTTATTGTGGCCTAGAGAAGCCACCAAACAAGGTAATATTCCTCCAAGGAGTGGAGAAGAAATCCACCATCAAAACTAGTAGAAGGAGATAAAAAATGAGACTAGGAGAGTCTTAGGTTTTAGGTGCAACTAAGGAACATATTATAGGCACAAAAATTATCTTCTATTACATCAAAGGGAGACCAAGTTTAAGTGTCTTAAGGACACTCTATGTAGCCTATCATCCTATCTACAAGTGGCAACCATTAGCACTAGCATAAGTGCTCAAAGAGGAGCCATACAAAAGGGGCTCAACATCGGCAAAGAGTAAGCACTAGTGGTGCTTAAGAAATGAGCCAATTGAAGGGCTCGATATCCATCGTTGGTAAGGGAAGCACTACCCAAGGTGCTTGAGCAAAGAGCCATCCATAAGGCTCGGTATCCAGCTTGTTAAGGCATTAGAAGATACCTTAGTCCATCACCCAAGGTGATGTCAACCTATAGCATAGAAAGGGCCTACGTAAGGTGAATATAATCTATTGCACCCTACGTAAAAATACAGCGCTAAGGATAACATATTACAAGCAAGGAGGAGCAAGGTATAAGGTGATATCAAAGGTGTATTACCATAGCTCCAACATGGTCGAATCACCAACCAAGAACCACATCGAAAGCTACCATTGGAACACCATTGCAGTGCTTGAAAGCCATCACAACTAGAGCTAGCTTCATCACATCAATGTTTGCTTGCAAAGAGAGCATTGAACAACAAGAAACAATAAGGCATTTTCTGGCATAAAATGGACAAAGAATAAGAGATGTTGGGGTAGCTCTACATGCATGGTTTTGGAGTGACACTTGCAAAACCCTACCAGGGATAGTGTGCCACTTGGCACAAAGGTGAAAGAGCATCTCCATATTCATAATGCCAGTGCTCAAGAGAAAGGGTGCCTAAGCAATGTAATGCCTCTCATCATAGCTACAATGCTCAAGAAGGCATCTACAACATTCATCAATGCCTGAGAGTTACATTCATAACATAACGCTTCTCAAGACCCATAATAGGTGTTGCACCACCTAAGGAGGATACCGAAGAGTCTTGGGCAATACCTAGTGCCACTTGGCACTTGCTTAAAGACAAGGGAACACATTTATAGCTGCCAAAAGTAAGAGCACTTACAGAGAGGAGGAAGCACATCTTCAGCCAACATCAAGTGAGAGAATTAAAGGTGCGGTCCAAAGAGAATTGAAGGTGCAATTGAGACCGAATTCAAGGGATGTCTGAGTGAGCATTCAAGGCATGAAGTCAAGGAGTTGAAGAGTAGTCAAAGGTGCATTAAAGATGTGCATAAGAGATGCCTAGCAAACTCATTGCCATCACTGTCATACATCCATAGTACAATACCCATTATCAGGGAGATACAACATTATAAAGGTAAGGTTTCACTTTGATTAAAATCACTTTCATTTCGGAGTGATAAAGTGTATAACTTAAGGTTGAATCCATTTGTTATTTACGTTGGAGATATAAGTTAAATCAGCCTTAGTAAGTTGAAAGCAAATCAAAGGAATCTTATATCCTTAAAAGTATTTCAAATTACTTTAATTGAAATACAAAGTATTTTAATATTTACAATTAAATACCATAGGAGATATAAGGGTTTCTACTTGGAAAATCAAAACTTTATTATATTGCAAATATTATTAATTTCTAATATTCCAAAATTAGGGAGTTATAAGGTATACTACATCAAACATAGATTATTGGAATTTAGAAATATTAAACTATTGGATATTAAGGGGTATAAAAAGAAGTTCATTATTTACTTAAAGGAGTTGGAATTATTTACTTACACTTGTCTCATACTCATACTAAAGGGACAAAAGAAATCCAACCATAGAGAACTTCATCAAATTGATAAGTGCATAGTTCATAGGAGAAATAAGGTGAAATAGGAGTTGATAATTATCATTTCCAAATCAACTAAAAAAGGTGAACTATTTCCAATATTAGAATTCTAATCACTAGGGAGACATAAGGATCCTACAAAACCTAAGTCTTAGAAAGGTTTTATCAAAGTAGTTCATATACTCTAAACTAGGGAGATATAAGGTAGCCTACAAGGATCATCATGACAACAAATAAATTCATCCTTACAGAATCTCAACTACTTAAAGGACCAAATTACTCCTCATGGAAAAACAAAGTGAAGGCAATTCTAATAGTTGAAAAACTTTGGGATATTGTCCAAGGAATAATGACTAAACCTATAAGTGAGATAGAGATTCAGAAGTTTGAAGAAAGTGATGCAAAGGCACTCATGATAATAACTTTTGCCATCACAGATGAAATACAACCTTACATTAGTTCAACAACAACATCTATAGATGCTTGGAAAACCTTAGAAAAAATATTTGAAGGGAAGAATAAAGCCACTATCCTAAATCTTCAAACTCAATTACATTCCTTGAAAATGAATAGTGGTGAAAGTGTAGAACTATTCCTAAGGAAGGTAGCAGATATTAAAGGAAAATTATTAACCTTAGGAGAAGAGGTTAAAGATAAATTTCTTGTTCAAGTAACCATGAGAGCACTTCCAGAAAACTACAAACATCTAGTTACATCTTTACAAGTTCTAAGTAAAGATACTTCATTTGATGAGTTAGTCAATATTCTTCAAGAATATGAGGTGGAAAATACAGTTAAAGATGAAATGACTAACAATGCATTGGTTTCAAAAGATACTCCACAGGGAAATGTTGCCTCATCCTCAAAAGGATGAAGACCATGGAATAACAGATATTGTCATGTATGCAGAAGAAAATGACATAGCACTAATTACTGTAGATTCAATCCCAGAAATCAGAATTAGGGAAATCAGATAAACTATGGAAGCCAATCAAATAGGGCATTCCAACCAAGACAATATCAGAATCAGTATAGTCCACATCAACAACAATTTCAGCATCCATATCCTTCACAAAATCAATGCAAATATCCTCAATTGCAATATCGAGAAGGGAATCAAAAAGGGCACTTGGCTCGGGAGATCCCTGAGATTCAAGAACTGGAAGAACCTACAAAGGAACATGAAGTTAAAGCTCTCTCAGCAAAGATAACATTTTATGAAGATACTAACTACTTGCTTGAACATGATACACACATCAAGAAAGGAGAGTACAAGGTCCAGACAGAAGAAGATCCATATTGAAGACTAAAGTCTTCAATACCCAAATAATGTAATACAGGGGAGTGTTAGAGAATATATTACATTATTGGGTACATGTCAATGTACCACCTTGGGTACATTATTAGATTAGGAGTTTATCTTATGTTAAGTAGTTACTTGAGGAAGAAGTAATAAATGCACAAGTGTTAGAATGTGCAATAATGTAAATGTGCATGTAGTCCACATGTACATGAGTCATAGGAATAGGTAGAGTAAATCCCAAGGAACTTATCTTATATATGTACCTTGAGCTATAGAAGAGAGATAGAGAGAGTGAGAGACAATGTTACTATAGAGTAGTGAGTAGGTACAATGTAGATCTTCATTGTAAAATTATGGAGTGTTCATAGTCCTCCATTATATTGCATTGTACTATTTTCGTGAGCTTTCATTAATGGTATTTTACTGAGTTATTGCAGAAGTCTATTCTCTTATTTTCTTGCATATTTAAGTACCATTATCATATACTTACCATAGCCTACATATTTTACATCTTGTGGTTGCATCTCCATTAATATACATCACCAAAAGCTAACAAGATATTCTAGATTATGTTATCTCCAAGGAACAAGGTGGTTTTCTTCGTGGTACACAAATTCTTGATGGTGTAATAATTGCATTAGAGTTCATATTCTCTTCATTCCTTAATAAACTAGGTATGCTTATGAAATTACAAACTAACAAAGAATATGATAGGATTTCTTAGAATTTTCTATATGATATTCTCAAAATATTTGGTTTTGATTATAATTGATGTGAATGGATTACATGTTGTTATAGCACTAAAAAATACTCTATTTTGATCAATGGTTCTCCTATTGGTTACTTTAAGTCATCTTGTGGGCTCCCCCAAGGTGATCCACAATCTCCTTATCTATTTATTATTCTTGAAAAGGCATTAGGAAGAGATTTCTCAAAGGTAAAAATGAAGGAAAAAATTAATGTTGCAAAAAATGGTCTCTTCAAGTCTCATCTCCAATTTGTTGATGATACTTTTATTTTGGGTCATCCTTTAGTCAATAAGGCCATAAAGTTTAAATAAATATTATCATGCTATGAGAATGTATTAGACAATTGGTTAGTACTACAAAATCTAGGATTTTTTATTAACACACCCTAGATCTACAATAATTTATTATGGATATTTTAGGATTTAAAATTAAAAAATCTCCATCAACCTACTTGGGTATTCCTTTGTCCCATAAAGGAAATAAAAATAATATTTGGGTCTCTTTTTTGGATATAATAAAAGCTTTTTTGGTGGGTTGGAAAGCTAAGTTCTTAACCATGGAGGGGACACTACAATTCATAAATACTACATTGCAATCCATCCCTATTTATATGATGTCACTTTCAATATTGCCAATAGGTATAGCATCAAAAATTGATAAAATTCAAAAAGACTTTCTTTGGAAAGGATGTGAGGAAAAATTTAGGTTTACTCTTTGTAAGTGGGATAAGGTTTGCGAAGGAAATAATATTGGAGAGCAAGCTTGCATAATTGCAAACTTATGAGTTTGGCCTTAGGGGCAAAACCTGGATGGGGATTATTTAGAGATCAAGGAAGGAATTTGGTAGAAATATTACTTCAAAAATATATAGGTTTTCTTGATGTAATGGAATTATTTAGGAAAGTAACCCTATCAAAAAGATAACCAACATGGAACTTCATATTATATAGTTTGTAATTAATCAAGAAATATATTAGACAATTAGTCAATGAGGGGAATTTTACAAGTTTTTTTAATTTTATTCTTGGTTGAAGCCTTATCCCCTTGTCATTGATTCAAAATGGTAATCATTGACTTAGGCATGCCTATATTATAAAGGTCCAAAGCTCAAATATTATATTAATGTGAGCAACAACTCAAATCATGGATTTCTATTAGCAACTTGGTTGAAGGAGAGAAAATCAAATAAATTGTAGATTTATTTCAAAATATGCTTCAAGAGTTTTATTTGTTGATTTTTACATGAAAGGATGAGTTGCTTTGGAATCTATCGAAAGGTGGTGGACACTCGATCAAATTGGGATCTGAGGATTTAGAGCAATTTAAAATTTCTACTCCCAAATATTTTTCTTGAAAAGTTGTTTGATCACTAGAGGCTCTCTCTAACGCCTCAACATTCCTTTAGTTAGCAATTCAAATTAAGATTCTTACAAGAGAGAGTCTACAAAGAAGAGGATATCATGGACCTTTCAAATGTGCCTTGTGTGAGAAGGATTTAGAAACATCAAAGCATTTACTCCTTTATTGTTATTTGGGGTAACTTTTTAAAATATGAAAATATATTGTGTAGTTCCATCAACATTGAAAGAGGTTGAAATGTTTGATTAATTTTTTCAAAACTAAAGCATTATGTATTTTTTGGAGGATTGGATCTCCCATTATTTGTGGGATATATGGTTTGAAATCATGCCCATGTTTGAAACCATATTATTACCTCTCTTATAGAATGTTTATAGATATGGTGCTCATCATGGGAAGTCTCAAGTGTGGAAAAAGAGGTGGTAAAAAATTGGTTAGAGGATTTAAACATACATGGAATAGTCATTTGCAATAATAGAATTATAAGAATAGATCTACTTTGATCTAGGGTCAAGTGTAGATGTCTAGAAATTGGATTTATCATAATTAATTTTGATGGTGCTTCTAAAGGAAATCCAAGAAAAAACAGTAGAGGTAATGTTTTTGAAATAATGAAAGCCAAATTTCCTCACTTACTTAGAATCATATGGAACTTCAACTAACAACTATGCATAGGCTAGGGCATTTTTTACAGGGATTAAAATTACAATTGAAAAATGATAGAAATATATTTCAATTGAGGGGATTCACAAATTCTCATTAATGCTACCAACATAAATTGATGGATGTGGGGATCGGATAAAAAATAATATTATTATTGATGTTTGTAATAATCTATTATGGGAGGCAATCTCTTCGAAATATGAATGTATTTATAAAGGAATTTGGGTGGCAGATAATTTAGCCAATCACGATGTTGATCTTCATCTTAGTGAAATTCAAATTTTAGAAGGTGATTGGTCGAGTGTGATTTTCTCCTAATAAAAATGATGTCAATGAGTTAATTGTGGTAACATAGCACTTTGAGGAAGATGAATATATTTGATAGAAAAATAAATAAAAAATATCTATGATAAAAAAACATGTTGGATAGACTTTAATTTTCTTTTGATTGGATGGTAAAAATGAGTTTTGAAAGGACCCCAAACCTTTTACAACTAAAAAGGACCATAAAAGAACCCTAAGAAATACACGGATGGAGCTTTAAAGAGATTTGTAGACCAAACTTCAAAAGATACAACAATAAATATCCCAAGAGGTCAATAGACCAATCTCTAAGAGAAACAACTGGATCTCCAAAAAATTTAATACATCTGACAATAACAAAGAGGAGCACATATCCCAAGAAGAGAGACAATCTCCATCTAATCAAACTAGCACCCAAAATAAAATTTAAAACTTAAGAAGCATACCTGAAATTTTAAATCCACTCCAACTATCATGCACTAGATACAAGGACCAATTCAAATTTGAATCCAAGGATTTTCCACTCAGAAAGGAGAGGAAAGATCGTGCTTCTAAATGACAAGCATTAGTAGGTAGGAAATTTAAAGTACAAAGCATCCAAGTGTCATGTACTAGATACAAGGACCTATCCAAATTCGAATCAAAGAATTTCAAGCATCCAGGTGTCATGCACTAGATACAAGGACCTATCCAAATTCGAATCAAAGAATTTCTCAATAAAAAATGAGAGGAAATCCAACTGGCAAGCAAAAGCAAACAAAATAACACCAAAAATTGTAGATCTTGAGCCTCCCAACAAATAGATGAATCCAAACCCAGTAAAAACCATCAAACTGAATCTCAAGCTCGAACATGAAGCAAAAACAGACTTGATCTAGATAACTTAGGAAGACGTTTCTACCCAATACAACAATCTGATAGGTATAATTGACCTAACAAATATAATATATTGATAGGAGTAAACCTACTAAAAACTACATATAACTTATTAAAAATTAAATAATATTTAAAAAATAAAAACTAAATTTAAAATAAAAATAATATAATATAATTAAATAATAAAATATTTAAAATTTACAATTGACTAAACATATAGCAAACTTCACCTATAAAACAATTTTTAAGCAGCCATTAAAATCAATCAAAAATTGATTTTTTTTGAGTTAAATAGAAGAGTCATGGCTAGCGCGGGGTTCAAACCACAGGAATTGCTCCCAACAAACTTATCCCTCTCGGGGTTCAAACCACAAGAATTGCTCCCAACAAACCTATCCCTCTCGTTCTTGTTGGATGTGAGCTGGGGACCATGGCGGGGTTCGTACCATCGTCGTTGACCTGATGCGGACTGATGCGGACTCATAGGATTTGGAGCCGACTACTACCTTTGCAAAAGGTTAGCTTCTCCTAAGGTTTGAACCTAGATCTCTTCTTAGTAAGTGCCTAACCACACCTGCACATCTGAATCCATCTAACCCTTGAGTCAAAAATTAAATTTTCATTACCAATGTTCACATATCTAAATTAATTTTTTTATCCATTTTTCTAATTTAAACAGAATCGTAATGTTAAAAAAATTCGAATTTTTTTTTTTTTATTTTAAACTAACGGCTACGAGAATAGACTGCTCCAAAAGACATTTCAGCAGTATCCCATTCCAAGGTTGTAGGTCCCATATTGATCCAAATCACCTGAATTCTACGCATGATCAAACCAAACCGTGGAAATGCTCGACAACAAGAGCCGTACAGCCAAAGGATCTGTCCACGGCAAAAGGGAAGTGCCTGAGCACTGCAGCGGACGATTCCTTTCGAAGGTCAATCACTTCATCTGTCCACGTAAAAAGAAAAGTGCCCCAAAGCAGAGCACTACAGCAGACGATTCCTTTCGAATGTCAGTAGTAAGTCTGACACTTATAAATATATAATTATACATCATTGACTTGCCTCTGCTAAGCTTAACCATCACATGAATATCGATTTATATAAGAAATTAAACAATAAATCAATCATTAGTCAATGTCAACTCTTAATCAACTATTTATCCTCCTTGAAGACCTTTATATTATCTATCGCCTTAACAGATCTTGTTGTCTATCTAGATTATACAATGAAAGCTTTAAAATTTTCGTCCATCTTAAACCAAAGACCCATCACTATCAATTTGATTAGTACATCGATTCTTCTTCTCAAAGTGGAGTTGAACCTCTACTAAGTCAAATTGATTACCCTTTAGAGACTATTTTTTTTTTTGTATCTATTGAAGACTCATACCTATGACTTTAGGTTTCCTCTTGGGTTTATATCCACTTACTCTTTTCATTACCTTCTTTATGGGTATTGGTTAGATAATTGATTCACATAATTTATCACACTTCATTTCAATTTGGTGTTGTAGGTGGTACAAATGTAAATGTATATGAGTGTGGATCCCAAGAAGTTTCTTGGATATCATGACTATTTTAAGTTCAATTATGGGTAATTGGTTTCCCCTTACATACAAGAGATGGCATATTGAAACCTGCATACCTTCTCATCACAAGCCTACAAACCCCCCTAGAGTTGGAGGCAACAAAATATGAGTCAAGCATGGCCATAGCTTGACCACTTGATGACAAGAAAGGGATTTTTCCTAACATCAAGCTAATAGACCAAACCACTAGATCTACTAGAAAACATGGAGCAAGTTGATTCAACCACTCATCATACATGCAAGCTCATTATTTATATAGGCATCATAATCATAATTATGATTCATATGTGAACACTCTCAATACTATATATTATATTATACCATGAGAAAGAGAAGAAAACATTTTTCAATCAAGTTTATTGGTATAAACCATGACTTAGCTATGCTTCCTTTCGATAATTTTAAAGAACAACTATATAACACTATTCATATCTTTATTTATTATTACTATTAATAGGAACTTATAGATGTATCATCAATCAATAAACAATCACATTTAACAATGATTTCATGATAGCATGTGAAGAGTTTATATTAGAACCAAACACATTCCCTATTTCGAGAGTAGTATGTATGCATAACAATTTCAACAACATTGCTTCAATTAGTTTTAGCCAATAAATGAATTTAATAAGAGTCACAATGTCTCATATCACAACTTAGCTCATACACTATTTTCATCAACTTGTACAATGTAAAGAATTATAACAATTGCATCATCCATCAATGTAAAATATCATATCACTAAAATGTCTAGTCAAGTATACATCTAAAATGGGTTGTAGTGACCATCATTATCTAGTGCAAAGAAAGCAATCTTATATATATTTTACAAAACAACATTGCAATCATGCATGAACTTCAAAACAATCTTCAATAATACACAACCATGCTTGTAAACTCATTAAAATCTTTGATGATAGTTTAGGTATTCTATTATACAACATCAAGTTTAAATTCTCTAGGAAGGTTCTTAATCATGCATGAAAAGTTCTTAGAGTAAGCCATATAATAAGTACTTTGAGTTATTACAATAACAAAAGGCTTGCACATTAGTTGGATATTGACTTTTTATAAAATTTTCTCTAGTCCTTGGAAGAACTCAACCTTACCTTTTACTAATGAAATCATACAATAAAATATCATGAAGGTTTTAGTCATGATGGAAAGGTTCATATGATAGATCTAATTTTTCATTTTAGTTGAGTTTACGCATGGTGACAATCAATCATGGTTTAAACCACTCCTTAGTGATTTCAACCAATGTTGCTTGTCAATAGTTGGATTTTTTAAAGAAGTAGACATTTCCCAAACCACTAGTAGCTATGTGTCATAGATCATTCATGAGACCCCTTTCCATATTTACAATAGACCATATTGTAATGGTGTGCAAGCCCCATACCTAGTCCATTTGTTGACAATAGTTCCCATTTTGAATCATCTTGACTTGATTCTAGAATATGCTTACACAATGATTCATGCCTTGGAATTAATTTATGTATGTAGAAAATCATCCTCACTGATGAGGAGGCCAAAAGGACTCTAACATTGTATAGGTTCAAATCCTAGGTATTATTTTTTACATGAAGCTCATATGAGCATAGTGTTATAGACACAAGTAGAAGAAGGCTCTATCACCTAGGGATATTCCCTAGGCATGATTGCCATATAAATAAAAAAATATTTTGAAGCAAGTCAACATAGCTTGTGGAAAAAAATTCAAAACATCCAACAATAGGTCCATGAACTCTTGGGAAAGACAAATAAAAAATACAAGCAATGCAATGACCAACATTGAGTCCCACATCACTTTAAGGTTTAAGATAAGATATGATTACGTCTTTAGAAAGAGAGACTTGTAGGACCCGATAGGAAGATCAAATATTTTTGCTATGGATCATACATCCTCACCTAGAAGGTTGGAGAAAATACCTTTGAATTGAATCTTCCATATTATCTTGGTTGACATCCAAACTTCAATGTTGAACTTCTTAGGCCTTATCATCTACCTTTGTGTGACAATTATGTAGTAGCAGAATAGTTAGAGATTGATTAACTCAATCTAGATAGCTTAGCACTCATGGAGGAGGATTAGATTGTTGACACATGGACGAAGACCACTAGAAGGTAGTCCACTTAGATGCATAGAGTGGTAAAGACATGACTACTTGGTCACCAAGGAAAATGACTCCGACTCACAAAAAATTAGATAAAGAAACAATTTACACATATGATATCAAAAGTTGATACAATGGGGATCATTGTTTTTCAAGGGGAATGAATGATCTAGGCATGTGATCTTTTTGCAGTATGGCTTTATGCTAAAAGTACCCAAAGATCTACTTTTTTGTTCCTAACCTCACTCTTGGGGGCAGAAATTTGTGCATGGGACTCCATTTAAATCTATTTAAGAAGCATTGAAAAGTTTATAGAGAGAACAAGTTTTGTAGGTAATTGTGTCATAGACAAGTTGATGACATGTTTGTGAAAAAATGCTTTGGAAGGCCTAAAAATGTAAAACAAATACTTACTAAAATAGTAAATTTCTATTTTTTAAGATTTTCATAGCTTAAATGCATCTCCAACTATGTTGACATATCAATAGAAGATAAACTATAAAATGACAAGTCACACGTATATAAGTTTCATTTATTATGCACTTTATAACTCATGGAAGTTGAATCATCATATTTCCATATGGGTGGCCTTCTAGCTCATGGAGGGTGTGTTAGCAACTCAATACTTCCTTCATAAGATGTCACAATATATAAAGAAAAAATATTCACATAATATATTCAATCCATGATAATAACAATGAACAATAACTCATTGAAAATATTATTAATGAAATATATCTACTTAAGCAATGCAATACTATGTAATGCAAAGCTTCTTCATTTACATATTATAATGCTTTGTCTTTAATATATACACATTGGATATGAGACTCTTCATATTCACAAGACTCTTGACCTTTCTACTTTCAATAAACTATTCATCTCCTAAAACACACGAGAGATCTAACCCTTCATATTTCTCATGGAAGAAATAACACAACAATAAATCTATTATTGACTCCACATATGCACATAAGGATAATGACTCTAATGATGACAAAATATTACATAACTCCATACTTACATGATACCTCACTTACATAACTCCTCACTTACATAGCTCCATACTTACATGACATGTACTATATACTCAAATATTAATCATACTCTAAACTAACCTATTTACATGGTACTTGCAATATTATTGCAAGTTACAAAATAATGTAATACTTACAACACCCCCCGTATTACATTATTTGTATGAAGGTCCTTTGCCTTCATGTGTTTTTAATCCTTCACTCTAGTTTTTATTTTTTTAGGATATGATTTTGATAGTGATTGACCACTTCTAGAATTATCTTGGAAATCATCAAATAATGATTTTGTAGAGAAGTCCATTTAGTACTATCCTTATTATTTCTTTTACACTTATCCATCCATAATTTATATTCTTGTCCATTTAGTGTTATCCTTAGTATTTTTTTTACACTTATCCATCCATAATAAATATTCTTATTATTTCCTTTGTGACAAAAATATATTTGATAATATTATTACCTTCACAAATTTCACAGTTATGAGATCCCAACATTTTTTTTCCCTGTGTCCATGTCTTCTGCAATGCTTACAACTTTTCATACTATAAATGTTATTTCCTTAAAAAAATGTATGTTTGATGTTTGATTCAAACAAACCTTGCTCACATTTTCTCAAACTTGTTTCTTTGTATTCCATTTCATCACTATCCTTGTTACTATTTATGATTTCATTTGAAACACTTTTTGCATTTTCTTTGTCTTCATGCACAATGTTTAAATTCTTTGTGTCACATGCAATTTTTGTTTTCATCACAAACTCTCTTGTATTTGTTGTCATGGAATCACAAGTATCACAACTTGCATGGGCATTTTTGGGCTTCAAATCATAATTCTCATTTCTATTTTGATAAAGATCACTATTGTCACACCATACATTTTTTTTAATAAGATCATTTGTAATACAACATACATTCTTCATCATTGGTTTATTCTTCAAATTTTTAATTATTCTTCTTTCCTTATATTCTTGTATTTAAGGAATTCAATAGTATGTAATTTCATATACATTATATTTCTTATATCAATAGGTAATGTAATACCACCTTTAGAGTCACCATTTGCTTCAACAAGTTTTGAACTTAGATAACTACCAAATTTTGAACAAATTTCATTCTTTAGCATCTCTAAAAATTGATTGTAAATATTTTAATTTTATTGATATATCTTTTGTTAGGAACCTTCTAATAAAAATAAACTCATTCACATAAATATTGCAATAAAAACAGAATTTCATGAAAGAACAAAATATTGCAATACAAAATGTAAATGCAGAATTATAACAATCTCACAAATCACAACACAGAATCGTAGGCCTCTTCGAGGGGGCAACCTCCTTCAATACTTTCATTCAATATGCAAAAAGATACATTTGTTTATGGACCCTTGTCTTTTAAAGATACACTTCATGCAACCCTAACCTAATGCTCAAGAGTTGGCTTACATGCAAAGTGCCACTCGAGCTAGAATCTTCTACCAAACATTAGTTACATTCTTGATAATGGTTACATGAAATGGCCCCACTTGTCTAGGCGCCTCACTTGCCACATACCATTACAAAGTATTACAAAATATCATTATAAAGGGGTCCCCACGTTGGAAAGGGGTCATTACATAATAATATGAGAATTACAAAATAAGTGTTAGGATGGGGTCCTAACATGCCCTTCCCCTTCAAAAAGCTTTGTCCTCAAAGTTGGAGATGAGGAAACTAGTGTTGTAGCTACTGGAGAGACTCCCAAGTGGCATCTTCTAGTTGTAGTCCATGCCATTGAACAAGAACCTCAGTGATGACATGGTTTCAAAGAGTGTGCGATCTACGATCCAAAAGTTGTTCAGGCTCGAGCAAGATGGAACCCTCTTCATCCAGTTCTGGTAAAACAGATTGAACCTGTACCTGATTACCCACGACCTTCTTGAGAGAGGAGACATGAAAGATAGGATGGAGCTTTGATGTAGCTAGGAGGGCCAATTTGTAGGCCATTGCACCAATCCGTTGTAAGACCTGGTAGGGTCCATAGTATTTGGTAGCTAGTTTTTGGCATCTGCGAAGCTGGAGTGAGGATTGTTTATATGGTTGCAGGTGGAGAAAAACCATATCTCCTACTTCAAATTTGCACTCATAATGGTGATGATCAACTTGTTGGCGCATATGGTTCTAGGCCAATTCTAGATTCATCTTTAGTTGATAGAGGACTATGGCATGTTGGTTGAGTGTAGTGTCAACAACATGAACCTTGGAGCTTCCTAGAATGTAGGAGGAGGGTGTTGATGGAGGATGACCATAAACTACTTCAAAAGGGGTAACCTTGGTCGTAGTGTGATATGAAGTATTATACCACCATTCGGCCAAGGGAAGCCACTTCGCCCACTATGTAGGATGTTCAGAGGTAAAGCAACGAAGGTAGGTCTCCAAGCATTTGTTTACAATATTTGTTTGACCATCCATTTGTGGATGATAGGCTGAACTCATTTTGAGTTGAGTCCCCTACAACTTAAACAATTCTTGCCAAAAATGACTAGTGAAGGTAGGGTCTCGATCGGACACAATAGATGTGGGCATGCCATGAAGGCAAAAAATGGAGTCTAGAAAGATTTGGGCTACTACTGAGGTTGTGTAGGGATGGGAGAGGGAACAAAAATGAGCATACTTCGTGAGATGATCCACTACCACCAAAATAATTGATTTGCCTCCTAACTTAGGTAACCCTTCAATAAAGTCCATGGAAATATCTGTCCATACTTGTTCTAGAATGGGCAAGGGTTGAAGAGTTCTAAGGGAATGCATCATTTCTCCTTTCATTCATTGGCATATGTCACATTCTACCACAAAATTTTGAATATCCTTCTTCATTCCCTTCCAGAAGAAAGTATGCTTAATCCTTTCATAAGTCTTGAGGAACCCAGAATGGCCCATAGTTGGTGAGGCATGCATTTCCTTCAAGATGAGTTCCCGTAGTTGAGAAGTTTGGGGAAGAACAAGGCGGTCAAGGTATCTCAAATCTTGTCCATCCCAAGTGTATCTTGGGCATGAGGTAGGCTCTGTTTGAAGTGTGGTGATCAAAGTTTGCAATCCTGAGTCCTTGAGCACGTCCTCTCTAAGAGAATTAATCCAATGAGGTATGGGTGAAGAGATAGCATATAACATACTTTGATCCTCAAATTGTCGAGAGAGTGCATCAACCACAATGTTCTCCTTTCCTTTTTTATATGTAATCTCATAGTCATAGCCCATTAATTTAGAGACCCACTTTTGTTGTTCGGGGGTGGCGACCCATTGCTCTAGGAAGTATTTGAGACTTTGGTGGTCTGTTTTGATGGAAAAATGATGCCCAATGAGATAGGGTCACTAATGATTAACCACATGCAAAATAGTGAGCATCTCCTTTGCATAAGTAGATTTACCCAAATTTTGACCTGAAAGTGCTTTACTAGTGAAGGCCAATGGTCTTCCCTCCTGCATCAACATGGCTCCTATGCCATTGCCTGAAGCATCACTTTCAATTACAAAAGGTTTTGAAAAATCAGGCATGGCTAAGACTGGAGTGGTTGTCATAGCATGCTTTAGGTCAAAGAAAGCCTTCTTAGTTGGGCCTGACCAAGTAAAAGATTTTTTTTAACATGGTCATTAAAGGAGCAATGATTTTGCCATAGTTTTGGATAAATTTATGGTAATACCTTGTGAGTCCCAAAAATCCTTGAAGTCCCTTGAGAGTGTGAGGCTTCGACCAATCTTGAATAACTTGAATCTTCTTAGGGTCAACTTTAACTCCATATTTGGTGACAATGTGTCCCAAATACTCTACTTCTATCAACCCAAAAGAACACTTAGACCTCTTAGCATAAAGTTGATTCTGAGATAAAAGTTGTAGAGTCTGATCCAAATGGATGAGGTGCTCCTCCCAAGAGCGACTATAAATCAAAATATCATCAAAGAAAACTAAAATGAATTTGCAAAGGAATGGGTAAAAGATGTTATTCATGAGGCTTTAAAATGTGGATGGTGCATTCGTTAAGCCAAATGGCATAACCAAGAATTCATAATGGCCCTCATGAGTTTGAAATGTTATTTTGGGAATATCCTCCTCCTTGAGCCTTATCTGATGATAACTCGAGCGAAGATCTAACTTGGAGAAAAACATAGCACCATGCAACTCATCCAATAATTCATCTACCATTGGAATAGGAAATTTATCCTTAATGGTGAGCTTATTGAGCTCACAAAAATCTATACACAAATACCATGACCCATATTTCTTTCGAACCAATAGGACTAGAGAAGAATAAGGACTGTTACTAGGTCGAATGACTCCTGCTTGTAACAATTCTTGTACTAATTTCTTGATTTTTGACTTAAGTGCATAGGGGTACCGATAAGGTCTAATGTTAGGTGGCACACTATCAGGTACCAATGGTATTGCATGATCATGGGAATGATGTGGTGGTAATTCTATCGATTTCAAAAAATTACATCATGCTTAGTCATAATGAGTTGCAAATCTTCTAGGGGTTTGTCCTCTACTAAAGTTTGTGGTTGAATTGCAAATATCTGAGCTACTACCCCATGAGAAGATTTTTTAATAACTTCTCCATATAGTTTGAACTGATAATCTATGGAGATCTTGTTGGCGAACCATAGAGAGTGTAGGACCTACCATTCTATGAAAACTGCATCCATAACTCTACAAAGTTCTAGGCTATGGTTCCCAAAGTACCTAACCATTGAGCTCCTAGCACAACATCACATCCTCCTAGTTGAAGAGCAAACATATCAGTTTTGAGTTCATAATCCCCTATCTTCAACTTAACATTGTGATATTTGCCTTTACAAGGCAATGTTCCACCATTTTCCACCATAACCTCAAAGGAGTTGCAAGCATGTATGTAACAATTGGCTTGCTTGGTGACTTGAGGATCAATAAAGTTGTGCATACTTCTTGAATCAATGAGAATTGTAAGATGTTGTCCTTTGAAAAATCCTACTACTTTCATCGTTTGAGGGGTAGTAATTCTTACAAGGGCATGGACAAAATTTTTGGTTGTGGTTCTTCTTGTGTTTCACCCTCATCCTTAAGTGGTTCCTCTGATGGTTCTACTTCATCATCAATTTGTTCATTGCTTACTGACTCCTCTACATCCAACAAAAATAACTTCTTTTGGATGCATTTATGCCTTGGTGAATACTTCTCATCATAATTATAACATAAGCCTTGTGCGCATCGAGCATCCATCTCTTTCGTAGTCAAGCACTTGTAGGGGGTAGATTTATTGCTAGTATTGGGTGTGAACTTGGAAGGAAATGTGGGTTTGGCCTATGGAAATTTAGGTGGCCTCCTTTGAGCCAAAAAAAATTCTTCGACCAATCTCACCAATCCTATGGCTTGCATCATAGATTATGGTTTGAACATCTTGACCTCAACCTTGATATCATATTTCAAGCCATTGATAAAACAACTCTGAAAAAGCCTTCATTCAACCCCTTGGTCCTATTAGCCAGTTTCTCAAATTGGGTCTGATAGTCACGAACCATAGAGGTTTGTTTCAATTTGGTTAATGCTCCTGTAAAGTCCTCATACTCACTAGGGCCAAAATGAGTGAGTAATTGTGACTCAAAATCTTCCCAAGAAGGGTCAAGAGTTATGTTTTGTAACCATTGATACCATTGTAAGGCTTCAGATTCAAAGTTGAAAGATGCCATAGTGACCCACAAATATTTAGGGATATTGTGAAGTTTGAAGAACTGATCTGCTCGACATAACCACCCATCAACATCCTTTCCATTGAACTTAGGAAAGTCTAATTTAGGCATCTTAAATGGAGTATCTATGTCAAAAATAGAATGATAGCCTTCCTTCTCCTTATGGATTCCTTTCTCTTTATTGCCAATACTACCACCTAGTTTGTCAATGTTAAGATGCTCAAACACCTTTGGGTCATCCCTAAATTTTTCCTCAACCTCTAGGAATTTTTCTTCAAATGAAGCTTTGGATCTCATGTGTTCACCTCTCAAAAGTGATACTTCTTCCCTCATCTATTTAAAGTCATTGGTAAGATTAGTAATTATGGTATGCATTTGCTCTAGAAGTTGTTTTGTTCTATCTCCTTTTGGTGTCCTCTAGTTCCTCTAGCCATTTTGGTATGATTTGAACCACTTCCATTGACTTACTAAAAATAGAAGTATTGTTCTAAGAGTTACTATTTTTAGTAATGATCTAAAAAAGTGTTTGGGTGCTATATATCAAAATGATCAGCTCGAAAAGATGATCGTAATGGACTAGGTCCCAAAATGATATTTTTTGGCACCCTAAAAAAGTGCATGGAGGCTATATACCAAATGATCAGCTCGATGAGATGGTCACAATGAGCTATATATCACAACATTATTTTTTAGGAAGTGTTGTCTTCAAGTGTTGGTTTTTCTCCTAGAGTCTTGGTTCACTCAAAAAATTGGTTTTTTGTTAGACAACCCCTTATGAGACTTCTATTCTATCATGACATTATGCTCACTATTTGATGACTATTGGCTGACTCTATCACTAAAAACTCTATCTATTATGAATTTTGAATGTCATAGGCAACTATTACTAATGTTGGTAGACTCTATCCTGACTATTATTAACTGATTATTTATACCGATTTATGACTATTATTGATAAACATGTCTTGACTGTTATGTTCATCACCAAATTCTTTTGTTTTCATGTAGTAATTTTGGGATAGTGAAGTCTCCTTAGTATGCTCAATTTTTGTGGTAGGATTTTTGGTTGTAGGTTTAACATTTAAAAAATAAGGTACTCTAAGCTAGGGTGTATGTACTACCCATAGGCCCTCTGTTATACTGTAGTGATGAATGATAGTGCTCGGACCAATATTTTAGGCCACTACTCAAGGAGGATTCCATGCATACCCTTGAGCACACTACCTACCTCTTTAATAGTATGAGAGGGTGATATTTTTGGATGTTGTGTCCGATGTACTATGGATAATACAAGGCCAAAAATATTCCTAGGGCTAAAGGTTTCTCCTAATCCTAGGGGGTCTCTTGATATACCCAAAGATATGTGGGAGCTCAATTCTGTAGATGGGTGTTGTCTGAGGCCTAGGTATTGGAGCTTGATCACCCCTCACTTCACTAGATGCTTTATGGGTAATCTAGCTTAGCCAATAATGATATCTCCTCCATGATATTTTAAAACCCCTAACATAGGGTTTCTAACCTAATAAACTAATGCAAAAAAGGGTATTTTTTTTAGTAAGGAAATAAGCAAAAAATGAAAACATGGGAAATTTATACCTAGTAGTCGAAATGGTAGGGCAAGAACTATCATAGTCATAGTGAAACTTGGCCTTGGAAAGTGCTCTGATACCACTTGTTAGGAACCTTCTAATAAAAATAAACTCATTCACATAAATATTGCAATAAAAGCAGAATTTCATGAAAGAACAGAATATTGCAATACGAAATGTAAATGCAAAATTATAATAATCTCACAAACACAACATAGAATCGTGGGCCTCTTCGAGGGGCAACCTCCTTCAATACTTTCATTCAATATGCAAAAAGATACATTCGTTTATGGGCCCTTGTCTTTTAAAGATACACTTCATGCAACCCTAACCTAATGCTCAAGAGTTGGCTTACATGCAAAGTGCCACTCGAGCTAGAATCTTCTACCAAACATCAGTTACATTCTTGATAACGGTTACATGAAATGGACCCCACTTGCCACATACCATTACAAACTATTACAAAATATCATTATAAAGGGGTCCCCACGTTGGAAAGGGGTCATTACATAATAATATGAGAATTACAAAAATAGTGTTAGGATGGGGTCCTAACATATTTTCGTTCTTCAAATTTCTCTATCATGCGTGGTGTGCAAAGTTTTAGGTATTTCAACATTTCCTTACTTTATTCTAGTGAATCATATTGAGTGTCTACTTCTCTTTTTGTTTGCTTTCTTTCTTTAATTATCATGTTGTATTTCTTATGATAAATAACCTTCAAGTAGTTTTTTCTTGTCTTTGATCAATATTCAAAGTTTTCAATATCTTGTTTGTTCCTTCAATATGTCTTATTTTATTAAAAAATCAAATATTTATGCAATCCTTTTGCTCACACAAAAATATTCTCTTCTAACAAAAAATTCCTTTCTAAATATTTTCCTTTGTTGTTGACAACCTTATTATTCCCAAATTAATGTTTCTTCTTCAAACAATTTTCTTCTCTCAAATAAATTTGTTTCCTTCATTCTTCAAATTATTTTAACTTTCTTCTTAAATCAATAAAATTTCAAATTCCAATTAATAAAACAATATATTTTTCCTTCAAATATATTAATAATTTTTTTCAATAAAAATATTTCACTTTTCTTTAATCTTCTTCTTCAAATATTTATTCTTCACTATATTAATTTCTCCTTATAACTTCCAATAATTATAATACTGCTCATAGTAATTAACTTCATATTTTTTCTTCTCTCTTTTAATATTTTTCCATTTCAACTTTAATATCCATTTTTTAATATTATTTTATACTTTAATTTAATTCAGCTTCAACTTTTAACGTTGGGTGCATGGAAGAAATAAATTAGAATTATTTTGAATACCTTTGTCCTGTCTCAAACCAACGTCGTTATTCTCACTTGTGCATAGGCATTTTCATTGACTTATTATCTTTGCTAGCAATCATAATACTTTCCTCTGCTTAAAGATGTATTTTCCAAATCATATTCTTCTCTATTTCGAGATCACCTCTATGTTGTTTTATCCTAGTGCCTCAAAATATTCTTTACAATGTCTAGTGCCTTCACTTTCTACTTTCTTATCTCCAACATGCACTTAATTCTCAGTTAACATCTATAATTCAGATCGCTTCAAGGATGACTTCAACAACTTCCAATATTTTCTTCTCTCCCATCACTCTCTCATCAAACACTCTCCTGGTGTGGTTCTCTTTGTGGCTATATAATTACTATAGCAACCTCCCACTTAATGTGGCTCTGTCTTGGCCTATTTAACTTTTCTCTCTTCACCTTGATATTTTTGTGTGTGACTTTCTTAATATTAACTCCTTTCAATGTTCACTTCTTCTCAAATTTTAATTCTCTTAGCATGCACTTCTCTTCATTGTTCTTGATTATAAAGAAAGTAAAGAGTCTTTTCCTTTTAATGACAGGTAGGAGACTATGCAAGCATACAAAAGCTAGTATAAATACAACTAAATGTTCTTATAATTCCTTTCTTAAGACAAATTGATAAAGGAGAATTGAACTAGACTTAGTATTTTTCTTATTACAAAATTATTATGAAACAGATAATAGAATATAGACACAGAGGTCTAAGCAACAAAAGTTAAGCTCCAAAAAATAGAAAAGGAGGTATAGAAACTATGTCACCTAGTTCTTATGTTTATGTAGAAGCTCCACTCTAGTGCTATCATAGATCTTTGGCACTATCACTATGATAAACAAACAAAAATGCAACTAGGATTATGTTTAGGAGGCTTATTTAATCACAGAGAGGCAGAGGATCATATGATCAAGCTAATTGAACTCCCTTCTGTTTATGATAAAATAAATCAGTTCCTAAAGATGGAAGGGACATATATCAAGTGTAAAAGCATCAAAACCCAAAAATAGCACTACCTTGGTGCTATTACATCTATGTGGTACTATTTATTTGTAATAGTCATAAAGCTAAAGTATTGATAGTCTAGGACTAATTGGCATTATCATCTCTGTAAAATCTAAAATAAAGTTTGAATATGGTGAAAGGTTTGATAAAATATGCGTAGATGTTGAATACTATGAGTGAAACTTAGTGTGAGATGTTTAAGTACAATATTGAGCAAAATAACTAGGTCAAACACTTGTTGTCTATCCAATACACATGGAAAATAGGAACAATATATACCTATAACAAGGTTCTTAGATGGCACAAAGTGTGATGAAACTAAACCAAATACATGCCCCTTACTCAAACAATAGATATCAACAGGAAAGGAAGAGAAGCTAACTTATAAGTGTTGCAACCAACTCCAAATGCAAGTGTAGTGGGATAAGAGGGACAACTATGCTATTTAAATATGTAAAATGAAACTAAGTATGTAGGAAAACTAACTATACTTGATATGAGAGACTACAAGAAGCTACAACCAAGTGTTAGGCAGGATAATAAAGGTAAAAAGTAATTTTATTAAGCATATAACAAAGGAAGAGTAATAATACTCTCAACAACTATGACAAATGATAAGATATAAGAGCATGCAATGCTATTAGCAACTTCAATATGTGGTAAAATATAGAGCCAAATAGTTAGTAGCAACCATAAATAGAACAAATACTATTAGCAAGGATGAAAAAGAAGCATAATCTAATCTAAGAAACTAGAGCAAGAAGTGAGGCAATGTTGGAATATATTATATTATTTGGTACATGCTAATGTACCAACTTGGGTACATATTTAGAGTAGGAGATTTTCCTAGATTAGAGTGTGAGTATTTACTTTATGCAATGTAATAAATGTACAAGTGTGTAAAGTATTTTGGTAATGTAAATGTGAATAATAGTCCATATGCACATGAGTCCATAGAATAGGAAGATGAAGAGTCTCTAGAAGAGTGAAGGCCAAGGATGCTCCATATGAAGAGTCACATTCCATTATATATGTATATATGTGTGTGTGTGTGTATTGTAGTTTGAGAGTGTATGTCAGTATGGGTACTAGAGATCTTGATTCAATGGAGATATTATTTTCATGAGAATTTGTTAATGGCAATTCCATGAGTTATTATTGAAGTTATTTATGAGTTTTATACATTTAGAATATTGCCATTATCTTATATTTCATATTGCAACTTTATTTTAGATCTTGTGGTTATTTTATCTTTAGTATTTAGCTTCAAAAGCTAATAGAAAATACAACTAGACTGAATGTATATCTCCTTTATAGTCACAACCCTCCTCAAATCTTGGTGTAACACGAGATTGCTTGGCTAAGATGCCCCTATGCCTTTCTTCACTTGTTCCAAATGATTTAAAGTGTTATAATGAATACAATGAGAGAGAGAACAAGAAAACATAGAGAGCATAGAAAGTTTTGGCATAGTTTGAACACTTGCTAACTACTTGTTGAATTTCTATCCAGTGGGTTCAATTAATAGAATTTGGAGAGGGATTCTTGGAGGGAAGAGGGGAGTCAAATATTCCTTTAGGATAAGGAGGAAAATTCACAATTTTAAGCTCAGGGGATGAGATTTAGCGTGCATGATCATGCCTAAGAATGGGAGAAGTAATCCATGTGATGGAGGCTCATGCCAATAGGGATCCGACTCATGCTAGCAAAAGCACTGTATTTATGCAAAAGTGCTAGTGTAACACTATTTCTCTTAATCAACACTTTTGAATTTTAATCATTTTATGGTCAAATTATTTGAAAGTGATCAAATGTGCAAAAGCACTATATTTTTGCAACAATGCCACACTAGAACTATTGTTGAAGGATGATGCTTTTTCTTTGAGGCAAATATATGTGATATTTTGCTCAAATTAGCTTGGTTGACTAAGGATAAATTACTAGGTGCTATGATTGATGTGATAGTTGATTAGGTGCATAAAAATTGGATGTCTATATTTTTCCCCTTTTTAATATATTTATTGTATAAGAAATGAATTAAAATTTTGATGTGGAAGTCCAAATTTGAATCAAAATATTTCTTGATACTCATGGTTACTATCTCGAGTTAGCAATTACGAAAGAAGCTATTGTAAAATTTGAAATTTTTAGCGTCATTAATGGGGAATCATCAATGCATACATTCCCCAAGGGTGCCTCCTTGAGTTTTAGAGGGAAATCATATTTTTGTGAGAACACATGATAATCCAAGGAATATGTAGAGTGATATTGGATGAAATATTCATTAGTGAATTGAGATAGATAACTTGAGGAGAAAGGAAAGCAACATGAAAGAGTGCAAAGATGGTGAATGAGGTAAAGGTTATAGAACTAAGGGAAATATAGCTAGTTTAGAATTTCAATATGATGGAAAGTAGGTACTAATAGGGAAATGGGAAGACCGTACATAAGTCCTAAATGATAAGAAGATAACTAGAATATGAATAGATTTTGCCCCTAAGCAGTGGTATATGAGCTATATAGTAGATAAGAACTTAATGAGCAAAAGAACATGCTTTAATAATACATTCACAAAGAATTATTTTACTACTTAGCAATGGCTTATGAGCCTAATAATTGACAAGCACTTAGGAAAAGTATGCAAATATGTTGAATTTACTATCATATTCCAGAGTGGTGGCCTATGTTCTTGATAATAGATGAGCACTTAGGGAAGGAAGGATATGTCCAATAATATGTACAAAATGTATGTTTCATCCCTAAGTAGTGACTTGAGATTCTGATAAAGGATAAATGCCTAGGTAATAAAAAATATTGTCTATGATATATGCATTTTTTGTCTTTCCCAAGCGGTGGCCTTGGAGCTAGATATAAGACAAACACTTAGGTAATGATGATAAACATCTTGTAATATGTACAATATAATACAAAGAGATATATGATATTTTGGTAAGTAGATGCCATAGGGGGACTCTAATTAGTAAATGTCATAGGGGTAATTTGGTTAGTAAAATGCCTAAGGATGACTCATATTAGTAAATGCGTATGCCCAAGGGGGACTTCAAAATGTTTGTGCCCAATAGGGAATTTAAATGTCTATGCCACAGGGGAACTTCAAAATGTTTTTGCCCAAGAGGAATTTTAAATTTCTATGCCACAAGGGCACTTCAAAATGTTTGTGCCCAAGATGGACTTTAAATGTCTATGCCATAAGGGGACTTCGAAATGTTTGTGCCCAAGAGGAACTTTAAATGTCTATGCCACAAGGGGACATTAAAATATCCATGCCCATGGGGGAATTCAAATGTCTAATTTCCAAGAGGTACTTTAAATGTCTATACCACAAGGGGACTTCAAAATGTCTATGTCCAAGAGGGACTTTAAAATGTCTATGCCCAAGAGGGACTTTAATTGTCTATACCACAAGAGAATGTGATTCAAAGATCAATTTAAAAAAATAAATTTTGCATTTTTATGTGATGAGTGTGAGATTGATATTATATTATGTAGTATTTATCTTGATTTTTATATGCAAACTTGATAAAAACGGATGTGTTTCGATGATTATTACATCTTATTTACATGATTTACGAGTGTATTCGACTTATAAATATTAAGTGATATATGTATGTATTTTATGCAAATTGTGTGAGTTTCCTATATATTTTTGGTAGATAAATATTGTAGGTGTTTCATGGGAGATGTTACAGTAGAACACAAGCCAGATGTCAAGTACGGATGAACCAATCGCATGAAGAGTTCATTGAGAAGCCACGTGGAAGTGCGTTGCAAAAAGGTGCTATAGAATACATCTACAGAAAGGTGTTACAGAAAACACCTACATAAAGGTGTTACAAAAAGTACCTACTGAAAGGGTCTACCAAAAGAACATTGATCGAATAAATTGTCTGATGCATTGGAATTCCACGTCCAAGGACAACGTAGCAACATCACATAGATTATATAGTTAGCATAATTGTTAATGTGGTGGCATTAATATTTGGTATATGATTTAATCCATGTTGTATAGTTTGTAACATGACATTAAAGATATATTTTGTTAAAGTTGTTAAGTTGTCAAGATTTGAACAAAACCTTAATTTGTATTTTCCTTGAGAATAGGACAAACAATTATTGTACCTTGTTAGCAAGTTATTCAAATTTAGGATATTCATTATGTACACTTGTCAAATATGCCACTTGGATAATTCTGATTGTAATAAGTCCAAGGGTAGTTGTTAGTGTGTCTTAATTATAGCATATATTTGTTATGAAATATTAGAATTCAAATCTTCGAGCATTTGAACTAATAGATGGTAGAAGAGAATTTTATTGTAAAATATCCAAGTGACATTATAAAATACAAGGTAGAGACCTTTGAAAAGGTCTAATGGTCTATTGTATACAATTTTACAAGTTGCTATTCTGAAGGCTTGATGTTCAAAGAAGTATGTCCGCATAGTCTGTACGCATGAAGAATTAAAGTTCATCAATAAAGCAATATTTTCTTCCATGATTCCAGCAATGGTATTCTGTATCTTTGCATGATTTATTTATCTTTGTAAACTTTATTTTTACTTTCCTACATCAATGAATTAAATAGCATTAGATTAGTAGAATGAAATATTAGTTACTAAAATAAATTAGAATAGAGGAGAAGAGAATTACACTATCTTCTACGAGGTAGGGCCCACTCCAAACAATCAGTCCCTTGCTCTCTATCTCCTAAAATAGAGTAGAATTAGTTAGTAAGTAGAATTAGTCTTAGACTATAAGATAAATTAAATTGCATCATTTTAAACTATAAAATAAATCAACTAGTTAAAATCATAAATGCATTATTAGATTGCACGTGGATCCACAACACATAGAATTAGTCTACATCATAATTGCACTTTTAATATTCCATTTTATTTCATTTCCTGTAATTTTCATTTCTTGCAACCAAAACTAAGAAAATAGAATCAAGTCAAAGATTAATGATTATGGAATAATCTATATGGGATTTATTGTTCTTTAAATCATTTAACCTGGATTGACAAATTTAATGTATGAGATACAACTCGACATTTTGGCATCGTTGTCGGGGAGAACAATGCCATAATTTTTTATCAGAGACTACTGGGGTGAGAAGGAGACTTACCTACATGACTGAAAATGAGTCATCATGCAGTTCAAGGTTGGGACAATAGGGTTTCAGCAAGTGTCTTCATCTCAATACTTCTAGGTTCCATTTTCTTAGGATCTATTTTATTGCTTTCCTAGTTAGCATTTTTACTTTCAGCAAATTTTCAAAGCATTGGGTGGTTGTTGTTACTAGCTTAGGTTTGGGTTCTCTAACCTTGTGAAAACAAGGAAGTAGGTGTGATTGTGTGACAAAATCACAGTGAAATGTTCCTTAAAATCAAGTAGTGACAACAATTCTACCTTTATTTCAGCATTTTCTTTTCAGCAAATTTACTTTCAAAAAGCTATTTTGATTGTCACTAGCTTAGGTCTGGGTTCTCTGACCTTGTGAAAACAAGGAAGTAGGTGTGATTGTGTGACAAAATCACACTGAAATGTTCCTTAAAATCAAGTAGTGACAACAATTTAGCATTTATTTCAACACTTTTATTTTCAGCAAATTTACTTTTTAGCATAGTGTGGTTGTTACTAACTTAGGTCTAGGTTCTCTAACCTTGTGAAAACAAGGAAGTAGGTGTGATTGTGTGACAAAATCACACTGAAATGTTCCTTAAAATCAAGTAGTAACAACAACACTTTACTTTCCCTTACTATGCTAAAATTGGCTAGAAAATCAGACCTGGTTTTAGTGGCAGTAAGAACTATTTTAGAATAGTAATTTTACTTTCCCTTGCTGTGTTAAGATTGGCTAGAAATTTAGACCTGGTCTTAATAATAGTAAGATTGCTCTATTTAAAAATATTTATTTTCTGAAAATTGTATTTCAAAAACAAAAAAAAAACAAAAAAATTATGAAAAAAAGAAAATAAAAGAAAAGAGAAGTAAAAATTGCTAATGGTAAAGAGTTATTTTCAGTCTGCTTTAATAGACCTCAGAAAACTATTTCTAGAACAAGAAATCAACCTACTTTTTGAACAAATACATAGGTCATCTGGAAAATAGTGGGATTATATGTGGGAACACCTTGATCTCATTAGGGAAAGAACACAAGAACTAAGCAACATTGAGAGGATTGATATAATTAAAGCCCTAGGGCCAGATTATCATTCCCCTTATCTTGATCTTGTGAGGAGTTGTGAACATTGGCTAGGAGATAGGAGAGCGAGTGTGAATTCAATTACATATCCTTGGGGGCAATACTTTGAGGACTCCCTTGCTATCCACAAGTTCCTAGAAGACATAGAAAATAGAGAAGTGAATCTAGAATACAATAAAAGATATAACAAGGCTCCTAGAATCATGTGCTTCAAAGAATTGTGTCACGATTTGCATTATGAGTTACAGTTTGAAAGTCCCATATCAAATAAAAAATAAACTTTTATTGTTCAACTGATTTGTCTTGTGAAACAAGATTTTGATTTTGAGGAGGAACATTACATGACTCCTGAACAACTAGACCCAATTAATGATATTCACAAACTGTTTAAGGAGGAATGAATGATTTTTGTTGCAAAAAATTTAAGATCTTTGCAAATTTATGAGTAGACCTAGATATTCAAGGGGAAGATTCATCAAAGTCTATAAAGAAAACTCTAGTGAAAATTTTGATAATTCTAGATCAAAAGAGACTGAGATTGTGGTAACTAAGGATTCACTAGAAGAACAAGTTGAGCTACCATTGACTCTACTAAATCAAAATCCTGAATCATTTTTATTGCTAGAACCTGAATTCGATAATCACATTGATCCATCAACTATATTTTCTGAACCTATACCAAGTCCAATATTAGAATTCATCCAATCAATCATGGTTGATCAAGCTAGTGAACATGGGGAAGTAGATGGAAATCCAAGGAGGGATAGGCAAAGAAATGATGATCATGGAGAAATAGAAAATCAAAGAAGAGGTAGGCAAAGAAAAACTTTTCCTTCCCAATTTCTTCTCCAATAGATAGGCTAACAAGAGAACCAAAACTAGTCTTTGTTGTTGTTTTGCCTACCTTCCATGGGAAACCACATGAAGATCCTGATGCTTTTCTCTTTGAGTTTGAAGTAGTGTGTCAAGCCTATTTTTATACCACGGATGAACAAAAATTAAGACTATTTCCTTCTACCCTTAAGGATGTAGCTTTAAGATGGTTTATGGGTTTAGGAGAAAGTGTTTGTAACCAATGGGATGGAGATCATGGATTAAAAGATATATTCCTTGAAAGATATCAGGATTACTATAGAGTTAGGGATAAGAAAGTTGAGCTCTTTCATATGAACCAATGAGAGGAAGAATCCCTTGAGGATTATCTTGAAATATTTTAGTTTGTAGGATCTAGAGTAAATATTGATTTAGATGAAGAAGTCTTGAAAGAACTCTTTCTAAAAGGATTAAAAGAAGATGTCCTTGATGTTCTAAACCTTATGGCTAAAGGGGATATTCATCTAATGGAATTTGAAGATATTGTGAATCTTTGCAAAAATTATTCAAGGAATAAACCTCTAAGGAACAACAAATACTCATCCACAGGTGGAGGAGTAACAAGAGCAAAAATTGGTAATATGTTGGAAAGCTTAAAAACTGATTTGCTAAGTACATTAACTACATCTCTTGACCTCATGGATAAGAAACCAAAAGAACAAGATATTGAGGAGATATATTGTCATAGATGTAGGAAAAGACACAACTTGATGGAATGCCCTCTCAACATTACAAATATTTCCAACATTTCTGCTTGTTGTAAAATATATGACAAGAATCATAGCACTAAAAATTGTAAGTATATTTCAGCTGTGAAATCTGCTATAAAAGAACCTAAAGTTGAGGAGGTAGAGGATGTTTATTTTGTAGCTCAAAGAAAAAATTGCCCATTCAATAGTCCATCTAATTGGTCAAACTCTAGTTATTCCAACCAACAAAGACCTAACTAGTGGTCAAATGCATCAAATTGGACAAATTGGAACCCATACCCAAATAACCAAGATTGGAATATACCTCCATGGGCCCAATTTATGGCCAATGCATATGGAAGTCCACCTCCATGGACTCAAGGAATGTCGGGTCAGAATATGCCTAGTTGGAACACGAATGGCCAATATAATCAAGGAGGACCTAGCTGGTCTCAAAATCCACCCCAACAACAGAATTTCCAAAACTAGTTTAGGGGACAAGCCCCTCAAAATCAGCCCCAAAATAGACTTCTTCCACCTCCAAACAATATGAAAAACCCTCCTAAGCAACCACCTTTACCAGCTCAACCAGTTCCCAATCCTAATAATAACAAGACTATTCAACAAGTCTATGAAACAAATGAGACATGTTCAATATCTGTGGTACCTTGCCAACAGATCCATTTAAGGTCTAGAAAAGTGTTGGAAAATAATGTGACTCTCATAGAAGTTGAAGAACCTATCCAAGACTTGTTTGAAAAAGTAGACAAAAATGAAAAAGAAACATAAAATTTACCAAAAAATATTCCATCAAAACAAAAAGAGATCCAAATCCCTCAAAGGAAAGAAATGGAAGTTCCATTTCCTAAAAGACTAGCAATACCTAAAGAACATTCCAAACCAGATTTCAATATCCTTCAAGAATTAGAAAATGTTATTCTTGACAATTCTGTCACATTGCACAAGGGGTAGAAAAAAATCAAAAAATTTCCTTTTGCAAGAGTATTTCTTTTCATTTGTAAGTGTTGCAACAATTTTGGCTTTCCATGTCACTCCCTTGTATACAGAATGAAGAAGAAAAAGCTTCACTGACAAGCTGGCCAAAGAAAATAGCTCCGCCAAAGGAAAGAAATGTTGTCGCGATATCGCGACATGTCACGTTTTCGCGACCGCAGCAAAGAAGGAGCAAGCAGGCAAGACTGTCGCGATATCGTGACAAAACAACCGTCGCGATATCATGACATAAGGCAAGGAAGAGCAGCCAGAGGCAAAGTTGTCGCGATATCGCAAAGTGTTGCAAAATCACGGTCGGAAGCGAGGAGAAAGCCAAAAGACAAAAGTTGTCACGATATCGTGCATGTCGCATTTTTGCGACCGACAGCAAGAAGGCAGAGCGAGCCGAGAATGTCGTCGCGATATCGCGCATGTCGCATTTTCGTGACCGACAGTGAAAAGAGAAGCAAAGCTAAGAATGTCGTCGCGATATCGCACACGTCGCGTTTTCGCAGTTGACAGTGAAAAGAGAAGCAGAGCCGAGAATGTCGTCGCGATATCGTGCATGTCACGTTTTCATGGCTGACAGTGAAGAGAGGAGCAGAGCTGAGATTGTTGTCGTGATATCGTGCATGTCACGTTTTCACGGCCGACATAGAGCAAAAGTGCCAACAAGAAAAATGGTCGCGATATCACGCATGTCACGTTATCACGGTCAGAAGCGAGAAGAAGCACCAAAGGACAGAAGTTGTCGTGATATCGTGCATGTTGCGTTTTCGTGACTGACAGTGAAGAAAAGGCACAAGAACGAGAAAGCGTCATGATATCGCACATGTCACGTTTTCGCGGTCGACAACAAGGGAAGAGCGCAGCAAAGGAAAGTGTCAGCATTTTTGCGACTCCAAGCAACAAAAGAAGACAAAGGCATAGACATGTCGCGATTTTGTGACATGTCATATTTTCATGATGGGCACACACTCCAAGCTGGGTATTTTCTTGAGACCATCAAAGTGCCTCGTAAATGCATTTTTGCTTGCCCGATAAACATGCTATTTTTTTTGACAATTGGAAGCGAAGTATCAGTCTCATGGCGGCCACTCGAACATTGCACCCAAAAACCAAGGACGCTTAGACAGTTCATCAATGCACCTTTTCATGGTTGACTCGGTCACAGTTACCAGTTATGGTAATGGATTTGAAAGCCCAGTCTCGAGGGCCGCGAGGAGCCGACTTCTCAGGTTTCAAGAACATACTTCACCATTCTGTGTAATAATGACTCAGAGGGTCGGGTCCTCTATAAAAACCCAAATTTTATAATGTAAAAGGGGGGGGAACTATCTGCTAGAAAGCTGTTGTAACTTGATGTCCTACGATTAATACTAAGATACTTTGAGCTCATTTCTTCTCTTTTATGCTGCCTTTCGCGCTTGATTCTTCCATCTCTCTTTGTTTGTAGACTGAGATGTTGAACTCTGCGTCCGGGGTGCAATCAAGGACAGTGTCCTAAAACTCATTCGGAAGGATACATAGGAGTAGATAAGTGTTGTGTTGTCTTTCTTTTATGTTGCCTGCCTTGCTTGATTCTTCCATCTCTCCTCATTTGTAAACTGAGATGCTGAACTCTGTGTCCGGGGTGCGATCGGGGACAGTGTCCAGAAACTCATGCAGGAGGATACATAGGAAGGTTGATACCACATTTCTTTCATTTTTCTCTTGGTGTTCCTTGCTGCTATTCAAGTTGCTATTTGGTGATCATGCTTCCTATTATCCCCCACCTCAAATTACAACTCTCTCTTCCCTTAACCCATTTTTATTTATTTCTCTAACCCTTATCCTTTTATCTCTTTCCTGCACTCTTGTCTTCAAACCCCAAAAGTAGTTTAGCATAGGAGCCGGCCTCTCTCTGGAGATAAGCACGAGGGGCATCTCTTCCCCTCGGCCTTTCAATGTTGGTCGTAGGTCCAGGGCGCACAAATCACCGAAAGTCCTTTCCTGTGCGGATCTGGTTACCAACAGTTTTGGCATGCCCGGTGGGACCCAACTGTATCTGTCCTGGATAAATCCATAACCAGTCAAGGTCCCAATTTTTTAACTCAATCCCATTTCATCGGGGCCACTAGTTCTAATCAGTTCCTGGTGTGACCCGGTCAGTCTCACCTGACTAGTGGTAGTGAGATCTGATGCTCTCATTATCGAAAGACTTATAGCATCTGGCGACTCTGTTCAACTTGAAAATCTCCAAGTCGTAAAGACCAGTACCCAAATCTATGCCTTCATGGCAAAAGTCCCCATGTTTTAAGGAAGCCCGAGTTGGTGAATCTTCGGCTTGCCTCCATCTGATAAAATCACCTGGCGACTCTGACTGAGCTAAAGATCCAGATTTCTCGATCGTAGGTGCCTTTTAAAGCTGAAAGAAGACATCCCGAAGGAATCAAGGTCCGATGAGCAGCCTTGACCTCACAGGCAGAGAAAAGTATGTTCACTTGGCGACTCCAACTTAGTGGCGAGGTCCGTGATCTCTGCAGGCCACTGCTATAATGGAGAGGGTATGTTATCCGAGCTGGGATGTTTATAACCCTATGAATCTTCAAAGTTACCATGAAATTCCCAAAGGCATCTTAAAAAATGTTCCAAAATATGATGGCGCTAAGGGAATGGCCCTAGAGCACCTTGAACATCTTGTTGATTTAGGGTCCATCTATGACATACTCCATGAGGATGTCATGATCAGGCTCCTGGTCCTGTCTCTGGAAGGAAGGGCACTACAGTGGTACAGACTGTTTGGGCGTAAAAGCATCTGCTCATGGTATTACTTAGTGGGAGCACTACTCAAATATTTTGATGGCTCCCAAGACCCCTTCCAACTATCAAGCATACCTCATCAGGAGGTAGACCAAAGAGAAGAGCAGATCCCAGTGGATAGCACACAGACATTCAGCCAGAGCCCATTAGGCATGCCTCATCAAGAAGCTGAACCCGAGGAGGCCCTAGAAGATCACTCTTTGCCGGAGGAACCCTATTACCCCATCAGAAGGATGGAGGAACCTGTACCCAGCCCGCAGCTAGTAGATTCATTAGCATGCTGGTATTGGTTCCAGCCCCCGCCACAACCACTACCCCAAGAGGCCCCTCACACTGCAAACTTCTTTGCCACATGTTTCATCAACAGTGCGGGTACTAGCGGGAGTGATAACTCACTACGCTGCTTCCTGTTTGCGGCATGGACAGCTTCGGGAAGAAGCCAGTCGGACTTCAAAGATCAACTAAAGTTCAATCTGATCTGGTCCGGGCACTGTAGATTCACCGGATAGACACCCGAGGCTGAGTTTATGATGGCGGTATGTCTGTCATGCCACAAATTTTGTATAAATTGTAAATAGCCCGGCTAGTAAATAAGTGCCGAAAGCACTAAGTGTTACTTGGGAGCTTAGGTATAAAAAAAAAAAAAAATGCTATCAGTGGATGATTAGAGAAGAAGACAATGGGAATGACTCTGTTGCCCAATGGATAAAGGCCTAGGATCTCTGCATTCAGACTAGCAAAATGCCCCGTGAGCCGCCAAGAATGTTGACAATTCTGTCACATTGCACAAGGGGTAGAAAAAAATCAAAAAATTTCCTTTTGCAAGAGTATTTCTTTTCATTTGTAAGTGTTGCAGCAATTTTGGCTTTCCATGTCACTCCCTTGTATACAGAATGAAGAAGAAAAAGCTTCGCTGACAAGCAGGCCAAAGAAAATAGCTCCACCAAAGGAAAGAAAGGTTGTCGTGATATCGCGACATGAAAACGGTCGCGATATCGGGACATGAAAACGGTCGCGATATCGCGACATGTCACGTTTTCATGACCGCAACAAAGAAGGAGCAAGCAGGCAAGACTGTCGCGATATCACGACAAAACAACCGTCGCGATATCGCGACATAAAGCAAGGAAGAGCAGCCAGAGGCAAAGTTGTCACGATATCGCGACGTGTCGTAAAATCATGGTCGAAAGCGAGAAGAAAGCCAAAAGACAAAAGTTGTCACGATATCGCGCATGTCGCATTTTCGCGGTTGACAGCAAGAAGGCAGAGTGAGCCGAGAATGTCGTCGCGATATCGCGCATGTCGCATTTTTGTGGCCGATAGTGAAAAGAGAAGCAGAGCTGAGAATGTCATCGCGATATCGCACATGTCACATTTTTGCGGTCGACAGTGAAAAGAGAAGCAGAGCCAAGAATGTTGTCGCGATATCGCGCATGTCATGTTTTCACGGCCAATAGTGAAGAGAGGTGCAGAGCTGAGATTGTCATCGCGATATCGCGCATGTCGCGTTTTCACGGCCGACATAGAGCAAAAGTGCCAACAAGAAAAATGGTCGCGATATCACGCATGTCGCGTTATCGCGGTCGAAAGCGAGAAGAAGCGCCAAAGGACAAAAGTTGTCGTGATATCGCGCATGTCGCATTTTTGTGACCGACAGTGAAGAAAAGGCACAAGAACGAGAAAGCGTCGTGATATCGCGCATGTCGTGTTTTTGCGATCGACAACAAGGGAAGAGCGCAACAAAGGAAAGTGTCGCGATATCGCGACACGTCGCATTTTCGTGACTCCAAGCAACAAAAGAAGACAAAGGCATAGACATGTCGCGATTTCGTGACATGTCATATTTTTGCGATGGGCACACACTCCAAGCCGGGTATTTTCTCGAGACCATCAAAGTGCCTCGTAAATGCATTTTTGCTTGCCCGATAAACATGTTGCTTTTTTTTGACAATTGGAAGCGAAGTATCAGTCTCATGGTGACCACTCGAGCATTGCACCCAGAAACCAAGGACGCTCAGATAGTTCATCAATGCACCTTTTCGCGGTTGACTCGGTCACAGTTACCAGTTCTGGTAATGGATTTGAAAGCTCAGTCTCGAGGGCCACGAGGAGCCGACTTCTCAGGTTTCAAGAACATACTTCGCCATTCTGTGTAATAATGACTCAGAGGGTCGGGTCCTCTATAAAAACCCAAATTTTATAATGTAAAAGGGGGGGAACTATCTGCTAGAAAGTTGCTGTAACTTGATGTCCTATGATTAATACTAAGATACTTTGAGCTCATTTCTTCTCTTTTATGCTGCCTTCCATGCTTGATTCTTCCATCTCTCTTTGTTTGTAGACTGAGATGCTGAACTCTGCGTCCGGGGTGCAATCAAGGACAGTGTCCTGAAACTCGTTCGAAAGGATACATAGGAGTAGATAAGTGTTGTGTTGTCTTTCTTTTATGCTGCCTGCCTTGCTTGATTCTTCCATCTCTCCTCATTTGTAAACTGAGATGCTGAACTTTGTGTTCGGGGTGCGATTGGGGATAGTGTCCTAAAACTCGTTCGGGAGGATACATAGGAAGGTTGATACCACATTTCTTTCATTTTTCTCTTGGTGTTCCTTGCTGCTATTCAAGTTGCTAGTTGGTGATTGTGCTTCCTGTTCTCCCCCACCTCAAATTACAACTCTCTCTTCCCTTAACCCCTTTTTATTTATTTCTCTAACCCTTATCCTTTTATCTCTTTCCTGCACTCTTGTATTCAAACCCCAAAAGTAGTTTAGCATAGGATCCGGCCTCTCTCCGGAGATCGGCATGAGGGGCATCTCTTCCCCTCGGCCTTTCAATGTTGGTCGCAGGTCCAGGGCGCACAAATCATCGAAAGTCCTTTCCTGTGCGGATCTGGTTACCAACAGTTTTGGCACGCCCGGTGGGACCCAACTGTATCTGTCCTGGATAAATCCATAACCAGTCAAGGTCCCAATTTTTTAACTCAATCCCATTTCACCGGGGCCACTAGTTCTAATCAGTTCCTGGTGTGACCCGATCAGTCTCACCTGACTAGTGGTAGTGAGATCTGATGCTCTCATTACCGGAAGACTTATAGCATCTGGCGACTCTGTTCAACTTGAAAATCTCCAAGTCGTAAAGACCAGTACCCAAATCTGTGCCTTCATGGCAAAAGTCCCCATGTTTTAAGGAAGCCCGAGTTGGTGAATCTTCGGCTTGCCTCCATCTGATAAAATCACCTGGCGACTCTGACTGAGCTAAAGATCCAAATTTCTCGATCGTAGGTGCCTTTTAAAGCTGAAAGAAGACATCCCGGAGGAATCAAGGTTCGATGAGCAGCCTTGACCTCACAAGCGGAGAAAAGTATGTTCACCTGGCGACTCTAACTTAGTGGCGAGGATCGTGATCTCTACAGGCCACTGCTATAATGGAGAGGGTATGTTATCCCAGCTGGGATGTTTATAACCCTCTGAATCTTCAAAGTTACCATGAAATTCCTAGAGGCGTCTTAAAAAATGTTCCAAAATATGATGGCGCTAAGGGAATGGCCCTAGAGCACCTTGAACATCTTGTTGATTTAGGGTCCATCTATGACATACTCCATGAGGATGTCATGATCAGGCTCCTGGTCCTGTCTCTGGAAGGAAGGGCACTGCAGTGGTATAGACTATTCGGGCGTAAAAGCATCTGCTCGTGGTATTACTTAGCGGGAGCACTACTCGAAGATTTTGATGGCTCCCAAGACCCCTTCCAACTATCAAGCATACCTCATCAGGAGGTAGACCAAAGAGAGGAGCAGATCCCAGTGGATAGCACGCAGACATTCAGCCAGAGCCCATTAGGCATACCTCATCAAGAAGCTGAACCCGAGGAGGCCCTAGAAGATCACTCTTTGTCGGAGGAACCCTATTACCCCATCAGAAGGATGGAGGAACCTGTACCCAGCCCGCAGCTAGTAGATTCATCAGCATGCTGGTATTGGTTCCAGCCCCCGCCATAACCACTACCCCAAGAGGCCCCTCACGCTGCAAACTTCTTTGCCACATGTTTCATCAACAGCGCGGGTACTGGCGGGAGTGATAACTCACTACGCTGCTTCCTGTTTGTGGCATGGACAGTTTCGGGAAGAAGCCAGCCGGACTTCAAAGATCAACTGAAGTTCAATCTGATCTGGTCCGGGCACTGCAGATTCATCGGATAGACACCCGAGGCTGAGTTTGTGATGGCGGTATGTCTGTCATGCCGCAAATTTTGTATAAATTGTAAATAGCCCGGCTAGTAAATAAGTGCCGAAAGCACTAAGTGTTACCTGGGAGTTTAGGTATAAAAAAAAAAAATGTTGTCAGTGGATGATCAGAGAAGAAGACAATGGGAATGACTCTGTTTCCCAATGGATAAAGGCCTGGGATCTCTGCATTCAGACTAGCAAAATGCCCCGCGAGCCGCCAAGAATGTTGACAATTCTGTCACATTGCACAAGGGGTAGAAAAAAATCAAAAAATTTCCTTTTGCAAGAGTATTTCTTTTCATTTGTAAGTGTTGCAGCAATTTTGGCTTTCCATGTCACTCCCTTGTATACAGAATGAAGAAGAAAAAGCTTCGCTGACAAGCTGGCCAAAGAAAATAGCTCCGCCAAAGGAAAGAAAGGTTGTCGCGATATCATGACATGAAAACGGTCGCGATATCGCGACATGTCGCATTTTCGTGACCGCAACAAAGAAGAAGGAGCAAGTAGGCAAGACTGTAGCGATATCGTGACAAAAAAACCATCGCGATATCGTGACATAAAGCAAGGAAGAGCAGCCAGAGGAAAAGTTGTCATGATATCGCGACGTGTCGCAAAATCGCGACCGAAAGCGAGGAGAAATCCAAAAGACAAAAGTTGTCGCGATATCGCGCATGTCGCATTTTTGCGGCCAACAGCAAGAAGGCAGAGCGAGCCGAGAATGTCGTCACGATATCGCGCATGTTGCATTTTCACGACCGATAGTGAAAAGAGAAGCAGAGCCGAGAATGTCATCACGATATCGCGCATGTCACATTTTTGCGGTCGACAGTGAAAAGAGAAGTAGAGCCGAGAATGTCATCGCGATATCATGCATGTTGCGTTTTCATGGCCGACAGTGAAGAGAGGAGCAGAGCTGAGAATGTCGTCGCGATATCACGCATGTCGCATTTTCGTGGCCGACATAGAGCAAAAGCGCCAACAAGAAAAATGGTCGCGATATCGCGCATGTCACGTTATCGCGGTCGAAAGCGAGAAGAAGTGCCAAAGGACAGAAGTTGTCGTGATATCGCGCATGTCACGTTTTCACAACTAAAAATGAAGAAAATGCACAAGAACGAGAAAGCGTCGCGATATCGCACATGTCATGTTTTTGTGGCCGACAACAAGGGAAGAGCGTAGCAAAGGAAACTGTCATGATATCATGACACGTCGCATTTTCGTGACTCCAAGCAACAAAAGAAGACAAAGGCATAGACATGTCGCGATTTCGTGACATGTCATATTTTTGCGATGGGCACACACTCCAAGTCGGGTATTTTCTCGAGACCATCAAAGTGCCTCGTAAATGCATTTTTGATTGCCCGATAAACACGCTGCTTTTTTTCTGGCAATTGGAAGCGAAGTATCAGTCTCATGGCGGCCACTCAAGCATTGCACCCAGAAACCAAGGACGCTCAGACAGTTCATCAATGCACCTTTCTACGGTTGACTCGGTCACAGTTACCAGTTCTGGTAATGGATTTGAAAGCCCAGTATCGAGGGCCGTGAGGAGTTGATTTCTTAGGTTTTAAGAACATACTTCGCCATTCTGTGTAATACTGACTCAGCGGGTCGGGTCCTCTATAAAAAACCTAGATTTTATAATGTAAAAGGGGGGGGAACTATCTGCTAGAAAGCTGCTGTAACTTGATGTCCTGTGATTAATACTAAGATACTTTGAGCTCATTTCTTCTCTTTTATGCTGCCTTCCACGCTTGATTCTTCCATCTCTCTTTGTTTGTAGACTGAGATGCTGAACTCTGCGTTCGGGGTGCAATCAAGGACAGTGTCCTGAAACTCGTTCGAAAGGATACATAGGAGTAGATAAGTGTTGTGTTGTCTTTATTTTATGCTGCCTGCCTTGCTTGATTCTTCCATCTCTCCTCATTTGTAAACTGAGATGCTGAACTCTGCGTTCGGGGTGCGATCGGGGACAGTGTCCTGAAACTCGTTCGGGAGGATACATAGGAAGGTTGATACCACATTTCTTTCATTTTTCTCTTGGTGTTCCTTGCTGCTATTCAAGTTGCTAGTTGGTGATCGTGCTTCCTGTTCTCCCCCACCTCAAATTACAACTCTCTCTTCCCTTAACCCCTTTTTATTTATTTCTCTAACCCTTATCCTTTTATCTCTTTCCTGCACTCTTGTCTTCAAACCCCAAAAGTAGTTTAGCATAGGAGCCGACCTCTCTCCGGAGATCGGCACGAGGGGCATCTCTTCCCCTCGGCCTTTCAATGTTGGTCGCAGGTCCAGGGTGCACAAATCACCGAAAGTCCTTTCCTATGCGGATCTGGTTACCAACAGTTACCATTAAAATTCCTCTATTACAAGCTATCAAGGATATTCCTATTTATTCTAAGTTAATAAAGATTATGTGCACAACAAATTCAGGTAGGAAAAAGAAGAATGAATCTCAAACCATCCAAGTTATTGGACAATTATCAAAGATAATGACTGAAGGTAGGTTACTACCAAAATATATAGATCCTAGAATACCTATACTCATAGTCCACATTGGTGATACGGCCTTGCATAATGTATTGATAGATTTAGGGGCTGCCATCAACGTTATGACCAAAGAAACAATAGATTATTTAGGGGTACACAAACTACAATGAACCTCTATAGTGCTTCAACTTGCAAATAGATCTACCATTAAACCAAAGGGAAAACTAGAATATATTATTATCTCTGTAAGCTCATGGGAGTACCTTGTAGACTTCGTAGTCCTATAACCTAAGAAGAAGCTAGGTGGACATCCCTTAATTCTAGGATACCCATGGTTTGCTACAGCTGATGCCTACATTAGTTGTAGATCTAGAAATATGACTATTTACAATGGGAAGCACACTAGATATTTGAGTTTGTTTCCTGAGTCAACATTAGATAAAGGATTATCAAAACAAATTTTTTATGATTTTCCTAATAATTTGTATGTTATTCAAACTTTATCAATCAATGTGTTAAGTTAATATTTACAGCAAGAGATTGAAGGACCATTATGATCACTTTTTGATGAAGAACAAAGTACTAATTTTTCAGATGAACTTATTATATCTAATGATGAAGCAAGTACAAGTCAATATCATCAATTAGTACCCTATAACTATCATTTGAATGCCCTTGGACATGAAATAATGGAAATAGATGCAAGCATTGAAAATTACAAGTAGATAGACATCACACCTAGGAAGACTTTAACTATTAATAATGAGCTTACAAGGATTCAGGAATCACATTTGATAGAAGTACTTAGAAAACATCAAACAACATTTGCATGGAACTATGAGGACATGAAAGGGATTCATCCAAATATTTGTACCCATCAAATATTCATTCAAGAGGGTTGCCACCCAGTAAGACAACCTCAAAGAAGACTAAACCTAGCTATGAAATACATAGTTCAAGAAGAAATCATTAAGCTTTTAAATGTAGGATTTATATATCCAATTTATGATAGCCAATGGGTGTCACCATTAGTAATAGTTCCTAAGAAGAATGGTAAATGGAGGATTTATGTATATTATAGAGATTTTTTTTTTAATAAATGGGTAAAAATTTATTGATAAAAAGTCTAGATTACAGAGTACAATTGAGCCCCCAACCAGGACTCAAATAAGCAACAAAACAAGCTAAAACCACCAGATAAGGTTGAAACCTAAATAAGTCAACAAGAAAAAACCACATTAAGTCTGAAAAATCCTTGTGGATCAACTCCCAGAGGTGTTGAGAGTCCCCATACGGGAGACTCTCCCAGTTATTGATAATCCAAGGATCCAATAGCTTAGAAGCCCATTTGGCCAGGTAATCAGAAACCCCATTCCATTCCCTTGGAATGTGCACAAAGGATATAAATTCGAACTCTTCACTCATTCTAAGAATCTAAACAACCGCAGAGGCCAACTACCAATTAATATCCTCCACCCTTTCGATAACTAAGGATTCACTAGATGAACAAGTTGAGCTACCATTGAATCTACTAAATCAAAATCCTAAATCATTTTTATTGCCAGAACCTGAATTCGATAATTACATCGATCCATCAACTATATTTTTTGAACCTATACCAAGTCCAATATTAGAACTCATACAATCAATCATGGCTGATCAAGCTAGCGAACATGGGGAAGTAGATGGAAATCCAAGGAGGGATAGACAAATAAATGATGATCATGGAGAAATAAAAAATCAAAGAAGAGGTAGACAAAGAAAAATATTTATCTTCCCAATTTCTTCTCCAATAAATATGCTAACAAGAGAACCAAAACTAGTCTTTGTTGCTGTTGGCAATTTTGGGTTTGAGATCCTAGCTTCTTGTCTATGAGTTGTCATTGATGTCAAAAGGAAATGGCATTAATGTTAAGAGGATGTGTTGGCTTCAAAGGTGGAAGATTCCAAGAGAATATTTTTAAGAGAATCCGGAGAGATTCCATTGGCAAGGGTTTTTCATTAAAACCAAACCGGTTTTTATTAAAACCAAGTTGGATAGGGTTTTTATTAAAACCAAGTTAAAATTATTTAAGGGTTTTTAAACCCTTTTTGAAAAGACTTTTGATTAATTTCGAAATGGTCTTTATTTCCGTCGACGTCAAGGTGTCTTCGAAGAGACTATTTATTCTCCAACTCCTAAGGTTGGAAGGCTAATGAATTCAAAATTCCCCGAATGCAATTTGCGGTGTTTGTGCTCTGTATTCGCTGCGATCGAAGGAAGACTTAGAAGCACGTGCGGTTGAAAAGTCTTCGAGAGTTTTTTTCGAGGGTGAAGTGGAGGGAAGTTCACTTGTGAACTTCGTAGCCCGCGTGGGCTAGTGGCAGCGAAGGCTGCTGTTGGGCGCTGCATTGGCGGAGGTCACCGTTTCGAGTCTCGCGGGGGTGCTTTGCTAGAGTAACACACGTTTTTATTAAAACGTCTTTATGCCACGAAATTCGGAGTTTCTTGGACAGCGATTTATAAGGTGTGATTAAATTTTATGAGTTTTGGCTTTTGTGATTAGCATTGAATAAAAGCTTAGGAGAAATAAGGGCATATTTCTTTGGATGTATTTTTAAGATTATTCTTTGCTATGCTAAAATTAAAAATGGAGGTATAAGGTGTGAGTCTGTGATTGTTGATTTATTGGCATGTTATGGTGGTTGTGTTTAAAGAAGTGGAGCTAAAAGGTGTAATAAAGGAAGTTTATATTATTGCTCATTTCTTTTTATTCTAACCCTAACTTGGTTGGAAGTTTGAGAGTTGTGTGTGGTGACAGCTTGAAGGTTCAATTATCTTCTACTCCAATAAGGTATGGGCACATTCTTCTTATGAGTATGATTGGTGTATGTTTTCTAAAATAAGGTTGGAGTGAAAAGGTATTCTACTAGGTATCCTTTGGCTAGGTGTAAATCCTATTTTCTGGTTTGTTGAAGACTACTTATGCATTGTTATCCTTAAGGAGAGTTTTTGGTGAATGCATAATTTTTGGTTTGAGATAGTGGAAGCTTTGTGCACTAGGGTTTATATTTGTGAGTCTAGCTACTTGCATTGAGTTGGTGGAACCCTTGGTTGGCTGTTTTGAGTTTGATGGTTGAGTTGCTTCCATAGAGGTTGTTTGATCAAGTTATTGCTTTACTTGATTCATGATATTGGGCTTACTCCATTGAGTTGATTTGAGCAAGTTATTCTTTGCATTTGGTGATATTGTGTTGGTGGCTGTTTTGTTCAAATATCTTTGGAGGGAAAAGGATTTCTACTTGTTTCCTTTTCTTGTGATGATTGGTTGAATGCTTCAAGGTTGATGTTGAGTTGAATGGTGTTGGTTGACTAAACCTTGTTTGATGAGCATTGTTGTTGAAACCCTAATTGATGGTGAAAAGAACATGAGTATCATTGTTATGTGATTCTTTGCATAGTTGGCAATTGTTGGGGTTTCATGTTCTTGAAAGAAAACATTCTATCCTATCCATTTCAGATATTGAGTTGAGTTTTCAGATTTGAGATTGAGATTGAGCTGAGTTGATTTGAGTTGAGTTTTGAGATTGGGATTTGAGTATAGAACATATTGAGTCTCTAACAATTCTCTTTATGCTTCTATGAGTTTGACAAATCACATTGGGTCTCTAACAATTCACTTTGTGATTTCCTACTAAGAAAGTTTTTCTTGGTGAGCTTGCTGAGTTTTTGGACAGGTTCCGATGGGGACTTGTGAGCAGTTTTGGACAGGTTCCGATGGGGACTTGTGAGCAGATTTGGACAGGTCCTAGCAGAGGACTTGTGAGCTGAGTTTGATAGTTCTATCAGAGAACTTGAGGACAGAGGTGCATTGGTTCTATGAGAAGAACCTGAGGACAGATTTGGCAAGTCTTTGAGAAGGCTTGTATGCAGAGGATTGATTTGTTCAAGAGTTGGACAGATCTGACAGACAGAGGAAGACTTGTACTAGATCGACTGACTATGTTTGGTACAGGTTGTTGAGCTGCTGTGGACGTGATCATAGAAGGCAGAGGTCTCTTAGGCTAAGCATTGAGGACAGGAGGTCTTCGGTGGAAAGGAGTTCCACGTGCTGGCAAGAGGTAGAGGCAGTTGATCTTCTGAGGGATCATTTCCAGAGCAGAGGGGAAGGTATCTCCTTTGAGCAGAGGCTCATAAATTTTGATTGGGGGAAGGTATCTCCTTTGAGCAGAGGCTCATAAATTCTGATTGGGGGAAGGTATCTCCTTTGGGCCGAGGCTCATAAACATTGTAATTGGGAAGGATTCCCAAAGAACTTTGAGATAACTTTTAGAGAAAAGTTTTGTGGACGTAGCCCAGCCATTCTGGGTGAACCACGTTAAAATTGGTGTCACTTTGTGGATGATATTGTGCATTGCTTTGATATTGCTTTGGGTATATTGCTTTACTATTTTGAAGTATAAAGGAAAAAGTAAAAAGAGGTCTTATACTTGTTCACCCCCCCTCTCAGTATAAGCTTGTGTTCTTCAATTGGTATCAGAGCAGGTGCCTTCGAAAAGTTTAACAGCTTGAAGGAAAAGCTAGTAAAGAACACAATGGATCATTCAAGTGGCAATGCAACACCTATTCTTGATGGGTCAGATTTTGGTCTTTGGAGTGCAAGGATGAAGGTTCATCTAATGGCACTTGGGAATGAGGTTTGGGAAGTGATTGAAGATGAGTACACTATTCTTGAACATGGTCCTAATACTAAAGAAGAAAGGCTCCTACATCACAACAATTCAAAAGCAATGAATGCAATCCTGAAAGGCTTACAGAAAGCAGATCTCACCAAAGTGATTCACTGCAAGACAGCTAGTGAAATGTGGAAACAGTTGAAGGTGGTTCATACAGGTGATACAAATGTCAGAAAGGCCAAGTTGAGACACTTCAAAGGTATGTTTGAACAACTCAAGATGAATGATGATGAAAATATTAGTGACTACATGCTTCGTATGGATGAGGTTGTTAACTCCATGAAAGACTTAGGTCTTGAGCTTGCTGAAAATGATGTTTGTGATAAGATTTTAAGATCTCTTCCTAATAGATTTAGTGAAAATATTTCTGCTATTGAGGAAGCTAAAGATTTGGATAAGTTGAAAAAGGATGAGCTCCATAGTATACTTGCAGCATTTGAGTTGAGAACTCAAGTGAAGGTTGATGTCAAGAAAGAGGCAGCTTTCAAGGCTACCAAGAATTCCAAGGGTAAACAGCTTCAAGATAGTGATGAGTCTTCTAGTGATGAAGAGGCATATTACAAGCAAGAAAGGCAAGTTCTCTAGAAAGCACAAAAGTATGAAAAATATAAGATGTTTCAATTGTGGAAAGTTTGGTCATTATGCTACTGACTCTACTGTTCCCAAGAATGAAAGTGATGAAGATAAACAGGATTCTAAGAGCAAGGATTCTGAAAAGCACAAGCATCACAGGAAAAACAAAGATGAGCACAACAATCAAGGAAAGAGGTATTCTCACAAGCACAAGAAGAGTTTCTACCTAGACAAAGCAAGTAAGTGTTCTAGTAGTGATAGTGAAAGTTCTTCAAGTGATAATGAAAATGAGATGTTGTTCATATCGGAAAAAGAGGAAGAACCGAAACATAGATTCATTATCATGAAATGTCTTAGATGTGGAAATTTTGGTCACCTTGAGGATGATTGCACAAATAATGATTTGGTTTCTAGTATGTATGAGGATGCTTCAGAAAACTATAAGGAAGATGCATGTATGGTTTTTGAAAAGGGTAGCACCTCTAGTGATAAGAAATCTGAAAAAGGCTTTGATGATTCAAAAAGCAAACAAATAGAGGAAGATATAGAGGAAGGTGAAGTAGATCTTGAAGGTGAACTTATTAGTGCTCTTAGTGCTTTGAAAAAGGAAAGAAAGAAGAATGCTAGACTCAAGGATAAGTTAGATGAATGTTGTATGGAGAGAGATGATCTTATAGAAAGTCTTGACTTCTCTATGGCTAAGACACAAGAACTCAAGGATGAGTTAGAGTCTAAGGTTCTTGAGTATAGTGAGTTAGAACAAAAAATGGCTTCTTTGAAAGAGGAAACTAAAGAGTACAAGGATAAGCTTTACAGGTTTCAAGATAGCTCCAAAAAGGTTAAGTCACTCATCAAAGGTCAAAGAAAGACAACAGATAAAATAGGCCTTGGTTTTGTTAAGCCACACAAGGAACAAGTTGGAGAGTCTAGTAAGAGACTCCAAAAGGAAGAGAGTTCTGATGAGGAAAGTATTTCAGAAAAGGAGTCCTTGAATGATAGATGCACAGAAATAGAAAACAGAATTCAGAATGAGAAGAAGAAGTTTTCAGAACCTAAGAGGTCAATTAAAGGAAAGTTTCAAGGCAGATGTTTTGCTTGTCACAGGTTTGGTCACATGGCTTCACATTGCATGGCTCAAGTGAAGGAGGTAAATGACAGTTTTAGAAGTGCTAGTTACTTTCAAGGGTATTGCTACTCTTGTCAATAGTTTGGGCACAAGGCAGTTTATTGCAAGGCAAATAACAGGAACAGGTTTGGTCAGAACAGGTTTGGTCAGAACAGGTTTGGTCAGAAAAGGTTTGGTCAGAACAGGTTTGGTCAGAACTGGTGGATTCAAAGATCAGGTTTACCTCAGAGAAACAACATCGTCAAGTGTTTCAAGTGCAACAATGAAGGTCACACAATCAGACAGTGTAGAGCTGAAATTCTAGAATACAGGAACAGGAACAGTGGCATGATCAGGTCCAAGGATCAAGGCATGGACAAGAACAGGGATGAGAACAAGAACAAGAAAAGTGACAGGAATAGGAATATGGACAAAGAGTTCAAGAGAAGGCCCGACAAGGAAGTTATAGATGCTGATGATGATCATTGCCTAATGGGAGTTTTACTCCCACCCAAGAATTAATCACCTCATCAGGAGGTGGGGGAGGGACTAAGCTAAGAGGCTCATTCTTAGTCCCGAGCCCCAAAGGTGACCCTTTGCCATTGATGACAAAGGGGGAGAGATTTGAGTAAGGGGGAGAGCCTCAAGACAGGGGGAGCTATTTATGTTGAGTTTTTGTGTTGTTGAGAAGCATGGTTTGCCATCAATGACAAAGGGGGAGATTGTTGGCAATTTTGGGTTTGAGATCCTAGCTTCTTGTCTATGAGTTGTCATTGATGTCAAAAGGAAATGGCATTAATGTTAAGAGGATGTGTTGGCTTCAAAGGTGGAAGATTCCAAGAGAATATTTTTAAGAGAATCCGGAGAGATTCCATTGGCAAGGGTTTTTCATTAAAACCAAACCGGTTTTTATTAAAACCAAGTTGGATAGGGTTTTTATTAAAACCAAGTTAAAATTATTTAAGGGTTTTTAAACCCTTTTTGAAAAGACTTTTGATTAATTTTGAAATGGTCTTTATTTCCGTCGACGTCAAGGTGTCTTCGAAGAGACTATTTATTCTCCAACTCCTAAGGTTGGAAGGCTAATTAATTCGAAATTCCCCGAATGCAATTTGCGGTGTTTGTGCTCTGTATTCGCTACGATCGAAGGAAGACTTAGAAGCACGTGCGGTTGAAAAGTCTTCGAGAGTTTTTTTTGAGGGTGAAGTGGAGGGAAGTTCACTTGTGAACTTCGTAGCCCACGTGGGCTAGTGGCAGCGAAGGTTGCTGTTGGGCGCTGCATTGGCGGAGGTCACCGTTTCGAGTCTCGCGGGGGTGCTTTGCTAGAGTAACACACGTTTTTATTAAAACGTCTTTATGCCACGAAATTCGGAGTTTCTTGGACAGCGATTTATAAGGTGTGATTAAATTTTATGAGTTTTGGCTTTTGTGATTAGCATTGAATAAAAGCTTAGGAGAAATAAGGGCATATTTCTTTGGATGTATTTTTAAGATTATTCTTTGCTATGCTAAAATTAAAAATGGAGGTATAAGGTGTGAGTCTGTGATTGTTGATTTATTGGCATGTTATGGTGGTTGTGTTTAAAGAAGTGGAGCTAAAAGGTGTAATAAAGGAAGTTTATATTATTGCTCATTTCTTTTTATTCTAACCCTAACTTGGTTGGAAGTTTGAGAGTTGTGTGTGGTGACAGCTTGAAGGTTCAATTATCTTCTACTCCAATAAGGTATGGGCACATTCTTCTTATGAGTATGATTGGTGTATGTTTTCTGAAATAAGGTTGGAGTGAAAAGGTATTCTACTAGGTATCCTTTGGCTAGGTGTAAATCCTATTTTCTGGTTTGTTGAAGACTACTTATGCATTGTTATCCTTAAGGAGAGTTTTTGGTGAATGCATAATTTTTGGTTTGAGATAGTGGAAGCTTTGTGCACTAGGGTTTATATTTGTGAGTCTAGCTACTTGCATTGAGTTGGTGGAACCCTTGGTTGGCTGTTTTGAGTTTGATGGTTGAGTTGCTTCCATAGAGGTTGTTTGATCAAGTTATTGCTTTACTTGATTCATGATATTGGGCTTACTCCATTGAGTTGATTTGAGCAAGTTATTCTTTGCATTTGGTGATATTGTGTTGGTGGCTGTTTTGTTCAAATATCTTTGGAGGGAAAAGGATTTCTACTTGTTTCCTTTTCTTGTGATGATTGGTTGAATGCTTCAAGGTTGATGTTGAGTTGAATGGTGTTGGTTGACTAAACCTTGTTTGATGAGCATTGTTGTTGAAACCCTAATTGATGGTGAAAAGAACATGAGTATCATTGTTATGTGATTCTTTGCATAGTTGGCAATTGTTGGGGTTTCATGTTCTTGAAAGAAAACATTCTATCCTATCCATTTCAGATATTGAGTTGAGTTTTCAGATTTGAGATTGAGATTGAGCTGAGTTGATTTGAGTTGAGTTTTGAGATTGGGATTTGAGTATAGAACATATTGAGTCTCTAACAATTCTCTTTATGCTTCTATGAGTTTGACAAATCACATTGGGTCTCTAACAATTCACTTTGTGATTTCCTACTAAGAAAGTTTTTCTTGGTGAGCTTGTTGAGTTTTTGGACAGGTTTCGGTGGGGACTTGTGAGCAGTTTTTGGACAGGTTCCGGTGGGGACTTGTGAGCAGATTTGGACAGGTCCTAGCAGAGGACTTGTGAGCTGAGTTTGATAGTTCTATCAGAGAACTTGAGGACAGAGGTGCATTGGTTCTATGAGAAGAACCTGAGGACAGATTTGGCAAGTCTTTGAGAAGGCTTGTATGCAGAGGATTGATTTGTTCAAGAGTTGGACAGATCTGACAGACAGAGGAAGACTTGTACTAGACCGATTGACTATGTTTGGTATAGGTTGCTGAGCTGCTGTGGACGTGATCATAGAAGGCGAGAGGTCTCTTAGGCTAAGCATTGAGGACAGGAGGTCTTCGGTGGAAAGGAGTTCCACGTGCCGGCAAGAGGTAGAGGCAGTTGATCTTCTGAGGGATCATTTCCAGAGCGAGAGGGGAAGGTATCTCCTTTGAGCAGAGGCTCATAAATTTTGATTGGGGGAAGGTATCTCCTTTGAGCGGAGGCTCATAAATTCTGATTGGGGGAAGGTATCTCCTTTGGGCCGAGGCTCATAAACATTGTAATTGGGAAGGATTCCCAAAGAACTTTGAGATAACTTTTAGAGAAAAGTTTTGTGGATGTAGCCCAACCATTCTGGGTGAACCACGTTAAAATTGGTGTCACTTTGTGGATGATATTGTGCATTGCTTTGATATTGCTTTGGGTATATTGCTTTACTGTTTTGAAGTATAAAGGAAAAAGTAAAAAGAGGTCTTATACTGTTCACCCCCCCTCTCAGTATAAGCTTGTGTTCTTCAGATTGCTATTTTAAGATTGTTTCATTCTACCCTTAAGGATGTAGCTTTAATATGGTTTATGGGTTTAGGAGAAAGTGTTTGCAACCGATGGGATGGATATCATGGACTAAAAGATATATTCCTTGAAAGATATCAGGATTACTATAGATTTAGGGATAAGAAAGCTGAGCTCTTTCATATGAACCAACGAGAGGAAGAATTCCTTAAGGATTATCTTGAAATATTTCAGTTTATAGGATCTAGAGTAAATATTGATTTAGATGAAGAAGTATTAAAAGAACTCTTTCTAAAAGGATTAAAAGAATATGTCCTTGATGTTTTAAACCTTATGGCTAAGGGGGATATTCATCTAATGGTATTTTAAGAGATTGTGAATATTTGCAAAAATTATTCAAGGAATAAACCTCTAAGGAACAACAAATACTCATCCATAGGTGGAGGAGTAACAAGAGTTAAAATTGGTAATATATTGGAAACCTTAAAAACTGATTTGCTAAGTACATTAACTACATCTCTTGACCTCATGTAGAAGAAACCAAAAGAAAAATATATTGAGGAGATATACTATCATAGATGTAGGAAAAGACACAACTTGATGGAATGCCCTCTCAACATTACAAATATTTCCAACATTTTTGCTTGTTGTAAAATCTATGACAAGAATCATAACACTGAAAATTACAAGTATATTTCAGCTGTGAAATCTACTATAAAAGAACCTGAAGTTGAGGAGGTAGAGGATGTTTATTTTGTAGCTCAAAGAAGAAATTTACCATTCAATAGTCTATATAATTGGTCAAACTTTAGTTATTCCAACCAGCAAAGACCTAACCAGTGGTCAAATGCATCAAATTGGACAAATTGGAATCCATACGCAAATAACCAAGATCGGAATATACCTCCATGAACCCAATTTATGGCCAATGCATATGGAATTCCACCTTCATGGACTCAAGGAATGTCAATTTGAATATGCCTAGTTGGAACATGAATGGTCAATATAATCTAGTTGGACCTAGTTGGTCTCAAAATCCACCCTAACAACAAAATTTCCAAAACTAGTTTAGGGGACAAACCCCTCAAAATCAGCCCCAAAATAGACTTCTTACACCTCAAAAAAATGTGAACAACCATCCTAAGCAACCACATTTACCATCTCAACCAGTTCCCAATCCTAATAATAACAAGACTATTCAACAAGTCTATGAAACAAATGAGACATGTTCAATATCTATGGTACCTTTCCAATAGATCCATTTAAGGTCTAGAAAAGTGTTGGAAAATAATGTGACTCACAAAAGTTGAAGAATCTATCCAAGACTTGTTTGAAAAAGTAAATACAAATGAAAAATAAACAAGAAACTTTACCAGAAAATATTCCATAAAAAAAAAAGATATCTAAATCCCTCAAAGGAAATAAATGGAAGTTCCATTTCTTGAAAGACTAACAATACCTAAAGAACCTTCCAAACCAGATTTAAATATCCTTCAAGAATTAGAAAATGTTACCATTAAAATTCCTCTATTACAAGCTATCAAGGATATTCCTATTTATTCTAAATTAATAAAGAGTATGTGCACAACAAATTCAAGGAGGAAAAAGAAGAATGAATCTCAAACCATCCAAGTTATTGGAAAATTATCAAAAATAAAAACTAAAGGTAGGTTACTACCAAAATATATAGATCCTGGAATACCTATACTCATAGTCCACATTAGTGATATGGACTTGCATAATATCTTGATATATTTAGGGGCTTCCATAAACATTATGAGCAAATAAGCAATAGATTCTTTAGGGGTACACAAACTACAATGAACCTTTATAGTGCTTCAACTTGTAGATAGATCTACCATTAAACCATAAGAAAAACTAGAAGATATTATTGTCTCTGTAAGCTCATGGGAGTCCCCTGTAGACTTCGTAGTTCTACAACCTAAGAAGAAGCTAGGTGGACATCCCTTAATTATAGGATACCCATGGCTTGCCACAGCTGATGCCTACATTAGTTGTAGATCTAAAAATATGACTATTTCCAATGGGAAGCACACTAAAGATTTGAGCATGTTTCCTGAGTCAACATTAGATAAAGGATTCTCAAAAAAACTTTGGTATGATTTTTCTAATAATTTGTATGCTATTCAAACTTTATCAATCAATGTGTTAAGTGAATATTTACAACAAGAAATTGAAGGACCATTAGGATCACTTTTTTATGAAGAACAAAGTACTAATTATTCATATGAAATTATTATATCTAATGATGAAGAAAGTACAAGTCAATCTCATAAATTAGTACCCTATAACTATCAGTTGAATGTCCTTGAACATGAAATAATGGGAATAGATGCAAACATTGAAAATTACAAGCAGATAGACATCACACCTGGGAAGACTTTAAATATTAATAATGAGCTTACAAGGATTCATGAATCACAATTGATAGAAGTACTTAGAAAACATCAAACAATATTTGCATGGAACTATGAGGACATGAAAGGGATTCATCCAAATATTTGTACCCATAAAATATTCATTCAAGAAGGTTGCCACCCAGTAAGACAACCTCAAAGAAGACTAAATCCTACTATGAAAGACATAGTTCAAGAAGAAATCATTAAGATTTTAGATGCAGGAATTATATATCTAATTTATGATAGCCAATGGGTGTCATCATTAGTAATAATTCCTAAGAAGAATGGTAAATGGAGGATTTATGTAGATTATAGAGATTTTTTTTTAAATGAAGGGGTACAAATTTATTGATAAAAAGTTTGTATTACAGAGTACAACTGAGCCCCCAACCAAGACTCAAATAAGCAACAAAATAGGCTAAAACCACCAAAAAAGGTTGAAACCTAAAGAAGACAACAAGAAAAAACCACATTAATTTTGAACATCCTTTTGGATCAACTCCCAAAGGCATTGAGAGTCCCAAATATGAGACTCTCCCAGTTATCGATAATCCAAGGATCCAATAAATTAGAAGCCCTTTTGGCCAGGTAATTAGAAACCCCATTCCATTCCCTTGGAATGTGCACAAAGGAAATAAATTCAAACTCTTCACTCATTCTGAGAATCTCAATGACCGTAAAGGCCAACTGCTAATTAATATCCTCCACCTTTTTGTTGTTTAAAATATTAACCAAATTTGAGAGTCAGACTTGCAGATAATCCTACATCAGCCAAGAGAAAACCCCTTTCTGCAAGGCCTTGAGAATTGTAAGAGCTTCTTGTAGACACCTAAAATGTGTCATGTTAAGGTGACTACTCATATGGGACATGCTAGAAGACTATATGGAAGATCTTGGATAGATTATAAGGTATATCAGTGGTTCTAACCACTCATTTATGCATCTTGGCCTAATCAGTGTTGGTCGCGGATGACACCCATGGTTAATAGAGCTTATCATGCATTAGAGTCACGATTAGACTCAAAAATTAGTTGGACCTCAACCGACCCAAAATCGATTACAATGACCAATTGGTTGCAGATCCGAGCAGTTAGAGGGTAGAAAATTCCAAAAGTTTCCATTCAACTGCCCCAACTATCCCTTCTTGATCTTGGCTTCTCCATGAAGCTAAGACATGGCCTCCTCAAGTGCTATAAAACCCCCCTCCAAATTGGGGAAATATATATAAGGATCTCGAGTTGAAGAGCAACGAAGCCTCATCAAATTGCATACTCACTTACATACATTGAGAGGAGCACTTTTGCTGCCCAATTGGAAATCAAATGGCATTTGGAACCAAGAAGGCTATGAAGGGCTAGGAGGAATCAAGAAAATCAATTGAGCCCGATCCATCACCAATTTGAGAAATTCAACCATCAAATATGTCATAGGATATCATGGCAACCCTTGGTCATCAATTCATCAAGGTGAATTTGAGATGTAAGACCGGCATTAGAGGGAAATAACATTTTCAGCTCAGCCTTGGCTGTCAGCTACGACTAACAGTGCCAGCTACGTCACAGACTGACAGTCAGGTTTAAATATTAGTTTCCTTTGGTTTTAGCAGTAATTTCCTTTTTATTTGGTTTAGATTAGAAACATTTAATTTAGATTTTTTTATTAGAGATAATTGTACTGTAGAATCATAGTTTAAGATATCTTTCATTGCATTTCATCATTTATAACAATTAGGGCAATAGTTACTACTTTTAATGCTTTTATGTTTTAAATGGCTTAATTAGATCATTATCTAGATTAATCTATGTTTCTTTACCATCTCTTGATGGTCATTTTCAAGTTTAGAATAGATTACTATGTTTTATGTACTTTCTTGATTTCAAGCTTTCATGATAATCTTTTGTATAATTTCCTTTAAAAGCCTCATAAAGAGAGGACTCCTTTGATTTTAATTTCTTCTTATTGTTTCTTGAATGTAGGGTTAATAGGGTCTTGAAATTTAAAACAACAAATGCCTCTAATCATGGAGAAGAAGGCTACATCTACCTTAGAGCAGTTCGTGTCAACCTAGGTAGCCTGCGGATTACATCTACCCTTGCGTGGGGAATTTCTATGATTGTAATAATTGTATCACATTGGGTATCCATAAGAGGGATGGATTTGTAACCAAGTTTCATTGGAAATTTAATAAAATAAACCCTTCTTTGTGGTTTTTTACAAATTTGTCTTTATTTCATGCTTTATGTGATGTTTCAATTATTATTAGCTTAGGTGTATGCATCCTGGATTGCTATAGAAGGTGATCACGATGTAACTCCACAATTTAAGCAATATGATATTTAAATTGCTGTATTTTGTGATGATAGGTCTTAGCTATGGTTGACAGCCATGGTTAATAGTTGTAGCCATGCCACAGATCCGCAGGCAATAGTTGCAGCTACACCTGACAGATGCGGTCAGCAAAAAATAGAACATACAAGCAACCAGATCTCCATCAGACTAGGATTTGAGGTAGGAGCACTTATTGTGTCTCTGTAATTTCCTGTCTGCATTTTTTGTGGTAGAATGCAAAAATGTTAGGCTAATTAGAAAACATAGCAAAAAGTAGAAGAGGAAATCCTAGATGCTTTTTTAGTTTTCTACTAGTCGCTACTAGGAATAGCGGATCTTTGATTGCAGTCCACCCTAGTCTCTAGTGGTCTAGGCCATTGTATGTTTAGAGTTTGCATGTATGAGGCCCAATAAGTGGCCATTTTCATCATAGATAGTTGCATTCTCTGAAAAATCATCTAGCATAATCGTGCATTCTCTTAAAATCAAACGTTCTTTTGAAAAACATGTAGGAAAATCATGTGAATGTTGTTTTATGCATTTTATTTTCATGCAAAGTAAAAAGAACCACACACACCACGACACATTGTAAATTCTAGTGAGTTGGAAGTCACATCCAACCACTAGTAGGGTTCAACGACGATGGTAGTGATTTCCATCCGTTGGCCCAACTCCCTCGATCCTTTTGTTACTAGACCAATACCGGATCCAAGATGTCATCATAGCCCATGGAAAATTTGCACGTATTTCTCTTCGAAGAGGTATATCACTGACTACGAGTGAATAGGGTGAGGATCGGGAGGACTTGTGCTCCTTGACCATGTGTGGAATTCATTACCACACATTATAGGTGGGATTACATGGCTTGGAGTTCATTTCCAGGTTGTCGAGCTACAAGTATACAAGTGAAAACCATTAAACAATTGAGTATATCATCAACATATTGAAAACACGATGAGAGTTACTTTTTGATACAAAAAATCTCAAAACACATCAAAATAGTTTAGGGCTCACAAACAAAAATTTTAAAAGAGATAATCATTATTGTTTGCTTTGTTTGCCTTAAAACTTACATACAAGATAATATAATATCATGGTGCATACACAGAGAGGTCGATCCGGGCATAGACCCAAGGTCGAGGCCGAAGCTCCACCCAATGCACAACAAGACGCATAGAACCCTCAACCACAAAATCCTCTCGAATGTCGTTTGACAAGTATTAGAGGGGATAATTCTACCCGTGAGGATCCTATTGAGAATACCCCGATTAGAGGAGCCACTAGACACTCCTCGAGACATAGATCATAGTATGGGGCTTCCAAGCATGGGGGTCCTAGATAGGTTAGCATTTATTGTGACCACATTCCACGTGGTTCCATAGGATATGTTGAAGAGTATGTCATAGAGGGATCCATATTGGTACCCCTTCGACCTATAGCTAAGGGAGGCTCAAGGCCCCCACCATCTGAGTATAGAAAAGTTCAAGATCCACCCATTCAGGGGTAAATAGAGAGGGACACTTTCGAGCGTAGACCCATGCAAACTCCCCATAGAGGTGAACCTTGTAATATCACCATAGACATGTCTAAAGTGGGAGCAAATGGTATGCCACCTCATGAGCCATGGCATAGTAGACAATTAGACGATCTAGATAGAGTCTTAGGATAGCTAGGTTATAAACCTACTCCTGTGCCTTCTCATTCGGTGAGTGTGCATAGCGGTAGTACAATTAGGACCGTTAGAGAACCTGGAGAATGCTCCAAGTATTCTCATGATATGCATACCCTTGCATCCCATGTGAGCACAAAGTATAGGTGACCGCTGAATGCAAATATTGTCTTCATAGATAAGGGCAAGAGCATAGCAGATCAGTCCATTGGAGGACACACTCATAAAGCTGCTCCAACAAAGTGCACACACTAGAGGCCTCATACGGTTGATCACATAGATAGATATCACAAGTTGGTGTCAGAGCAGAGACGTCAGATCCTACAAGACCAATTGGAAGATGTTCGTGCAGAGCAGGAACACCTCAAAAATGAGAACACTCAGAGGCAAAGGTTCATAAGATAATGCTTATACGAACAACGCATGCACGAGCAATTCATCCTTGATCAAAAGGAGCATGTTGAGAGGGAGGACCGATTGGATAGTGTTAGTTTACATCCCCATAGTGAGTACAAGGAGAGCATTGATAGTCAAGCTACTTCACAGCTTGAGTTCCACCTTGACCATATAGACACCCATACTCGCCATACGACCCAACATTTTCTCCCTTTTAGTTAATTTTTATGAAATACATGTAGTATCTTATGGTTTACAGAGATCGGTGCCCTACATCTGAACATCATGGGCATAGGCAGTATGAAGAAGAAGTGGGAGAGGAATTAGATCAAGAATATCCTAAAATATCCCAAGTCGAAGTGGATGATGAGCCTAGTCCTCCACCTAGACCGAAGAGGAATGTGCCTCCAAAGGTGCCTCAAAGGCAATCCAGAGAAGAGGAGTTCCTATCTTCGCAGGCCTATAAGGCCTTGGCAGAAAAGGTTAAAGCTATCGAGAAGCAAGGAATAACTTATCAAAAGCCTACCTTGAACAAGATTCATAATGAACCTTTATGCCCATCAGTGCCTATTTTGGCCTATCCTGAGCATTTTGAGATGCCTAGGCTAGAAAAGTTTAAAGGAGAGGAGGATGCTCAAGAGCACGTTACGAGTTTTCTAGACATGTGCTTTCAGATCGAGAGCAATGATGCCTTGCTCCTATGGACCTTCATTACAACCCTCTCAGGCCCAGCTCAGGAGTGGTTTAATCAACTCAAGAGGCACAACATCACCAATTTTGAGCAACTGGTCGATGCATTTCTTGAACGCTTCTCCTTCGATGTCAAGAAAAAGGTGAACCTATCCAATCTGGCTGCTTTAATGCAACATGATGATGAGCCAGTTATGGATTATGGGAAACGATGGAGAAAGATGATGGCAAAGCTACCATTCTCCATCCCTACTTCTGAATTAACTCGAATGTTTACGAAAAGTTGCACAAAGCACATTTCATTATTATTACAATTGCAGCAATATCAAACCTTTGAGGAGGCTTTGGCGCAAGCCAAAGTGATAGAGGATATCAAGTTATAGGAGGGTAACTTGAAACTAAGAAGCAAGAAGGAATGGAACAAGAAGAGCACCGAGAAACAATAGGCCAAGTCGGCCCACGTTAATCAGGTGGTTCTAAACCTTCAAAAAGGGGATAAGGGGTAGCAACAACAAAATTATCAAGCCCAACCTCCTCCTACGTAGTATGAGCAGCGCAACAACAACCAGAAGGGTAAGGATAAAGAAAGATGCCCTCCTCGCATATTCACTCAATTATCGGAATCGTTGACATTGATTTTCCATCAATTGTGTGAGGCAAAGGCAATAAACTTACCAAAAATCAAATTATTGGACCCTAATCAACCCAAGCCTAAGGGGTATAAGGATGATCAATATTGCATATTTCATCGAATGAAAGGTCATGACATAGAGGTATGTTGGTCGTTCAAACATTTAGTGCAAAATATGATTGAAAGAGGTACGCTTCTTGTGGACAACCCACAAGCACCTGATAATCAGAATATGGGGATTTACAAAAATCCTCTACCCAACCATGAGGCACCAAGGAATAATGTTGGCCAAGTCAATCAAGTACGCATCGAACCACCAACCCATGGGTTCGTCGGAATGGTCAACATCATCACAAGACATGCGAGGTATGAAAGACCAAATCAACCTCCAGCTCCCATTAGGGTCCAAGCTATGCCTCCTCCAAGGCCAACCCAAAATATGCCAGGCCCACCAACTAGACCGGTGGTGACAATCAGGAGTAGGTTAGTTCAAAACCTATAGATGACTCCAACGAAGTTGTCCATTTATGAGCTGATTCAGCAGTCTCCCAAGCATAGGGAGATGCTTATGGATATTCTAAGGTCCATAGAAGTGCAGTCCTAGGATCCTAAAGCATTCACACACTTCATGGGACACGTGCAACAGTGTCAAGAACCGATTATATAATTTTATGATCATGAAATCAAGATGGTTTCCACTATCACAATGGACCCGCCACTCCATATCATTGCATGTGTAAATCACAAACCTTTCAAGTGGGTTTTGATTGATACGGGATCATCAATCAATATAATCATGACCAAGGCATTGACATACCTGAAGTTACCAAAGATGCATATCATACCTTCTACCTTCACGTTGAGAGCTTTTAATGATGCATTATGCTCAACTATCGGCACTATAGTCTTACCCATTCAGGTGGGACTAAAGACCATCCCGATGATGTGTCATGTGATTGAAGGTGCTATGCAGTACAATATACTTCTAGGATGGCCTTGGATAAGAGAAATGCATTGTGTCCCTTCCATTCTCCATCAATGTATCAAATACGTGCATGAGGGACAGGTTCACGTGGTACCTTCAGATGAAGAACCATTCAAATACGTGAATTTAGAAGATTTTTCAGGGGACTTCATGCTCCCCTCAATGCACCTAGACATACGGCCAATGTCACCGATCAAAGATCCAGGAGGTAAAATGAAATAAGTGTGTGCCAAACCTACAACATCCGTATCTCAATGATCGAAGCACACGATAACTACTTCTACTAAACCATCTACATCCATAATGCATCGGGATGATAAGAAGCTAAAGGTAAATATGGGCAAAAAAGAGATAAAGCAAGCACCCAAACCAATTGTCATCGAGGTCCCTACTCCCATGGAAGTAGAGGATGCTCAAGGAGAAGTCAAAGAGGCACCTCAGCCTGCTTCACCTGCATCTTCAGTAGGGTCATCTGCACTGCAGGTGACCATTCATTTGGTTAATCCTAGATTAGGGGAATATATTATGTAGAATGTGACATTTATGCCGATCATCGAGACTACATAGGATATGGGCCGACCACAAGCCCATCACCTTCCCATAGGGATGGTGGTACCACTGGGGTACCTCCTAACCAAACCAATTTCATCTATGGAGGGCTCGACCAGCTTGCATCTCGCACTCCCATGGATGAGGATGATGATGAACCATTCGCTATGAATGTTCATTATCTCTCTAACCCATAATATGCCTTATGATATTTTGAGCATTACCATTGGCATGGTTACGGTCTCGGATTATTCGAGCAGGGGTATAGGAGGCCTTATGAACCATAGTATCAGTTGCCGACTGATAGGTTCGGGTTAGGATATTATATCAGAGGATAGGATGAACTCCTCATGGCATCTTTAGACCACCTGTACCTCAGTCTAGGGGGTGAAGTTGACTTCAATCCTTATCACCCCAATCCCTCCGCCTTTTGAAGGGATAATCGGTTAGTGTCTTACGTCACTATAGAACCACTCGAGATATATCACGAAGACATCTTGGTGGAGACCGGTCCAGAGCACATACCAAGAGACAACTTGGATGAAAAAATCCATGGGGCAATCGATGACACAGGCCTGCAAGTTCAGAATGTTAGCATAGTAGAAGAGTCCGAGTCAGAGGATCATTCTGATGAGGATATAGCAGAGTCCATCTTTGAGATAGGTGGACCGAGTTGCATGTATGAGAGTGATGATGATGATGAGTCCTCGAACAATGAGCAATCTGAGGATGAGACTGAGTTGGCCTACCTAGGCCCTCTAAATTTACATCATCTGTTACCCTTGGAGATAGTCATCGAGGATGAGCAATCCTCCATTGATGATAGCAGTTATCGAGAGTGGGCTTACATGGGGCCCCATCTTCCTGATCTCCTAGTTCTAGTAGGTAGCGGTGAGGGTTTTCATTATGATAGTGATGATGAAGATGAAATAGAGAGAGCCTATTTGGGGCCTCCCTACTTGCGTCATCATAATGCACCATACACTACAGAGGATATGTACAGAGATATCAATCTCCACCCTCGCCTCAGAGGAAGACCTCCTAATTTGGATAGGATTTATCATATGGTCTTCCCTGATCCACCAACATTCAGAGAGCTCCTAGAGCCTAGCGATCTTGTTTTTGAGTCTGTCCATAGACCGGATCCAGAGATCCCCATACCCCCAGAACCACATCTTGGGGATGGAAGTTATATAAATTTAGAGTCACATGCACGTGGTCCTGGAGACATGATCCATTCCATCAATATGATCTCCATTGATTTGACCACTCCACTTCACAATCCAGTCGACCCCTCCAAACCATTGTGTCTTGATGTAGATGCTATTGATTGGGATCATGTTGACTCACCACTAGAGCCTGAAGATTTCTTCCCCAATGAAGAAATGTTGCAACCTTTTCATTTTGCGCCAGGCTGTGCACATGATGTTTATCATGCTGAGGATGCTTCCAACGTGGAACCCATAAACCTAGCAGATGACATCCACTTGATCCCTACACCTCACCAGCTTGAGGAGGGATCCCACATGTCAATAGAGGAAACCTTTGAAGTGGATATCAGCAATGATCCCATGATTCCTAAGAAGGTTAAATTTGGAGAAATTTTATCTCCTGATGAGCATGCCAACCTCATCCCTCTACTGAAAGAGAGACCTGATCTCTTTGCTTGGACTTATAAGGACATGTCGGGTCTAGATCCAAAATTGGTTACTCATAACCTTTCGCTAGATCTCTCAAAAAATCCAGTCAAGCAGAAACTCAGGAAGATGCATCCAACAGTAGCCTTAATGGTTAAAGATGAATTGCAAAAGCTACTGGATGTAGAGTTTGTCATTTCCATCGACTATCCGAAATGGGTATCAAACATGGTGCCTATAGGAAAACCTGATGGAAGGATCCGTATCTATACGGATTTTAGAGACCTCAATAGGGCAACACCAAAGGATTCATTTCCGTTGCCGAACATAGATGCTCTCGTAGATGCAACTATGGGTCATGAAATGCTCTCCCTAATGGATGGTTTTTTGGTTACAACCAAATTTGGATTAAGCCCGAAGACCAGCATAAGACCATGTTCATAACACCATGGGGGACATTTTGCTATAAGGTTATGCCATTTGGCCTTAAGAATGTTGGTGCTACATATCAATGGGCTATGACATATATCTTTCATGACTACATGCATAAGATCTTGGAAGATTATATCGATGACTTGTTGGCAAAGTCATTGTTGCATTCAGAGCATGCAGAGGTCCTGAGGAAGGTCTTCGATCGCCTGATAGAGCATAATGTCAGGTTGAATCCTAAGAAGTGCGTATTTGGCGTGACTTTAGGAAAACTCTTGGGATTCATCATTTCAAAATGAGGGATCAAAGTAGACCCAACAAAGGTCAAGGCCATTTTAGAAATGCATCCCCCCACGAATATCAAAGAATTAAGGAGCCTTCAGGGCAAAGTAGCATCCATAAAGTGATTTATCACACAATTATCGGATAAATGTCGACCCATGAATTGACTGCTACACAAGGGGGTCCCATTCAATTGGGATGAGGACTGTCAAGTAGCCTTTGCTGAGATTAAGCACTACCTGGTGACGTCACCAGTGCTAGCTCCACCAAGACTAGACGTACCATTCTTGCTATATATATCGGCAACTGACTTTGCATTAGGGACCATGTTAGCCCAAAAGAATGTGCAAGACAAAGAGCAAGCCATATATTACATTAGCCAAACCTTGGTGAGTTACGAGCTAGGATATGCCTACGTGGAAAAGTTGTGTTTAGCAGTAGTGTTCGCTACAAAGAAATTATGGCATTATATGTTAAGTCATACGATGTATGTCATATCAAAACAAAATCCTTTGTAGTATATGATGAGCAAGATGTATCATAATACACGTACTGCAAAGTGGATCATGCTATTGATAGAATTCAATTTGGAATTCATTAGCCAAAATTCCATCAAGGGATAGGTCATAGCTGATCAACTAGCTGAGGTGCCTCTAGAGAATAGTAGGCCTCTCACCATAGAGCTACCTGATGATGTGGTTTTTGCATTATCAGAAGCACCTAAACCCGAAGAACTAGATAACAAAGTTGATATGACCTTGTTCTTTGATGGTTCAAAGTGTGAGCAAGGGGGTGGTGCAGGAATAGTGTTGTTCATGCCGCAAGGTGCTCCCATGCCCTTGTCATTTAAGTTGGACTTTCCTTGCACTAACAATAATGCTGAATACGAAGCCCTAATCTTGGGCCTCCAAATAGCTATCACCATGAAGATCAAAAGGTTAAATATCTTTGGTGATTCCCTTCTCATTGTCAACCAAGTGAAGGGACTTTTTCAATGTAGGTGTCCTATCCTAAAGGCCTACAAAGATCTTGTTGATACTTATCTAGCTCAGTTGGAGTGGTATGACATCGAGGCAATCCCTCATTCATCAAACATATTTGTAGACACTATGGCATCTTTGGGATCCTTAATCCCTCAAAATCCATCTATCGATTTTACTACCATCCACGTAAAAATGTTGTCACACTCTACCGTGCAACATGAAGCTTTGGATAACAAAGAGTCAATCAACATGATTCATATAGAACCAAACCATGAATGGTTCTACAGAGCCAGAGACTTTCTCAAGAGAGCGCCTTGGGGGTCATTGATCTTGTAGGGTCCTACGGGGAATGGTACTACCATTCACCATAAGGTTGTTTCCCAGTCTACATTTGCAAATGTTAAACCACAGGGGGAACATGTTGTCTTGTCAGTTGAGGCTGAGGTCTATCAGAACTAGATGTCACAAATACATGACTTCCTAAATCTTGGTGTAATCCCTCAGGGATTATCACATGTCACAAAATGCACATTTAAATAGAAAGTGACAAAGTATGTCTTGTTAGGAGATATTTTGTATCATCGAAGTTACGATGGAGTTCTCCTTCATTGTCTTGAGCCCCAAGAATCATCTTGGGTAATTTTGCAAGCTCACGATGGTACGTGTGGTGGCCATTTTAGCGGCATGGCTATCATCAAGTGCATCCTTCGCATGGGCTATTATTGGCCTACTATGGAGAAGGATTACAATGTGTATGTCAGGAAATGCGTTAAATGTCAACATCATGCTAATCTTGCACACTTGCCATCATAGGCCTTACAACCCATTCAAGTGGCTTGGCCATTTGCTCAGTGGGGTTTGGATCTAATCGGTAAGATCTCTCCTCCATCATCGGGTCGACATACATTCATTATTATGGCTACTGAGTATTTTACTAAGTGGGTGGAAGCAATCCCATTAACAATGACAACTGGAGCACGTATTACTGAGTTCATACTCACCAATATCATAAGTCATTTTGGGATACCATCCAAAATAATTTTGGATAATGGAACGTCATTCAAGAACAAAACTGTGAGGGCTTTGACGTCCAAGTATAGGATCAAACATAGTTTTGCGACTCCATATTATCCGTAGGAAAATGGGCAAGTTGAGGCTTCAAACAAGATAGTGGTATCCATCTTGAAAAATATGGTACAAGAGCACCACAAATATTGGCACATCTAGTTGCCCCTTGCATTATGGGCTTATAGGACTAGCATTCGGACACCCACTGGGGCAACTCCATTTTCACTAGTATATGGCATTGAGGCCATTATGCCCCTAGAGTTGGAGATTCCAATGCTACGTGTCGCATTGAAAGAGTTCATCGATGATGACACTGCATGACAAGCTCGCCTAGATCAATTGATGCTACTTGATGAACATCGCGTGAATGCTCTTGAGCATCTCCACGTTTATCAAGAGTACTTAAAATGAGCTTACAATAACAAAGTCCATCTGAGAGACTTTGAGGTTGGTGATCTTGTGCTGAAAGAGAACCAACAGAACTCAAATCTACCACCAGAATTGTGAGACAAATTTATGGCTAATTGGTTAGGTCCTTATATCATCTCTGAGAAGATTGGACCTGGGACATATCGCTTAACATCACTTGGAGGGTTTGAAGAGCCTGAACCTCTCAACATCCTTCATCTTAAAGTGTTCTATGCCTAAAAACCATTAAAAGGCTCCAAAGGCATCTGTAAGCCCTTTGGTCATCCCATAAAAGGCTCCAAAGGCATCTGTAAGCCCTTTGGTCAAATCAAAATTTCAAAAATCCATAAAAATTAAAAAGCAATAAAATCTAAAAAACATTGAAAAATATCAAAAATTCAAAAACATTTGCATCATTGCATTTCATTCAAAAAATTGCATTTCATTTGCATCATTGCATTCCATTTGCATCAAGCATTCTCATTTTGCACATGCATTTCATTTTGCATTGCATTAGGCATTTCCATCCATCGCATTTGCATTAGGATAAGTTGTGTTTACAATCTTACAAATGACACCACATTTGTATTTCAATCATGCATCTATGCACTATCATTATCATCCATCACCCTTGTGAGTAATTATGTTTTTCAACACAACCCCTCCTATTGCTATGAAGAATATACTAAGGTTTTTCGGTCATTCAACCATACCTAGTGGTCTTCTCAAGAGTTGGTAGAAAGCTTGCTTTGCTTTTATAGATAAAGTCTAGCTTTGATAGCACTTAGCATATCAGAATCCTATCACTAATCAACAAATTAAACAAATCCTAATTAGGACAAGGGAAGATGAATGCTACGAAGCGGGACCAGGTATCCTGAGGTGAAAATTTTATCTTGCTTATCCCCCTATGCGGATAATTCGAGAAATGCTGACAATTGGCAAAAGGACAAGTTTCCCCTACCCAAATAAATCCCTTGCTTACATCAAAAGAAGAAAAATCCCAAATGAAATCCTAGAATGAAATCCCAAAATCAAGTCAAATCAAGATCAAATTCAAAATAAAATCAAATCAGTATCAAATCCCTTGCTCAAAGAAAAAAAAAAAGTATAAAATAAACAGTGGTTTTTATCACTAAAAGAGAAAATAAATAATGATTCTTATCACTTTATATGAGCAAGTATCCTGATAAATTGAAGAAAAGAAGGGAGTGAACTTGAATCCCTGGAATTGTCAGCACTACCGAACCTTACGCATGATGATATGTCTGATACAATAGCATCTTGCTTTTGTGCAGACCAATGTTTGAATGTGGAAGAGCTAGCTTCAGGTGTCCTGTATCGCTTAGTAGTCTAAGTCCAACTGAAATCCAAACCTAGGATCGGATAGACATTTGAGGATCCCCAATACAACAATGGGCTGAATGAATCCCGCCTGGCACTGGGGTATGCTTATGTCTTATCTAAAATATTCATTTGCACACACAGGGGTAATGAATAGTTGGGTCTATCCTAGCGAAAGCTTTATTTTTTAGAAGTCTAGTATAGTCAGTATACAACTTTTGATAAGTCAACTAGGGTGTTTGAGTCTCATGGAAAACCTCAAAAATTCCCAAATAGCAACAATCAAATCGCAATCATCAAATATCAATTTCTTTTATGAGAATTTGTTTATTAGAATTGTTCATAATATAGGTTAGATACCGGATGGATGTCAGAAATGATATTTAAATGACCACTGACTATGTTATCCATATTCTTTTAATTTACAAAAGCTTATGAACAGAAACAATATATCATTTCATAGCACACATGGGTGTTTAATTGATAAATTCTTATGATAAGATACATCAATTACAATTCATGATTGTTATACATTTTGTGGTGTCATCCATTAGATTGTCAAACTCATATTGCATTCATACATTATGTTTTAAGTGATTAAAGCATACATGTCCATTTACAGAAAATCATCATCATGAAAATTATGCAATACATACATAGTATGAAGCATGTCATAACATCATAAATTAAATGCATACAAGTACTGTAAATTAAACATGCATTTAACATCAAACATTGCATTCATATACATTCATCATAAGTAGTCCATCTACACATGTATATCATTGCATCTAATCATACATCACATAGCTATCTAGTGCATGTCATACATACATCACATCATATAGCATAAAATAAACATAACACATCAGCATTGCATCCATATGCATCTCATAAACATAAAACAAATAAAAACTGCACATATAATAAGTCTCAAATGTCAGATCATATAGATATGTGTGTATCAAAAATAAAGAGTACATCAACATATGTCAAAAATACCCATAGGCTACAACTATGTAGGTCCTCGACCTTACACTAAAAAATGGTACAACATCTAGCATAGATATATATACTAAGAAGTGCTTGTGCCTCCAGTCTATGCCTAGAGAGCAGTCTTCTCCTCTGCATAGCTACACCATTGAGGCTACCCTACTATGATATGTTACTAAAGGTCACTAACCCATGTCTGTAGGGTAGCTATGGAGGTGTCTCTCCCTAGCATATGCATTTGGAGTGTGCCTACCTGAGTTTATAGGCTAGAAACCTGAGCCTTGAGCTATCCAATATCATTGTTAGGAGGTGCCTCACCCTCCTCTAGAGTCTCATCCTCCTCCATTTGGGGGTCTCCTCTATAGCTACTCCCTCACCCCATCTGCCCTCAATCCTCTGATGGACTCGGTGCCCATGAGGATCGACCTCAGCTCCCTCTACACCCTCTACTGTATTCTCATATGCTATCCTACCCAAGGGTCCTTCCATGCACACCATACCTTAGTAGTCTACCAGGTGTCATAGTCAGGTGTAGTCCCTACGTCTTCTAGGCCCGACTCCTAGAAATCATCATCCTCATTGCCTAGAAGAGTCACCAGTGGCCATATCAAGTCTCTCTCTAAAGTGAGGTAGTGATGGATGGTGGGAAGCTCTGGGATGTCCTGCCTAATATCAAACTTTTTGGTGATGCAATAGAAGTAGAAGAACTCACGTACCTCAAACTTGCATCTGAGGAGACATCTATATATACATGGTCATCGTAGGTACTCCTTAACCTCCATCCATGGAGGGCAATCTAGATATGGTCACCACTCAATCTGATCTGCCTATAGCTGTGTGAACTACTCTATGTAGTAGACTAGGTCCCCTATGTAATACCTACTCTGGAAGCCCTCCTGATCTAGGGGCCAATATGTTGCATAGCACTAGTGATCATCCTCCTCAATATTTGTGATATTACATGGTAGGCCAGTGGGATGCTCAATATTGATGTGTTTCCATCCATATATCTGAAGTAGCAAGCTGCAACCGATGCCCACCATGCTCCTCTGAGTGATTTGGTACAACTCATTATAGAGCTGCGCTAGTAAGGCACTCCCCCAGGATAGGATCAGGGGCTGCTGAATGGTGCTCACTGTAGACACCTAAAACATGTCATGTTCAGGGAGACTACTCACATGGGCACACTCATAGGTCATGTGACTAAACCTTGGGACCTTCCAAGTGTCAAAAGTGGTTCTTGCCACTCATATGGGGCATTTTCAGCCCATCCAAGCCTGGCCACTGTAGACCAGAGCGGCCAGAATCCAACCATTGTAGCTCAGAGCGGCCAAACCTTAGCCACTGTAGATGACAACGACTAAGCTTTAAATGCATTTTGCCACCCATCCAGCCTAATATTGGGTGGAAGTGGCAGTCTGCATGCAATAAGGATGAGCGGGGACAACTTTGCATTCCTCCTCACAGCCAATCTACATGGAAGACTCAAGTCCAGATTTAGACTTCAGTTAAACATAGAAAAACAAAGAGCTTCTCATGCTAACACCTAGTACGCATGAGGGATTCAGTCCTAGGGTTTGAACATTGACCTAGGGCTTCAAACACTTTATAAGGAGTAAACCTAAAAGCACTAGGGGACCTTATTGGACCTTCTTTTATCAATCAGAGAGAGAGAACATCATACATCAAAACTTTGAACAGGTTGGATCATTGAGGAGAGCTTCTAGAGACTTGGAGAGCTTCCCTTGGAGATCGATTCTTGTAGCGGAGCCCTATCGGATTGGAGGGAAAATCTGAACACATAAGGTAATCATTTTAACATTAGTAGCAGACTTGAGCCCATAGCCTTTGGATCAATAGAGAGAGATTTCACCTTAGCGGCCATTGTCCTGGATAGTGGCCCACAACCTAGTCTAGGGTTTTAGGTGTTAGTTTCTTTTATTCTACTTTCTCTTTCATTTCATTAGCATAAGATTTATTTTAGTTATTCACATTCATAGTACTAGTTTCATTGCATTTGTTTCCATTGAGCTTATTCATTGCTAACAACCTCATCCGAGGAGGCAATCTCGGACATCTAAGCGTGTGTTGTTGTTTCATTGATTTTAGGGCTACAGGTTCAATCGAGAAAATCCACAACATACGAGAGCAAGAGGATCCCTCTAGCAATCAGACCTAGAGAAGGAGGCATCTGTAAGCCCTCATACATTTTTGTGTGCATCATCGAGAAGCCTGATAAAGTGTGCCCCCTATGCGAGGGGATATTTTATACACCTGCTGCCCTCTTTGTGTGTAAAATCATGTATCAAATGAAGGGTATCCCTTAGAGGGATTCATATGTAATTGGATCTTGGGAATATCAATACAAAAAGCATTCATTCATTTATTTCTTCGCATTCTAGTTATATCTGCTTTATGCCTTTCATTTATTGCATGTTTAACATTAAAGGATTCAATCGAATCACAAGTAGAGTAGTTAGTGGATGGCACGCCGCTTCCCTAGGGTCGCTATAGATGGTGATCATGGTGGGACTCCTACCTAGTTCTTTAGTTTACTTTCATTTTCTACCACTTTATTGACTTGAGTTTTGTGTGTAGGTTTAGCCGCTCTGATCTATAGTGGCTAGATCAGCGCTCTAGTCTACAATGGCTAGGAGTCAGCCGCTCTATTCTACAATGGCCAAAAATCAGTCGCTCTGGTCGACAATGGCCAGAACTGGAGTGCAATAGAGGTCAAAACATTGATTCTCTGAGCTGGATTAAAGGTTGGTACAACTTTTCTGACACTTTATGGTTTTCTGTCTATTTTTGTTCTCTTAAAAATAGTGATAATTAAGACATATTTCAATTTGGAAAACTGAAATAATGAAAGAGAAAGAACTTGCATCTTGCACATCTTAGGTTTCCTTTTAGATTTTCCACTAGGCATTGCTAGGAACAATGACTTCTGTCTGTAAAGTTCACCCTAGAATCCAATGTGCTAGAAACTATGTGTTGGTTTGCTTGCTTTGAGGCCTTTCTAAAGGCCATACTTGCACCTAATAGAGTGCATTCATTAATCTCATAGTAGCTATGCACCTTTCTAAAATTGAAATGCATTTTGCATTAGGCATATAGGAAAGAGTCATTGTTGTTGTATGATGCATTCTTATTCATGCAAACTTAAAATGAACCCCACACACACACATATTTTAAACATTGGGGAGTTGGATTTCATCACCAACCCTCAATTCAGTCCGGTGACATTGGCATTCATCTCCTTCCATCAGTTTTCCCCCTAGAGCTTCCTAGAAATGGATTGAGGAACTTACTTATAGTGGTACTAAGTTACTTGTGTTCAAACTATCTCCCACTATTGGAACAATCATTGGTTTAGAGTGGAAGAGCTAGGTGAACCCCCCACTAGGATTTAAGTGGTGTACCCTAGTCTCTTTTGAGAAATCATGTTTGGCATGAGTGTTCTTGATTATCACTATGGATGAGTCTCCTCATTCTAAATCCAAAGCAAGAACAAGAAACAAGAAACAACAAAACATCAAAATACAACAAATAGTTTAGGGCACACTTAAATTGGTAATCAAGATAAACATTTGCTTGATATTGTTTGGTCATATTTAAGTGCAACACAAAAGCTAAATTCCCAAAAATAATGGTCAAAACAAGAAGTAAACATCCTCGATCTGATACCGAGGGAGAATCTGAAGCAACACATACCCTTAGGTGAAGTCGTAGTAACATTGAAAGACCTACTCGTAAGATCGTGAGACGCAGTTCCACGAGTCTAAGGGGTGATAACTCAACCCTTGGGGGATCTCCTCGAGAAACCCCAAATAGGGAACCACATCATGGAACTACATCACATAAACACAAAGAGGCCTCATGACCATCATCATCAAGGAGACATGAGGAAGACTCAAGGCCTTCCTCTAAACACACAGAAACTTCTCAGAGACATGAGGAAGCTTCAAGAGCTTCCTCCTCACATGGACATAAGGAGGGTTCTAGACCCCGTTCTTCACATAGGGATGATGAGGTTTCCCCATATCCATCCTCATGGAGGGTAGAGAGGGCCACAAAACCCTCATCACCAAAAAGACACACAAGAGTCACAACATCCCAACATTCACATGAGACACTTAGAATAGATCAGCCCACTAAGGGGCATGAAACTAGAGATACATCCAGTCATAGACATCAAATAGAAGATATCCTTCACACAAGAGGAAGGATTCCAATAGACTATGACCTCATTGGAGTAAATGGCACCCCATGGGATCAGCCATGGAAAACAAGATAGTTAGATGAGGTGGATCGGATTTATTCGAGACCACCTCCCAAAATCATAGCCATAGAGAATTCTGCATCTGGAAGTTCATGAACCATGACTTCTAAGCCCACTTCTCAAACTAGGGGTGCCTCAGGGTGACCCCATAGTAAACATATAGAGTCTGATCATAGAGACACTCAACAATACACTGAACAAGTCACATTAGCTAGCAAGAGCAAAGAAATAATAGAAACCTCTTCGAGAAATCTATGAATCAAAACCACTAGAATAGGATCAGATAAGCATGAGTCTTCTATGACCATGCAAGTTAACCACATGCGATGGTTAGAAAATACCTTGCACAAAGAGTGAGAGCTTGTAGAAGCTCTCGAACATGATAAACAAAGAGAATGGTTGTTGCACCAACATGAGCAATATTTAAGAGAGCAAGCTGAGCAACTAGCTCGTATCAACCAACAAGCAAATAGAAATGATCATCAAAGAGATCAACATGCTGACTCACCAAGAGAGGAGCACACTAGACAAGAAGGAAACCCACAACAAAATCACCCTCCAAATCATGAGCGAAATCCAACTGGTGGGGAAAGGGTAAACCTAATAGAGCAGGATCAGGCACATCTTGAATCCCCTCATAGGAGGGAAGAAAATAGAGCAAATCAAATGGATAGAGGGTTACCTCCACCACCACCATGGGGGGTCTACAAGAGGAGGAACTCCTCACCTCAAAGGCATTCCAAGCACTTGCTAAAAATATGAAGTCCTTTGAAAAACAAGAGATGACTGGTAGCCAACCAACATTGAGCAAAATACACAATCAACCATTATGTCCATCTGTCCCTAGCCCCGCATACCCTAAGCATTTTGAGATGCCTAGGTTGGAAAATTTTAAGGGTGAAGAGGATGCACAAGAGCATGTTACCAATTTCATCAATGCATATTTTCATCTTGAAGACAATGATGCTCTTATGCTAAGGATATTCATTATGACATTTTTGGGCGCCGCCACCCAATGGTTCAACCAGCTGCCCAAGCATAGCATATCCAATTTCGAACAACTAGTGAACGCTTTCCTGAAACATTTCTCTTTTGGTGCTAAGAGGAAAGTGAACCTTTCAGACCTGGCCAATTTGAGACATTATGATGATGAGCCAGTAATGGATTATGGGAATAGATGGAGAAGAGTCATGGCAAAATTATCATTCTCCATCCCCATAGAAGAGATCATCCGGATGTTCACCAAGAGTTGTTCCAAACACATTTCCCTCTTGCTACAACTTCAACAATACCCCTCATTTGAGGAAGCCTTGGCATAGGCCAAACTCATCGAGGACATAAAAGTAGATGAGGGAACCATCAAACTCTGAACCAAGAAGGAGTGGAACAAAAATGACAAAAATGGCAAATACAAGCAGAAGTAGGCAAACCCTACTCTAGTTAATCAAGTGGTATTGGTTGCGCCTAAGGATGGGGCTATGCACCAACCCCAAAATTATCAAGCACAACCCCCACCAACCAATTATGATCAAAAGAATAATCAAGGGTGAAACAAAGAATGCAAACCCCCTCACTATTTCACACCATTGACAGAATCAATGCAATCAATCTTCAACCAATTGAGCGAGGTAGGAAATATCAGGTTCCTTGATATACCTCTTATAGATCCCAACCATCCTAAGCCAAAAGGATATAGGGAAGATCAATTTTACCCTTATCATAGGATATCGGGGCATAATATTGAGGTTTGCATTGGTTTCAAGCACCAGGTGCAAAACATGATTGAGGTAGGAGAACTTAAAGTTGACAACCCATTGGCTCCTGAACAATAGAGATATGGGCATCTACAAAAACCCACTGCCAAACCATGAGGTCCCTAGAGGGCAAGGTGCACAAGTCAATCAGGTCCGAATTGATACGCCTACCCATGGGTGCATTGGGATGGTTGAAATTGTCAATATAGCAACTAGGAGTAGATGGTATGGTCAACCACAACCTCCTACAACTCCCATTAACGTCCCCACTACACCTAGGTAGAGGCAGGGGTAAAACAACCTTCCAGGTCCACCAACCCGACCTGTGGTAACTATTCGGAGTAGACTTGAGCAAAACTTACAAATGACTCCGGCTAAGCTATCCATCTATGAGCTCATACAATAGTCCCCAAAGCACAGGGAGACCTTGATGGAGATTTTAAGGTCGATTGAGCTCCAACCACAAGATCCAAATGCATTCACCCATTTTGTGGGACAAGTACAAGAATGCCAGGAACCTGTAATTCGATTCTATGATTATGAGATTAAGATAGTACCTACTACCTTACTAGACCCTCCACTGCACATTGTGGCATCAGTCAATGATTTACCTTTTAAGTGGGTCTTGATCGATACAGGTTCATCAATCAACATCATCACAACAACAACAATAGAACACCTTAAGATCCCCAAGTCCAATATCATTCCAGGAGCCTATACATTAAGGGCTTTTAATGATGCTTTATGCAATACTATGGGAATGATAGTCCTACCTATCAAGGTGGGGCATAAGACCATCCCCGTGATGTGTCATGTCTTGGAAGGGGCCATGCAATACAACATCCTCCTAGGGAGACCTTGGATAAGGGACATGAAATGTGTTCCTTCGATCTTACACCAATGTGTCAAGTATGTGCATGATAACAAAGTCTACATGGTGTTGGCTGATGAAGAGCCATTCAAGTATGTTCATCAGGTGGATTTTCTAGGAGAATTTGTGATTCCTTCTACCCACTTGTATGTAGGACCTTCATCTCCTACTATGCAACTGAATGATAAAGACAAAGGGGTACAAAAGGACCCATCTACATCAACACCTCATCTTGCACACAAAGTGACTAATGCTTCTAATAGACCATCAACGTCTAAACCAAAAGATAATCAGAAGCTAAAGGCACCCATGGTTGAGGAAAGAAAGCCTAAGGAAGTGCTAACCATAGACGTTAAGAAGAGTCCAACTCCCATGGAGGAGGAAGATCTCCAAGATCAAGCTGAGGAGATACTAGAGCCCGCTTCACCAGTGTCATCTATAGGATCATCCACATCACATGCGACAATACACTTGGCAAGTATGGGGATAGGAGAGTATCTTGTGTAGAATATAACATTTATGCCCATCATAGAGTCTACACAAGACATGGGATGACCAAAAGACTTAAGACCACCAGTGGGAATAGTGGTTCCACTTGGGATCCCTCCCAATCAGATAAACTTTGTCTATGCTGGACTAGACTACGCCCATAAGTCTATCGATGAAGAAGAGGACAATGATGAATTATTCATCGTAAATGTTCATTACCTCTCTAATCCTGAGTTTTCTCTAAGCTACTTTGAATGTTGCCATTGGCATGGTTACGGTCTTGGTATATATGAGCAGGGGTGTAGATGGCCATTCGAGCCAATACCAGCTTTCATCTAATAGGTTTGGGTTAGGCTATCATATCAGAGGTCGAGATGACTCTCTAGTAGTAGCCTTAGATAGATTAAGCTTGGGGTTAGGAGAAGACATCGATTTTATTCCCTATCACCCACCAAGTGCAAGATATCCGAGCAATAGATAAGTGGTTGTGGTAAGCATACCACCTCCTAAGACTTATCATCCAAGCTCCACAATTGATGCCACCCCAATAGGTTACAACTCATGGGATGATGAGCAAGAAGAAAATGGATATGTAGTAAGTGATGATGAAGCATAAGTAAGCTTGGCCTATCATGGGCCTCACTATTTACACAGATTTACCTGGTCCATCCACAATGAGAGTGGATTCATATCGGATGAAAGTGGCTATGAGTCAGAGGACTCAATAGAGAGAGCCTACCTAGGAACAAGGCAATGGCCCCATGACTTGGGGCAACATACTAATGCAAATGGCATCTTCATAAGTGATGAAGAATATGAGGATGAGATAGAGATGGCCTACTTAGGGCCAAGACATGTGCCCCTTACCTTGGGGCCACATACCAATGCTAATGGTTTTTGGATAAGTGATGATGACTTTGATGATGAGACTAAGATGGCTTATCTTGGACCTCACCACTTGTGATAAGTCAACATGTTGGTAGAAAGAGAAGTGGTACTTCATGCCATAGACCCTAGCTTGTAGTTTTTGGGGAGACCTATTGACTTGAATGTCATTCATCACATGGTCAATCCCCCTCTACCGACATTTAGGGAACTCTTAGAGCCCAATGATCCTATTATCCGACCAGCTCATGGGCTAGATCTAGAGATTCCTTTTCCTCTAGAGCCTCATCATGAGTATAGAAGGGAAACATCTGAGACAAGATTTCACCCATGTGGTTCTGGATATTTCATTCCATCTATCAACACAATCTCCATTGATTTGACCACTCCACTTCATAACCCAATAGATCCCACTAAACCTTTGTGTCTTGATATGAAGGCTATTGATTGGGATCATGTTGATTCACCCATAGAGCCTAAGGATATTTTCTCTAATGAAGAGATATTACAACCATTCCATTTTGCATCAGGATGTGCATATGATGTGTTCCATGCTGGTCTGGATCCTAAGTCAGTAGGACCTATAAATCCCATCGATGACATTCACTTGATACCCATGCCTCACCAATTGGAGGATGGGTCACATATGGCTATAGAAGCGACTTTCGAGGTGGACATCAGTGATGATCCTACTCAACCAAAGAAAGTCAAGTTCGGAGAAAGTCTATCTCTAGAGGAACAAGCCATCATTATCCCTCTCCTCAAGGAGAGGCCAAATATATTTGCTTGGACTTATAAAGACATGCCAGGTATTGATCCAAAGTTAGTTGTTCACAACCTTTCATTGGATCCCCTAAAGAAGCCAATCAAGCAAAAATTGAGGAAGATGCATCCAACCATCGCTTTGATGGTAAAGAATGAGTTACAAAAACTATTGGATGTGATCTTCATAGTTCCCATCGACTATCCTGAATGGGTCTCGAACATGGTGCCCATGGGAAAACCAGATGGAAGAGTCCACATTTGCATAGATTTTAGGGACTTGAATAGGGCAACTCCAAAGGATTCATTCCCATTGCCAAACATAGATGCTCTTGTTGATGCCACTATAGGTCATGAGATGCTCTCCCTAATGGATGGGTTTTCTGGATACAATCAAATCTGAATCAAACTCGAAGACCAACATAAGACTACTTTCATTACTCCATGGGGAACTTTCTGTTACAAAGTGATGCCATTTGGCCTAAAGAATGTTGGTGCCACATACCAATGGGCCATGACATACATATTTCATGACTACATGCACACAATCTTGGAAGACTACATGGATGACTTGCTAGCCAAATATTTAGTATGACAAGAGCACGCTGAGATCCTTACAAAAGTCTTCGATCACCTCATAGAGCACAACATCAGATTGAATCCTAAGAAGTGCATGTTTGGCATGACTTCTGGTAAGCTCTTAGGTTTCATCATTTCCAAGAGAGGCATTGAAGTCGATCCTACAAAAGTAGAAGCTATAATAGAAATGGCCACCCCTACCAACATTAGGGAGTTAAGAAGCCTACAAGGCAAGGTAGCATCCATCAAATGGTTCATTGCACAATTATCAGACAAGTGTCGACCCATGAATCGGTTGCTATGCAAGGATGTCCCATTTCATTGGGATGAAGAGTGCCAACAAGCCTTTATAGAGATCAAAATATACTTGGCAACACCGCCAGTGTTGGCTCCACCAAGGCCAGACATACCATTTTTACTATACATATCGGCTACTGATTTTTCTTTGGGCACCATGTTAGCCCAAAAGAACATGCAAGACAAAGAGCAAGCCGTATATTACATTAGTCGCACCTTGGTGAGTTATGAGCTAGGATATGCGTATGTAGAAAAGTTGTGCTTAGCAGTGGTCTTTGCAACCAAAAAATTGTGACACTACATGTTGAGCCATACGACTTACGTTATATCAAAATAGAATCCTTTGCAGTATATGATGAACAAGACATATCATAATACATGTACTACAAAGTGGATCATGCTATTGATAGAATTTGATCTAGAATTCATAAGCCAAAATTCCATCAAGGGACAAGTCATAGCGGATCAATTAGCAGAGGCACCTCTTCAGGATAGCAAGCCTCTCACTATAGAATTGCTTGATGATGCAGTCTTCGCATTATCAGATCCATCAAAACTCGAAGAACCTGAGAAACAAAGAGACATGGCATTGTTCTTCGATGGTTCAAAGTGCGAGCAAGGGAGCGGAGCAGGGATAGTCTTTATCACACCGTAGGGTACTCCATTGCCCTTATCATTCAAGCTAGACTTCCCTTGCATGAACAATAACATAGAGTATGAGGCCTTGATCTTGGGACTCCAAACAGCCATTGCAATGGGCATTAAAATATTGAATATCTTTGGTGACTCCTTGCTCATAGTAAATCAAGTCAAAGGATTGTTCCAATGTAGGTGCCCACTCTTGAAATCTTACAAGGAGCTTGTTGACACTTACCTAGCCCGACTAGAATGGTATGACATCGAGGCAATCCCTCATACATCAAATATATTTGTAGACACCATGGCATATTTGGGATCCTTAATCCCTCAGAATCTATCTACTGACTTCACAACCGTTCATGTGAAAGTGCTCACATTTTCAGCAATACAACGTGAGGTTATTGACAACCTAGAGTCAGTCAACATGATCCAGACTGAACCAAATCAGGATTGGTCCTTCAAAGTTAGAGCTTTCTTGCAAATGGCCCCTTGGGAATATTTGATCTCTCAAGGTCCTACGGAGTGTGGAACAACCATTCATCATAGGATTGTTTCCCAATCTGTGTTCACAAATGTTGGATCACAAGAGGAACATGTCATTTTATCCATAGAAGTTGTGGCTTATCAGGATTGGCTATCCCAATTGCGGGATTTCTTGAAGCTTGGAATAATACCGCAAGGCCTATCACATGCTGAAAGATGAACATTTAAACAAAAGGTGACTAGATACATTTTTCTAGGAGAGATCCTTTATAGACGAGGTTATGATGGAATGCTCCTTCATTGTCTTGAGCCCCAGGAAGCATCTTGGGCAATTTTGCAAGCTCATGATGGTACGTGTGGTGGTCACTTCAGTGGCATGGCCATCATTAAATGCATTTTGAGAATGGGTTACTATTGGCCCACTATGGAAAAATACTATTGTGAGTATGTCAAGAAATGCGTCAAGTGTCAACATCATGCAAACCTCACCCACTTGCCATCACAAGCCTTGCAACCCATCCAGGCAGCATGGCCCTTCTCATAGTGGGGATTAGACTTGATTGGGAAGATCTCTCCCCCATCCTTAGGCCGACACACATTCATCATAATGACCACTGAGTATTTCACCAAATGGGTCGAAGCGATCCCCTTGACATCGACAATTGGACCAAGGATTGCGGAGTTTATACTCCACAATATCATAAGTCATTTTGGGGTCCCTTCGAAGATTATATCGGATAATGGGCCATATTTCAAGAACAAAAATGTGCATGCTTTAATGAAAAAATACCACATCCAACATAGTTTTTCAACACCCTATTATCCATAAGCAAATGGGCAAGTAGAAGCCTCAAACAAAACAATCATCTCCATCTTGAGGAAAATAGTGAGAGATAATCATAGGGACTGGCATTTGTAGTTACCTCTAGCATTATGGGCATATAGGACTAGTGTGTGGACGCCCACTAGGGCAACACCATTTTCACTTGTATATGGCACTGAGGCCATCATGCCCCTAGAATTGGAGATTCCAACCTTGCGCGTAGCATTGAAGGACTTCATAGATGATGACACCGCATGACAATGCCACCTTGATCAGTTAATGCTTCTTGATGAATGATGAGTCAATGCCTTGGAGCATCTTCACATTTATCAGAATCACCTTGCATGAGCATACAATAGTAAAGTCCATTTGAGGGAATTCAAATTTGGGGATCTTGTGCTCAAAGAAAACCAACAGAACTCAAATCTGTCACCGCATTTGCGAGATAAATTTATGGCAAATTGGATAGGCCCCTACATGATTTCAGAGAAGGTTGGGCCTGGAGCATATCACCTCACATATTTGGATGGTATTGAAGAGCCTGAACCTCTCAATATCATTCATTTGAAGGTATTTCATACATAAAAATAAAAAACATTCAAATATGTCATAAAAATAAAAAACATTCAAATATGTCATAAAAATAAAAAACATTCAAATATGTCATAAAATAAAAAATTCAAATATGTCACAAAATAAAATAAAAAAATCAAATATGTCAAAAAATAAAAAATTCAAAAATAAAAATGCTCCAAAGTATCTTAAAGCCTTTGGTCAAATCAAAAAGTCAAGGATAATTGGTAAATTAAAAAGCTCCAAAGGCATCTTAAAGCCCTTTGGTCAAATCAAATCAATCAAAAAGTCCAAAGGTATCTTAATCCGTTGGTCAAATATCAATCAAAATGCTCCAAAGGTATCTTAAAAGACCTTTGGTCAAATCTATCAAAATCAAGTAAACTTGGTCAAATTAATAAAATGCTCCAAGGGTATCTAATCCTCTTGGTCAAAATCAATAAAAAGCTCCAAAGGCATTTTAAAGCCCTTTGGTCAAATAAAATAAAAAAAAAAAAAAAAAAAAATACAAAAACAATGCAAAAATAAAAAATACAAAAACATTTGCATCTTACATCTATATCCACATAGTTGCATATCCATTGCATTTGCATATGTTATGATCACATTCTTACAAATGATGCCACAATTTGTATCTCAATCACAATAGTCAAGTTCATCCTCATCCATGCATCCATGTGTGTAACTGTGTTTTTCAACACAACCACATCATGTTGCTATAAGAAATATACTAAGGTTTCCTAGTCTTTCAAACATATCTAGTGGTCTTATCAACTTTTGTAGAAAGCCACCTTGATTAGTAGAGAGCAAGGTCTAGTTGTGATAATACCTTGGATATTCAGGATCCTATCACTAATTGAAACACTAAAATCCTAGTTGGTACAAGGGAAGATGAAAATTGCATATAGTGGTCTAGGTTACCTTAAGCGAAAAGGATCTTCCTTGCTTATCCCCCTGTGCAACCGGTTTAAAGGTGCTGAGAATTGGCAAAAGGACAAGTTCCGCCCTACCTAGAAATGAGTGATTATCATCACTACATAAATCCCTTGCTTTCATTAAAACAAGCAAAAATCCCGAAACAAAGCACAAATTCAAAATCCCAGTTTCCAAAGTCATAATTCAAAATCCAAAATCAAGCAATAGTCAAATCGAAACAAACAAGAAGTCTTACATAAATCCCTTGCTCAAAGAAAAAATCAATTAAAATAAATAGTGATTTTCATCACTAAAGTATGAGCAAGTATCCCAAATGAAATGAAGAAAAGAAGGGAATGGAACTTGAATCCCTAGAATTCTCAGCATCAACCTGAAGGAGAAACCTTATGCATGATGATATATCTATTACATAAGCTTCTGGCATTTGTGTAGACCAATGTTTGAATGTGGATGAGCTAGCTTTAGGTAACCCAATGTCACCTAGTGGTATAATCCAACTAAGTCCAACATAAGGATGAGATGAACAATTGAGGATCCCCGATCTTAGCAATGGGCTGAAAGAATCCCGCCTAACATCGGAGGAAATGCTTGAGTTCTATCTAAATATATTCATTTGCACACACAGAGATAATGAATATCTAGGTACATGATGAAAGCCTTGCTTTTCAAAAGTCTTGTATGGTCAGTACATAGTTGTTGATAGGATAACTAGAGTGTTTGAAGTCTTAGGAAAAACCTCAAAAAATTCCTACATAGCAACAAATCATATCATCAATCACATCATCAACTTTCTTTATAAGCTTCTGTAAATTAGGGGGTATTAATAAAATAAATTAGATATCGGATATATGTCAGAAATGATATTTAGACGACCACTGATTATTTTATATCTCTTAAATTACAGAAGCTTATCCAGAAAATACATACATTCCACACCATTACATCGCACATATGGATGGTTTAAAATAATTAATTCTTATTATTAGAATGATTATTAAACATTCATGGTTGTTATACTTTCTGTGGTATCACCCATTAAATTGTCAACATCATAGCATATGCATCCATTATGTTTTAAAGTGATTAAAACATACAAGTTCATTCACATTAGATTACATACTGCATTCACCATATCATAGCATGAGTTAGATGCATACAATTAAATCAAAATTAAACATGTATCTAACAATAAACATTATATCCATAAATACACAATGTCATAAATCATCCATCCATATATAAGATCACATCATTGCATTCATCCATACATAGAATCATAAATCCATCATTAAATCAACTCATGATACATCACATCATGTCACAATAATCAAATCATATAAGCATCTACATAAACACATACATAAGCATCCATCTCAAATCCATATCATCATAAATATCATCTATCATCTAACACATATATATCAACTCATCATAATGCCATCATAACATCGCATAAATAAAACAAAAATATAAGCAATAAATGATACACATAATGAGTCATAATGCAAAGATATCATATAAATTTGTGTATCTCAAAATATTGAATGTATCTCAAAGTGCATGAATATACAAAATTGCCCATAGGCTATAATCATATAGGTCAAGCAGACCTCAAAAATGAAATCCAAGTGCATCATCAATCAAACATAGGGCTTGTGCCCCTACATCACCTCCCCCTATGGTTGTGTCATGAGTAGAGTGATGTGACCCTACTGGTCTCTCTATGTGAGTTTGAGTCCTCTGGCTAGGATGGATGGAAGACTACCTAGAGGTGGAGCGCCTACTGACCTGTGAGCCACCTGCACCTGGTGCCTCCCTAGGGACAACTCCATGCCTCCTAAGCTACATCTGGAGAGAGGCTATATGGGAGACATACCCCTGGATCTGCTCCTCGTACTCATCTAGCAATGATTATAGGCATAGAACCTCTACCCTTGTGTCTACCCTAGGATCTACCCGGTATCACTCTATGGTGTAGAAGGAGGAACAACAAATTACATCCTAGTAGCACCACCCTCGATAGTAGCCTATAAAGCCTAGATCTATAGCGTGAGCTACTCTATAGTAGCATCTCATTGGGCTATGGTAGCATCTCACTACTGTACCTAGATCTTGGTCGACTGGAGCTCAACCTCGACCTCATGCAACTATGCTCTTAGAGGAGAATCTCTCTCCTTGGGATCCAGCTCCTCCTCATCCTCCTTAGGAGCCTCCTACTCCTCCACTACCACCTACTCTATTGGCTGGCCCCATACCTCGATCCTGGCTCGGACTCTATGCCCTACTGGATCTACACCATCATCCTTGCCATCATCCTCATGGCCCAAGATGCCATCACCATTGCACAAATGCATCTATGACTCCCTCAGTGACTCTTGGGTCAACTATTGGGGCATCCTCCTCATCAGAAAGCTCTATGATCTATGGAGGAGGAAGGTCTCCCTCTACTGTGAGATGCCTATACAAAAATGGAACTAGTGGCACATCCTACTATAGCTCGTACTGATGGAGAACTTGAGAGTAGAAGAAATACTCCTTGATGCCAACCTTGTGGTTGATGAGCCACCGCTCATGCCATGTCCTAGCTGTGAAACTAGTTGGGTCATCCCAAGTTAGGCACTCATGATATGGATGCCACATAATATCTTCGACCTTCAGCCTAGTAAAAGTAGTAGTGTAGTGGGAGAGCTCCCCGCATGAGGATGGCTCTTGCGCTCCTCGTGCCCTCGAGCCCATCTAGTAGCATAGCACTACATCCACTCCTCAATAACTATAATCTTGGTAGGAAGCCCTTTGGGATGATCTACCTTGATGTGCTCCCATCCCTAAACCTGTAGGAGCAAGCTACAAGTGATGCTGATGTGACCCCATCGATGGATATGATACAACTCATCATAACACTAGGCCAATAGAGACCTACCCCATGCATAGATGATGGGCTCCTCACTGTCCATCAGATCCTGGACCATCATAAGGAGGTTTAATGGGAACCTTAGGCCTAAGCAATCTAGAATAAGAATGTTGTTGATGACCATCAGCAATACTACGTGCCTCTCTATGAAGACACGCTCCCTGTACCAATGTATGATAGATACACCACCATATTTGGTGTCCTTGAAGGCATCTACAACATGCCTTTCGAACACCCAAAGAAAGATAACATCATGATCATTAGTGGTTGAAGAGATAATGGCCACTCCATCAAAGGGGATCTAAAATATCCTATACACATCCTCTGTGATAGTCATCTCACTAGTAGGAAGGTGGAAGGTATTAGTCCGAGAATCCCACTGGTGCACCAAGGCCATGAGGTAAGCCTGATATGACATAATATAGGGCAGCCTAGTGACAAATTATAGCCCATGGGCCTTGATACAGTCCTAGTCCGTATCATCTAGGAGTGGGAGAAGGTCATTCATGAGCCCTAGCAATGAGAATCTAAGAGCAAAAGAGAAAATAAAGCATAACTACAATGCATCTAAGGCATAAATCATAATAAAACATGGAAAATAGTGCACATAATGATAAAACTATCCTAAGCTTGAGCAAAGAGAAATAATGCAACTAATCAAGTAGCACAATGCAAGGAAGCAGCTCAAAATTTTAAAAAAATTAACATAATCACCTTGCAAGAATTCAAAATATTACAAAAATCAACTAGTGATTCTTAGCCTGTCGCCTACAATGGCCAAAAATTACCATTGTGGATAGTGACCAAACCCCAATGGTCAAATTTTTGACCATTGGGATTCAAATCTAGTCACTCTGAGTGATAGCGGCCAAACCACAAGTCGAGCTGGCCACTCTAATAAATAGTGGCCGATGGGCAACATGGCAAACATGAGCCCTAGGCTAAAAATACCAAAAAAATTGAAAAATGAAAAATGGGGACAAGCCCACATAAACAAATCCTAAACTAAACCTAACTATGGGTTTGGTTCGTTTCTAGTAAGTTTAATGAGGTTCTTGTACCGATTACTTAGTGTAGTTCATTTTACCCAAAAATGAAATAGATAGGGTTAAGGTTTCAAAGAGTACCTAAGAAGCTCTGGCTCCTTCGCTTGTTGATGCCTCACCCTACGTAGCCATGATCCTTAAATCATACAACACTCCAAATCGTAGAAGTCACTTTCACTATAGAGCTTTGAAATGTAAACTGATAGTTGGTGAAAGTGAAAAGTCAAAACCCTAGGGTTACTTTTTATATTCTTGAATTATGCCTTGGCCACTGTTGTCGTCAATGGCCCATATTTCTTGGCCGCTCAGGATGAGAGCGACCATGAGCAGGCATTTGGGGGTCATTGGACCTGACAACGACTAGCAACCTAAGAAAAAATAGGAATTCTCTCCATGAGAAGTAACAAAAACATTAAATAAACACATTTTGATGACTCATGGTTATCATAATGTTCAAAATAACAAAAAAATTACATAAAAACAAATCTCGAGTAAGCCTCTTATCAAGTTATTTACTCTATCAACTCGGCGGTTGCAACGATTTGCACTCCATGCAACTTGGTGAGATGAGTAAGTCACCATAGAGCTACTTGGGGCAAAATATTCATTTTGGAATTATGATGCATCACCTCAACCCCGAAGAAGACCAAGATGGTCGGACTGCTCCATGGGTATGAAGGAATCATCCTAATTCTCCTATGACACCAAAAACACTGAGCCAAGTGATGCAATACAAGCATAAATAGAATCACTCATCCTAACTCCCTAAGAAGGCTATTTATGGCCGGACCGCTCCCCGGGATAGGGATGAATGATTATCATAAATAATTGGAATCACACTTGGATGGGGGATTGCCCATTAAAAGAACAAATACTAGAAAGGAACCAAACTTAGTCAAATTTGGTCAAGCGACTTGTCACTTCATTCATTGCCCTTCCCTCACCAATTCATTGTGTGAGGGGGTAGTTCAAATCTTCAAAATAATCATAATCAAAATCAACAAAATATCACTCGATCATGTCAAAATTGCGTTCATCCTATGAATCATTGCATCCAACAAATTACATAACTTTCCCTATTTGTTGGGAACATAAGCAAACATGACATCTTCAATTTGTAGCTCTCCTACCGATCGGATCTGATTGTAGCAACATAAGCTACCCGATTGAGTCTGAGGAATGAGTGTGATTGAATATGTGCAAGCCCTATGCTAAGTAAAGCCTTCCAAATATTGAAGCAATGATTCAAGGATGAGTGTCATCTTGCATGATTGGGCCATCCAACATTGATCAGATCAATGATCATCATACACCCTACAAACATAGCAGTCTACGTTTTTGCTCTGTACTGTGTCTTTCACTCAGTGCATCACAAAAAGGGGCATCTATAGACACCTAAAACATGTCATGTTCAGGGAGACTACTCACATGGGTACACTCATAGGTCATGTGACTAAACCTTGGGACCTTCCAAGTGTCAAAAGTGGTTTTTGCCACTCATATGGGGCATTTTCAGCCCATCCAAGCCACTGTAGACCAGAGCGGCTAGAATCCAACCATTGTAGCTCAGAGCGGCCAAACCTTAGCCACTATAGACGATAGTGACTAAGATTTAAATGCATTTTGCCACCCATCCAGCCTAATATTGGGTGGAAGTGGCAGTCTGCATGCAATAAGGATGAGCGGGGACAACTTTGCATTCCTCCTCACAACCAGTCTACATGGAAGACTCAAGTCTAGATTTAGACTTCAGTTAAACATAGAAAAACAAAGAGCTTCTCATGCTAACACCTAGTACGCATGAGGGATTCAGTCCTAGGGTTTGAACATTGACCTAGGGCTTCAAACACTTTATAAGGAGTAAACCTAAAAGCACTAGGGGACCTTCTTAAGGGACCTTATTTTATCAATCAGAGAGAGAGAACATCATACATCAAAACTTTGAACAGGTTGGATCATTGAGGAGAGCTTCTAGAGACTTGGAGAGCTTCCCTTGGAGATCGATTCTTGTAGCGGAGCCCTGTCGGATTGGAGGGCAAATCTGAACACATAAGGTAATCATTTTAACATTAGTAGCAGACTTGAGCCCATAGCCTTTGGATCAATAGAGAGAGATTTCACCTTAGCGGTCGTTGTCCTGGATAGTGGCCCGCAACCTAGTCTAGGGTTTTAGGTGTTAGTTTCTTTTATTCTGCTTTCTCTTTCATTTCATTAGCATAAGCTTTATTTCAGTTATTCGCATTCATAGTACTAGTTTCATTGCATTTGTTTCCATTGAGCTTATTCATTGCTAACAACCTCATCCGAGGAGGCAATCTCGGACATCTAAGCGTGTGTTGTTGTTTCATTGATTTCAGGGCTACAGGTTCAATCGAGAAAATCCACAACATACGAGAGCAAGAGGATCCCTCTAGCAATCAGACCTAGAGAAGGAGGCATCTGTAAGCCCTCATACATTTCTGTGTGCATCACCGAGAAGCCTTATAAAGTGTGCCCTCTATGCGAGGGGATATTTTATACACCTGCTGCCCTCTTTGTGTGTAAAATCATGTATCAAATGAAGGGTATCCCTTAGAGGGATTCATATGTAACCGGATCTTGGGAATATCAATACAAAAAGCATTCATTCATTTATTTCTTCGCATTCTGGTTATATCTGCTTTATGCCTTTCATTTATTGCATGTTTAACATTAAAGGATTCAATCGAATCGCAAGTAGAGTAGTTAGTGGACGACGTGCCACTTCCCCGGGGTCGCTACACTCGCTAGGACATCTCGCATCCTAGCCAAGAGGTTCCAAGGGAGCCATGCTCCATAAGAGTTGAGGAGCATGATATACATAATCAAGTGCATAAAGATGACCGCTCACTGAGAGAAGACTTGTTGAGTGTACCAGTGCTCAATATGGACCCTTCCATGGTTCGAGTGCTACTGTGTTGCGGTACTATGGTGACTGAATATATGATTAAAGACTGCCTTCTTCACCTCTATCGATGAATACGTGATGGCCTCACCATCCAGGGGGAGTCAAAATATGTGATATACATCCTCCAGTGTCACAATCATCTCACATGTCGATAGGTGAAAGGTATTGGTCCGCACATCCCAGCATCGGGCCAATGCAGTCATGTAGTCCTGATTGGCCTAGACAGTGGGAAGGTAAAGAACGTAGCCAAAGTCCATGATACCAAACCAATCCTACTCTACCTGAGTCAGGGCACCATGCAGGTTATGAAGTATATCTGATTTCCTCGTCCTTGCAATCAGAGTTTGGTCGAAAGAAAAATAATAAGGCAAAAATAATTAAAAATCAACCAAAAACATCAAAAAATGACTTAAAAATGGCAAAAAAATTCATAAACTCTTCAAAAACACATAAAAATCAAAAAATGCACTCAAAATTTTCAAAAAAAATGGACAAAGTACTTTAAAAAGTAAAAAAAATCAATTAATTCCTTGCAAAATTAAAAAAGAATTAAAAAATGATAAAAATTTGCCTAAAGTGGTTGAACTGTGGTTCAGACCTATGGTCGGGATGGTGGTCAACTTTGCGACCATTGGGATTTGAATCCCATCACGACTGATAGCTGCGGCCCCCAATTTGCCAATTGGGGACCGCGCTTACTAGCCACGGCTAAGTGGGATGACATTTTTAGGGTTATTCCCTATCCTGAGACCCCCCAAGAAAAGAGAAAAAAGAAATTAAAAATTTAAACCCTCCCCTAAATCTAACCTAAGCTAAACCTATCTAGGGTGAGGTTCATTATTGAAAGTTTAGTGATGTTAATTTAGCCCATTACTTAATGAGGTTCAATTTTATCCGATAAATAAAAAATGAGGGTTTGTGTGCTTCTACCTTAGTCGTACCGACTCCTCCAGGTTGGTCTGCCATCAGTGCATGTGGTAGTAAGGTCAAGTTTGTAGCAGCGTTTCATGTCAAATTTGCTAACTCACCTCTCAGAGCACTCAAGTTTGCAAAGCTGTCAATTGGAAAATGACGTCGAAAATGATAATTTTTTCTTAAATATTTTCCATTTTGCTCCTGACCATGGCTGACACCTATGGGCGTAGGATTAGGGTTTTTTCGACCATGGTTCGGAGCCACGACTATGAAAATTTGAAAAATTGATTGCATTTTCCAAGCACGGCTAGCCACCTACAATCAATGCTCCAAAATTTGACCATGAGGAGTTTCAAAATGACAAATTAAAAATATCTAATGGGTCAGAACCTTCAAATTATTAAAAAAAAAAAATCAGATAAATCAAAAGCCAAATGTGTCTCATATCTAGTTATTTACCCTATAGACTTGGCGGTTGCAGCGACTGGTGCTCCATGCAATCTGACAAGATGATTAAATTACCATAAGGACATTTGGGGCAACTTCATCATCGTCAAATTGATATGTTTCATTTCAATCTTGAAGAAGGCCTTGGATACTGGACCGCTCCATGGGAATGAAGCAATAATTTCAATTCTTCTATGACATTTTTAGTAGATCATCGATATTATGATTCAACACAAGCCTAATTGTAATTGTTATCATTTTGATTTCCTAAGAAGGCCTTCGAGGCTAGACCGCTTCATGGGATAGAAATATGTAATTACTATTAACAGTTCTAATCATAGATGATTAGGCCTAATCAAGTATCAAATGCTAAATCTTAAATTTTTCAAGTCAGTCATAGTGGTCAAACAACTCGTCACTTCATTTAATTGTCATTACCCTATAATGGATTTGTTGGAGTGAAAACCTTTATAAATGGAAAAGAAAAAACTTGTCACACCAGTAGAATCTCTCCCAACACCACCAATTCTAGCATGTCTAGGATTGCCCTTGGACGACCCATCAATATTAATTTTTAAAACTCCTCTAAGGGGTGGCCTCCACCTACCATCTCTCCTAACCTTCTTGCTGAGATGAGGAACCCTACTAGGGCTAGAAGATTTTGCACCAACCCCAAAGAGCCCAGTGACATATCGTACCTTCTCCTCCCTAGAGTTCAAAAGAGGGTCCACATCACATTTTCTATGGATAGTTTCCTAAACCATACACAAGATCATTTGCCATATCTATTGAACAACCAAATGACTGCCCTAAAATATGTGATGGTTTCGTTCGAGCCAAATATGCCAGATGATGCAAGAAGGACCCAAATTCTAAGCCACCTAGGGGAAGGGGGCCTTAGCCGGAGGTCTTCCCAAACTACTCCAAAACTCCACCAGGGAGAGCACATGAAAACAAAGATGGTTCTAGGCACTCCACCAATTGTTCCAAATGTCTCTGGCAAGGGAGCATTGGAAAAATAAATGAGAAGAATCATCCTTATTCTTACTGCAAAGGACACAACAAGAGGGACCTTGAAATCCCCTCTTCCTCAAGTTATCCTAAGTGAAGTATTTATTACGAGCTACCAGTAAGAGAAAGAAGTTACATTTCAACCAAGCAAATCTATTCCACATCTTTTTCCACCATATGATAGGGAGATTCCTGAACTTTTGCTTATCAAGAACCTGATAACCATAGGCTACAGAGTAGGTTCCCTTGGGATCAGGATTCCAATACATAATGTATTTACCCCTAAATGAAGAACAAGGCCTCCCTACAAGAATAAAAGCAAGCACATCTTTGTCCTCGGCCAATCCCCCTAGGGCCATTCCTGTAGATATTTCCACCTGTACATCTCCATATTTCCAAAAGACTAGATTTTTTTAAAGTCCTCCACACAAGACCAACCCACTTCCAAGAAAAAAATGCTTAGAAAATGTAACCTGGGATATTGAGTCAAGATAAGAGGGTGGCCATCCCAAGAATCCTCCCAAAAAAAGAGCATCTGATCCTCGATTGCAAATCCAAAATAAAACCCACTTAATTAAATTAGCTCCTATTTTCAGAGTGTCCCAGATAATTGAACCTTTCCCAACCAAGCTGACTCTAGGGATCTCAGCCTCAGAAATACCTCTCAAGTATTTACAAGATAAGATTTTAGCCTTGACATAACCAAAAAGCATGCACCTATCTACTGTATTAGTCTATAGTCATCATAAAAGCGTAAAATCTTGACACATTGCATAAATTCAACAAAATGATATTTCTTATATTGATTATGAATGAATCTCTGTTACAAATATGCCCCTCTTAGGGTCACTTGAATGATGATACAGTTTATACAATTGCCAATGCCCTCAATAGGGTAGGCGCATTAATATTGCCCTTTGACTAGTCGCAAACTGCCTTGGGGTGGAGTTGACCCCCTTCTTCGTGATGTGGAAGGATTATGATATGGACTCCTCTTGTACCTGTCTTCCTACGATCAAGAAACAACAACACACGATCAAAAATATAGATAGCCTCTCATAATGAGGCCCTTTAAGGAAACATACATGATAATGCCATTTAAACTAATAATCAAGAAAACATAAAGAAAACCTTTAAACTATGCTAATTGAATCAAGATTTGTAATATAGCATAAAGGAGATCATTAGACAAATAATGCATGGATCAGATAACAAAATAGAAGCATAGAGGTGCATAAAAGATCCACAAATGTCCTAATTAATGCAAAGCATAAACTATCTATTCTAAGCTAATTCCTACGGTCAGAATTCTTCTAAACTACAATTAAACCTAAGAAATGATTAATCTAACCTATTTAACCAGACAAAAATGAAAAGAGTAAGGTGATCTATCACCTATTGCAAACCATAGCTCTGGTGAGCGGTCTGCACTATGAACCATGGTTGACAACCATGGTTTGACCTCTGATAGGTTTACCCTCAAAATCAGGGGCAGTGGGCTTGATCTCCTTGTCCAAATTGATGTTCAAGGGTCACCTTCGTTGTCCTCAGACTGATTTGGTGGTCAATTCGATGTGAAGGGCCTTCGTTTGCCCAGATTTGCGCTTCTTGATCCTCCTAGGCACCTAGGGCATCCATAATGCAATTCATCATGAATGTTGGCAAAAGGGTCGAGGATTAAGTGCAATAGCTCTATCTCTTAGTATACTCAGTTTGAGTGTACAATTCTCTAGGGCTTCGCTGCTCAAATCTCCAATGCTTGCTTCTCTTTTCTCCCCATTTGGAGGGGGTATTTATAGCATGCCCCTAGGGCTAGGGGTGGCTTCATGGAGAAGCCAAGACCAAGAAGGGTGGTTAGGACAGTTGGGATGGAAGCCTCTAGAATATTTCATCCTTCAACTACCTTCTTCTAGATATTTTGGCCATTCCAACCAATTTGGCTCGGATGGAAGGCCTAACTGAACTTTAGTTAAGACCGTAGGTCACAGTTGTGGTCCAGACTACAGACCGTAGGTGTCAACCATGGTTTAGACTGGAGACCATAGGTCTGGGCTATGGTTCAGACTGATTAGGCCAAAATGCCTAAATTGAGTGGTTAGAACCACTGCTCTATCTTGGAGTCTATCCAAGATCCTCCATATGGTCTTGTAGCATGTCCATATGAGTAGTCACCCTCGACATGACACATTTTAGGTGTCTACAGATGCCCCTTTTGAGATGCATTGTGAGATTGAACAACGCTGAGCAAAAATATACATCCTAAAATGATGCCTAAGGTTCTATGATGATCATTAGTTGGATCAACATTAGATGCCCCAGGTCTAGCAAAAGGATGCGCATCTTAGAATCATTGCTTCCAACTCATGAAAGGCTTACATTTTGACAAGTCTGCACTCGTCATCAGACGTTCGGATAGCATCAATGCCAAGTATGGGTATCTTCTGACCCATAAATCTGAAGGATGAGAGTTACAAACCAATTATCATATTTGTTGTTTACCCCAAGCAAAGGGGGAAGCTTATGATAGTTGTTGACAATGATTCACAAGAATGAATGCAATTTTGACAAGATCAAGGGATCTACGATCTCAGGGATCTTCTGCTGACTTTGATTATGATTATGAAATTATGACTACCCCCTCAAGCGATGAGTCGATGAGGGTAATGACAATGTATGAAGCGACGAAATCGCTTGACCATAATGAATGATCCTGAACAAATTTAGATTCGAGCCTTTTAATGCCTTGGCTAGGCCTAGTTCAGCTTATGATTGCAACTCTTAGTAGTATTTGCACATTTCTATCCCATGGAGCAGTCAGGCTACAATAGCCATCTTAAGGAATCAAAATGATACAAATGCAATTAGACTTGTGTTGAATCATATTTGTCGATGATTTGCTGAAAGATGTCATAAAAGAAATGACAATTTTACCCCAAATGTCCTTATGGTGATTTACTCATCTTGTCGGATTGCATGGATCACAACTCGCTGCAACCGCCAAGTGTATAGGATAAATCATTGAATACGAGGCGCATTTGGTTTTTAATTATTTGATTTTTTTGTTTTAATTTTGCATTTATTTGATTGATCCTGGTGCTTTTAACATCACCAAATTTGCAATTTTAATCATTGATTTTGAATTTTTATCCAATGGGAGTCATTAATTTGCTCTTTTAGACCTTCCCACGATGGGTTTTGAGTGCATTTAATGCTAGCTACGGACCGTGGGTATGGTCTATGATTTAATTTTTCAAATTTTGGGAACCGTGGGTCAGACCTACGGGTGAAAAACCCTAGTTTCAGAACCGCAGGTGTCAGCTACGGTTCATCGAGACTAGGAGAACCTATAAATTGAATTCCCATTTGAAATTTTTCATTATTTTCTTGCAAGCACTAGCAATTTGAGAGCTCTGAGAGTGAGAGAACCTTCCCTGATCTGAAATGCTACCACACTCTATCATAATTACACTCATCTACCTCGATGGTGGATCTTGATCAGCCATCTACTAGCCGAGGCTAGGGTGCGGGCAAGGTAACTCAAAATTGAGACCTCACACTCAATACCAATAAAATGAACCACATTAAGTAATGTGGATAATGAACCTCACTAAACTACTGGTAATGAACCCCACTAGTCTAGGTTAGCTTAGGATTTTAATTTTGGATTTAGTGGACTAGGAGGGTACCCAAAATGGGTGCCTCTCCTAAACCGTAGCTGGTAGTTGTGGTTCCCAATTGGCAAATTGGGGACCATAGGTTTTAGCTGGATTTTTTTAATGTTTTTGTCATTTTTAGCATTGTTTTTAGCTCTGTTTAGCTAGATTTTGTTTTACATTATGCTTTTTATTTTAGATATTGACTTCTAGAGCCCGGGAGCCTGACATTCTGAAGACTCTCCATGAGGCTCTATCTGATGATGACCGAGATTGGTTTTGAGCTGTCGGGTTTGGCTATGTCATGGATCTACCCACTATTAGGGTAGATCAAGCCTACCTGACTATGTTGGCCCGATGTTGGAATGCATGGACCAACACATTTCACCTACCTATAGGTGAAATGACTATTACTTTGGAGGATGTCTACAGGATCTTCAGGATCCCCATTGATGGTGAGGCCATCGTCTCCTCTACCTCTAGGGTAAAGGAGGTTATTTTTGATTCTATCTTCGATGACCAGAGCGAGGATGCTCAGGATGCGATTGACCATGGAGGGGTGCACATCGGTGAGTGGTATCATGAGGATGTCTTCTCTACATGGGAAGCCCTCTTCATGCACCTCATAGTATAGATTGTCCTTCCAGACTCCTCGGGCATGAGGATTCCTTGGAACCTCTTGTCCACTACCTGGAGGGTTCTTCAGAGTTCTATAGAGGAGCCCTTACTTCTATCATGGGGGAGCACCCTACTATGTCAGCTCTATAGGGAGCTATATCATATTACTGAGCATAGCCATAAGGGCATCAATTGTAGTCTTCTATTGTAGATCTGGGGGTGGCAGCACATCCGGATCGAGCATCCTGTAGATCTTCCACTATGCATCACTTCTATTACTGATGATCATCAGTGTTATGCCACCCATGTTGGCCTCATGAGGAGGAGGGTACCCATAGTCGGATCCATGCTGGTGATGTCCAGCATTATATCACTCAGTTCATGGCACTTGGCCCGAACGATGTCTAATGGTGGCCCTATATGGATTTCCCAACGTGGCTGAGGAGTGCTAGTGGCTTAGATGGGCTATGATGATAGATGGTGATCGATCAGAAGGTTAAGATTTGAGAGTACCAGTTCTACTCTTGGGTCCTATGATAGTTTGGGCTCATATAGGATATTCTAGATATCCCACTTAGATATAGATGCTTGGTCATGGAGCACGATCTATAGTGGATCATTCTTGAGCCTCTAGGAGATGCTGTTGATGACTACTAGGAGACTAGAGTTGAGACTATTGGGACCACTCTAGAGTATGATGGGTGGTGGTCCATGTTTAGATGGTATGGCATAGGGCCTCTAGGTCGAGAGCCAGATCAGGTAGAGGTAGAGGTGGATCTCGATGGGCGTAGGGTGCGCCAATGGATAGAGGGTGGTTGGGGCATAGAGGCCACCATCGAGGAGGCTCCCAAGATTGACCTAGATGAGGAGGCTCTAGAGGAGGGTGAGGTCCCTCTTGATAGTGTAGAGGGTCTACTCTTAGCTTAGGTGGCTGACTTGTAGAGTCAGCTCGGATGATTCCATACACAATAGCTAGAGCGAGATACTACTATCGCCACTCTAGAGGTGAGAGTAGCTGATAGGGATAGGCGCCTGACTGAGGTGTAGGGTCAGATATAGGATCTTACTACATGGGCCATAGATGTAGAGGCCTAGGTTTAGAGACTATAGACTACACTAGAGTTAGCATAGGCATAATGGACTATAGTAGAGGTAGAGAGGGATCTCTTTTGGGTATCGAGGGGGGCTATGCCACCTCCTCAGGTTACTATGGGGCCTCCGACAGCACCAATGGTAGCTCTAGTAGGTGTTTAAGATCTGATGGCTGAGGTAGAGTGACTATGTAGCATGGTCATGAGGACCAATGAGATGCATGCAGCCCGACTTGCTCATGTTGATCAGCTAGTCGACTACATTGAGATGCATGGGCTATAGGTTCTTGAGGATCCTTTCACTTTAGAGTCTCAGTGGACTAGGTCTAGGACCTTCGAATAGTCTATGGTGAGCTCGAGTCATAGGACTCATAGGATTGAGAGGATGCATAGGTCCTCTAGCTCACATGGTGTGACATCGCATGCCAGGCCTAGAGATGTAGGGTAGACTTTAGGGGCCATCGATCAGAGGACTAGCCTACTTTAGTTACCAGTTTCTCATGTGTTGGGTGCCTTAGGATTTGGAGGTAGGTAGGATCCATAGTAGGACCCACCATGGGTGCTAGAGTAGATAGGAGAGCAGGCTCTAGAGCATAGTGTTGAGGGAGGCGATGAGAGCTCCGGTATAGGGGGAGCAGACTAGATCTGGGCTCTGCTAGATGCAGACTATATTTTTGATATGCCATATTTATTTTGGGTGTAAGGTCGAGGACCTACACACTTTGTAGCCTATGGGCATTTTGATACACTCCCTATGTACTCTTTTGGACACATATATATATATATAGACTTGATCATTTATGGCTCATTATGTGTACCGATATTTATTTTTGATTTTATGTTTATTTGATGCACATGGATGCAATGCTTATGTTGATGCTATGTTTATATGATGCGATGTATGGATGACATGCACTAGATAGCTATCTTATTTATGATGATGTTGATGAGATGCAGTGATCTAGATGATTAGATGTGCCATTTATGATGTATGCATATGGATGCACTATTTATTTTGAATGCATATTTGTTTTTGCTTTGTGGGCATGCATTTATTTTTATGAAGTTATGGTATGCTATGCAATGTATGGTAATGCATTATGTACATAATCGTAATCTAATGGGAATGAACCTGTATGCTTTAATCACTTAAAACATAAGGAATGAATGTAAACTATGTATATCAATTTTAAAATATGACACCACATAATGTATAACAATCATGCAAAATAATTGATAATTCTCATTACAAGAACTTAATCAATTAATCACCCATATATGAAATGTAGTAAAATGGATTGGTATAATGCTAATGAATGAATATGTCATTCTGTATATTTTTCTTTGTTGCACTATATAGTCAGTGGTCGTCTAAACATCATTTCTGATATTCATGCGGTATCTATCCTATATGTTTGATTGTGCTTTGTAAAATGCATTCTGATAAATGAATGACTCGTATTTTTTATGTCTAATGATATTTGGTATTTTTTTGCTATTAGAGAACTTTTTGAGGTTTTCCATGAGACTCAAACACCCTAGTAGACTTCTCCAAAAATCACATACTAATTGTACAAGGCTTTTATTGGACAAGGCTTTTGCCGTGATAGACCCAACTATTCATTATCCCTGTGTGTGCATGTGAGTATTTTTAGATAGACCATAAGCATACCCCGTATGTCAGTCGGGACTCTTTCAACCCATATGTGAGATAGGGTTCCTCATACGATCGTACCATCCTTGTTTCAGCTTTGATTAGACTTATACAACTAGACAAACCTAGGCACCTAGAGCTAGCTCATCTTGCAAATTGATCAGGGCTACCCCTCCAAATGCAGGCGGGACTCTTTCAACCCATTGCTACGTTTGGGGATCACCCAATAGAACTACCCCTCCGATTGTAGGTGGGACTCTTCCAACCCATTGCTGTGATCGAGGATCACTCTATGGCTTTCAAAAGGTGGACAATCTAGGGATTCAAGTTCTCACCCTTCTTACTTGCTCATATGTAGTGATAAAAATCATTGTTAGTCCACGTGTTACCATTTTCTTTGAGCAAGGGATTTTTATAGTGCTTTTGATTCACTATGTCACTTTACATTTGATTTGAACTTTGTACTTTGAAATTTGCACTTTGTAACTTGGGATTTAAACTTTGTAACTTTGGGATTTATAGGGGAAATTCTTGTCCTTTTGCCAAAGTTCACCACTCTAGACCGAACTATTTGCAAGATAAGCAGGTCATGAAACCCATCTCTCTAGATACCTAAGACCGCTTTCGCAGCTTTCATCATCTCTTGTCTTAGCAGGATTTTATATTGTTTTGCTTAGTGATGGGATCCTGATATGTTGAAGCACTATCCCAACTAATGACCTCGTCTATAAAAGCAAAGCAAGCTTTCTACAATATCTGAAGAACCCACTAGGTATGTTTGAATGACTGGAAAACTTAATATACATACATATTTCTCCGCAACAGGTATCGTGTATGAATGCAATGAATTATGATAAATGCAAGGGTGCATGATTGAAACACAAACGTGCGACCATTTGTAAGATTTTGATAGACACATTACACTCTACTGTGGAATGCAATGGATGAAAAATGCCTAAATGCAATATGATGATGTGAATGCATGTATGAAAATGCAAACTGCAAAAGCAAATGTTTTTGGATTTTATGCTTTACCAATTTTTTTGGAATTTTATATATTTTCAAATTTTTATGAATTTTTGAGCTTTCATATTTGACCAAACGATGAGTATATATGCCTTTGGAGATTTTTGGGGTTGACCAAGCGATTTTTAGAAATCCTTGGAGCTTTTTGGATTGACCAAAGGGCTTACAGATGCCTTTGGAACCTTTTAGTTGACCAAACTCTCAGCAAGAGAGCTTGGAGCCTTTTAGGATGACCGAGAAGCTATAGGAACTCTTGGAGCCTTTGGGTTGACCAAGTGATTTTTAGAAATCCTTGGTGCCTTTTTGGGATGACCGAGTGGCTTTAAGCAACCCTTGGAGCCTTTGGGTTGACCAAGCAATTTTTAGAAATCCGGGGCTTGCTTTAAGAAACCCTGGAGCCTTTGGGTTGACCAAGCAATTTTTAGAAATCCTTGGTGCCTTTTTGACTGACCAAAGGGCTTACAGATGCCTTTGGAGCTTTTTTTGCTACACTCTCTAAGCATAGAATGCCTTAATATGGATGATGTTGAGAGGTTCAGGCTCTTCAACACCCCCTAGCGACGTCAGGTGATAGGTACCTGGACCAATATTTTTAGATATGATATAGGGTCCTAGCCAATTAGCCATAAATTTGTCTCGCATATCGGGCGACAAATTCGAGTTCTGTTGGTTTTCTTTCAGCACAAGATCCCCAACTTCAAAGTCTCTCTGGTGGACTTTGATATTGTAAGCTCATTTTAATCACTCTTGATAGACGTGAAGATGCTCTAGGGCATTCACGCGATGTTCATCCAGTAGCATCAATTGATCTAGTCGAGCTTGTCGTGCGGTGTCATCATCGATGAACTCTTTCAATGCGACGCGCAACATTGGAATTTCCAACTCTAAGGGCATAATGGCCTCAATGCCATATACTAGTGAAAATGGAGTTGCCCTAGTGGGAGTCCGAATGCTAGTCCTATAAGCCCATAATGCAAGGGGTAGTTGTATATGCCAATCCTTGTGGTGTTCTTGCACTATCTTTTTCAAGATGGCTACCATAGTCTTGTTTGAGGCCTCAACTTGCCCATTTTCCTATGGATAGTATGGAGTTGCAAAACTATGTTTGATGTGGTACTTAGATGTTAAAGCTCACATAGTTTTGTTCTTAAAAGAAGTTCCATTATCCAAAACTATTTTGGATGGTATCCCAAAATGACTTATGATATGCTCCATTATGAACTCTGCTATGCGAGCTCCAGTGGTCATTGTTAAGGGAATGGCTTCCACCCACTTTGTAAAATACTCAGTAGCTATAATAATGAATGTATGTCGGCTTGATGATGGAGGAGAGATCTTGCCAATTAGATCAAACCCCCATTGAGCAAATGGCCAAGCCGCTTGGATGGGCTGTAAGGCCTATGATGGCAGGTGCGTAAGATTAGCATGATGCTGACATTTGATGCATTTCTTGACATATACATTGCAATCCTTCTCCATAGTGGGCCAATAATAACCCATTCGAAGGATGCGCTTGATGATGGCCATGCCATTAAAATGGCCACCACATGTACCATCATGAGCTTCTAAAATTGCCCAAGATGACTCTTGGGGCTCAAGACAATGAAGGAGAACTCCATCATAACTTTGGTGGTACAAAATATCTCCTATCAAGACATATTTAGTCACTTTCTATTTAAATGTGCATCTTGCGGCATGCGATAGTCCCTCTAGGACAAAACCAAGTCTTAGGAAGTCTTGAATCTATGACATCCAATTTTGATGAGCCTCAACTTTGACTGCTAAGATAACTTGCTCCCCCTATGTATTTACTTTTGTAAATGTATACTGGGAAACAACCTGGTGGTGAATGGTGGTGCCACTCCTCATAGGACTCTAGGAGGTTAAAGACCCCTAGGGTGCTTTCTTGAGAAAGTCTTCAGCTTTGTAGAACCAATCAGCTTTTGGCTCCACACTAATCATGTTGACTGATTCTTTGTTATCAAAGGTTGCATGCTCTACTATAGGATGTGAGAGCATCTTGACGTGGATGGTAGTGAAGTCGATAGATGGATTCTGAGGGATCAAGGATCCCAAATATGCCATGGTGTCTATGAACCTATTTGATGAATGAGGGATTGCCTCGATGTCGTACCATTCTAGTTTAGCTAGATATGTGGCAACAAGATCTTTGTAGGCTTTCAGTATCGAACATCGACACTAAAATAGTCCCTTCACTTGGTTAATTATGAGCAGGGAATCACCAAATATGTTTAGTCTCTTGATATTCATGGCGATGGTTGTATGGAGGCCCAAAAGTAGGGCTTCATATTCAACATTATTGTTGGTGCATGGGAAGTCTAGTTTGAATGACAAGGGCATTGGAGCTCCTTGCGGTGTGAAAAACACTATCCCTATGCCAGCTCCTTGCTCGCATTTTGAACCATCAAAGAATAGAGTCATATCAACATTGTTCTCTGGTTCTTTGGGTTTGGGAGCTTCGGATACTACAAACACTGCATCATCCAAAAGCTCGATTGTTAGAGGCCTATTGTTGGATAGTGGCACCTCAGCTAACTGATCTGCTATGACCTGTCCCTTAATGGACTTCTGGATTATGAATTCTAGATCAAATTCTATCAATAGCATGATCCACTTTGTAGTACGTGTATTATGATATGTCTTGCTCATCATATACTACAAAGGATTTTGTTTTGATATCACATATGTCATGTGACTTAACATGTAGTGCCATAATTTCTTGGTAGCGAACACTACTGCTAAACATAGTTTTTCCACATATGCATATCCTAGCTCGTAACTCACCAAGGTTCGGCTAATGTAATATATGGCTTGCTCTTTGCCTTGTACATTCTTTTGGGCCAACATGGTCCCTAACGCAAAGTCTGTTGTCGATATATATAGCAGAAAAGGCTCTTCTGGCCTTGGTGGAGCTAACACTAGTGGTGTCACCAGGTATTGCTTTATCTCAGTGAAGGCTGCCTTGTAGTCCTCATCCTAGTTGAATGGGACACCCTTATGTAGTAATCGATTCATGGGTCGACATTTATCCGATAGTTGGGTGATAAATCACTTTATCGAGGCTACCTTGCCTTGAAGGCTCCTTAATTCCTTAATATTGGTGGGAGGACGCATTTCCAAAATGGCCTTGACCTTCATTGGGTCTACTTCGATGCCTCTCTTGGAGATAATGAACCCTAGTAATTTTCTAGAAGTTACGCCAAATACGCACTTCTTAGGATTCAGCCTGACGTTGTGCTCTATCAGGCGATCGAAGACTTTTCTTAAGACCTCTGCATGCTCTTCTCGTAGCAATGACTTGGCTAGCAAATCATCGATATAATCTTCAAGAATTTTGTGCATATAGTCATGAAAAATGTATGTCATGGCCCACTGGTATGTGGCACCAACATTTTTGAGACCAAATGGCATAACTTTGTAGCAAAATGTTCCCCATGGCATTATAAATATGGTTTTGTGCTGGTCTTCGGGCTTAATCCAAATTTGATTGTAACCAGAAAAATCATCCATTAAGGAGAGCATTTCATGACCTGTAGTAGAGTCTACTAGAGCATCGATATTGGGCAATAAAAATGAATCTTTGGGTGTTGCCTTGTTGAGATCTCTAAAATCCATACAAATATGGATCCTTCCATCTAGTTTTCCTACAGGCACCATATTGGATACCCATTCTGGATAGTCGATGGAAATGACAAATTCTACATCCAACAATTTTTGCAATTCATCTTTCACCATTAAGGCTACTGTTGGATGCATCTTTCTGAGCTTCTGCTTGACAGGCTTCTTGGATGGGTCTAGCGAAAGGTTATGAGTAACCAATTTTGGGTCTAGACCGGGCATATCTTTGTATGTCCAAGAAAAAAGGTTAGGTCTCTCTTTCAGTAGAGGGATGATGCTAGCGTGCTCATCTAGAGTGAGACTCATTCCAAATTTAACCTTCATTGGATTGGTGGGGTCATTATCGATATCCACTTCGAAGGTTTCCTCTATTGACATATGGGATCCCTCCTCAAGCTGATGAGGCGTAGGGATCAAATGGATGTCATCAGCTAGATTTATATGTTCTTCATTGGAAGCATGTTCAGCATGATAGACATCATAAGCATAGCCTGGTCCAAAATGAAATGGTTGTAGCATCTCTTCATTCGGGAAGAAGTCTTCAGGCTCTACTGGTGAATCAGCATGATCCCAATCGATAGCATCCATGTTTAGATGCAATGGTTTGGATGGATCTATTGGATTGTAGAGTGGAGTGGTCAAATCAATGGAGACCATGTTGATGGAATGGAATTGATCTCTAGGACCACATGGACTAAACTCTACATCATCTGTGTAGCTTTCGTACCCAAGATCTGGCTCAGATGGTATGGGGATGAATGGGTCCTCCCTGTGGGATGCCCGAACAACTGGATCCTCTCTATGCACTAACTATAAAATGGGATCTCTCAGCTCAAGTAGCTCAGCATAAGTAGGTGGATGGGGAAAGAGTATTTGATATTCCTCTTCTAGATTTATTCTTTCCCTGAGGCGGTGTTGGAGATTAATCTCTCGATGCAAACCTGTAGCTGTAATAGGTGGTGGACCCTAAGGTGGATTCTGATTACGTAGGTGATGAGGCCCTAAATAGGCCATCTCCAATGAATCCTCATCATCACTGTATAGATATAATCCTTCACTTCCCCCATATGCAAGGGGTGATCTGCCAGATGTGGTCCCATGTATCTGATTCTACGGTCACTATCATCACTATCCGGATAAATTGGATAAAATGATCGTATATATGACATCGATGCAAAAATTGGCTCTGCTTCCTCTTCAGAGTGATCAGTGTTAAGAGGCACTTCTTCTATAACATACTCTGACTCTGATAGCAATAGATGTAGCGGATATACTAGCCTCGGATCGGTCATCTCAACCTCATCGCTATGATTGCTACTATGAGCAGACCACTCTATCATGTCCACAAATATTGGGAGATTAGTTGGATGAGGCCTTAAGTAGGCCTACTCTATCTCATCTTCATAATCACTATCGACTATGAAATGCTCTTGTATCTCATCTAATTGCTCTCTAGGTAGCAAATGGCATAGAAATATCGAAACCATGAAGGCTCGTTCAATTTCCTCTTCAGATTGATCATTATTTGAGGACTCACCATCTGCATCATAACTTGGTCCACTTATTTTGGAGGTGGACTCCTCTCCATATTCACTACAAATATCTCCTAACTCGAGATCACCTAGAATGGTGGGGTTGTGCCCCTACATACTAGTATCATCGGTTGTGATACGATTTTGATGACCTAGGTTGCCTCTGGGGTTCTACTCTGAGAACTCTTCATGTTCAAGCTTCGGTCTCTCAATGGTGATGACTGACACCATTGGGTTGTTTCCCTAAAGACTAGACATGTTAGGATGATATGGATTAAAATCCATGTCGTCCCCCAGACTCAGTATAAATGATCCAATGATGCAATGAGTAAATCATCATGTCCCTAAATCTGCAATCCCAATCCAAACCTATCAGTTGCCAACTGATAACATAGTTCAAGAGGGGTTCTTCATCCTTGTTCAAAAATACCAAGGTCGTATCCATGCCAATGATAGAGCTCAAAAATGTGCATGGCATACTCTAGGTTGGACAAGTACCGAACGTTCATCATGAACTATTCCTCATCATCCATCTCCATGGGTGCTCACGTTGGAACTTGATCCAACCTGATATAGATGAAGTTTGTTTGGTTGGGTGGCTCACCCAATGGTACTATGGATCCAACTAGGTATCGATGGGCTATCGGTCGGCCCATGTCTCGTGTAGTCTCTAAAATAGGACCAAAGGTCACATTTTGCACAAGATATTCACCCATACCTGTATTAGCTAGGTGAACAGTCACCCATGGTGCGGATGACCCTATTGATGATGTAGGAGAAGTAGGCTGAGGTGCCTCCTCGACTTGATCTTAGGCTTCCTCCACCTCCATGGGAGTGGCAGCCTCAACGATGACTGGTTTGGGCACGTTCTTTGCTTCTTTCCTACCCAATTTTACCTTTAATTTCTTGTCATCTTGATGCATTGTTGATGCACTCGGTCTCAGAGAAGTTGTAGTGGTATGTTCAGATCTATTTGATATAGATATCGATGGTTGAACATGCACCACCTGTTTACCTCTTGGAACCCTTATCGATGATGTGGGTCGTATGTCCAAGTGCATTGATGGGAGTACGAAGCCCCCTAGAAAATCTGCTAAGTTCATGAACTTGAATGGTTCTTCATCTGATGAAACCATGTGAACTTGTCCCTCATGTATATACTTGACACACTAATGCAATATCGAGGGAACACAATGCATTTCATGAATCCAAGGCCTCCCTAGCAGGATGTTATACTACAAGGCACCCTCTATCATGTGACACATTATGAGAATGGTCTTTAGTCCCACCTGAATAGGTAGGACAATCATGCCAACCGTAGAGCATAGTGCATCGTTAAATGCTCTCAATGTAAAGGTGGTTGGTATGATGAGTGATTTAGGCAATTTCAAATGGTGTAGTGCCTTAGTCATGATTATATTGATTGATGAACTAGTGTCAATCAAGACCCTTTTGAATGACACATGGTTAACACATGCAATGATATGTAGTGGCGGGTCAGCCACGCTTGCAGAAACCATTTTCACTTCATGATCATAGAATTGGATCATTGGTTCTTGGCACTATTGTACGTGCCCCATGAAGTTTGTGAATGCCTGTGCATCCTAGGACTGTACCTCAATGGACCTCAGAATGTCCATAAGAGTCTCCCTATGCCTAGGGGACTACTGTATAAGCTCATATATTGACAACTTTGTAGGAGTCATCTGCAGGTTTTGAACCAGCCTGCTCCTAATGGTCACCACCGGTCTCGTTGGTGGGCCTGGAATATTTTGTGCCTACCGTTGCTAGGGCATGGCCTATATTTGAATGGGAGCATGAGGTTGATTTAGTTATTCATACCTCCCATGTCTGGTAACAACATTGACCATGTCGATGAACCCCTGGGTAGGTGGTTCGACTCGCACTTGATTGACGTGGCCAGCGTGGTTATGGGGTGCCTCATGGTTTGGTAATGGATTTTTAAAAATCCCCATGTTTTGGTTGTTCGATGCTTAGGGATTTCCTGGTACCACAAGCTCTCCCCTTTCTATCATATTTTGCACAATATGTTTGAAAGACCAACATACCTCGATGTCATGGCCTTTCACTCTATGAAATATGTAAAATAGATCTTCTTGATAATCTTTGGGCTTGGGCTGATTAGGATCAACCATCTTGACTTCGGGTAATCTTATTGCCTTGGCCTCGTAGAGTTGATGAAAAATTGATGTCAATGATTTCATCAATGGCATGAATATGCGAGGTGGGCGTTGCTCTTTGTTCTTGCCCTTGTAGTTATTCTTGCATTGGTCGTATTGTGCAAGAGGAGGATGGGCTTGATAATTCTATTTCTTTTGCCCCTTATCCTCATTTTGGAGATTTAGTACCACCTGATTCACATGGGCCTGCTTGCCCTGTTGCTTTGAGGTACTCTTCCTATATCCCTCTTTCCTGGTTTTGAGCTTCAAGTTGCCCTCCTGCAACTTGATGTCCTCAATTACCTTGGCTTGCACCAAAGCTTCTTCGAATGTAGCATACTGCTGTAGCTGCAATAGTAGCGAGATGTGCTTGGCACAACTCTTTGTAAACATTCGGGTTAATTCTATGGTAGGAATCAAGAATGACAACTTTACCATTAATCTCCTCCACCTCTTCTCGTACTGTTCTATTGGCTCATCGTCATGCTGAGCTAGCACAACCAAATCAAAAAGGTTGGCCTATTTCTTGATGTCGAAGGAATAGCATTCAAGAAAGGCATCAGCTAATTGCTCAAAATTTGTTATGCTATGTTTCTTTAGCTGATTGAACCACTCTCGGGCTGGACCAGAGAGTGTCATGACAAATGTATGCAATAATAGTGCATCATTGTTCTCTATCTAGAAGCAAGCATCCAGAAAGCTCATGACATGTTCTTGCACCTCTTCATCACCCTTGAATTTGTCTAACCTGGGCATCTCAAAATGCTTAGGGTATGGGGGCGTAGGCACCGAGGGATCTAAAGGTTCATTGTGAATTTTCCTCAGTGTTGGCTTTTGGACAACCGCGCCTTGTTTCTCAATTGCTTTGACCTTCTCGGCCAAAGCTTTGTAAGCCTCAGAAGATAGAAAGTCCTCCTCCCTAAGTCGATGTGGAGGTGGTTTGGGAGGTACACTCCTCTTCTATCGAGGTGGAGGGCATTGCTCTTCCTCCTCCTCAGCTCGAGAACTCTCAGGATATTCTTGGTTGCATCTGTTCCCCTCTTGTTCCTCATAATGTTGTTGCCTCTGATTGTCGACCGAAGGTGGTCACTCTCTTTGATGGGCAGTGATATGAGTGTGAATGCTTACGCGCTCATGGTGCATGTCGGCTTGCGAAAGAGCCTTCCTATGCACCTGCTCTCTATGCTCATCCTGAGAATATAGGTCGGCCCTAGCCAACCTATCTTCCTACTCTACACGCTCCTTCTGGATGAGGATGCACTCCTCATGCAAGCGCTGCTCATACAACCTCTGTCTAGTGAGCCTCTATGCTTGAAGATCTTCATCTTCAATGTGCTACCTCTCTAGGTGAGCATCCTCCAATTGATCTTGGAGGAGTTGGCATTTCTATTCAGAGGCCAGTCGATATGATCTTTCGACCTGGTCAATCGTAGGAGGCCTTTGGTATGCTTGCTCTGTACGAGCGACCTTGTGGGTTCTGTACCCATCGAACTGATGTGTTGTGCCTTTGCCTCTATCTGTGAAGATGACATCGACATCGTGTTGTGTCCTGTGCTATGTGCCACCATGCATGGATGGTGGATGTGAGACATGAGGGTGCTTAGAAGCCTCTCCATGCTCTCTAGTAGTTCTAATGGTGCTCCCGCTATGCTCACTCGAAGCACGAGTGGGCGGAGCCAAAGGCTTGCATCCTAGCTGCTCTAACACACTACCTAGACCATCTAGCTATCTAGACCTCCACCTCTCATGGGGTGGTGTTCCATTAGCTCCCACCTTCGATATATCGATGGTGATCTTGCATGCTATAGTATGCATGGGAGTATGGGTAGACTTGCACTCAGTAGGGAGCCCATCTACTTGCCCTTGAATGGGTGGATCTCTATTCCTTCTATACTCAGAAGGTGGGGGTATAGTACACCCTATAGACTTAGTGTGAATGGGTACCAATCTGGTCCCCTACATGACATACTCTTCGGTCGATCCCATGGATGCACGTGCACTACGGTCTCGATAATGGCTTTCGAGTGGAGCACCCTCAGGCTGAGAAGCTCCATGCTCTAATCTATGTCTAACAGAATGCATTGATGCTAGTCTATCAGGGGTACGCTCAATGGGATCCCCTCATGTCGAGTTGTCTCCTCTAATGCTCATCGAACGACATTCGGTTTGCTCATGTGGTTGAGGACTAGACACGTGTATTTGTGAATCGGTTGGGGCTTGGTCATTGGCTTCAGGCTTGCACCTTTGCCGACCACCCCGTGTATCCACCATAGTGTACCTAACATCTAGATGTATCTTTTATTATCAAACAAGGTATACAATGATGCTTATCTTATTTTTAAATTTTAAAATGAGCCCTAAACTGTTTGATGTTGTTTCAAAATGTGTTGTATCAGTATGAGAAACTCTCGCATGTTTTGCAAAATCATTGGATTTTATTCTCAGTTTAATTGGCTTTCACCTATATACTCACACAAGCCGAATATGGGAATGAATTCCATACTCAATGAGGTAGCATAGGTACTACCAACCCTCACCCAACACACCGTGCACAGTGATACACTCTTTCGAAGATGAGTGCATGCTATTTTGCATGGATAGGACAGTTCTTGGGTCGGCCTTGGCAATGAGCGGGTCCCGATAATACAATTTCAAATGAGCCAACCAAATGGTAATGACATCCACTATTGGTCTCAATCAAATGGGTTGGATGTGAGAGCCCAATGCCACTGATGTTTAAATGAAACGTGGTGTGTGTGGTTCATTTTACTTTGCATAAAGACAAATGCATAAAAGAGCATTCATATGATCATTCCTACATGATATGCATAAAAAGAAAAGGAACATTTCAAATTTAGAAAGGTATGCATGCTATGTCCTACATGATGTTATGACAATGCGATTACGATGACATGGCCTCTAATTGGGCCTCAAGCATGCAAATGACCACTCAATTTTTATCAAGGTCACTGTATTCTAGGGCGGACTACAATCAGAGGTCCGTTGTTCCTAGCAACGCCTTTCTAATGGAAGGAATGCGAAAGCAAACTAGGACTATTCATTCACCCTTTTTTTTAGTGTACCTAATTTGCAATCGATTTAAAGCTTACTATAAAAACATAGAGAAGAAAATATAGAATAGAGAATAAAAATAGAGCCTACCTCAGCTCTTGATCTGATGCCAAGTGGTTTCTCTATTGTCTGCTTCTTCTATAAACCGTAGCTCTGGTCTACGGGCTGCAGTGTGAACTATGGGTGAAAGCTATGGGCCAACAAATAACCATAGCTGTTAGCTACGGTTAGCACTTGAGATAAGAAAATTCAAGAATGTCAGCACTCAGGGGCTACAAATGCGGAGTTCCATCGTGATCACCTTCTGACATAACCAAAAAGCATGCTCCTATCTACTGTATTAGTCTATAGTCATCATAAAAGCGTAAAAGCTTGACACATTGCATAAATTCAACAAAATGATATTTCTTATATTGATTATGAATGAATCTCTGTTACAAATATGCCCCTCTTAGGGTCACTTGAATGATGATACAGTTTATACAATTGCCAATGCCCTCAATAGGGTAGGCACATTAATATTGCCCTTTGACTAGTCACAAACTGCCTTGGGGTGGAGTTGACCCCCTTCTTCACGATGTGGAAGGATTATGATATAGACTCCTCTTGTACCTATCTTCCTATGATCAAGAAACAACAACACATGATCAAAAATATAGATAGCCTCTCATAATGAGGCCCTTTAAGGAAACATACATGATAATGCCATTTAAACTAATAATCAAGAAAACATAAAGAAAACCTTTAAACTATGCTAATTGAATCAAGATTTGTAATATAGCATAAAGGAGATCATTAGACAAATAATGCATGGATCAGATAACAAAATAGAAGCATAGAGGTGCATAAAAGATCCACAAATATCCTAATTAATGCAAAGCATAAACTATCTATTCTAAGCTAATTCCTACGGTCATAATTCTTCTAAACTACAATTAAACCTAAGAAATGATTAATCTAACCTATTTAATCGGATATAAATGAAAAGAGTAAGGTGATCTATCACCTATTGCAAACCATAGCTCTGGTGAGCGGTCTACACTATGAACCATGGTTGACAGCCATGGTTTGACCTCTGATAGGTTTACCCTCAAAATTAGGGGTAGTGGGCTTGATCTCCTTGTCCAAATTGATGTTCAAGGGTCACCTTCGTTGTCCTCAGACTGATTTGGTGGTCAATTCGATGTGAAGGGCCTTCGTTTGCTCAGATTTGTGTTTCTTGATCCTCCTAGGCACCTAGGGCATCCATAATGCAATTCATCATGAATGTTGGCAAAAGGGTCGAGGATTAAGTGCAATAGCTCTATCTCTTAGTATACTCAGTTTGAGTGTACAATTCACCAGGGCTTCGCTGCTCAAATCTCCAATGCTTGCTTCTCTTTTTCTCCCCATTTGGAGGGGGTATTTATAGCATGCCCCTAGGGCTAGGGGTGGCTTCATGGAGAAGCCAAGACCAAGAAGGGTGGTTAGGACAGTTGGGATGGAAGCCTCTGGAATATTCCATCCTTCAACTGCCTTCTTCTAGATATTTTGGCCGTTCCAACCAATTTGGCTCGGATGGAAGGCCTAACTGAACTTCAGTTAAGACCGTAGGTCACAGTTGCGGTCCAGACTACAGACCGTAGGTGTCAACCATGGTTTAGACTGGAGACCGTAGGTCTGGGCTGCGGTTCAGACTGATTAGGCCAAAATGCCTAAATTGAGTGGTTAGAACCACTTCTCTATCTTGGAGTCTATCCAAGATCCTCCATATGGTCTTGTAGCATGTCCATATGAGTAGTCGCCCTCGACATGACGCGTTTTAGGTGTCTACAAGCCCAAATTTGATCTTGAGAGGTACACCATCTCCAATAAAGTTTAACAACCAAAGCCTAACCAGAAAGAGCTACCTATCGCAACCCAATGCCTCCCTCTTGAATCGGTCTACAAATGGAATCCCACCTAACCAAAATCCATTTAGATTGATCAAGTTTTTCAGACCACAAAAACTATCTTGACAAAGCATCCATATCCTTGATGAAATGAGAGGGAGTTGTTTGCACAAAACAACTATAAATGGGTAAAGCTTGAGCAATAGATTTTAAAAGCAAAACTCTACCTACAGAGGATATCCATATGATGGTCTAGTGATTCACCTTCCTTCTAAACTTATCAAGCATATACTACCAAGAATATCTAGGTAGAGGATGAGATGAAATTGAAATACCAAGATAAATGAAGGGGGGAGTCCTGACCTAGAATCTTAGAATGCAAGCAATCCTGGATTGAATAAGAGGAGGGGTATTGAATAAGAAAATATAATACTTATCCTCATTAATAAATTGTATAGAAGCACCAAGATATATGTCAAGATATCGTCTAATTTTGCTAGCTTCTCTGATAATGGCAACTTTCAGCAAAGTAGTATCATCAACAAATTGAAGGTGGAAAAGAGGTGGTAAACTACTATCCCACTTCCACCAATAAATGAGACCATGCCTAGCCTGGGATAAACAAATAAGGAGATAAAGGATGTCCTTGTCGCAATCTCCTTGAGGCCTCAAACAACTTTGACGACTCATTATTAACAATAACGAAGAACGAGGAAGAAGAAACACAACTCATCACCCATATAATCCATTCCTCCTCAAAGCCAGAAGTAGGAATAACTTTCTGAATAAAGGACCATCTGACCCGATCATAGGCTTTGGCCATGTCCAACTTAATGAACATAGTTTTCTCCTTAGAAGTTTCCATCAAGTGAATAACTTCTATAGCAATAACAATCCCATCCAAGATTTTTTTACCAACAACAAACCCACCTTGCTTCTCAGATATGATTTTACTCAACCATATCTTCACCCTCTCAACAATAATTTTTATTATGATCTTATACACAACATTGCAGAGAGCAATAGGCCTAAACATATCCAAGGAATTCACTCATTATTTTTGGGAATAAGCACCACAAAGGTAGCATTTAGGGCCTTTAGCATCTATTTGTTCTTTTGGGACTCATGGACCACCTCCAGAATATCAAATTTGATTAACTTGCAAAACTCCTTATAAAACTCAATCAGGAATCCATGCGAGCTCAAGGCTTTTCCTTTTTCATCTTGAATACAACATTTTCCAACTCCTCAAGGGAAATTGGACCCATCAAGTGCTCATTCATCTCTCTAGAAACAATCAAGGGAATACAGTTTAGAATAAGCTTTTCATCCTCATAATCTGAGAGGGAGTCATTGAAGAAAGAGGAAAAATACCTCCTAGTCTATTTTGAAATATCCTTGAAAGAAGAGAGCAGGGTACCCTGAGAATTCACAAGAGAGGAAATCAGGTTACCATTACAGTGAGCCTTAACCTAGTTATAAAAGAAGGTCATGTTCCTATCCCCTTCCTAAATCCAATCTACTCAAGTTTTTTATTTCCAAAAAAATTCTTCCCTCAGTTCCTATTCAGCAAGGTCTTTTGCAGCCTCAGATTCCTCAATGAGAAGCTCCTCTGTGAGTCCCTGATATCTAATATTTCTTGAAGCTTATTCCACCCTCCTAAGAGCTACCAACTTAGACAAGGAAAGGTTCCTAAAATTTATTCTATTCCATCTCTTCAATTTATGCTTAACAAATTGTAGCCTCTTCATAAAGGAATACATAGTGGTGTCATGAGGAGGTTTGCCATTGGTCCACCAGCCTCACATGAAATCATGAAGCTTAGGATACCGAAGCCACATAAGTTGAAACTTAAAGGAAGGATTCTTCTTTAGACCTAACTCTAGAGTAGAGAGTTTGATATGCCAATGATCAAATCCCATACCCTCCAAAATCACAGAACTAGCGCTTGTATTATTACCAATCCAAAAATTGGAGATCAAAAACCTATCTAGTCTCTCTGAGATGGAATATTCACCACATATTCTATTGTGCTAGGTAGATATCCTATTATATAGCTTGATGTCAACCAAGTTTAGGGCCCAAATATAAGCACTAAATATAGAAGAAAAAGGCTCGAGACGATCAACCCCATCGTGTTTCTCCTCCAGACAAGTGATAGAGTTGAAGTCTCCAGCCAAAATCCATGGGTACATGGTAGCTAGACTTATCACAAAGCCAATGTGCTCCCAAAAATTCACTTTACCATTGTAATCAACACGAGCATACACATTTGTAAGTAGTATGGTTTCACCAGATTTATTATCATACCCGATCATCGAAATAGACCATCTGCTGGAAATCCAAGTAAGAGGAGAGATCTTAATCGGATCCCATAAACAAGCAACACCACCATCATATTCATATACAACAATACATTGGTATTTACCCCTTCTCCACAACTTGGGAGTAATATTGAACATACTATTAGTAGTCAATTTAGTCTCCTGAATAAACACCACATCCAGAGAATGAACCCGAACCAAATCACGAACAAATTTATGTCTGGGGATGATGTTCAATCCCCTTACATTCCATGAAAGGATAAAATTTTTGGGGGTTAGAAAAATGGGAGTCCAATGTTCTCACCAATCCTAACTCCACCAAAGTCTTCCCCATTAACTTAATTTTGTCTTGGTATTTCTTTCGATCCACCTTCATATTCTTATCTGAAGCACCTTTTTTAATTATTTTCTATTGCAATCCCAACATCATAGGAGTTTTGCAATCCAAGGATGACTGCATCAATGCTTGAGTAGGAGAGGGCATAACTAAATTTGTGCCACTTTCTAAAATAGTTTTCCTTCTAGGGCTAGAGCCAACCATATCACCTATACTTAGAACCAAAGCCCTTTGTTCTTCATTTAAACCCCCTAGATCTAATTCCTTAGGTTCCACCTCAAGAAGAGAAATCTAATTTTGCCTTGTTATATATGTATCAGGTAGTGATGTTTCAGGTATCTCCATGCACTAATCAAGATCATCTAGTATTTCAAAATGGTTGAGCAGAGCATCTGATTGGCTATCCTTAAGGTCTCTTTTTGCCCTTCTTCCTCTGTTTTAGGGTTTTATCGAAACAAAGACTTCCTTATCCCGATCCCCTTACTTTATCGAGGCTTTTCCTTTATCCAAATTTTATGCAGACCGAGAGGTCCTAGGATTTGAAGCCATGGGTGGGATAAACTTAGTGCATTTTCTTTGCAGGTGGCCATATTCATGGTAGATCTAACAATGAAATGGAAGAGCTTCATAGTTAAGTTGTTGAGCCCATGTAGTCGATCCAAACTGTATTTCAAAAGAATACGAAATAGGATTGTTTAAATCAATTTCAACATAGATACGAGCAATAGAGATTACCTTTTAATCGATCGTCTATTGTGATGATCCAATTGACTTCCCAAGAATAAGGGCAATCATATGAAATATGTCATTTCTCTAGAATTCCAACGGGAGCCACGAAATTTGAACCCACACTAGAACCCGTGATGGTCGCTCCTTTGACAAGTTGAAATCCACATGCCAGTGTTTAAGAAATAGTCCCACTTGGTTACAGAAATAAGGACCCCCTTAAAATGTTTTGTTATGATTCTCAAGACGAGAAAACCACCATAAAATAGCTATTCACACTCAACATCATCTCCATGTCACCTTCAAGGTTCTAAGTCTTCCTAGCCCAAGCCTCCACAAAGGGAAGATAAATTTGAATACCCATAAATTTTCCAATAAGTGCATGTTTGGTTAAATACTCCACATCTTCCACTACTAAGTTTAGTTGAACCACTAAAACCGTTCTGGCTTCACATCGTTCCAAACAACCATTGTTATTTAACAAGCGATTCTCGATATGCAATGGAAAATCCTGTTCCTTCCAAATATTTTAGATGAAAAAATATCGCTAGCATGCATGCTCTGTGATGGGCCTAACGCCATCACAACATTCCTCCAGTTATTCCTACCTCCTCTAGAAACTGATGCCATCCCCACAGAGCAATTTTTCCATGTAGATTATAGAGAATTAAATAAGGTAACAAAGAAATATTATTTTTCTCTACCATTCATTGATCAAGTTCTTGATACCTTGGATAGAAAGAAATATTTTTGCTTTTTGGATGGTTTTAGTGGGTACAATCAAGTCTCAATAGCAAAATAAGACCAATAAAATACTACTTTCACATGTCTTATAGGTACTTATGCTTATAAAGTTTTACCATTTGATTTATGCAATGCACTTGCTACTTTTCAAAGGGCTATTTCAGCTATTTTTTCTGATCTGATTAATGAATGTTTGAAATTCTATATGGATGAATTCACAGTCTATGGTAACACTTTTGAAGAAACTCTATCAAGCTTACAAAAATTTCTAGTTAGATGCCAAGAACAAAACCTCTCTTTGAGTCGTGAAAAATGCTTCATGATGATGAGAGGTGGCATTGTTTTAGGACATTACATATCAAAGGAAGGTGTGAAAGTAGATCCTATAAAAATCCAAGCTATCCAATCCCTCCAACCTCCAAAAATACAAAAAGAGGTAAGGAGCTTTTTAGGACATGCAGGATACTATCGTAGATTCATCAAAGATTTTAGCAAAGTCACCTCTCCCATGCTTAAGCTCTTAACTAAATAAAGTAAATTTAATTGGGTTGAAGCATGTCAAGAAGCCTTTGAAGTTATAAATAATAAATTGACTACTGCTCTAATTCTAAGGGGACCAAATTGGGAATTTCTCTTTCATATACATTGTGATTCTTAAGGATATGCAATAGGGGCAGTATTACAACAAATAGAGAATAAAATATCTTATGCTATCTATTATGTGAGTAAAAATTTGCATGGGACTAAACTTAATTACATAGTTATTGAAAAGGAATTCTTAATTGTAGTCTATGCTATTAATAAATTCAAACATTACATAATAGGTTATGAAGTATTTGTTCACACTTATCACTCTACCATTAAATAATTAATGAATAAAACTATAGTAGGAGGAAGAGTGGTTAGATGGCTTCTCTTAATGCAGTAATTTAGTGTCACAATTATAGACAAAGTAAGTAAAGATAATATCATTGCAGATCATCTATCTCGTATGCAAATATATGATGATGATGAGTTAAAACTTGATAATTTCTTTGATGAACATTTGTTTGTTCTTTCTGTTTTTACTCCTTGGTATGTTGATATTGTAAACTATTTGGTAACAAGAAAAATACCTCAAAATTTTACACCACATGAGCATAGAAAATTAATACATTAGAGTGCCCCTTATATATGGATTAATGGGATCTTGTTTAAATCTTTCCCTGACCATGTAATTAGGAGATGTGTGCAAGAAGAGGATGTATATGACATCATTAGGGCAGCACATAAAGAACCTTGTGGATATCATTATGCAACCCAAAGAACAACTAGTAAAATACTTCAAATAGGTTATTATTGGCCTACTATGAATAAATATACACATAAATTTATTGATAGATGTGACGCTTTTCAAAGAGCTAGTAAACCTACACCTACAATGGATATGCATTTGGTCCCACAAATAATATTCAAACCATTCGAGAAATGGGGGATTGATTTTGTTGGACCAATAGATCCTCCAAGTGCAGACAATAAACACATACTTGTGTTCATGGATTACGTTACCAAGTGGGATGAAGTAAAAGCCATGTCATGAGCACAAGCTGAACCGGTTGTTGATTTTCTTTATTTGCAAATCATGCAACGCTTTGGAGCACCTAGAGAAGTAGTTTCAGACCATGGGTCTCAATTTCTCTCCAAAATAATTGAACACTTCATTAAAATCTATCAAATAAAATAGAAAAACTTCACCCATATTATCCTCAAGCTAATGGATAGGTAGAAGTTACAAATAGGGAACTTGAAAAGATAATAACAAAAATTGTAGTCGTCAACAAGGTTGATTGGGCAAAAATATTAAAAGAAGTTGTATGGGCATATAATACAACTTGGAAAACTACCACAGGATTATCACCTTATGAAATAGTGATGATTCAACAAGAAGTGAAGAACACGGGCTTATACTGAGAGGGGGGATGAACAATATAAGATCAACTTTTACTTTTCTTTCCCAAACAATATTATCCAATATTATCAATTGCAATATCAATAGCAGTAATAAAATCAATGTACAAATCATCACACATATGAGATACACAAATTTAACGTGGTTCACCCAATGTCGGTTACATCCATGGAGAAAATATTTCTTCTAAATTTTCTCAACAAATCTCTTGGGAATCAATTCCCTATTACAATGTTTATGGACCTCTGTCCAAAGGAGATCTCAATCCCCAATACTCTGGTTTGTGGATCTCTCTCCATAAGAGAACTCTTTCTCATTTTCTCTAGTTCATGGATCTCTCTCCACAGGAGAACTTTTCTCCTTGCTCTAGTTCATGGATCTCTCTCCATAGGAGAACTCTTTCCCCTTTGCTCTGGTTCATGGATCTCTCTCCACAAGAGAACTCTTTCCCCTTTGCTCTAGTTTGTGGATCTCTCTCCACAGGAGAACTCTTTCCCATTTGCTCTGGTTCATGGATCTCTCTCCATAGGAGAACTCTTTCCCATTTTCTCTAGTTCATGGATATTTCTCCATAGGAGAACTCTATCCCCTCTACTTTGGTCTGCTCCAAAACTTACTTTTAACTTTATCTCAAATCTACCCCAAGCCTTAACACAAAGTTTGATCAAATCGACAACCAAACCTATTCATAAATCTATCTCAATGTTGTTTCAATTCTTCACAAGACTTGCTCAAATCTACCTCAAAGCTACTTCAATTCTGCCTCAAAGATGCTCCAAGTCTTCTCACAAGACTTGCCCAGATCTATCTCAAAGCTACTTCAAATCTTCTCACAAGACTTGTCCAAATCTGCCTCCAAGCCTTCTCAAATACTTGCTCAAATTTGCCTTCAAGCCTTCTTAAAACACTTGCTCAAATATACCTTCTTATAAATGTCTTGACATGAAAAAGGTAATTTGCACAATCATTTAAAATTTATATCACGGAAACAATGGTGTGGATATTTAAATCTAAAACTATGAGTTATGGTGTAAAAATTCAAAATATGAGTTTAATTTTAGAAACCACACACAGAAGGATTGGATGATCAAGATTCAACTTGGGAAACCATACACAAAGGATTTGAATGATCGAAGGGCATGGATTAATTAGCCAATGGGAAATTCAACCACCGCACGAAGCCAATTTGGAAAGTATCAAAAACACAAAACCAGAGCATAAAGTAAATGAAGTGGATATTTACAATTGGCTTACAGTAAAAACACTATGCTAACCACAAATAATGCACTACATAGAACCTGAATTCACTATGAAAGAAAAAATTAAAGCACAAATGTCCAAATTTGAACTTGAATTGTGCATATGAGGAAACCGCCATCGGAGGAAGACACACATAGATTATGTAACAATTCGATACGTGAATTGAATACGTCACAAGGAGATCGAAAAAGGGTACGAAAGTCCTTGTTATCAATTAAAATTGAAATCTTCAACTTCCTCCCTTGGTCGATGCAAACCATAAAAATAACCTAAAGGCATTAAATTATAAATAAAGCAAATGTTTATACACAATTAAAAATGGGATATAACTATCGTAGGGATCCGAGGACATAATCGGACAAGACATCTAGTTTTAAAGACTGACATCAAATGAAGCATTGCTCAAATTACATGCATGAAAAATCCAAGGTCGATGAAGAGTATACACATGAACGATCTATTTGAAGATAGAGCCTATCAAAGGTGAATAAAAAATGACATTGTGGCTGCAAATTACGAAGTTTTTAGTTATATAAAAATTAATTTAACTTTAAATATCCATCCATCAACAAATGAGCATTATTTAATATGGTTTAAGTAGGAAGATTAAACTAAAGTAAGTGTAGATTAAAAATACCACGCCAAACAAAAGATAAAACCACAATAACGGAGTACAGAATAGTTGCACAAAAACAAACGATTTATATTAATCGATGGAGTTTAAAAACTCCTTTTTGAATACAAGCTGGGCTCGTAACCCTTTATTTGTGATACACAGTTACAAATTATGCTAGGGTTCTCCGAAACCCTAGGCTGGCACGAATGGTGGCGCTTCAGAAGAACGTATCTTCAATCCCAACCGAGTGAGTGGGCTTTGTCGTATCCCTTGCTTGGACCACTCCGAGCTTAATCAGCTGCCATCAATAAACTGGATCTGTCATCAAAAACCTGCACACATTAACACTATCAAGGAGTTAGAAATTAATGAGAGGGCTCCATTGCGTGAGCCCTCAGAAACAATCTAAAACCTTATAAAAATGGAATGCAGGAAATCAATAACAGATTAATACATAAAATACGGCTACTTGCTTTAAACTAATTTATACTTGTTCTCTGTTAACGCAGCTAGACCAGGCGACACCTGGAAGTAATGTTGTTGTCAGAATAGGCTACGGAAGGCGCCCTGGTGCACTCGTCGAACGCCCGCGTGCTTCTGGATCTGGATTACAGACGTCGGTCTGAGTCTATGGCTGAAGGTAAACGCCCGTGGGCACTTGGTAAACGCCCGTGGGCACTTGGTAAAGCCCGTGGGCACTTGGTGAAGGGTAAACGCCCGTGGGCACTTGCGACGGGAATGGGAGATTCGCGAGTCTTGCGAAGGAATGGCGAAAGCGGCGACGAAACGGCGATAGATGCGGCGAAAAGGGTAGCAGAAGAGAGGAGATAGCCGTAGAAGAATTAGAATCAGAGATAGAAGTAGCAAAAGACATAGGCAAAGAAGATAGATAGGGTTTGAGCCATCAAAGTGACTCAATTTATAATCCACTCTTAGGGCACACTTTAGGGTTTTAACGACACTTTGAACGTGTGGCTAAGATTAAAGCGGATCCAAGGGTAGAGAATAAATCTTGGTTGTGGAATGGATTAAGATGGATGGACGGATGAGATTAAATGAAGGATGGACGGCTCAGATTAAATCACTTAAACTATTATTTAAATATATATATTAAAATATTAAAATATTAAAAAATATATATAAATATTAATTTAAATAAATTTGGGGATGAAAAATGGCGGGAAAGGTGAAATTGGGCCAAATAATGGCGGGAAAGTGTGGATTTGGGCCAAATAATGGCGGGAAGGTGGATGACCGACATGTGGCTGACAGGAAGGTATAGATGACTTGCAAGTGGCTGGATTTTGGTGTCTACGAGATGCCCCTTTTGAGCTGCTTTGTGTGAAGACACAATGCGGCACAAAAACTTAGGACACCTGAAAAGTTGGATCAGACGCAACTCTCTCTCAAGACTAAAGCACAACTTTGAAGACCAAAGAATAAAAGAATATTTAAAATTTATCAACTTACCCCCTCAATTGGCGAGCGAGAATGGTTCTCATGAGCCAATTGGAAGAAATCCGGAAGAAAATGAACCGTTTTTGCCCCAACGGTGAAAAAGGGGTTGGTGTGTGAACCATCTGTTTATGTCCCAACGAGAAAAGGGGTTGGTGTACAAACCAGAAAATAATATGATTGAAGACGATATGAGTGATGTGAAAGATGAACCGTTTTACGCCTCAACGGTTATAAAGGGATTTTTGCCAAATTTTAAATTCCATGATCATGTAAGATGAATTCTACTATTAGGGAAGTTAGAAATTGATAACGGATGCCCCAACTCCAGTGGGTGAATCCATACTTGTTGATGAAATTGCCTTGTTGGCGCCATTGATATGGAGAGATGCAATATGAAAGAGTCCAGAACTTCAGAGATGCTCCTAGTGACTGTATGGATAATTCCTCGGGTCGGAACCAATCAACCTAGGTAGCCTTAATCTCTAGCAAGACTCAAAATAATGATGATATTGAAGATTTGTCCACGTTTAAGGCCCCATGAACTAGGCCATCAATGACAACTGTTGAGCAAATTGATCTTGGTATGAGGTCACTTGAAAAGTAGGATACCCAAAATTGATTTCCAATTTTCAAACGGTGAAATAATTGATGATGATAAATGGTAAGTGTCCTTATGGTGGTTTAATCCTCTTACCGAATTGCATGGATGCAAATCGGTGCAATCGCCAAGGTGATAGAATATACCACTAGATACGAGGTTTACTTTAATTTAATTTGGCAAAAATATGCATGATGAAAGAAGAATGAATGAAATTGACGATAGATCAGAAGAATTGATGAATGTTGTTAATTTTGTGAAGGTTTTGAATATTTTTAACCCAATTTGTAAATCAATGATGAATGATGCGCTTTTTGAGCAAAATGACAAAATTTGTTTCCAAAGATGTTGTAACCTTCACAAAATGTTTTATTATGATAAGAAGAATGGATGGATGCAATTTGATGAAATTTGGAGGAGGTAAGCTTCAATTTTGTAAGTTTTGTTCTTTTATTCCATCTCGACATCAAACGTCGGTATGCATTTGGAGGTGGCAGAAATGCCCGTCGGTGTTTGAATGCATCATGAAATGCCCCACTGCGTCTGAATGCGCCATGAAATGCCCCACTACATTTCAGGGCGCCAAAACCAACTATTTAAACAGTTTCAGCGAGAATTTCGCTCATTTGTGCGTTCAAGCTTGAGAGAAGTGCGTCTGAGGGAGTGGAATGAAGTGAAGTGAAGTGAAAGGTTGTGTGGGAGAGTGAAGCACGCGGGAGCTATGGCGGAGATGGGAGCGGACGCACCAGTGCAGCCAGATGAGGTATTTGTTTATTTAAGCAAGTACTTTTATTTGTTTTTTTTTTTTTTTGCAGTTTTTTTTTTTTTTTTGAAACAAATTTGTAACCAATTTTTGTTTTGTTGTTTTGCAGCTTAGGGTGTTAGAGGCACGACACCGATTCTCCCCTATCATTCCGGGGATGAGGAGGTCATTGTCCCAGGAAGACTGGGAGACATTGGAAGCGGTAGGGCTAGCGGAGGCGGCCCGGTTGGAGGTAGTTCGGGCGAGATGAGGGGTACCTCTCGGCTTTGGCCGAGAGGTGGGATCCGAATCGGGGGACGTTCCGGCTCCCAGCTGGAGAGATGACGGTGACGCTTGAGGATGTATACTGCATCCTCAAGGTGCCCGTGGAGGGGTGCGGGTGGAGGTTGGACGAGATAGGGCCACGGAGATGGCCAAGTTGTTTGGGGATGAGCTGGAGGGAGATCCGGACGGAGAGCGGGGGATTCCTTACTTGGCCATGTATACGGCCAAGGAGTTGGTAGCGGTGGAGGCTCCGATGATGTTCGTATTGGCCAACATTGTGGCCCCGAACGACATCGGGTGCCAGGTTTCCATGGAACCTGATGGGTGTAGTGAGCGAGATGCTCACTAATAGGGTAGTGTATGCTTGGGCGCCCGTTTTATTGGTGCAGGTGTACCGGGAGTTGTATGAGGTTCGAAGGCGGGGCCGAAAGGGCCTAGGCTGCAGTTTGGTTCTCCAGTGTTGGGGCTGGGAGCACTTCAGAGTGGCTCGACCGGAGGGGTTGCCATGTGCTTACTGGGACATGAGCCAGGCTTATGGTAGGAGATGGCTAGTGGCGGAGGAGAGACAGTCGAGCCGCCCTGTGAGATCGGGGCAATGGTATAGGAGTTTATGGGCGGACTTGACAGATGCCCAAGTCATTTGGAGGCCCTGGCGGGAGGCACGGTGGATCGGTGATGGAGAGCATCTGAGACGGGTGCGACAGGCTAGATGGGTAGTGGGTCGGGGCCACAGCGAGGCGGAGTACATACAGATGTCTCGAGTGCTCCGCCGGGTCGGATTGAGACGGGATGTCCCCGGTGAGCCGGTGCGCTACGGAGGCACGAGATCGAAGAGGATTTGTCGTGTGCCGAGCCATGGAGAGAGGCGACAGAGGACGATGAGGACATGGAGATCCTCGACGTGGACGACGTCGGGGTAACGGTGAGTATGCGGCATGGATGGCCGCAGAGCCGAGGTGGGAGCCACCATTGGTGGCTGTTGGAGGCTGGAGAGGACGAGGGAACCACAGAGGTTCCCAAGCGCAGGGAGGGTCCCCGCCTTCGAGCTGACAGTCGAAGGCGAAAGGGGAAGATGGTGCGACAGGCATCGGGGAGCGGAGATGACGAGGAGGATGATGGCGAGGGCCTAGGAGAGGCCATTGGAGAGACTAGGGAGGTACCCCCTAGCGGGCACGAGGATGATCTGGCGTAGCTACGGCGCGAGATAGCAGAGCGTGATGCTATGCTAGCGGTCAGGGATGAGAGAATAGCTCAGTTGGAGCAACAGGTTGCGAGAGCGGGATGCCACGATAGGCTGTTCGGGAGGGGAGGATGGCCCGGATGCGGGCGGACTTGGATGGAGCGACTAGGGTGCCCCGGGATGACGGGGTGACGAGACTCCGAGGCGAGCTAGCGGAGCGGGAGCGACGACACGGGATAGACATATCTAGACTTAGGTCTAGGACTCGTTATATTGAGGCTCCGGAGGACACATTGTTTAGGCATCACATTGTGTTGCATGATCCTCCATCCTCTTCTGTCTCTAGGCGTAGTGAGTCTAGGCACACCACTAGGTCTAGGGCTCCTACTAGGTCACAGGGGTCCTCTTTTGATGGTTAGCTTAGTGCTTAGATGCACTCTTTATGAGCCTTGGTGCTCTATTGTATTTTGTAGCCTTTTGGCATTCACTGTACGTTTTGATCTTTATACATATATATACATGGCTTTTATTTTTAGTGTTTTACTTTCTTTTGTATGAATGCCTATGTTTTTGTGATGCATGTTTTTATATGTTTTAATGCATATGTGATGGAATGGAATGCAAAGTTATAGATGATTAATGCGAGACTAAGTAAATGAAATATGCACTAAGAAGCACTCATACTTTTAGATAGTTAGATTTAGCCATTGTTATCATAATTGTTTAATCAGGGGCACCGAACTTGGTGGCTTGTGAATGAATGACGTATGGAATGACATGAATATGGAAGAAGATATGGAGGTTGATATGGAAGAAAATATGGAGGAAGACTGTTTTACAAAGACTCAAACATGCTAGTGGTATCAAACAAACTTACTAATACTGCCTAATTCAACTAGGACCAAATGTGTGTGCATGTGAGTTCATTAACCAAATCAGAAGCATGGTAGTGACTCTAGGCAATCAAAAACCTGTGTGTGTGCAAGTGTGTTCATTAACCTCATCTTGCACAAATTAGGTAACCATGTTATGGAGAAGACCCCAAAGCTAGTTTGTCCGTATGAGCATTCAGAGGTCTCTCTTTGAGGAGAGACATGTCGCCACGCAATGAGTATACTCCATTGCCAGTCAAGCGTCTATAGCCCCGGTGAAGGTTAACTCCATAGTCCATGTTGTTTTTGACCTTTGTAAGCCTTGGGGATGACTACCTATCCGTCCGATTGGACAAGTAGTACGATCCTTACAACTTATTTGGGATCGGTGGTGTGTGAAAAAATGTTCATTTCCTTAGAGCTTTGGGGAATCGGATTCTCAACCGAAGTATGATGAGAATTTTACCCTATCCTTACTACTCTGTTTATATTTATATTTTGTTATTTGCTTGTGATAGTGGTAAGAACCACTATTTTATGGACTATGTTTGCATGATAGGACAAACGAGGATTACCCTGTTCACTTCAAGGCACAACCCAAGGATGGTGTTATCTCTCTTTGACACAAGATGTTTTTAAGATGTGAAAATGTGATAGGTTCAAGACCGCTTTTGAAATCATTTCCCAATACTCAAGATTTTATTTAGTGTAATTTGTGATATGGCCCTAGAGAACTTTGACATGCATTTCGAAGTTTGCTTAAAACACTGAAAACATTTTGGCAATGTAAATATGTGCAAATGGAAAATGGGTGTACGAATGACAATTCGGTTTGATGGATTTTATGAAGGTGCCCCTGATTAAGGCAACATGACTTTTGCTTGACCAAATTTTATATCCAAAAGATAGAATGGTCTCTAACATGATATGCAACTATGGCTGAAAATGAAATGTTATGGTTTTCAATGAGATGTATGCACATGAAATGCAATGTTTTTGAATGAGATGTATGCAACTAACAATGAAATGCAAATTCTTTTTATTTTATTTGTTTTTTTTTTTTTACAAGCCATGTATATATGTACATATAAAATTCAAACTATGCGTAGAATGCCCTCAAGTGTATAACATTAAGTGGTTCGGGTTCTTCCTCTCCCTCTAAACTGGCAAGTCTATAAGTTCCATTACCCACTCTTTCGGTGACCATATATGGACCTAACCAATTAGCCGCGAATTTATCTCGAAGATGCGGCAATGCATTGGTGTTTTGTTGATTCTCTTTAAGGACAAGATCCCCTACTTGAAATTCTCTTAGATGAACTTTGGCATTGTAAGCACGTTTCAATCGGTCTTGATAAACTCGCAAATGCTCTAAAGCATTGATTCGTTTTTCATCTATGAGTGTGAGTTGATCAAGACGTGCTTGTCTAGCAGTATCATCATCGATAAATTCCTGCAAAGAAATTCGCAAGGAAGGGATCTCGAGCTCAAGAGGCATGATTGCTTCGGCTCCATAGACCAAAGAAAATGGCGTTGCCCCAATGGGAGTTATGATGCTTGTTACGTAAGCCCATAATGCCAAGGGGATTTGTGTATGCCAATCTTTATGATTTTCTTTAACAAGTTTCTTAAGAATAGCAATTATGGTCTTATTTGAAGCTTCAACTTGTCCATTGGCTTGTGGGTAGTAAGGAGTTGAGAAACTATGTTGGATATTATACTTTTCGCAAAGAGCTCGAACATCCTTATTCTTAAAAGACTTGCCGTTATCAGAAATGATTTTAGAGGGAATACCAAAACGACAAATGATATGGTGAAGTATAAACTCCACAATTCTAGGACCTGTCGTATTGGTTAGAGGAATAGCTTCAACCCACTTTGTGAAGTATTCAGTGGTTGTAATGATGAAAGTATGTTGTCCTGAAGAGGCAGGTGAAATCTTGCCAATTAAATCGAGACCCCATTGTGAGAAGGGCCAAAGGCTTTGGATGGTCTGTAAAGCTTGTGATGGTATATGGATTAAATTAGCGTGTTCTTGACACTTTTTACATTGTTTAACATATTTGCAACAATCTTGTTCCATAGTGGGCCAATAATACCCCATACGTAAAATACGCTTCGCAATGGCCATTCCACTAAAATGACCACCACAAGTACCATCATGGGCTTCAGCAATAGCTCTATGTGTTTCACCTGCTTCTAGACAGCGGAGGAGTACTCCATCATATCCACGTTTATACAACACATCCCCCAAAAGAACAAAACGAGCTGCCTTTTGCTTAAAACGGCGATGGGCAGTTCGAGACAAATCAGGTGGAAGTGTTCCAAACTTGAGGAAGGCTACTATCTCACTAGACCAAGGCTCATATGGATCCGAATGGATAAAGCAAACATCTTTTTCATCTTTAGACTCAGCACGGACAATTGCGGACTTAGAGATTGTGGAAATGATTAGGGGTTGTACCTCTCCAAGGGAGTCCTTTGGAATCAATGATCCAAGAGAGGCCATGGCATCCGCAAATCTATTAGTCGAGCGAGGCAAACTAGTGATCTCATACCAATCAAACTTAGAGAGCAACTTCATTGCTACATCATGATAAAGCTTAATGGTAGGTTCTTTGGCTTGGTATTCTCCTGTAATTTGTTTAACCACGAGTTGAGAATCCCCAAATATCCGAATACGCTTAATGCTCATAGCTATGGCTGATTGAAGACCTAAAATTAAGGCTTCATACTCTGCTTGTATTATTGGTGCATTGGAAGTCTAGTTTGAATGATAAAGGGATGGGAATCCCTTGAGGTGTATGAAACACAACTCCGGCACCACGACCTTTCGCGCACTTAGAGCCATCAAAGAATAGCGTGATGTCAACATCTTCCTCCGGAATGATGTCCTCTTCTTGTTCAGTGATAGCAAATACCGAATCATCTGGGAGCTCAATAATCAAAGGATGATCACTAGGTAGCGGAGCTTCCGCAAGTTGATCGGCTATAACTTGACCTTTAACAGATTTTTGGCTAATGAATTCAAGATCGAATTCGGTAAGCAACATTATCCATTTAGCGGTACGAGTGTTATTATAAGTGCGAGACATCATATAACGCGAAGGGTTTTCTCTAGCTATGACATATGTTGTATGGCTAAGCATATAATGACGAAGTTTCTTAGTGGCAAAAACCACTTGCTAAGCACAACTTTTCCACATAAGCATATCGGGTTTCATAGCTTACCAATGTTCGACTAATATAATAGATAGCTTGCTCACGATTTTGTTCATTCTTTTGTGCAAGCATTGTCCCTAAGGCAAAGTCCGTTCTTTGAGATATAAAGGTTGAAAGGGACCCCTGGACGAGGCGGAGCTAAGGCGGCGGAGATGCTAAGTACTTGCTTGATGTCATCAAAGGCTTTATGACATTCATCTGTCCATGAAAATTGTACCCCCTTTTGTAGTAGGTGGCAAAATGGCCTACACTTATCGAGAAAGTTGTGCAATAAAGCGACGGATTGAATTAATCTTTCCTTGTAAACTACGCAACTCCTTCAAATTAGTTGGGGGACACATTTCCATAATGGCTTTGACCTTGTTTGGGTCCACCTCAATACCTCGTTTAGAGATAATAAAACCTAGGAGTTTGCATGAGGTAACACCAAAGACACATTTCTTAGGGTTCAACCTTACTTTATGCTCTAGAAGCCTATCAAAAACTTTTTCCAATACATCAAAATGCTCTTGTCGAGTTTTAGATTTTGCCAATAAATCATCCACATAATCTTCGATAATCTTATGCATATAATCGTGGAAAATATAAGTCATGGCTCGTTGATAGGTTGCACCTGCGTTCTTAAGGCCAAAGGGCATCACACTGTAACAAAAAGTTCCCCAAGGTGTGGTAAATGTTGTTTTGTGTTGATCTTCGGGGTTTATTCGAATACGGTTTGTATCCTGAAAATCCATCCATGAACGAAAGCATTTCATGACCGGCGCGAGTGTCGACAAGAGTATCAATGTTTGGAAGAGGAAAGTCATCCTTAGGACACGCTTTATTTAGATCTCGAAAATCGGTGCAAACACGTATCCCCCGTTAGGCTTGCGAACGGGTACCATGTTAGAAAGCCACTCGGGATAATCAATCGGGACGACAAATTTAACATCCAGAAGTTTTTGAATCTCCGATTTAACTAGGAGGGCCACAGTAGGATGCATTTTCCTAAGTTTCTGTTTGACAGGTTTAGCATCTTTTTGTAAGGTGAGGTTATGGACAACCAAATTAGGGTCTAGGCCTGGCATGTCTTTGTAAGACCATGCAAATATCTCCTTCTTCCGCTTGAGTAGAGCAATCATTTGCTCTTGTTCCTCCGATGATAGACTTTTAGCCGGTTTCACAATTTGGGTGCCATCTTGAGTACGTACTAAGGTCTACATCGATAGTTTCTTCAATAGACATGTGGGAACCTTCCTCAAGGCGATGGGGAGTAGGGATCGGATTTATGTCATCTAAAATGTCATCAAGCTCCTGTGCCTTGCTCTCATCTATGTCTGCTGGAAGACCTACGGCTTAGAAGATGAAGGTGAATGTGGAGGTGAAGGAGGAATGTAGTTGGCGGAAGCCCTTAACAATTCCTCGGAAAGGATGAACTACGAAATAGATGGAGGGGATGAAATCCGATCCATGTCAATCAGGCTTGGGTTGATCGGGATTGGCTTATCCGGATCATATGGATTATGGAGCGGTGTGAATAAGTCTTCAAAATTCATTGTCAACTTATGAAAGAAAGAATAGGCGGAATGGAAGGGAAAACCGGTGAAGACCTCGGAAGACCTGAAGTGCAAAACAACATAGTTTTTCAGTTTTTTTTTTTTTTGTTTTGAGTTTTTTTTTTTTTTTTGTAGTGGTGAAAACCACTATTACACACATACATAAAGCAATAAAGTATTTTTTTTATATATTTTGATTTTTTTTTTTTTTGGAATTTTCTGATTTTTTTTTGTTTTTGGTAGTGGTGAAAACCACTATTTTAGTATATACATATAATACAGGTTTGGATTATGGCTTATGGATGTGGCGGGGGTGGTGGTTCACCTCGTTCTTGTGGAAGAAGCAAGCGAAAGATGGCCTCTTGGAGAGGGAACAATTGGAGATAAAACTCGTCTTGTTTAGTGAGGGGAACAATGGGCGCCGACTCTTCTTTAGATTCATCGCCATTTGACATGACGTCAAATTCTTCATAGACTTCATCTTCGGATTCGTCGGGGTGGAGGATTTCTTCTTTCGAATTAAGATTAATGCTTTGAAAAGCTCGTTCAAAAGAAGAAAGGGATGGAAGTAGTTGGTAGCCCAGACCAAAACGCTCAGTGGGTCTCTGATATGGCATATCGATGCGTTCAGTTACCCCTTGCTCGTATCGACCTAGGCCAAATTGCTGCCAATTATGTACGTGGAAATAGCGAGAGGGAAAACCCTCCATCCTTTCGATATTGGCGAGGGATTGGATGCTTGGGTTCTAGTATGGTGGTAGGACTAGAAGATGACTCTATTCCCCCATATACAAAATTAATGGAATTTGGCATAGAACCCATGTTATAAACCGATCCAATGGATAAATGTTGGTCATGTGGACGACCAAAATCTTTAGCTTGTTTGCACATTGAACGGTGTGATGTGGACATCTTGAATGGCATACTCACCAATACATGCATCAGTGAGATGGACCTTGACTTGGGAGGGAGATGGACTTGATGATGGAATAGAAGAATGTGGGATAGAAGAATTGGAAGGATTTGGTTGGGTTGATGCTTCACTGACTTGTGAAACATCAGTTGGTGATGGTTGGGAAGATGGAGGAATAATAGGTGATGTTGAAGAAGGTGTAGAAGAAGGGGGTAATGATGTGGAAAGAGATGATTGGTCATGGCCACATGTGCATGTGGTCACTGATGAAGAAGAAGGAAGATTAGTTGATGAAGAAAGTGGTGAATGAGATGGAATAGCGGAAGAGGAAGATGGTTGCGATATGATGGGTGGCTCCTCAGGAATGGGAGCTTTAGAAGAAGATGGTATAGAAGAAATAGATGGGGTCAAGAAAAGATGAGTGGATGGCAACACAATCTCATAAGGATTTGAGACATAGTTGCAATGTTTGAAGGGTTCAGTGTCGGCGGGTACACAATGAACTCTGTCCCTCATATACATACTTCGAGACATTGATGCGGTATAGAAGGGACACATCTCATCTCCCTAAGCCAAGGCCATCCAAGCAATACATTGTATGCCATGGTCCCTTCCAAGATGTGAAACAAGGTATGCAAAGTTCGGGACCCTACCTCAATGGGCAAGATAGCTGTGCCAACCGTGGAAGATAAAGCATCATTGAATGCTTTAAGAGTAAAAGTCGACTTTGTGATAAGGGATGGCGATGGCTTTAGATGACTCAACGCCGATGTTGTAATGATATTGATTGAGGAACCGGTGTCAATTAAGACTCTCTTGAATGGCTTGTTATCGATCTTGGCCATGATATGTAGTGGAGGATCTATACTTTATGTTGACATAGGTTTGATTTCAAAATCATAGAAAGTGATGGAGGGCTCCATGCATGTTTGAATACTCCCCACAAAGTTGTTGAAGGCATTAGTATCTTGAGTTTGAAGCTCGATTGACTTTAAGATTTCCATTAATGCCTCTCTATGCGGGGGAGATTGTTGAATGAGGTCATAGATCGATAACTTGGCGAGAAGCCATTTTTAAAGCTGGTAGTTAACCGGCTACTCAATGACATGATGGGTCGTTGGCGTTGAGTAGAATGATTTAGCGGTTGTTGAGAAGTACTAGCACGTCGTTGGGTCACTTGTTACACGAGGTGGGTGGGGGTTTGTACAGGTGGGTGTGGTTCGGCCTGATTTGGTTGGTTCGCCCTTTGACCCCGGGTTACTACGTTAATAGTACCCACAAAACCTTGGTATTGTTGTACATGGTTGACTTGATTAGGAGGAGTTACACGAGTTACTCCCCACTGAAGTTGTTGGAGCTTCCTCCCGATGTGGAAGGGGTGTTTGAAATATACCAAGATTTTGATTTTGTTGGGCTAAGGGGCTATCCAATTTAATGGCTCCAATCTCAATAAGATCTTGGATCACATGTTTGAAAGTTGTACAATTATTGATATCGTGCCCATTTTGCCTATGATAAGGACAAAATAGGTACTCCTTGTAATACTTCCCCCTTCTAGATGGGTCTAAAGGTTTAAACTCAGGTAAAGTTAATTGATTTGTGCTATATAACTTGTTGAATATGACCGCATATGGTTCATCTAAAGGTGTGAATTGTCGCTTGGGACGATTGTTTTGCCAAGGTCGAGTTTCCATGGTTGGCCCAGTATTGGGAGCTGGTTGAGTAGGGGCGGGTACCGCATGATAAGCAATTGGTTGCGGTTGACTTTGCATTACTTGTTGTTGTTGAGCCATTACGGGCTGACTCGCCACCACTTGATTAACTTGGTTAACATTTGAGGTTGTACTAGCTTGTGCTTGTTTGTTTTGGCCATAATTATTATTTCGTTGTTGGCCCTTTTGTTGCCATTCTTTTCTACGGGGTTTTAAAACACCCTCTTGGACTTTAATGTCTTCTATGATACTTGCTTGGGCCAAAGCCTCTTCAAAAGTCTGTATTGTTGTAATTGGAGTAACCAAGAGATAGGTTTTAGACAACTCCGGGTGAACATTTTGGTTAACTCCTCCATTGGTAGGGAGAATGGCAGTTTATTAATGATAGCCCTCCAACGGTTTCCAAAGTCATAAAGAGTCTCATCGTCATGTTGCTTGAGCTTGTATAAGTCGGCTAATGAGACTCTCTTTTGTACATTCAGGGAGAATCGTTCTAAAAATAGATTAATCAATTGCTCGTAAGCATAAATGCTATGGTGAGCTAAATGATTATACCACTGTACAACATCTCCTCCTAATGTTCGAGGAAAAGTTCTGAGCATAAGAGCATCATTATTTTGGATTCTAAAGCAAGCATGCATGAATGAGCTCACATGTTCATGAGGATCCTCAGTTCCTCGAAATTTGTCAAACTTCGGTAATGTGAAATCTATCGGATATGGTGGTGAAGGTACCGAAGGATGAATTGGTTGATTGATCAATGACCTTAGCGTAGGTTTCTGACTAAATGAGCCAGGCGCGTTAAGCATAAGGTTGTCAATCTGTTGTTGCATAGCATGGAGTCGAGAATCTTCATGAAAATTTTGACTCGTTTGATGATTATGATGATGTAATGGAAGAGTGGAAAATTGATGAGATGGGATGAAATTGCCTGGATTAGGCGGTGTAGAATGGACATGTTGTTGGTATGGATGATACCGGAAAGAAGGTGATTGGGTTGGATGATGAACTGGACTAGGTTGGGAGAAAGGTGGGGTAGGAATGGACACCACCGAAGATTGGGAGTACCAGGTGGGGCTCGAGCTAATAAAAGTCGGCTGGGTAGAAATTGGTTGGGGTGTAGGTTTTACTACGACAGGTGGTTGAGCATTTTGTTGTTGTTGCAAAATCAATTTGTCGAGATACTCCTTAACCTTATTAATCTCTAACCCAAGGGAGGTGGGATGATTGGATGAAGGTGGAGGGCGGGCTGCCATGGTAGTCACGGAGGCGCATAGCGGGGGCGATGAAGTTGGGAGGGCGGTGCCATGGTAGTCACGGGGGCTGCACAGCGGGGAGCAATGAAGGTGGCTGAAGTAGGCGATACCTAGGAAGGAACAGTAGACTGTGTCCCAGGTAGGGTGAAACCATAAATGGTTTGGGAAGAAGAGGGTTGAAATTGGTTATGGCTAGAGGAGTTTCCACCAACTTCATAAAGAGAATTGGTGTACACCTGGGTACATGGAGGAGAAGGTGGTCGGGAAGACACTACATTTGTCTCCAAAGGAGAACAATTGAGCATCCGGGAAGATGTTGGAGATGAAACTGGCTGAACAGATACCACATTAGCCTCAAAAAAAGGGTTAGTGTAGACTTGAGTGAAACCAGCGGGTATGGTTGATGCAATATCCTGTTGAAAAATAGAATCTTGCATAGGGGAATCTTGGATTGGCTCAAGGACATAACCAGTGCCATCTCTTAAGTGAGTTTGCACTTGGGCCATATCAATGTGGGTAATATGGCGAGGAATTATCTTCCTCCATGGGCATGGCCATGTGATAGACGGTAGAAGGACGTGAAAGACCTACAGGCGAACCTGCCTGAAATTCACTAGGATAAGTGGCTATGTTGGTGGTGGGGATGTTTTGTGAATTACCCATTTGATTATTTAGATTTAACATTTTAGATTGATTCCTTGTTAAAACCATGAAGCAATAAATCTAAACAAATTCAAAAAAAGAAGAATGCAAAACTAGAATGATAAATTTACACTACAAAAATTATCAGAAAACAGTCACAACCTAGGTTTCAACCAATGTGTCTTACCTGCGGTTAATTAATTATTTTCTGATCTTAATCTGTAGTAAATTTTAAGTGTCCGGTTTATGAGTTTTGCATGTGATCTAATCTTGAATTATTCACAAAAAAGGTAAAAACTATGGCTAGGAAAGGACAACGAGATTCTTCCTGGTGATGAAATCTAGCAAGTTTGCTCGGGGGTGACCTATGGTGTCTAAGGCAGAAGTTTAATGGATGGAGATGAATTCCACCGTCACTAAACTTCAAGCAATACCTGGTGATGAAATCCAGATATCACTATTTTAAATGCAATATGAAAATGCAATGAATTTTTTTTTAAATGTTTTAGTTATCTAATGTGTACATACAAGGCTATAAATCAAAAGTTCTAATGATCTAAGCAAGAGGCTACTGAAAACATGTCATTTCCTCTGAAGAAGTGGAGTACACCGTTTAAAACCCCCCGCCTACCAATGATATCGAGATATCAAAGGAGCAACCGGAAGGTTCGTCCACTTCTCTGCCCGGAATCACCCAATGGCAGGAGTACTATTGACATCCAATCAATAGTCCTACTTAGATAATTAAAACAAATAATTCATAGCTATTCTAATATGCGGCTAGGTATGCAAATTTTTTTTTTTTAATGCAAGCAACAATCAATAATGCAATGCAAAGAAAAATGTAATTTAAAAATAACTGTTCTTTTCCAGATTACTTAGTTTTTGTTCATTTTAAAGTAATGATCTGAAAAAGAAACAAAATATGGCAGAAAAACCAAAAACGTAAAAAGTACAGCACTTACTTGGAAGCCTACGCTTTTTGTAAAACTGACTTCAAACACCCACGGGAGTCTGCACAGGTTGAAATGCACCTCTGCGTTTCGTATTGGACTTCCAGACGCCCCTCTGCGTCTGCTGCGTTTTCTGCAAGCTCAGAAACCCTAGTTCGTTGGAACAACGAATTTCACGATTTCTGGAACCTGCAAAATGAAACAGAAAACAAGAACAGATTAGTAAAGCAAGTATTTAAAAATATGAAACCCTAGGGGGTCCCACCGTGATCGCCATTTGTAGATTAAAAATACCATGCCAAACAAAAGATAAAACCACAATAATGGAGTACAGAATAGTTGCACAAAAACAAACGATTTATATTAATCGATGGAGTTTAAAAACTCCTTTTTGAATACAACTGGGCCTGTAACCCTTTATTTGTGATACACAGTTACAAATTATGCTAGGGTTCTCAGAAACCCTAGCTGACATGAATGGTGGCGCTTCCGAAGAACGTATCTTCAATCCCAACCGAGTGAGTGGGCTTTGTCGTATCCCTTGCTTGGACCACTCCCGGCTTAATCATTGCCATCAATAAACTGGATCTGTCATCAAAAACCTACACACATTAACACTATCAAGGAGTTAGAAATTAATGAGAGGGCTCCATTGCGTGAGCCCTCAGAAACAATCTAAAACCTTATAAAAATGGAATGCAGGAAATCAATAACAGATTAATACATAAAATACGGCTACTTGCTTTAAACTAATTTATACCTATTCTCTGTTAACGCAGCTAGACCAGGCGACACCTAGAAGTAATGTTGTTGTTAGAATAGGCTACGGAAGGCGCCCTGGTGCACTCGTCGAACGCCCGCGTGCTTACGGATCTGGATTACGGACGTCGGTCGAGTCGTGGCTGAAGGTAAACGCCGTGGGCACTTGTTAACGTGGGCACTTGGTAAACGCCCGTGGGCACTTGGTGAAGGGTAAACGCCCGTGGGCACTTGCGACGGGAATGGGAGATTCTGCGAGTGCTTCGCGAAGGAATGGCGGAAAGCGGCGAGGAAGCGGCGATGGATGCGGCGAAAGGGTAGCGAAGAGAGGAGATAGCGGTAGAAGAATTAGAATCAGAGATAGAAGTAGCAAAAGACATAGGCGAAGAAGATAGCATAGGGTTTGAGCCATCAAAGTGACTCGATTTATAATCCACTCTTAGGGCACACTTTAGGGTTTTAACGACACTTTGAACGTGTGGCTAAGATTAAAGCGGATCCAAGGGTAGAGAATAAATCTTGGTTGTGGAATGGATTAAGATGGATGGACGGATGAGATTAAATGAAGGATGGACGGCTCAGATTAAATCACTTAAACTATTATTTAAATATATATATTAAAATATTAAAATATATATATAAATATTAATTTAAATAAATTTGGGGATGAAAAATGGCGGGAAAGGTGAAATTGGGCCAAATAATGGCGGGAAAGTGTGGATTTGGGCCAAATAATGGCGGGAAGGTGGATGACCGACACGTGGCTGACAGGAAGGTATAGATGACTTGCAAGTGGCTAAATTTTGGTGTCTACAGTAAGTTTAAATATATATTTGATCACCAACCTATGACATAATTCTCATATTAGGTGTGAGAAAAGGCGAAACGATAAGGGATGACCATTTCCAAGATGGTGACCACCACACATGAGAAGGCACCGATCAATAACACTTGGTTGCATGATGCAATAGGAAGAGACATCATGGATCAAGGCTATGAACCATTGATTAAGGGGAATCTAAGGCCATGGTTTAACTGGTCTTAATGCATAAGGAAACACAAAATAAAAGAAAAAAAACCTAATTTGGAAACCATATTTTTGTAGCATGTGAAATATGACCACCTCGCACCTGAAACTATGGATCACCAACGTTTGTTCACAAGGTCTAATAGGATAAAGCAACGTGGATTGAGTATGGGGACCATCGATCAAAATCATGATTGATGGCTAATCTTTCTTGAGCTACTAAATAATAAAATTCATAAGAAATAACCCTAATTTTATCAAAAATCTCTTTGCAAGTTTATAGGTGACCTGTTAATCGACTCTCCCATGGAATCTAGCCACAAAATTAGCTAGGAAAATATGACTAGCTGAGTAGAGTCGTGGCTAGTGGAGAGTTCAACTTGACGAGCGATGAATTATAATTAAAATATAATAAAAAGCACCAAGGGTGAACAATGACAAGAATTTGGAATAAGGACTGTAAGTAATTTGATTTTTCAAAAATTATGAAAGAAATTATAATGAGAAATTCAATTACAGGGTTTTAGGTTTAATTTTTGAGAAAAAAAAATCAACTCTTTCACAACAAAACAATGGATATTTCGTTACTTGAATGTTGTAGAAAATATTGATAATTATCATGTTTGTTTTGTGCATAAGTTTGAAGTATACATTCTTTTGCATAAACTTTTATAATAACCACTATATATATATATATATATATATATATATATATATATATATATATATATATATATATATATATATATATATATATATATATATATATATATATATATATATATATATATGTGTGTCAACATTTTTGCAGGTTTCATCGTACAACAGAAATTAAAAACAAAAATTAACCCTCTTGTCTTCTCAATCCTACTCCATTTTTCCACATCCCTATCCATTTAAAACCTATCACCATGTGGAGAACCACATTTTACAAATGCAGCGAACCAATCTCCATCAATACCTAAAACCCCAACAACTCTTTCAAGAAACTATTTCAGGAAGCATGCTAGTGGGAAGCCCTAACCAAATTTCAAGGGCATGACCAAGGCGTTGTAAAGAAGTTCATTTTGAACTACAATCCCACGACCATGGTGATCCATGTGGGTGAGGTCAAAATTGAGATTACCCCCAGTTTAATTTTTGAAGTCTTAAGTCTCCCTAAGGTTGGCTAGTGGTATTATAAATCCACCTATAAAGGAGTGAGCCAAATGGTTGATAGATTAGGGGAGAGATGTGTAGTTACCAGAGATAGGGATGGGTGGATCAAAGGTGTAGCCACCTCTTCACTCCCTTTGAAATGGTAGGAGGCTACCACTATTTTAATGAAGTTTTTCATGTTAGAAGGGAGGTTGTCTAATTGTGGGGGTTACCATTTAAAAATGATGTTAAATATCAAATACCCCAAGCATGAGGACTACATTATCAATCTACCGTACTTTCTATACATATATGTAAAAGCTATTGTTACTAGGGTCCAACCTAAGAAATCTAGTGATGAGCCCAAACTTCATCTACTTGCCCATCATGGGCTGATAAAATTAATGGTCCTACATAAAGCATATGAAGTAGGAATTTCCTAGGATAAAGTAGTTGAGGAGGTCAACCTATCCATCCAATTTGAGTCGAGTGAGTCAGAGTTTGCTGAGGATAGTGTGTTTGAGGAAAACTCCAAATTTGAGAGTCGGGAGGAGGAGCCTCCAGTGTGCAAGCATCCTACCCATACCAAACCATATAAATCTTCTCAACTTGCAAGAAAAACTAGGCATGAAAAGTATAATCCGAAAGGCCAAGGGAAGGGAGATACAACCAATACTAAATAAAACCCATCTATCTCAAATCCTCCTATTGAAACTCTTGCCCATATTCAAACACAATAGACTCTATTGCACATTAAGTTGGACAGTCTCAAAAATAAGTTTTTAGAACATGTCGCCTTGGTGAAACGAGCTCTCACACTTCATCTTGACATCCTCAAACATTTTTTTGTGGATAGGGTGGTAAAGTCGGTTGATCTAGTAATCCAACCAATGAATGTTAGTACATCCCCTAACAAGATCCCCATATCCAAAAAAAAGGCAAAGAAGTCAGTAAAATTTAGCAGACATTTTGACTTTACCAAGGTGCTTGAGGAGGATAGCTCAGTCCTATTTTTTGATTTTCTCTCACAACATAAAAGGCATACACATAGTCCCCAAAGACCAAAATTGCTTGTTGAGATAAGGATGTCATTCAAATTTGGAATGCCTCAGATAGGGATGCCTCTCAATATTGGGATACCTCATGACATCGACACGATGATTAACAAAATAATCAAAACTATAGAACCATTTCCCTCACCAAAAAAGCAGGATGTGCAACATGAATCAAAGGATGAAGGGCTTTCCAAGGTCATGCACATAAATACTATGGATATTGAACTGCCACTCAATACCAAGAATGCCAAAGCATATATTCGAAAGGTAAAGCTTTAAATAATTTTTCCAGCAAAACTACCAGCTTCATCTCAGGCTTCATCCCAACTTAGATCTTAAAACTTTACAAACTTTGTTTTAAACCTATGTATTTGTTCCTTATATATATTCACAGGAATTTAATTGTTACATTTGCAATACCTTATTTGTGATATTTAATTATGTTTGCTATATTTTATGTCACAACATTCTATCAAACTTTTTATCTGTTATGTTACTATATTATCGATTGTACTTGTAAAATTTTTGTCTGATTACAATGACAATATTAAATATTGTATTTGCAAAATTTCATTTGTAAAAATTTATAGTGTTTTATTTATTTTATCTGCAATATTATATTTGCATCATTCTATTATGTTGTGACATTTAACAACATATACATAAGGACATGCATTCTCTCCAGTATTTATCTTGATTTTTATATGCAAACTTGATAAAAACATGTGTTTTTATGATTATTATATCTTATTTACATGATTTACGAGTGTATTTGACTTATTAATATTAAGTGATATGTGTCTGTATTTTATGCAAATTATGCAAGTTTCCTATATGTTTTTGGTAGATAAATATCGCAAGTGTTTCATGGGAGATGTTACAGCAGAACACAAGCCAAATGTCAAGTACGGATGAACTAGTCACGTGAAGAGTTCATTGAGAATTCGTGTGGAAGTGTGTTGCAGAAAGGTTCTACAAAATACATCTACAAAAGGTGTTATGAAAACACCTACAGAAAGGTGTTACAGAAAGTACGTACTGAAAAGGTCTACCGAAAGAACGTTGACCAAATAATTTATCTGATGCATTGGAATCCCACGACCAAGGATAGCGTAGTAGTATCATGTAGATTATACAATCAACATAATTGTTAATGTGGTGGCATTAATATTTGGCATATGATTTAATCCATGTTGTATAATTTGTAATGTGACATTAAAAATATATTTTTTTAAAGTTGTTAAGTTGTCAAGATTCGAACGAAACCTTAATTTGTATTTTCTTTGTATTTTCTTTGAGAATAGGACAAATAGTTATTGTACCCTATTAGCAAGTTATTCAAATTTAGGATATTCATTATGTACACTTATCAAATATGCCACTTGGATAATTTTGATTGTAATAAGTCCAAGGGTAGTTGTTAGTGTGTCTTAATTATAACATATCTTTGCTATGAAATATTAGAATTCAAATATTCGAGCATTTGAACTGTAACATATGGTAGAAGATAATTTTATTGTAAAATGTCCAAGTGACATTATAAAATACAAGGTAGAGACCTTTGAAAAGGTCTAATGGTCTATTGTATACATTTTTACAAGTTGCTATTCTAAAGGTTTGACGTTCGAAGAAGTATGTCCGCATAGTCTATACGCATGAAGAATTAAAGTTCATAAATAAAGCAATATTTTCTTCCATGATTTCAGCAATGGTATTTTGTATCTTTGCATGATTTATTTATCTTTGTAAACTTTATGTTACTTTCTTGCATCAATGAATTAAATAGCATTAGATTAGTAGAATGAAACATTAGTTACTTAAATAAATTATAATGGAGGAGAAGATAATTACACTATCTTCTATGAGGTAGGGTCCACTCCGAATAGTCAGTCCCTTGCTCTTTGTCTCCTAAAATAGAGTAGAATTAGTTAGTAAGTAGAATTAGTCTTAGACTATAAGATAAATTATTATAAAATAAATCAACTAGTTAAAATCATAAATGCATTATTAGATTGCACATGGATCCACAACACCTAGAATTAGTCTACATCATAATTGCACTTTTAATATTCCATTTTTTCTTTCATTCTATTTTTTGTAATTTTCATTTCTTGCAACCAAAACTAAGAAAATACAATCAAGTCAAATATTAATGATTATGGAATAATCTATACGGGATTTACTGTTCTTTAAATCACTTAACCTGGATTGAAAAATTTAATATATGAGATATAACTAGACATTATGTTTACAAAATTTGGTGCCCCTAGTAGGGAAGCAATATATGATGATGTTATCTATCTTCCTTGGTTCATAGAGATTTAGCATGATGATTTGATGGTGATAGAGGGGGAAAAGAAGAAGAAAAACACTAGGGTCATTAGGGCCATGAATGATTGTGCCATACATTATTTAACCTAATTAAGGAAAAATAAGAGGAAGAACATTATATGAGAGAGAAGGGGTTTTGATGAGAAGTGAGAGAATAATTGATAGGTGCAAAAATTTATGGTATTGAAAGAGTTTACTAGCATCAGGTACCCAATGCAAATGAATCTTGTTTTTAACTAGGATCATCACAACATCAGTGTGGACCTACTGACTCGATGGTATGAAATAGGTAAACTCAATCAACCATAAAATCAAACACATATGTTTAAATAGGTATAATATTCAAGTAGTCATGCATACAAGAAACCATACAATTAGTCATATGAGCAAGTATATCATGTAGATTCAAGCATGATGTAATTTAAGATGAATTATATTGGTTGGATATTTTTAGTTCTTTGCCATCAAGCATGGCCAAGTGATAGGCTCCTGATACAAATTAAGCGATGATTATGAACGGGCCTAACTAGTTGGGCTCAAATTTACCTATAAGTTTGGTATTGATATTAGTGTTATTTTGATTCTCTTTGAGTACTAGAAAATTAACTTCAAAGTATCTAGGTTGCATATTCTTATAGTAGGCACGTCTAAGCCTAGGGATACGCTCATAGGTGCTCTAGGGCATGGATTCATTTTCATCTAAAATCTCTAGTTGGTTGAGGTGACCAAGATGATAATCATATTTGATAGAGGATTCTTGAAGTAAAACTCACAAAGAAGGAGTCTTGTTTTCAAAGGGAAAAACAACCTTAGTTCCATAGACCAAGGCATAGGACATTGTACCAATAGGAGTAAGGTAAGCCCATAAAGTAAGGTAAAGTTGTAAATGGTAGTCATGATAAATATTATTGACTATTTTATTAGTTTCTTGTTGGATGCTTCTACCTGATCATTTACTTGAGGGTAGTAGGGTGCAAACTCAAATTGTGTCTCCCTTTTTTGTGATAGGGATAACATTGTAGATCCAATTGGAGTAGTCAATATATTTGATAAAATTGACATCTAGGAGCTTTTGGAGCTCATATTTGACGGAAAGGATGACCTTAGGATGCATTTTCCTTAATTTTTGTTTAATAGGTTTTACATCTAGTCATACAACGAGGTGATTGACAATCAAAGAAGGGGTCGAGTCTCAAAATATCTATGTATGTTTGAGAAAAAATATTGCTAGGCTCTTTTAATGTATTTTATGCACTCCTCAAGACCTTGCCAAGTTTCAATATTTGAGGATTATCCTTTGTGCCAATGTTAATATCAATGGTTTCCTTTATTAAGATATGGGATTCATCCTCAAATTGAGGAGGAGCGAGTAAGACCCCAAATATTTTGAGATCAATTTTACTTAAAGTTAATTATTCTAGATCAGGTTATTATGAGAAAGTGAGATTAAATATTTGGATGAGAGATACCCCAACACAAGAATATTCTTGGTCAGAAGGACTATAAAATATATCTTCTTCCTCAAATTTGTTCTTATTGATTATTAGCTTAGGATGAACCACAATCAAGATATTGACATTGGTAAAGCATGTAAATCGACAAGGACCTAAAATCTAAGGACAACAAGGATGAGTTATGGCCAATCTAAATGCAATGCTTCAAATGAAGATATAATCACAAGTATAGCTAGAGAATAACTCCTAACTAGGCTTCAAGTTGAGGTACAATCTAATTCAAGTGCAATCATTCTGAATAAGTATACAACATCTGAATTGTAAGCCCTCTAAGGCATAGAGAAAACAAACTTTAAGTAAGTCAAAGTTGAACAAGAATGTAAGCAACTTCCAATATGGCTTATTTTCATTTAAACATTTGTAGTAAAAACTAGTGGTATATGCAAGGTTATATCTATATTTGTGTGTATGTGTATTATAATCTAACCTTATTGGCCAACTTTGATGAATGATTATGTAAGCTTACAGTTAATCTTGTGTAATCCTATGAGTTATATCAATGTATTAACCCATCAGGGGATTGGCTAAACCACATGGATGCTTAACCTTAACTAAATACCAATTAAAGGTTTATTAACTTAACATTAAGCCTTATGTCAAATTGGTTAATGTAATTGTAGTTGTAATTTGGTGATTATGTTTTTACTATAGATAACACCACCCACTGATCCATTACACTAGTATGTATCATGAAATTCTTATGTGATCTATTATAAGGGGTGTCCCCTTTAGGCACCCACCCCTATTATTTTTTCCTTCTTGATATTTCTATATTTCTTAAATCCCTTGTGTATGTTTGTGGTGAATGGTATGCTTCATGTGATTACTCAAAAATATTATGAAATCCAACATGGTATCAAAGTTGGAATGGAGAAACTTAACTCAACTATGAAAAGAGATAATTTCTAAAGTAGTTTTTGAAGAAGATCTTGTTAGGTAGTTTTTAAGGTTTATTTAAAAAATCCTAGTGGTAACATGGATTGCATTGATATCTTTTGTGACAATGATTTATTGGATCAAGATAAATCATCACTAATAGGTCCACCATGTTTCACTCTTTTGACATTCAATGCATTCTAGTAATTTCTTATTTTTTATGGATGATTTCAATGATGTCTTTAAGAAGCAATTTTTAACGAATTTTCTGGATTGAATTATTTTAATGGTTTTCCACAAACCTTATTCTTATTTTATAGATTTCCCTCTCTACTTTAGATTTTTTGTTTTGGAATCAATGTAATACAGATGAGAGTGTAATTAGCATGGTTTTCAAAGACTAAGAAGAAGAGTTTTAAAAAATGGGAGATCATTTGTAGTTGTTGGATAAGACTTGGGTAGGTATTAGTGTACAATAAATACCTCCAAGCCACTTGACAGGTTGTTTGAATAATCTAACAAAAGGGTTGTGTTTCAAAAAAGGGATATATAGGGAAAATCATAGTATATATGGATAAATTGTTAGTATTTTTCAATTCTTTATAAAATGTTAGGGGGCCCTAGTTCAACTCTTTTGATGATTTCACTATTTTAACACCTATTTTTGCATCTAAAAAAATTAGCATTTTTACTCCAAAATTTAAAAAATTGAATTCAAACTTAATATTAAATTGAATATTACTTGAATTGGTAAAAATATCATGCAAGGGCATGAGCAATAAAGTGTGGTACCCTTTGGTACCTTGGATACAATGATGTATATGAATTAATAGGGTAGTGTTGTTTTCTATGCATGTTTCATACCACAACAATAAGGCATAGGGGTTCTAATCTTGAAGCCTCGATTCTAAATCGTGCTTACATTTTTCTTTTTGGATGGCTAGGGTATATAACATTAAGGATTTCTTCCAATTAGATGGATCAAGCATTGGAATATTAATAATGTTTTTAGCATATGGACACTATTGAGAGAGGCAACAATGATAAGACTTCATTTTTTAAATAAGTAGACATCTACCAAACTACTAGTAGCTATGTTCCAAAGATCATTAGTCCTTTCCATTTTCATAGTAGACCATATTGTAATGGTGTACAAGCCCCATACCTAGTCCATTTATTGATAGTAGTTCCCCTGTTGAATCATCCTAGCTTGATTCTATAAGATGCTTGCACAATGATTCATGCATTGGAGTTAATTTATGTATATAGGGAATCATCCTCATTGATGAGGAGGCAAAAATAACTCTAGTAGTGTACAAGTTCAAATCCCAAGCATTATTTTTTGAATAAAACACATATGAGAATGGTGTTATGGATATGAGTAGTAGTAAGGCTCTATCACCTAGGGATATTTTCTAAGGTATTCTTACCATCTAGTAGTCACATTGATACGTTGGTGAGTGCAAGGGAAGTAAGTCCTTTTCCTTGAAGATGGTGCAATTTCAAAGCTATGCCCATCCATTTCTAAAAACATTAATACTTAGGCATGGAATCTGGATATATTTGGTTGATCATTTATTTCATGTTTATTTGATGGTCGATGACATAGCGGTTTTAGTGTTTGATGTCAATTTAATATTTGTAGTATCAAGGTTTAAATCCCTATTATGGTTAGTTCAAGAAAACCATATTCTTGGTGGAGTTTATTCAATAAGTGATATCTAGTTGGTAAGAGCACTTGAATGACATGTAATGTAATAATGTAATATCATTGTGAGTAAATATTTTATGTAATGTAATAATGTATAAGAAATGCGCAAGTGTTATGTGAACAAGTGTGTAAGTGTTATGTGTGTATATGTGCATAAGTGTCTTATATGTAAGTGTGCACATGTATTCTTAGATTAGGAAGTGACATACAAGATAGAGTCATATGTATGCAAGTGTCAAATAGATAAGCCAAGAGTCATGAGACTTGGAATAATAAAATAAAGAGTCAAGTAACCAAAGAGTCATCCTACAATGGCTATATATTACTCCATAGCCTACATTGTCTATATCATCTACATAGCCTACATAGTCTACATTGTCTACATAGTGAGCATAGAAAGCATTGTTATTGTATGAGAGTTTTATGATACATTTGTAATAGAAAGAGGAGTAATAAATATTGCATACATTTGAGCAACTAATATTGTAAGTTATGCTACATGCTTTGTACATATATGATTCAAGCTATTACATTCATATTTTTGCTTATTATTGAATGTTAGTTGATATACTATAAATCTTTGATTCACATATTAGTTACGTCATATTATTCTTAGTTATATTATTATCTTGATCTTACAATATTGCAACTATCATATATTTGATCATGTGAGTTTACATTAATATTAAGGCTTCAAAATCCATCAACTTCTTTACATATTATCAATTTGATATTTGTATGAATGAACCTTTTGGTCTTAATTGCATGTTTTCTTTGATAAATAGGTTTTGTGCATGTATGATTAACCAAAATTAAAATTTGTAGTAGCATTATATTCTTTTTTCATTCTTCCATTTTTATCCATGTTATGCACATTAACTATCTGATTTTTGCAAGGGAGAAATGTGCACGCCTCTAATTGCACTAGTGGACGAGGGACTCCACTACTTGCACATATAGAAAGTGCATGCCACCTCATTTTTATAGAATTTAATGTGGCATAAGTTTCTCATATTTCAAGGGTGTCCACATGTCATCCTTTAGACTATGATTTTAATAATGATATATACCACACACATTGGAAAAGTTATATATCTCCCTCTACACTTCATGACTTTTATTTTTTAGAACAACCCCAAAAAGGTGAAAAAAGAAAAGAAAATAAAGTTGCAAAGTTTCAAACTTAGAAACAATAGAAATTTAGTCAACTCTCAAAGAAGACATTGGCATATTAAATGCTATATATGAACTACCAGAAACCTACTAGAGATTGGATAATCGATCAAAATACCATTCCATTGTCATATATGTAAAGGAAAACCAAAAACCACCACATTGTAATGTGAGTCTCATATCATGCTTTAAGGGTGCATGATATGATTTTATGTAATACTTTATTTAGATTTAGTCAAAAGCACAAAGACACTGACTTGAACAATATTATTCCTATATAATTTCCAAAGGCTTTTAAATTCATTGAGTTTTATCTTGGTTGATTTGATTATATGGTTTGTGATGAAATTATGTTCTCAATAAAGATGACTAACTTAATTTCATGTTATCAATTTTTTTCGTAGTAGTTCATACACTGCTTGCCATCATTTCATCTATTTTGGATGTTCATTTTCATTATGATGAAACTAATATTGAAAGGTTTATTTTTATTAAGTAGAATATGTATTTTAATCTCTTGTTAAAATATTATTCATGATTTAGTATGATTAAATAATATAATCTAAATTTTATAATTTTATTTTTTTAGGAAAATATTTTCAACAACAATATCTCGATTGGGTCGATTGTGAGATGAAGATTTAATTTTTTGCAAAGACTATCAATGGAGGGAGAGGAGCTGACCCCCCAATACCACCCGATTTTGAAATTTAAGGAGGTGGTTACGGGTTCTTCATCATTTAGCCCTAATAAAGTTGGTAAAGTGTATGATTCCCTAAAGAAGGCTTGGGTTGGTGTGATGGGTTCAATGTTAGTGGGTGGTGTTGAAAAGGTGAACAATTGCCTTTATCATAAGGAGGAGCAACCCTGAATTTAGGTGCAACATGAAATGGTGGAAAATGAGGTAATTTTCTTACAATACAAGGTTCTTATTTACAAATTCATTAGAATTAGGGAAGACCTAAGAAGGATTGAGAGATGGAAATTGTGATACTAGAAAACTAGAGGTAAGTATGACATTACTTTTTCTGCAAATGGGTATTTTTTAGTTATTTTTGATAAGGAGGAGGATAAAAATAAAAATTTTGAGGGTGACCCTTATTTCATGGGCCAAGAGGGGCTATACATGAAACTGTGGCACGTAGAGTTTAATATGATAGAGGAACTACCTTCAGTTGTCCCAGTGTGGACCAGATTTCATTGTTTACCTTTGGAGCTTTAGAAGGAGAATATTTTTAGAGATATTGGTGAGGCCATAGGGACCTTTGTTTTGGTCTCTGATTTTATGAAGAAAAGGAAGTTTACTAATTATGCTAGGATTTGTGTGGAGTTGGATATATCTAGTCCTCTATTGGATTCTATTGACATCCAAATTGGGGAGGTGGTACAAGTTTCATCTCTTGACTATGAGGTAATCCCCTTTAGGTACATACGTTATCATATTTATGGTCACTTATCAAAGGACTGCCCCAAGAATACTGAGATGAAGTAGAAATATGAAGAGCCCCATTAAGGGCAAGGTGTGAAAGCGGGGAAGGAGGATGGTTTTCATGTGGTAATAAACAAGAAAATATCGAAGGTTGGTGGAAAGAAGAGTAAGGAGATTTTGGAAGTTCCTTTCAAAAATTAGTTTGATATCTTGGGATCTAGGTCTAGTGAGGTGGATGTGGATGTTGTGTGGGGGAGATTTCCCCTCTCATGAGCATGTTGTTCAAGATGATTTGGTATTTTTCCCTTGTAGCAGGGGTGAGATCTCATTAGATATGTGCAATCTAAAAAAATTTGGAACTCGAAAGGGGCTGGCTAGGCCCTTGGAGGATTTGATTCTAGTGAAGGCCAGGGTTGTAGTTGAGTATGATACAGAGAGGGAGGAAACAACTATTTAGGTTGAGAGGGATGAGAAGAGAGGAACAAGAAGTAATCCCTTAGGGATTACATCAAGTGCACCGAGGAAGCATTGAGGAGGGAAACAACATGCAACTAGAAGAAAATTGGAAAAGGACAAGTGATATAAGGAAGGGGAGCATCTGGTGGAAGCGGAGATTATGCAAACTATTAATTCACATTTCAAATTTTCTCCAAATGAAGATTATTTCATGGAATGTTAGGGACTTGGGGGTAAAACCTAAGCATAATGTTATAAAATATTTTATTAGATAGTATACAAGGAAAATACACTGATGGTTTGTCTTATTCAATTCCGAGAAGTCCTCCTTTAATATGTCATTCAGTGTTTAGGTGCAACAATGCTTTTTTATGCAATTTTTGTTTATGCTCTAATTGGGCATTTAGCCTCCATGGGATTATAGGCATGTATATTTGGAGGTAATTCTAGGTTGTGGACCATGTATGGAAGGCCTTGTGACTATGTAATCTAGTTTTTTATTAAAAAATTTAATCTTTTTTCGTTGAAAAAAAATATCTCGATTGGGTCAAAAATGATGGAAAACAATTAAACATTACAAAAACATTTCAAGGAAGATAAAATATTGGAAAACTAATTATGTTTGAGATTTGCAGGGATATATATGTGGAAGTAGACATCAATGAATATGTTGATAACCAAAGCTATTTTTGGAGGCTCTTTACCAAAAATACCTAAAATGTCAAGCTCTAAAATATTGGGGAAACTTGAATGGAAAATGAGATAAAAATTTGGGTATCCTATTAAAAATGCTTTTGGGTAGTTAAGAATGAATTATTGAGTCTTATTAAGGTAATATGATACAACACAATTTTTGTATGATAAATTATCAAATTTGTTAATAGAGATAAACCAACTAAATTCAAATATGATTGGTTTTGGTTTAGATGGAATAACATGTATGAGCAGTGTCAAAGAGGGAGTGGCAACTAAACTATCCTATGACATATCATATTTGATAGTAGTTCATTGTGTGGCACATAGAAAATCTTTAGCAACTATAGAAGCTACAAATAATTTTCTAAAATTTATCTTTGTTGAAAACCTTACCGATAAGACTTATGCATGGTTTGAAAAAATAACAAAGAGGAAGTTGAGAGGATTAATGGAAGCATTTGATATTAGGTCGATTTTAAATTCTTCAAACACATCATGTATGTTAGCTATCTAGAGGATAAGCATTGAAAACAATGATGGGAATTATGTCAACATTGTTAAATAAATAACAACTTGAAGACCCAAATTTGTATGGTATAACTATTATGTTTCAAGTTTAGTTTTGAATACATCTACTTGCATTTGTGTTGGTTGAACTGAACAAGCTAAATCAAAATTTTGAAAAATATAATATTGATATGGTCTTTATTGGCACTCACATAGATGTGGCCATTGACATCTTATAAAAACAAATCTTGAGGGAGCCTTTTGGTATATATGCTTGACACATATCTTCAAGTGAAGGTACTATTGAATTTGTAGATGATACAAGTGCACTTCATGTACATGTACGCAAAGTTGAATCCTTGCCAAATGCATTAGGGGTTGAATCATAAATGGATAACAATGCATTGGAAAGAGCATTTGTTGAAAGAATAATAAGAAATCTTAATGATAGATTTATGGATTTATTGATATTTAAAGCGAAAAAATTCTTTAGTCCTAAATATTATTATGAAGAAGAATATCAAAGGGATGTTCAAATAAAGAGGTGGATCATGTGATTATGTGAGAAATTTAATGTTCAAGGTACATCAAACATTATTATGATAAAAAAATATGAATTTGAAGTAGAAAGGTTCATAGACTTTGTTCAAGGCTTATTAAAAAAAACATAATGGAAGCATAAAAAAAATATGGTCAAGAGTTGGAATGGATTAATGCATATCTAAACTTAATGTGATTATGACAAATTGTCCTTGTTATTCTAGCTAAATTTTTAGCTTTTTGAGTATATTAACTCACAAAAATCTCTATCTAGGATCTAAATATAAATCAAATCAATGCTACCAAGAAAATAAACAATGAAATTATAGCAACATATTACAAGTAATATTTCACAAAATTTAACTCAGATGAACACAATATACAAATATTACATTAATAATACAGATTTATTATATTGGGTGGAGCTTTACCTCCAATATATCCTTTTACATGACTTTTCAGTTCTCAAAATGTTTATCTCCTCTTTCATACGAGAGATGCAACCTTTCATATTTCTCTAATAAAGATAAAGCTCTCAACTCGCCACATATCATGTGATTTTTCATACTCTCTTGACACTTTGGACTCTTTCTCATATTGCTACATACATTATAGAAAATATAAATCATATATAAAACTAATATTGCAAAAGGGTCAAATAATGTAATATCTTCAACACCCCATCATATTACATTATTTGGTGGAAAGGCTATTTGCCTTCATTCTATAATTCTTCCTTATATTCATTCTTCAAATCTTTCATGGTTGGATACTATTATCTATGTCTACCTCTAGAACAATGAATTTGAGTTGTCTCTAGATCTCTGTCTCTGGATCACTACCACTGGTTCTGCCTTTAGGTCACTACCTCTAGGTCTCTACCTCTAGGTATATGCCTCTAGGTCACTTACACTAAATAACTACCTCTGGAACTTTACCTCTAGGTCACCTCTAGATAATCATTATCTTTGGTTCATTCACTATAAAATCATCATATCTGTAGGATCATCACTATAGATGCTTTCTCTATAAGCCATCTTCCAAGCTATGCTTGGGTCTTCTTTCTCTCTATCTACTATGGGACCTCTTTCCATGGGTCTCCTTAATCTGCTTTTCAATTTCTTATAGACTACCTTCTATTCCAAATATATTCTTGGAATAGGTAAACTCAATCTATCTTATACTTTTCCTGAATTGATTCTTTCTCAAAATTTTGAAACTTATTATTCACTAGTTATTCTTCAACCTAGTGGTATTAATCCTTATCTTCACTAGTTTTTCTTCAATCTAGTGGTAATACTTATATTTTACAACTTTCAAGTTTTGTGCAAGCAAACTTTGATTATACTTGGTTTCCTTCTATAGAAACCATACAACATTCCTTTCATTTCATCCCATTCATTCATGTTTATCCATCCATAATCTACTTTTACTCTATACTCTTTATTTTCTTTCTGTAGACAAACCATTTGTGAATTATTATGTCCTCCATAAATTCTACAACTATGGAGATTCCAACATCTCTCTATATTATGTCCATGTCTACCACAATGACTACATTTGTTTTGTATTACAAAGATTACTTTTTCCATTTTGTCTTTCATTGTTATTAATTTTATCATTCCCTGTTATAGATTTGATGTTACTATTTTCTATCACAAACTTAGTTCTTGATTCCTTGCTATTCGTTTGTCCTATATATCCAAGACCTTCATGTTTTAGTGTTATTTCCAATACAATTGGTTCTTTCATTCCTTGTTCATGTTTACCTAAAGTTGTATCTTTATGTTCCATTTTCTTCAACTTTGAACCAAATCCTTTAGTATGCTTTTCAAAATGACCAATACAATCATTAGACTGGTATTTATCAATATCAACATAGCTATGAGCATCACTACCTCTATCATCATTTGAACTCATATCAACATCAATTCTTATAGCATTAGCCTTTTTTGAATAATCATGAATTGTATTCAAATCACTTGTATCACATATAACATCTATTTTTGTAACAAGTTCTATCTTTGTCATGAATTTTAAATCACTAGTGTCATCACAATATTTCCTTTCATTTTGAAAAGAATCATAATTTGCATTTTTTTTTTTTGTTGAAGATCACTAGTATCACAACATGCATCTATCATCAATGGTTTTAATTCTATAGGATCACAACATGAATCTATCATCATGGGCCTTAAGTCATTTGTATCACAAGAAGCATCTTTCATCACTAATTTATTCCCTACTTCTTCAACATTTTCTTGTTTTCTCATCTTGCCTTTGATAACTTCATTAGAAAGTAATACTATTTTCATTATTATTCCTATATCATTAGGTAATGTGAAAATATTTTTAGAGTCTTCAATTGCTTCTTCAAGCTTTGAATTTAGATAATTTTGAAGCATTAAAAAATTTTCATCTTTGGCTTCTCCCATGATTGTTTGTAAGATTTTATTTTCCTTCATTGATATATCCTTTTGTCCTTCAATTTTTGGTATCATGTATTTGATAAAACATTTCAAATTTTGCAACATTTCCTTAGCTTCTTCTAATGGGTCATCTTCAATGTATATTGGTTTTTCTTGAAGACATCGGTTTTCTATTTCAATGATTTTTGGTTTTTGAATTTTTGTGTTTTGATAATGTGTTTTATTTTTCATTTAATTTTTTTTTGCTATGTTCCTTTGAAGTTGACTACCTTAGAACTCCCTAGTTTATGAATAAAATATCAAAAATAATTTTGATGAAATCTTCAATTTCTAGAATTTTGATTTGAATCCCTTATGTCTACCTAGTGTTAAATGAAAAAATAACTTTTGACAAAATTTTCAACTTCTAATATTTATGTTGAATGATTTTTAACTCCCAAATTATGAATTTAGAGGTTTTGTAAAATATATTTGCAAATTTAGTAATCCTAATTTGATGTTGAAATCCTTATTTCTCCAGAATAGAATATTTTGCAAATATTTCAAATTGCTTTACAAAATTAAATAAATTAATTACAAAACTTGTAATTAATTTCCAAAAACTCTTCAAAAATATTTCAAACCTTTTCAAATCCTTCCAAAAATATCTAATAAAGTTTCTAAGGTATTAAATTTTTAGTTTGAAGCCTTGTCTCTCCAATGATTATATTAATCTAGATTCAATTAGATCAATTCTCCAAAACCTTAGACCAAATAATAATTTTCAACCTTATGCCTCCTAAATAAATCAAATTTGATTTGAATTATCTTTACCTCCCAAGGTGGTGCACAAAAACTTCGGTCAAGATGTTTGAAATTCCTTAAAAAAATGCGTTGCCTTCTTTCGACTACATTCTAACTTCTTCCTCGTTGCTTGGTGAATGGAGTAATAGATGCTTTATCACTCAAACATATTGCAACGCAAACTTCCACTTGGCACTATCCTTGATTAACTTGGATGTTTCACTGTCTAAGATATGCCTTTTTAGAATCATTTTTCACTCCAAAAATCACACTGCTAATGAAACACTTCAACTCCTCAACATGGCAATCAAAATGTTCTCACTCCTGAGGCATTCAAATGTTCTATTTCCTGCGTGCTCTAGAATATTGGTGTCTTCAAATTTTGTATTGAAACTTGGCACTTTTCACTTGCTCAATTAGAAAATATTTTGGGATGCTCTAGAATTAGGTTTTCTTTGAATTTACAATGATTTTTTCTCCCTTTGAAATGCTCTCAATGTTCTATTCACCTCCTTCTTGCACTTATTGCTTGCTATAAATGACCAGATATGCTTGGATTTATATCTCCTCAATGGTGCTACGTATTCACTCCAAAATAACACCCTTTCTTTGATGCTTTTTCTCCTTTCCAATGCCCTTTCAACTTGCTCGAATAACATTGTTCGATGGTGCTTACGCTCACTTTTGTGACATCTCAAATTCTCCAGAATGAATTTATCTCATTTGATGCTTAAGCTCTCTCTCCAATGGTGTTTGGAATTTTCTTGGAGAATGTTTAATTCTTCAGCGTTCTTGTCTCCTTTCAGTGGCCCTTCAACTTTATTTTGAATGACATCCTTCTTGACGCTCTACCTTCCTCTTCCTAATGGTGTTTGATATATGTTTGGAGAGCTCTCTTGATGCTTCAGCTCTCTTATTCAATGTTGCTTCCTCCTAGCTCATATGACACTCTTCCTTAGAACTTTGGCTTTCTTTTCTACGTTCCTCCTTGCTTGTTTTGCTTGTCTTTGACTACACTTCTCTTTACTCCATACTTGACTCTTATTTTTAGCTTTATTCTTCTCTCTCTATATTTTTTTGCAGTTTTGTGCAAGTTTAATGGTGATAATGATGTCTCAAATTTTAGCTTCAAAAACTAAGACTCTAATGCCTCCTTTTGTTGCTTTCAATGTTGGTAATGGTGCTTACAAACCTTCTTATAAATATATCTTTTTGAATGCTTATACAAGATACACATAAACACTAATTTGTAGTCCTCTTTTTAAATTTCTATCTTGCTTGTTGTCCTTCTTGCTGTCTAAACTCACTAAAAATTATAGCTATCTTCTTCTTATTCTAATGCTACCCAAATTTCTTAAAATTTGCAGCTCTAATTGTTTCCCAAAAATCTACCTTGTTCTCAAGCTACTTTGCTTAAGATTGAAACACATTTCCTTTTATGCTATCCTTCAACTTTGTTTGCTAGACATGTCGTTGGATGGCGATGATTGTCCCAATACCTTCATTCAAACTTTATATAGCTCTAATACCACTATTAGCTTTTTGAATAGATTAACTCATAGAAAGCTTTATCCAGGATCTAAAGATAAATCAAATCAATGCTACTAAAAAACTCAACAATGAAATTACAACAACATATTATAGGCAATTTCTCACACAGTATAACTCAAATGAACACAATATACAAAAATTACATTAATGATACAGATTGATTACATTGGGTGGAGCTTTACCTCCAATATATCCTTTTACATGACTTTTCAGTTCTCAAACTATTGCTCTCCTCTTTCATATGGGAGATGCAACCTTTCATATTCCTCTAATAAAGACAAAGCTCTCAACTTGCCACATATTATGTGACTCTTCATACGTTCTTGACACTTTTAACTATTTCTCATATTGCCACATACATTAAATAAAATATAAATCATCTATCAAACTAATATTTCAAGGAGGGAAAATAATGTAATATCTCCAACATAAATATTATAACTTGTGAAAATGAATAGCGTATAAAATGATGATAGGTCTTAGACTTTCCTTGGACACTTTAGATACTCTAATATTGTTATTTAAAGTGATATTTGTGTATGTATTAGATCAAGTAAAATGGAGATGTAATTTATAAACCATGAAAATAAATAAAAAGTTTAAATAATGAAATAAAAATAAATAACTAAAGCTTTTGCATTTTTATTATTTAATAGAAAAACATCATTTATATTATAACTTTCAAATATTATTACAATTTTATGTTAAAACCATCTTCATTAATTTTCTTTTCAAATTAAAGAAAAAACTAATTTAAAATGTGTACTATAACCCCATGAAATTTTATGCCGCCCTTTAAATTTAATCCTTGTTGCTAAGATTTTGTGGAGCTCAATAAATTGTTTTGTAGTATATATACAGAGAGAGGTAAGCAATTCACAATTACAATCACTTGCTCTTTATAGAAGCTAATATCCAATTTTCAATTGATAAATACATAGTTATGAAGATGTAATATTATTTTATGGTTTGTTTAAATATTATTGTAGCATGATTACTATCTAATACAAGAGGAGTTGTTTTATGTAACTAATTAAAAAAATGGTATATGCTTTGTCTATGTGGTTGAAGACCAAATAGTACGTGCTTTATTGATGGGTTTAAAATCTAACTCTTTATTGATGGGTTTAAAATCTAACTCTGATTATGATGCAACACAAGTGGATTTGTTTCACTTTCATATAACTGATTAAAAAAAGTAGTATGTGCTTTGTATGTGGGTTTGAAATCTAACTCTGATTTAATAAGTCATTTCAATTTCATATAATTAATTAAAAAAAAGTAGTATGTGCTTTGTAGTTCAAAGTATAATTTATGAAAGTGTTTATCTTTCAAGGAGGATATTTGAATTCAATTTCCATGGGTATCACGATAATATGATTTGTTATAATATTATTATGTAATTTTTTGAAGTATTATAATTATACAATCATAATATAATATAAGCAAAAATTTATTCTATCTTATATAATTGATTTTTTTTGTTATAGAAAAAAGGGTTGTACTCAAGTCCCCCACCTTTGATAAATCACAACTCCCTCCTTTATAGCTTGAGGGTTTACAAACAAATTCAATTCTCATCTCAATTGAGTTGCCATAGCTAGATACCTACATATTTTTCATAAAAAGTCTAAACTTTTGATTTCTATTTTCTAAATATTTAATTTTCTTTGTAAATACAAATATTCCAAAATTTTGCATCTTTCTTCTTAACGTTTTCTTGTAGCAACCTTCATAATACCAAAACTACATCTCTATTGTTTACACATTGCATCTTAGTAGAGTAATATTTCCCAAACTTTGCATTATCATTGTCTGTTTTACCAGATCTTGATTGCTAGTTTCCTTCCTAAAGCATAAGTGCAACCATAAGAATTATAATATATAGTTTATGTGAAAACACATTAATGTTATAAAATATAATAAAAATTATCAATTGAAAACATTAAATTAAACCTTAATCATTATTAGATTAAAACAATCAACATTTTCTTGTTAGCTTCAACTAAACTTACTACTTCCTCTAACCATGGAAAAGAGAATTTAAGTTCACAATCCTCTATCGAAACCCCTCTATTGGCTAAGCCTATTTGCATAAATGTTCCCTTCCCTTAACATATGTGTAAACCTAATTTTTTCAAACTCTATAGCAAGGTCTTGCATTTTCATAATGATCTCTTGTATATTCCATAGGACCCTTGTTTTCGTCAAAATAACATTTATTACTAATAGTGAATTGCCTTCCATCCATACTCTATTCCATTTAATTTATCTGTAATTTTTTAACCCTGTCAAAGCTGCCCAAGCTTCAACTTCATTATTTTTCTTAAAATCACTATTGAAAGCATAATGTGATAAAATATCACCCTTATTATTTCTAATTATTCCTCCTCCTCCTGTTGGTCTTGGATTTCCTTTAGATGTTCCTTGAAAATTCAAATTGACCAACTCCACTTCTAGTGGTTTCCACTTTATATTCTTTGACTTCCTTTTGTTTCTTTTGTACCCAACGTCATAATTCCACTTGATGAATTGACTCCATCTATCAAGGCTCTTTGCTTCAATATTAGGGATTGAGGGAGTTGATAGGGTTGATTTAGACTCCTCTATGGCTAAACAAATATTCATTTTTATTACCCCTAAATTGTTTTCCTTTCCTTTAAATATTCTTATGTTCCTTTCCATCCATATAGTCCAAAGTATTATATCTTTTGATATATCTCATATTTTCTATAATGTCTCACTTTTATAAGTGTTATGCCATTTTTTTAATCATTCTTCAATTTTGTCATTCATCACCATGCATTTTCCAAACATATTAAAAATTCATTACCATAGTTTCTATACTATTGAGTAGTGTCTCAAGAGATGGTCTATACTCTTGTTTTTACATAGATCACATTGTGATGGGCAATGAAACTTCTTTTCATTAGGTTATCCCATGATAAAAATAATTCTATGACCTACTAGACATACAAACATTTTGACTTTTGGAATGCTCGAGCTATCCCAAATATCTCTCAATATTCTTATAGTATTCCTATTTTGTTAGTGTTTTACATTATATCTACTTTTTGTTGTGTATTCTCCTGAGCTATTCAACTACCAATCAACTTATCCTTGGCTCCCATTGGAATAATCATTGTTGTTATCTTTTTGTTCAACTGCCTCTTAGCAATAATGTTCGATATACTTGTAAGAAAAGTTTCTTTCCAATTGTATCTTCCTTCCCGATCCTTGTACATAATGTTTGAAACCCTATCACCATATTTTTTTTGAAGTAATCTCATCCATGGTTTCAAAATTAGATCTATATTGAGTGGTTTTTTTATCACACAAAGTATCCATCCAAATAAAAATTTGTTTTGCAATTCCAACCACTCATATTTGACATTTAATCACTAGATCAATTGATTTTTTGAAGTTTTTTCAAAGTATAGAACCATTGGGAAGTGAGAATGCATTAAATATTAAGCTTGGGTCATTGGTCTTAACATATTTACTTAGAATAATTCTTGCCCATTGTCTTTGATTCTCTTTGTGCAATCTCTAAATTACTTTTCCCCTTAGAGCTAAGTTTGCATTCGTAAGAACTCTTAAACCGAGACCTCCCCTAGTTTTATCATCACACACCTTACTCCATTTCACCAAAGGATATTTTCTTTTATCATGTAATATTGACCATAAAAATGACCACATAATATAGATTAAACTTTTTTCTACTAATTTTAGCATAACGTACAAGAATATATAATATGTTGGAATCGCTTGTAACACGGATTTAATAATCTACAATCTTCCTAGTAATGATAATCATCTACCTTTTCATGTTGGTAGTTTATTCATAATTTTACTTATAACTATATTCCACAATTCTATCCTCATTCTCCCCTCAAATAAGGGCATCCCTAGATATGTTGCTAGTAAAATTGCCTCCTCCATTTGAAGTAACCTACATATCCCTGCTTTGATTCTAGTTGGAGTGTTTGGGAAGTAAATCTGAATTCTATCCTATTAACGTTGTACCCTAAAACTCTTTCATATTCCTTTAATAAGTTATTCAAAGCTTTGGCCTCATTTATCCTTACTCTCCCAAAAAATTCTATATCATCTACAAACTATTGATGGGTGATGTTATCGATGTTATTACTAGCCTTAAGTCAGCTTATTAACCATGTTTGTATGCCTTCCTCAAGTTCCTTCCCAATACCTTTGTCATAATAATGAACAGATATGGTGATAGAGGATTTTCCTATCTAAGACCCCTCATGGCTTTAAATGAATTTGTTACTACCCATTGACCAACATTGAATATAATACTGTAGAGAGACAAGCTTTAATCTATCTGACCTGTTTCTTTCCAAATTCAAAATTTTATAATATTGCAACAAGAAATCCCATTTAACCTTATGATATGATTTATTCATAGCAAGTTTTAAGATCATTGTTTTATCTTTTCTAGAAGTTGTTGAATGCATTATATCATGAACTATTATGATCTTGTCCAAAAATTTGTCTCCCTTTCATAAATTCTCCTTACTCTTCTGAAATGATTTTGTCGAAAAGTGGTCTTAAGCTATTTTCCATTATTTTGGATATTATCTTATATGCCATATTGTATAGACTTATGTGCCCAAATGAATCAAACAAGTCTACATCCTTCTTTTTTCGAAATTACGGTAAGATATGTTGTATTTATTTTATAAGGTATATATTGTTTTACCCTAGACTGTTCCACTACCACCAATAAAGAATCCTTCACTATTTCCTAATTATGTTGATAGAATGTTGTTGAGAGCCCATTCAAACCTAGGGATTTATATTTATCAAAAGAGAAAAAAATTGAATAAACTTCGTCCAGAGTAATAAGCTCCATCAGTTTGCTAGTCTTCATTTGCTATAATTAAAGGTACTTCTTACAGTCGTTTATCATTAAAAACTTCAGTCTCCTCGATTCCTAAAATATTCTTGTAAAAGCCTTGCCTCCTTTTTTACTTTGCTCTGGTATTGAATCCAATCCCATTCTACTAATTTAATTCTATTAATTTTGGATGTTGATCTTTGTACTATTGTTATCCTATGAAAGAACATTGTTTTTATCTCCTTTTAACCAAGTTTGTCTCAATTTTAATCTCCAAAATTTATCTTTCTTACTCAAAATATTATGATATTCACTAAGCAACTCCCTTTCCTCTAAGCTTGGATTATTGTGCTCACTTTTTTGTAAATTTGAAAGTTTTTCTTTTAGTTTTTTTTCTCAAAAATGTTTTTGAAAGTGTTCTTGTTCCATTCTTTTAATCTAGATGTCATTGATTTAATTTTTTTTGGAAGTGTATACAACCCACTATTTCTTGAAGAATTCCACATTTGTGCTATCATATCAACAAATTGAGGATGGTCTTCCCACATCTACTCATATTTAAAATATGATATTTTTTCTAATTCACTTACCACCATTTTAACTCTTATTGGCTAGTGATCAAAACTAATCCTTGTTAAGGTATTAATTTTAAAACAAGTCCCTTCATCTAGCCAATGATTTGAAAGTATGCATCAGACTAATTTTTCTCCTATCAGGTTTTGGCTTGTCCTGTTGTTGGTCCATGTATAGTTGTCCTCTTCAAACTTAGCCTCCCATAGATTATTGTTTTGAATAAAAACTAAGAAATATCTTATACTTTGGGTTATTTTTCTAATTCTCCCAAAATTTTCATCCAACTTGGTTATGGCATTAAAATATCCTATGATCATGAATTGGGTTTCTTGGTCTTTGCTTCTCATAAAGGCTTTAATACCACTCCATACTTTTGATCTTCCTAACCGAGTTGTAGGTCCATAAGCATTGATAAGGATGAAATGAATATCTACAAAGTAACATGTGACTAATGAGGCTATCCAACACCTAGTTTTACAAATGGTTTCACGGGAGGTTCTAATTGGATTCCAACATGCTAGAATTCCCATGTGTCCTCTAAGCTCTGATATGCTTTTTATTCATAGACTAAAGCCTTAAAAGAACTGTCATTTCTTCTAATATCCTTACTTATTGGTCTCCACTGTTTATTTACTTTCATCTATTTAGACCTATTTTTTGGAAGTTGAAAACCATCATCCATATCCATTTGTAAGTTTCTCTTGTTGTTTTCTACATGTTTTCGGGAATTATCTCTCAATATGCCCCACCTCATAATATCTTCTACATTTGAAAGATATGTTTTCATAATCTATGGTTTGGGTCCACAACTTACCCCCATACTTAAGAATAATTTATTCTGGTAAAAGTTTACTGATAACAATTATGACCAATATTTGAGCATAAATAGCCAAGACTCTATGTTTTGTAGTTTATGAAATCTCAAGGAATTTTCCTAAAGTGTTCCTTATTGCCTTGAAGGTATCCATTTTTTAGAATTCAATGGAAAACCTATACATCCTGACCCAAATTGGTACTAGGGGTAGATTTACATTTTTAGGAGCAAAACCTTCATACCATCAGGTATGGGAGACTCCTACTCTTCCCATAAACCAAGGGCTCGCTTCAAGATTCTATCCCTCTCCTTCATAAAATAGAAAATGGCTAGGAAGAAACTTTTGGGAAGAAAGTATAGACTCACTCCTAGATACTGCCATCTCCTATCAATATATTTACTCAAATTTGAAGCTCCTGGCTCTTAGAAGATAAAACATTTCTTGGAAAAAATTGCCCTAACATTACCCTTGTTTCGAATGGTTGTCTTCACGTAGTTGTATCTCCCTCAATATTACTTGAATTCTTTTGTATAACCATTCATGTCAAATATTTTCAATTTTTGCATAAAATAACACAAATTCTAATGATTCACAATTTCTTTCTCAACTAATATTCATAGTTATTAAAATTAAAAAACCCATAATTAATTAATCAAAAAAGTATTAACATATATTTTAATCAAATAAAGTAAATAACAAAACCATATTTAACTAATCAAAAAATTATTAATATATATTTTAATCAAAATTAAAGTAAACGTTTCGGCTCTTCTTCGAGAGGTCCAAGGTTCAAACCACGATGCTTTGGCTCTTCTTCAAGAGGTCGAAGGTTCAAACCACGACGTGGGCGAGTGTGTGAGTGTAAGCTCAACTCTCACCCTTATCAGAGGTCATGGTTAAGATAAGAATACCCAACCTTATATTGTAGGTAGTAAGGATTTCTCACACTAACCCCAATAAATAAATTATAAAAAAAATTTAAAATAAATAACAACATATAATACTGAGGATGTTCCATGGTGGAAGCAAGTGTGGAATAAATTTTCGTGGCCTAAGTGTAATTTTTACTTGTGGGTTGCCACTCGTAATCAATGTCTAACTTGGGATAACCTTCAGAAGAGAGGTATTCATGGTCCTTCCTTTTGTTTTCCAAGTGAGAATAGTGAGGAATCTGTTGGTCATTTGCTTCTTCAATGTGGTTTTGCGCGTCAACTTTGGCATTTGTGGTGGGGTGTGTGGAAACAGTCTTGTGTTCATTCTTCTTCTCTTTTGAATTTTTGGAGGAGTTTTAGAAGGCCTTTGGCTAAGGTCTTCTTTTTACAGGTTGCTTGGCATATTGGTCCCTCGTGCATTTTCTGGCAAATCTGGCTTGAAAGGAATCAGAGAGGGAGATAGTTATTTGCTTATCAAGTCTGTCAGAGATTTTTGAGAATGCTCCACGAAATTGTGTCTACCAAATGTCATATTAGTATTCATGTGGACACAGTGGAGGTCCAGATTATGCATGGTTTGGGTTTGACGGTGCCTGGTCCACATACTACTATTTCTTTTAGCATGAGGGGATTCAATAACAAAGTGAAGAGAGAGGGTAGATGTCACCCGCCTCCTAGGGGAGTTCTTAAGATTAATACTGATGGGTCTTCAAGAGGTAATCCTTGAAATGCTGGTATTGGTGGAGTGGGACGTGATTGCAGTGGTGTGGTATGTTTATTTTTCTCATGTTTTAAAGGAAGGCATACCAATAATTATATGATAATTATATGGAAGCCCTTGCTATTCTTTATGCATTAGAATAAAGATATGGTTTGGGTTGGCCTAGGATAATTTGTGAACCAGATTCTAAAATTCTCATTAATTTGTTAAATCCCTGTAATCTTACCAATGTTAATTGGAGGCTGGCCAGGGTGGTTAGGCAGATTCTCCATTTTCGTTGTCATATGGAGTTCATCGCATTTACTCATATTCCAAGGGAGTGGAATGGTGTTGCTCATTGTATGATTAAATAAGCCTCTGAATTTCAAGAAGGTTGGAATGGGCCTCTGAAAGACATATGCCTAAATGAGATAATTTTATTGTAATCTGATTCTTGGGTCTTGTATGCGTTATTTATTTCAATAAAATTTTATTTAAAAAAAAAACAATACAACATATAAATTTAAATCAAAATTTTATCAATTTTATTTCATTTAAAAATTGTCAAGTGATATGGAAGGCGTGTGGTCGGCACACAGCGAACCATTCTTTCGTGTGCCCACTGAAAGCGGCATATGCTAATTTTTGGAGGCCTCTCTGCCGAGAGCGGCCCAATATTATTCTCGAAACCCTCGGGCTACTCTGTGCTCCTTAAGTAAAGGAGGGAGGGAAATATCAAATACTAATTTTTGGAGGCCTCTCTGCCGAGAGCGGCCCAATATTATTCTCGAAACCCTCGGGCTACTCTGTCCTCCTTAAGTAAAGGAGGAAGGGAAATATAAAATGAGTTGTTTATTATTATAAAAGTATCTGGAGGACAATGCAGTTAAGGTCTTGGGTTTTATGTATGAAGATTCTGGTTCAAACAACTGTTCCTGTATTGTGGTGAATTTGTTAACCAAAGATTAGGTTTTTATAAAAAAAATCAAGTTTAAATCAAAAGATGGAGTCTGTGATTTTATTTAAAAAAAAATTATTTTTTTCTGACTAGTTAATATTATACCAAATTTTTTTTTAAGTCATTTACCTTAACCAAAGTTAATAATATATAATATTTTAATTATAATTACTAATTACTCATCTACATAATATATAATATTTTAATTATAATTACTAATTACTCATCTATGAGTTGTAGGTGAGTTGGAGAGGGTAGACAATCCTCCAAGGAGGTTCTTGGTTCAAAACTCCATCCTACCAAACTCACATTGGGTACACAAAATCCAGTTGATTATGTTGGTGCAGTTAGGGTCGGGTGGGATTCCCGAATGATTTTGATTGATTTTGATGGTATAGAACCGCTGGTCGTGGTTTCTCAGACCAAGGCCGCCTCCCAAGGGGTTTAACCATCACAACTAGGATTAATATATATATTTTTTAAACAAGTTGAAAAGTTGAGGCATATTGGAGACCACCTTTCCTATAAATTGAATTTGGGTCTCTGCTAAGAAAACCGAATACCTTCCCTACGAATTTTTTTTGGCGGGTATATTGTGGTGACTTTGTTACCAAAAGATGTCTTGATATTTTCTTGTCTCTCTTTTTGAGTTTTTTTTTTTTATGGGGAAGAGTTTTCTTTGTCCTTGTGGCTGAATTGATGTCTTTGGGTTTTTATAAGAAAATCCAAGTTTAAACCACAAGATGGAGTGTGTGATTTCATTTTAAAAAGAATTATTTTTCTGATTAGTTAATATTATACCAAAATCTTTTTTAGTCATCTACCTTAACCAAAGTTAATAATATTATAAATATTTTAATTATAATTACTAATTAAAGTTTAAAAAATTAACCATGATAATTGGGATTAATATATATTTTTTTGAAAAGGTTGAAAAGTTGAGGAATATTTTTTTTGATTAGTTAATATTTTACCAAAATCTTTTTTAGTCATCTACCTTAACCAAAGTTAATAATATCTTAAACATTTTAATTATAATTATTAATTAAGCTTTAAAAAAATTAACCATGACAACTGGGATTAATATATATTTTTTTAACAAGTTGAAAAGTTGAGGCATATTGGGGACCACCTTCCCTCTTAATTGAATTTGGGTCTATGCTAATGGGGACCACCTTCCATGTGAATTCAATTTGGATCTGTGAATTGAATTTGGGTCTCTGGTATTAACTCAAACAATTACATATTTTTAATTTATAAGAAAAAATGAAAGTTCCAAACTTACTAAATTATTAAAATACTATTATATAATAAATAATAAATAAAATAAAATATTTGTTATGTACATTAAAACTATTTTTAAAAATTAATTTTAAAAACTCGAGAATGTATATGTATGTAAGTAAATAAACTTGTTTGAAATAAAATAAAAATTAATTTAAAAAGTTTAAGGTGCCAGTCTCACCTGTCCTCGAATACATATAAAATATCTTACACAGAATTGTTTTAGCAAACCATAAGATCTTTGATAAAACAATGAGTGAGAAACGCCTACTAAAAAATGATGAGTGAGAAACGCCTACTAAAAAGAGGTTGAAGGGGATTTGGGTTCAAATCCCCACAACAATCTTGGTCTCAGATTCTTACATACTCAGATAACATACGAAAATATTTTACTTTAACATAAATTTCATATACTTAAACAACATTTTTCAATAAATCATACATAATATTATATAAATTATATTTATTATTAAAATAAAAATTAAAAAAAATATAAATTAATTATAAATATTTTATTATTATTTATTTATGTTAAATATATCATTTAATATTAATTTATTGAATAAAAACAAAGTCAATAGTCTAAATTATCAATCAACTTATACTTTTAATAAACACAATTTTAAAATAATAAATTTATTATAATATTTAATATAATAATATTATTTTATTTATTTTTTATAAATATAAATTAAATTAAACAAATTGCAATGGATTATTCACAGATAAGATAATATCTCCTATTCTATATTTTATGCAACTTCATTATAATAATTTCAAAATAATTATTAAATCATAAGCTTAAAAGAGAGGGATAATAATGGAAAAGTTTTAGACTAATTTCAATTGAATAAAACACTCAGAATGAAGAGGAAAAGACATAATTTTTTATGCAAATGTTAGTAAAGCATAGCATAGGAATATTGAAAAAAATACTATTCAAGAACCCAATAGTTCAGTGAACAGAAGGATTTTGTGAGCTTCATAGCGTTGGTCTGCATTTCCTCCATGTGAAATGAGATTCAGGTAGCCTGAGAGATACAGGAAGGTCCAATAATCAGAACTTATTACAGATATTCAAGTGTTCAAATTCAAGAATTGACATTGAATTATAAGAAGCAAATTTTAAATTCTACATGGGACCAAATAAATTCATATGATGAAATCCTAAGTCAGAATTTGGGACAAGCAGGCGTTTTATCCACTAAAACAGGTACCCTGCAGTCTGGAGATAGGAAGTGCAGTTAACCAAAACCAAAAACAAAGAGCAGAGCTGCAAGCAAGGATCCAATTGCTTCTGAGCATTTGAGAAGATGAAGTCCCAAAGTTTAGAAATTGTGAAACTGTATGATTGCCTGCATAAGAATGATTGAAAATGTAGTTTCCTCTTGAGAGGCGAGGAAGAAGAATGATGGCAATGTTCAGAAAAACAAAACGATAAAGAGGGGTAAAAGAATAAAAAATAAAATAAAATGTATGCTTTCATGGCAGAAGCCAGTGTGTAGAACAAAGTACATGTGAAGAAACAACAGAATAAGGAAAGGCTCTGATATCTTGGAAGCATGTCATATTTAGGGTCTATGTTAAGCTCTTATTATGTGGGGTCTCTGTAAGTTTGTTCTCTCAGATAGTTTTGACACTACAATGCAAATGGCATTTAGTCATATCTGGGAATGCAAAAGATGTCTTGCACCTAGAATTAAAGATGAAGTTGTGCACAATCAGCAATTTGCATTTTCAATTTGTACTACCATACAAAGCCAACACTTTGAATGATTTGTGAATGACAGTAATGGTGTGATAGGCCACATAAAGTTGTGTTTTGAGATTCTGGATAGATGATAGGTCACAAAAAAAATTGTTTATATAGTACAGAAACACTCCATTCAAGAGAAAATCAGTGCCTTAATAGTGAAGATAGAGAGATGTGCAAGCAATGCACTAGCTGGGAGCAATATAGGTAGTTCATTTCTAGATTCAAATCCAAGAACTATCTTGTTGCTAATGAAAAGTAGGTCTATGCAAATGTGGTGTATTTTGTATGCATGAAAATAAGATTCATTTGATGTGAGTAATGAACTCCATCCTTGTGAATATTCATTAAATTTACCATGGAAGATAAAGCAACCGATATCAGAGAACTCAACATCAATAATGAAAGTAAATATATTATGGGTTGTCAATGGTCATATTCTGCAACAACACCCAAGTTTCTAAAAATGAAAAATTATACAGCAGTCGACATCAATTCGCAAACAAATTAAATTTATTATAGAATAAGAGCAACAGGATTCAGAGAACTGAACATCAATGTTGACAGTAAATATGTTATGGGTAGGGATTGAGTATGCTATGAATATCATGTTTCCAAAGACCAAAAAAGAGCTATACAACACACAAACATTGAAATTCATAAACAACCAAGGAGGATAAGATAACAGACTAAAGGTATCTTATAGCTGAACACCCATACGATCATTGCAGAGACCTATTACTACTATAACTTGCAAAGAGCACAGATTGAATTGACAACTAACTGGAGATGACACTAATGATTCACACCAGCAAACTGTACTTACATGTCACGGAAAAGTAGCACTTCATCCTCTTTCATCTCCATCCCAGTTGTCTTTGGCTTTAGGCCCAGTGGGTCCTTGCTCACCTGAAAGCTCCTTGGGTAGGTTGTTCAACAGATTCTCTATAGGTGACCTCAGTTTAGAAGGAAGCAATCTGATTACTCTATTGAGCTCAGTTCGAGAATTGTACTCAATGTTTGGACCCCATTGCCTCATGTACTGCAACCATGGAGGCTCTGTTATAACTTCGGTGGACCCAATAGCTTGCAGGTGCTCTGCTGCAACAATTTGGTACTTTTTGCCAGCATCCAGGAAATATTTACTTCGGGCAGCATCATTCCTGATACCAACCCCAAGCTTTCTGTCACCTTCAAGAAAATTCCCTGCATGAGGAAATGTTGCATGCCCACTTTTTGATGCATATACCACTATTCTGTTCCCTTCAACACGTTCCAAATCTGCAGCATTAACCCAGTGGCCACCCCTGTGCTGCGAGAAAAATACTTTCCACAGTTCACCAGTGAAATTACTTACTCTAAGAGTGAAGTGTTCCCAATCACCAACATGCTCCCCATATTTGAGAGGCAGATTCAGTGCACCAACCTTGACAGTGATGGGACCATTGAGAGGATAAAAGATCCATATTGCAATATCAGTAAATGTTCCACCTAAAGCTGGCTTAAAATGTAAATATGCCACTGCACTTTGCAAATCACCTTGTTTCAGTCTTTTTGCAGCTCCATCCTCTTTAGGTAAGTCTATCCAGTACTCCTTATCATTGGATCCACCAGGAGGTAGATTTGAGCCATTGATTGTAATGGGTTGAGGGACTTCCATGCCTCGTCCATAAAGCAATTCTCCATTCTCAAACACCCAAGAAACTGATGAGGGGAAATAAATTTCCTCTGGGTGATAAAAAACAATAGGTCCATACTTCCTAACTATGGGATGCATTTGATTAAGTTTAGGCATAGCACTAAGGTCAAAGTTAACATTTATCAGACATGCAACAGGAAGCGGGTTTGTAGATTTAAGGTCCTTATTACAATAGAAGGTTCCTACACTAACCCCTCGAGCCTTTGCTCCTCGCAATCTTGGCCTTGTCTTCCAAGCACTAAAAGGAAAGCTCAGAGGGTTTGTATTTCCTGTAGTCCAAATCAAACCATCTATCTCACATACATCTGTGAGATCTGATCTTACACACCTCACTTCTTCTAGAGAAGGTTCAAGGGGGGTATTCGTGACCACAAAGCCACATGCCTTGTATTTCTCTGGTGCTTGGGGCAACCAGAAATAACCAACCGTGTCCCGGTTACCCTTCCAGTGCTGACTACTCCATACCAATGTGTAATTCAGCGGTTTTGCCAATGGAGGGAGTCTTTCGTTTACGACATCTTTAGTCTTTTGTGCTGAATTGGGATTCATATCTGATGTTTCTGATACACTGCATATTCTAATATATTCTTTTGACATTTGAAGATATTCATTAGACAATTTCCTGTCCTTGACTACAAGCACCCATCCTCTACGATGTTTCTCTCTGTTGGGCTGAGAATAGTGTCCAAGGCTGAAATAGCCAACAGGAATTCCGAAAGGCCTGTAAAATGTGGCTCCGGAATTATCCCTTCCTCCATTCCAGTTCCATACCTCTTGAAATGTAAACAATTGCATTACTTCAATTTCCCCTAACAAAATTGTCCCTGTTCCAAACCTACCAATTGGGCTTTCCATCTTTGATCTTTGGCTTGGTGATCGCTACCACTTTGGTGTCTTTTTTCCCAAACAGCAAACAAGCAATATCAATCCTAAACTCATGGGCCTTTGTTGAAAAACTTGAATCATGTAGAGCGCCCAAATTCAAACCCGTTGAGTAACATGAATCATGCAGGGTCCCCAAATTCAAACTAACCCCACAACCAAGGGCTTGATTTCTGGTGCATCATAGACAGGCCCTAATGCAGATTAACCCCAATATCAAGGACTCACTTTGCACCCATATCACAATTTTGACTTACATACCATGCCCAAATGCAAAATCATCAAGAACTCATACAACAACGTAAAACCAAGATAAAATTTTTAGCAAAGAAAAAAATCCAAAACAGTTTTTCTTTATACCATTGGAAAACAAGATATAAAGAAGTTATTTCACTGCAGAGAATCTTCCAGGACAGAGAAAAATCTGCGTGTTCTTTTAAGGGCAACCTTATAATGAGAATTCACTGGGTTGGCAACATTGATTAACATATACACAATTCTCAATGGAATATATGTGCATGATTTTGCTAAAGCAAGGAAAGGATCGAGCAGTCACCTCCAACTGGAATGACATTTGACAGCTCAAAAATTGGGCTTTTCTGCAATCAAGAAATGTAAATAGAAGCAACTTTTCCTTTGAGGGGACCCAGAAATTTGGCTTTTGGATTTGAGACGGTAATACCGCACTTTGAGATATGTACATGAAAGACATATTCTGTAGCCCATCATTGTTTTGTCTGCAATCCGCCATAATAATTGTTTGGACCCATGTACTTGGCATTTGGGGGGTATGTACCATGAACAATGCTTCTTGCACGAATTGAAACAGTCATCCAAACAAAAACAAATGTATCGTACAATATCCAAATACTGATGAAAAATACCATTGGAGCAAATAGTTCATGGTGTGGTTGGGGCTTGTGATATTTTAACGACTCAAATTTACATTTTACCAAGGATGTTGCTTTTCATCTACCCTCTGCAATGTAAGGTGGGCAGTAAGGAATGAAACTGCTCGATGGAGGAATGCATATGCAGTCGTAAGCAATATAATTTATTATCAACTATATGATATTATTTTATTTGCTCCTTTAAAAGAAATAAGTTTAGTGGAAACTTTAAATCTGATTTGTTATTTTTCTGCAGAAATAGTCATTTGTTACCGATTTTGATTATAAATTCTTTTTTTAAGTCTTTTTTATTTGTTTTTTTTTTAATAATTTATTTACATATTGTTAATATGTCAACATAATTATTGAATATTATTATAAGTTTTGCATTTCAATATAAAATGTTTTTGTCATGATTTTTCGAGATGGACCTTTTGACATGGAAAGCAATGTATTAATTGATGGTGTTTTAATACTCGATTTTGTGTAATTAAGCAGCTATGCGATGTTAGTAGATATTGAAAAGGCATGATATTGCTAACAAATTGTCAATGTGTAGGATAAGGTACACTCGTAAGTGGAAGAAGTTGAGTCATCCACCAAATGCGAGGGTACTTGAGGTTGGGAAAATGATGATAAGGCAACTTGGAGGCAACATTGATGGATACCTTCATAAAGGCATGCATTTGGTTAGGGATAATCGTCAATTGCTAACCACCTTGAGCCCCAGATTGATAGCCTAGTAGCTATCATAAGTTCTAGAGGCTGAGACAAGTGACTAAATTGATGGAAAGATTCCCCTCTTTGTCTGTTGTACATGCTTGATTGTCTTTTACTTCAGCACTATTTGTCTCAATAATTTGGGAAGTAGGGATGGATAAGTTGTCTTCATAACTCCTTGTGTTGCTCAAACAAATAGAATGATAAAGAGATTTCATTTTAAATAAACAGTTGATTTGTTTTAGAATGATAAAAAGATTTCATTTTAAATAAGTAGTTGATTTATTTTAGAATGATAAAGAGATTTCATTTTAAATAAATAGTTGATTTCTTTTAGAATGATAAAGAGATTGTTTTATAATAGAGGAATTTCATTTAAATAGTTGTTTCATGTTAAGTGATAAAAGAATCTTCATTATAAACACATAACTATCCTATTTGAAATGATAAATGAAATTCATTTAACCTAATTATTAAAAACCTTTATTTAAATGATGATGGGCGTTCATTTAAATTAAGTATTAAAGTTCTACCTAGATGATAATTGAAATTCATCTAAACTAATATTGAAAAGCTTTTTAAGCAATATAATAAGAGCGACTAGGTAAGTAATAAGTTATCCATTTTAAAGATTCGTAAGATCAGATTCTTGAATCTGTCTTCTTGGGATTTTTACCAAGGTGGTGAGGCGAAGCTTCCTGCCAAGTATGGGAGGGATGGCTTCATTAATAAAAAGCTTTGGGAGAGAGAAAATAAAATGATTTCTTTAAGCCAAAGGGTGGTCGGCAACCACATATGGGAGAGGGAAGTAATGGTAGACGGTTGAGCTTTAATGGAAGATAAGACTGCAAAGTGGAGGAGGGGATGAAGGCTCCCTAAATAGGAAAAAAAAATGGATAGGGGGAGAATGACGAGGAGGCAAAAGAACCAAAAGGAGGAGAACCAAAACGTGAGTGGACAACATGATCGCCTTGGAATCCTTTGGCGAACATTTTCTGTTGGGTTGTCTTTCGTTTGAGACAAAAAAGAACTGGTTAATAACCCCACGACCATGGATGTGGCTGGTTCATTGTTTTTTTATTAAAACCATAGACGAACTATCCTTGTTTGTGTCATAGCTCCTTTAGTTTGGATTTCCATGATTTTCTCTTTATAGGTAGCGTGGGTGTGCTTGGGAAAAACTTTGTAGGAGACCTGTTGTAACCCTACACTCCTCATAACGTTGCTTGGGTTCAAGAGTGAGATATGTGGGTGCTGGATAAGAATCCTCTGGCCAATATTTAGAAGTCAATACTATGGTAAACCTCTGATAGAGGCCTAACGTTGCCTGTTGCTAAGGCTTTGTGTACCTTTCAAGCGCCCATTCTCATAGGGACACCATGTGTATTCTGGTTGGTGGATCGCTTTACTGTTGAAACCACTCTAACCAATAGTTTGGGATATCGTGAATGACATCTCTATTCCATCACCTGTTGTCATTCCTCCTCTCTAGTTTGCCCGAGCGTTGCTGTGGTGGTCGTGGAGTTCACTGATTCCTATAGGGACACCTTGCGTGTTTTGGTTGGTGGGTCGCTTTGCTGTTGAAACCACCTTGACTAGCTGTTCAGTTCCATATTTCCTGTAGCCATCCTGGACTTGCAGGTGTATGCCTTGGTTCTGAGCGTGTATCCTTCGGGCTGCTTCTAGGCTGCCTCTTTTCTAGATTTTATAGAAGCCCTTGTTGAGAGGTCTTGGTTTTTCTTCCTTGGACGACAGGTGGAATCTTTGCGTACTGTGTTGAGCAATCGAATACCTCTCTATATTGACGTTTTTATATGGTTATAGTTAATTAAATAATAAGTTTTGATTTTTTAAATAAGATGCTCTCATTATGTTAAATAAGAGTTTATTTAAATAATCTGGGTAATTAAAGATAGGGAACTTTAATTAAAATAAAAATGAAATGCTTTATTCATAGATTAAAGTAATAGAAGCTTTGATTTGTGAAATAAAATAATGTTGCATTAAGTTATGGGGCTTTGATTTAGTAAATAAACGATTAAAGGGTTTCATAGATTAAAGTAAGGGAAACTTTGATTTGTGAAATAAAGGAATGTTGGATTTATTTTTAAATTGAAGTTATGGGGCTTTGATTTAGTAAATAAATAAATAAAGGGTTTCATAGATTAAAGTAAGGGAAGCTTTGATTTGTGAAATAAAGGAATGTTGGATTTATTTTTAAATTGAAGTTATGGGGCTTTGATTTAGTAAATAAATGATTAAAGAGTTTCATAGATTAAAGTATGAGAAGCTTTGATTTGTTTTTTTTTTTTTTTTTGAATTTACATGGTGGAATCGGTAGCCACCACGAATCCGGGCAGGCTGTCCAGCTTTTATGGTCGCTACAGTATTCTGCGATGTCCGCCCTAGAAGCCGCCACACAGATCTTCGCACAGTCTGCCCCTATAACCACCATGCCACAATCATTTTAAACCTTTTACGCCATTGAAAAGAAGCTTTGATTTGTTAAATAAAAGAAATGTTGGATTTTTTGCTAAATTGAAGTTATGGGAATTTGATTTAGTAAATAAACGATTAAAGGGTTTCATAGATTAAAGTAAGGGAAGCTTTGATTTGTGAAATAAAAGAATGTTGGATTTATTTTTAAATTGAAGTTATGGGGCTTTGATTTAGTAAATAAATGATTAAAAGGTTTCATAGATTAAAGTAAGGGAAGCTTTGATTTGTGAAATAAAATAATGTTGGATTTATTTTTAAATTGAAGTTATGGAGCTTTGATTTAGTAAATAAATGATTAGGATATTTCATAGATTAAAGTAATGGAAGCTTTGATTGTGAAATAAAAGAAAGACAGTTTGTTTAATGATTGAAGGTATGGGACTTTAATTCATTGAACAAAGATAAGATTTTATTTAAGTAAAAGAGACCGATCCAAGTGTGTATGTTGAATGACTCTCTAAGGTGTTTGAGAGGTGATAGTAGAAGTACTAATTCTTTCATGATATCAACTATGAATTAGATGGTTAGAAACTTGATTAAATTTTGTATAGTTGCAATTTGGCAATGAAATGAGTAAATGCATTTAGAGGCATGCCTATCCTAAACCATGAATATCCTGATCCCCTACTATCCTCAATTGATCGATGGAGTGAGGAGGATGACCGAGGACAACAGCTGGTTCACTTATATCGATTTGTCTTAAATTTTACTTACTTATGCTCAAATAGACTATACTTGTGGGGAGATTTCCTCGATGAAATTGATGTAATGTATTATTTAAGGGTATGGAGGTTTTACCATACATGCTTATGTAATAAATGATTAATTATGGAAAATGCACCTTTATATTCCTTTTATTTTATTATGTTTATATTGAGACCTTTATGTTCATGTTTATTGTTAAGTATTGCTTTTGTTTCTAGTTATCTTTGTATGCTTTATGGTTATGTTTTGTTAGATTTAGTATCTAGATCTATCTTGTATTTTCATGTTTGAATAATCTTTTACGAAAATTAGTAGTAAGTTCTAGGGTGAACTTAGAGGATAACCTAAGGGCTTGAGACCCCCTTAGGGAGAATGGTAACTAGGTTTATAGAAGATCATACCTGAGTTAATATAACTTGTCATAGGACAATATTGATAGCTTAAATTGTAGTACATGTAGCATACCTACGCATAATGGATTACGTAGAATATGAAGATGTGTGTACACCTTCTAATGATTGAAGGTGATAAGTCTAGATAACCGAGGATGATGAGATGGATGGACTTATGTTCATAACATGAGATATGCCTACGTAAAAGGGACTTGCGTGAGGGGAATCTTGTGTGGTATAGTTCTTGATAAAATTAGGGGTTTTTTTAAACATGAAGTTAAACTAAGGTTGGTTAGGGGCATATGAATCCCTCTCCTTAGTCAAAACAAAATCTTTCTATTTCTGTGTTTTTTCATATTTCTTGATTTTAGGGTCATTACAGTTTCTATTTTTCTACTACCATTGCATTGCAATAGTTATATATTCTCCCTTCTTATTTTTCTTTGGATTTTGTCCATCTACCTATCTTACATTTGAATTGACATGAGCTAGTTTTAAGTTGAGCTATAAGTAATTTTTCTCTCCATTTAATAAATGTATCTATACATGTTTTTCGATCATCATATGTAGGATTGAATATGTTTTTTACAAGAAAAAAATCATAATTTTATTTCAAGAGTGAAAGAAAATTACACTTAGCACGTGCCTCAGAACAAACAAAACCCCATATAAAATCAGATTATTGGGATTCAAGATATAATTACAGTCGGGTAAATCAAAGAGGAAAAAAGTCCATCTTCGAAATAACATGGGGATAATAAGGATATATATCCTTATATCAATACCTAATCATCCAAACAACCTCCATGACCAAAACATGGATAGAAATTAGTGAAAAAGAAACCAACAGAATAGAAAAAGAAATAGTTAGAACCTTCCATAAAGCTCTAATCAAATGAAACAGACCCACACTAAAAAATCCAAAGCTAGCATAGAAACTAGGGATATGATATGTGAGTAGGATTGAATATAGCAAGGTAGTGCACCTTATTTGTTCTAATTCTTTTGTTTATATTGCTCTTACATGTAATTTTATATCTTCGTTGTTTTTTGGGTATTTTATTAAATCAATACTCCACTTATTCATCATCTATTTGACATTTTGTTTCAGTCAAGTATTATTTTTTCTATATTATTAGAACTCAATGCTTCGATGATTGTATTATGAAAGTGAAAGGGTATTTAAATACAATGGTTGCCCAAATATGACATAACAACCTACAACTACCCTTGTTCCTTAGATGACATCACAAACCATGTATTGAGTAGTTACTCAATTTACATTCACATTATAAATGATGTAATAAATCCTAAAATTCCCCCTTTATTACATCATAGTCTTGGTGAAAAACTTCGGAATTCTTCAAATTTAACATGTACAAGTGGTTTGGTGAATATGTTTGCATATTACTCTTGAGTAGGATGAAATTTGAGTTGGATGTTGTGTTATTGAACATGTTCATGAATGAAGTAGCACTCAATGTCAATGTGTTTGGTCCTTTAGTGGAATACTAGATTTTGAACAAGTGTCAGTACTCCTTGGTTGTCACAGTGCATGATTGTAGGTTTATCTTGTGGTGCTTCTATAATTATCAACAAATATTTTAACCATATTGCTTCACATATAACTATTGTTGCATGATATTTTGCTTTAGTGGAAGATCAAACAACTATTTGTTGTTTCTTTCTTTCCCATAATATAGGTGTAGACCCCAAGAAGAATACATAGCCAGGGGTGCATTTTCAATCATTAATGTAACCTATGTAATTTATGTCTATATAACCTATTAAGAGGAATTGATCAATCCTCTTGAATTCCAGACCATACTCAATAGTGCCTTGTATATATCTTAAAACTCATTTTATTTCCTTTCAATGTGTTATCTTTCATTCTTGCATGAACTGTGAGAGATAACTCACTATAAAACTGATATATGGTCTTATATAAGTTAGGTAGATGAGACTCCCAACTAATTTTCTATAGAGTGTTACATAGACTTGATTCCATAGGAGTTGTTATAGGCTTGCAATCTTCCATGTGATCTCAAGGAGATTCTTGGCATAAAATAAATATGTGATCATCATTCAAATTTAACTCTAGTTCTAGGCAGTAGTGTAATAACCCGAGGTTAGTAATATTAAAAGATTTTTGCAAATCTTCCTTTGTGACTAGAATCATTCTTTCAAAACCTCCAATGACCAAATCATCTACTTAAACAACGATGAATACAATTTTCCCTCTTTCCCTTTGTGATATAAACTTGCATCATACAAATTTCTTTTAAATTCATGCTTTCCAAAGTGCTCATCTATATTTATATACCATGCTGAGGAGCTTGTTTGAGACCATATAGAGATTTTACCAACTTACACACCTTTATTTCTTGTGTAGGTATGATGAATATTTTTGGTTGAGTCATATAAACTTCTATTAAATCTCCGTTGAGAAAAGATATTTTTCACATATGTTTATGAATTCTCCATTCAAATTGTGTAGATAGAGCAAAAATAATTTTGATGGATTTTATTATTGCTCTAGAGAAAAATGTTTCTTCATAATTTATGCCTTCTTTTTGTGCATACCCATTTGCTACAAGTCATGATTTGTGTTTATCAATATTGTCATTTGATTTATATTTGACTTTGAAAATCCATTTGCTTCTAATATCATTTTTCTTTAATGGAAGATCAACAAGATTCCAAGTCTTATTTTTTAATAGTTCTTGTTATTTAGTGTGCATGAAATTTTTCCAAGCAATAGACTAAAGGGCTTCCTTTACTATAGATGGCTCAATTGTACTCATTAGAGCCATATTTTGTGCTTTGTAAGTCATACTTCATGTTCTTGGTCTTGTAGAAGAAGTGTATAGGATTCCATCTATCCTAGATGCTTTCAATGTACTAGTGTACAACTTAGGTATTCTTCTTGTGTGATGTGGTGGAGTAGATAGATCTACTTCATCATTGATATCACCAAATATTTCTTCGTCTGTAACTTCTTCATAATTTTTAATCGTTGTTGGAGCTGAATTAGATGAAGATTCTTGTGATGGTGATGAAGGCTATTTTTCCTTTATCAAAGACAAAATCATGACTAATATATAATTTCTTTGAAGCTAAGATCAAATAATCCATAGGCTTTTAATTCATCACTATAGCATAGTAGGATACGTTGCTGACATTTTTTATCCAATTTATGTCTTTTATCCTTTGGAATGTGCATATATGTTGTACAACAAAATACTCAAAAATGAGAGATTGATGGTTTGTGTCTTCTCCATGCATCTTCTTGAGATATGTTTAAGTGATATAGTGGGAGCATGATTGAGTAAGTAAATTGTTGTATATATTACTTCTAACCAAAAATAGTGTCCAAGTTGTGAATCCTTTAACATACTTCATAAAATTTTCATGATTGTTCTATTTCTGCATTTTGAAATATTGTTTTGTTGTGGTGAGTAGGCAACTGTCAACTATTGTTGAATACCATGTTCCTTCAAAAATGATAAAAATTCACTGTTAGTAAATTCCCTCCCCGATATGAGTGGAGTACATGAATCCTTCTTCCTATTGAAGTCTTTACCTAGGCCTCAAATTACTATAAGTAGAAGAAAACTTCATCTTTGTTATTAAAAAAAATATACCCATATTTTTTGGGTATAATCATCAACAAAGAGTTAAAAATATTTAGACCCCTTATAACTTGGAGCCATGGATCCCCACATATTGACATGGATCAAATCATGAGATCCCTTGGCCCGATATTACATAGTCTTGAAAGGAGCTCAATGTTGCTTCCTAGCTAAGCAATAAGAACAAATCTATGTGGACTTTTGTAAAGAAGGAAGGCCTTCGACCATATTTCTGTTTTCTAATGAATTAAGATGGCCATAAATTGGATGACCATATCATTGATGCTAGAGTGATATAGATATATTGGAGTTGACAACTAATGCTAATTTTTCACGATGAATTATGTGAAGTTCAAGCATATTTCCTTTTCCTTTTCTATATGCAATAATATTAGAATTCTTAGTTTTGCCATGAATGATGCATACCTTAGATTCTTGTTGCTTATTAAACTCGACCTTTAAGTTGTGGTCAAATAGTTGATTGACAAAGAATATATTTAGGTTAAGTCTTGGAACATAAAGAACTTTTGTGATTTTGCATTTGTTTAATCCAAGTTGTAGTTTTATATCACTTGCACCTTTTATTTCATAGGATGTGTCATCCCTAAGAGAAACTTTTCCTACATGTTTAGAACACCTTATATTTTAAAACCAATATTTTTATCTTAACATATATCTAGTTGCTCCAGAATCAATATACTAGATATCATTGGGCTGAGCATGTGCAACTAATGTATGTTCTTTTTTGTTATATTTTTTATGCTTAATTTTTCAATCTAAATTTACCAATGACCTTTTCTACTGGTGATGATTATTGTTTCTCCATATGCCTATTTTGAATGGCTACTTCCTTTTAAAAATACTTATTTTTTTATTAAATGTGATACCTATTCCTTTTGAAGTAAGTTCGATAGCTTTTCAAAGTTTGATGTTTTCTCAGTCATATTTAATGTTATTATAAAAATATCATCCTTGTATGGGAGGGATCTCAAAATAATTGGAAATAGAGTTTCATTAGATAGATTTTCTCCTAGTGTTTGTAATGATTCTCACAACTCAACTAATCTCCTCATGAACGATTCTAGTTTCTCTCCACCTTTCATATTCAAACAATGGAGTTGGCTTTAGAGGAATAGAATTTGATTTTGATTCTTTGCTTAAAAGACTATTTTTAGCTTTTTCCATGTATCTTTGGCCATGGTAGAACCTTGAATGTATGCTTAGACTTTATTTGCTAATATGAACATGATGATTAATCTTGGCTTTCTATTTGCCTTGTCAAACTTCATTTATTCCTCATTTTCTTCTTTAGAATGGGTAATGACTCTATCTACTACTTGCCATACTTCCTCAAACTTAAGCTACATTATGAGTTTGGTTTTCCAAGCAACATAATTGTTCCCCCTTGACAGTTGGAAATCAAGTAATAAGAACTTTTGTGCTCCACTAGCCATAGTGAACTTTTTCAAAATTCAAATATTCTTATTTCAATGAATTTGCCTTGAAAAGTACTTTTGATTAGTATGTATGACTATACTCATGTCTTGATAGTTGTCTCAAATTGTAAAACATTTTATCCCTTCGAGCAAAAATATTTAGAGAGAATTTTCTTCCTCTATGGAATATTATTTGAAATATATATTTCTTCTTTTTTCCTTTTAAAGGAAAAGATAATTTTATTGTAGGCTCTAATAAGCCTCACCTTATTGTATGTGGGATAACCAAAGAAAAAAAACTGCTTGATGGCTTAGAATAAATTAGGTGTTTTGGTACTTTGATTGCAACGCGCTAAATCAAATTTAATTTTATGCTTTGGATAAGCATTGTTCTTCTTCACATGCTTGAATTATTTCATCTGAGTTTAACTAATGCCTCGTGATATATTAACATTTTATTTTACTTTATTTTTCCGTGAGACTTTCAAGGAAATGATGTTAGGCAATTGATCCAAACATCTCTTGAGCCTCCAAAATGTGGTGATTCAATGTCTATAGGCCTTGATTGAAATTTAATTTTCCTTCTTCAATAATTATAATGAAGTGTTCTTTCAATACTAAAATATGGGTGCTTAGTGTATCCTTCCAAATTTTCTGCACCCTTACCTTCAGGCTAAAGGATCCGCGCCGGGAAGGGGGATGCGGGAAGGATGGGACAGTACCTCGGACTGAGAGGCCCTTTGAAGGTCCCGCCTCTCGGGGGAGGGGTATTAAGGTGATTTTTCGATGGATGGTGGGGTTCACCAAGAAATGTTTAGTGGCAGTCTCCACGCCTAGGTTGGAAATGCATTTAATGTGTTCAATTTTATATTTAAACATTCAAATCCTAGGTTTGGTCAAATGAATCTAAGTTGTTCTATTATGACAATGCAAATTAAATGAATATAGAAAACATAATTAAACATAAAACACAGAGAATATGCTAGATGAGAAAAGCCATACCTGATTTCGGATGTCTGATGGAGGTTCTGATTTTTGAAGCAGTCCAGATCGCCTCTGATTTGACAAGATCGTCTGAAATCAGACAAGATCGTCTGAGATCTGAAGAATTCGTCAAAGACCTGCAAACAGAGAAATAGATACAAAATATAGAAAATGCAGCTATACTGATAAAGGAAAATGATGTGAAATAATAATAAGGATGTTAATGAGATAATCCCGAATAGAAATACAAGTAAATTACGATACTTTGATAGCTAATCATGATTTTATTATGCAATTAAACTACATTGTGAACTCCAAGATGCAGAATAACAAGAAATAATAATAAAACTGACTAAATTCAGAATAAAATAGCAGCAAAGTATAGGAAAAACACAAAATCTGGACACTGATTGCCCCCAATGCAGACTGTAGTCGAAATCGTCTCGAATTTTTATGGGATCGTCCAAGATTGTACAGGATCGTCTGCGATGATCTGAGCTTGCTCCGGCTGAAAATCAATGAGGTCCCTGCAAGAAAACTTGGAAAGCACAAATGCAGATGGTAATCCAGGGTATTCTAATGCGTGCAAAGGTCAAGTTACAAGAAAATTCAGCCAGGGGAATGTCAAGGGGGGTCCTAAGGTTTAAATAGGCTTAGGAGGGAGGTTAGGAAGTTGGGGATCATCCCAATTTGGGAGATCTCCAATGGGGAGGGTCTCTAACGGTGCAGACACGCTTCTGCCTAGATTAGAGATGCCGTTGGAACAGAGGCTAATTATGCACAAATCAGTTTGGGACGAGATCATCTGGACATTCTGCTCTAGACGAAATCATTCAATCTGAGGCGATATCGTCTGATCGGAGACGATATCGTCCAACGGTCACAACAAATCCTAAAAATGGCACGAAAAACAGGGAAAGCTGTTTAACAGGCGATTAACGGGCGGTTTGGGGTTAAAATTGAATTTTGAATTATTACTAAAGTAATTTTAATTATTTGCTAAGGTTTACTGCGCCAATTTTAGGGTGCTACATTTTGCCCCCTCTTTAGCGAATTTTCTAAGGAAAATGCGTTAAAGATGAGTTCTTCTCGATCTACGAGAAAGCAAAAAATTTATTCCCATTTTTAGGTGACGATTCTAGGTCGAATCATACGATAGCTTACTATGGTGCCTCCTCCGTGTTTTTACCCAAATCGAACGTTTGAGGTAAAAACGCGAAAAAACAAAATTTTAAAATGTTGTTAAGTGTTTTTGAATAAAATTAAGAAAAATAGGGTAAAACCCTAATTCATTTTTACTATTCATTTTCTCTGATGATATTTTTGATGATATGACTTGTTCATATGTTTTATGATGCTTTAATGTTTTGATTTGTTTGATTAATGATTCATGTAATTATGTCGTTTGGAAATATTATGACTTTATGTCATGCTTTAAAATTTAAATGAAATAATCTGATGTGAACAAATTGGTTGTTTGTGGAATGATTTGATAAAAAATAAAAGGGACTTTTAACAATAATTTCAAAGGACATTGTCGCTATTATAGACCATTTCATGGAGTCACCGCTCACTCGGTCGTCAAGCTAATCCTAGTATAGAAATATTGTTAAAAGTAAAAGAGTGCTTAAGAGACTGTCTTAAGACTTTGTGTTGTGATGATGAAAATAATGATGATGATGGTGATTTGTTTTCAGATTTCCATAAAAATATTATGCATGAAATATATTAGAAAATGATTTTTGCTAGGCATAAATTCCTAAGTGTGATAAAATTGTTGAATAATTCCCTAGGAATTATACCATCATTGCAAACTTGAAGTTTTGACATAATGACATGAAACAGTAACAAGTGTTTGTTTGTTTGTAAAGCATAATTGTGTAACATAATGATTTAAGTCACATGTTTTGATGAATTTTGTTTTAAAATAAATGGAAAAGAAAATTAGAACAATGGTTTGCGCTAGGCATAAAATTATAGGTATAGACTTATACCATCATCGCAAAATCCAAAGAAGAAAATAGATTGTTGGTTTTATTGCAAGATGCATTTTTTATCTTTGATAAACAGAAAAAAATAATAATATGAAAATTTTTGTTTGAAATTATTTTTGAAATTTTGTGAGAAGATGTATGTAATTGCTTTGATACAAAACAAAAATTTTGAAATAAAAGAATAAAATTATTTCGAAGAGTTACAGAAATTTCTTAAATTATCTCAAAGAGAAATGTAGATTTATAAGGAATCCTCATGTGCAAATGTGAATTCATTACCGATCTTGATTTATCATAATGATACAAAATCTCTCAAATACAAATGTGTGTGCGATTGTATTGTTCATTTACTAGTTTTGAGCAAGATAATTTGATACAAGTGATTTGAATTAACCAAATAAGTGTTCATTAACCATGATTTAGATGCATATAACCGTACCGAGACTACTATGTAAGTCGGGTTATCAAGAGCTAGCTAATCCATAAGCGGACATAGGTCTCGTACAAAATAAGGTCGCTAATATGACAGAAATATCACCACGCTAGGAGTTACCCAAGGCCAAGCGGGTTGGGAACAAACCACCTGTTATGGGGCTTACTTCACAGTTTTCGAATAATTGAGAATTCCAGGGATTCAAGCTCATCAACCCTTCTTTTATTTTCAAGGGGTAGGGAAAGGGATTTTATTTATTTTTGATTGGTAGAAAGGGTGTTGAAAGGTCCCTGAACCTTGTACAAGAGAAATTACATGAATTCCAGATCGACCGAGGTGGTCCAAGAAATAAAGATCAAAGAGTGAGCAAACCTCCACACGAGGAAAGGTGTCGCAAAATCGCGACCAAATTGGTGATGTCGCGAAATCGCGACAAGTTGCACCGTTGCTGCCAAGAGAAGAAAGGATGTCGTGAAATCGTGATAAGAAGCACCATCAAAGCCGAAGGAGGGAAGAAGTCGTGATATCGTGACATGTTGCAAGGTTGCTGCCAGAAGAGAGGAAGTGTCGCAATATCGCGACGTGTTGCTAGGTTGGAGCCGAAAGAGAAGAAGAGTCATGAAATCGCGACATGAAGGAAAACTACGACTAGACAGAAAAGGTGTCGCGAAATCGAGACAAGAAGTAAGACCGCTGCCAAAGAGAAGAGGTGTCACGAAATCGCGACAAGAAGGAAGACCGCAGCCGAAGAAAAAAAGTGTCGCGATATCGCGACAATTATGGAAGACCGCTGCCAAAGAGAAAGGGTGTCACGAAATCGCGACAAGATGGAAGACCGCTGCCGAAGAGAAAAAGTGTCGCGATATCGCGACATTATGGAAGATCGCTGCCAAAGAGAAAAGGTGTCGCAATATCGCGACAAGATGGAAGACCGCTGCAAAAGAGAAAAAGTGTCGCGATATCGCGACAAGATGGAATACCGCTGCCAAAGAGACAAAGTGTCGTGATATCACGACAATATGGAAGACTATAGCCGAGGAGAAAAGGTGTCACGATATCGCGACATGATGCAAGGAAGAGAAAAAGTGTCGCGATATCGCGACAAGATGGAAGACCACTGCCAAGGAGAAAAAGTGTCGCAATATCGCGACAAAATGGAAGACCGCAGTCGAAGAGAAAAAATGTTGCGAAATCGTGACATGATGCAAGAAAGTGCCTGAAGAGAAAAAGTGTCGCGATATCGCGACATGTTGCAAAAACGCACCCAAAGAGAAAAAGTGTCACGATATCGCGACATGTTGCAAAAATGCACCCGAAGAGAAAAGGTGTCGCGATATCGCGACATGTTGCAAAATCACGGCCGAAGAGAAAAGGTGTCGCAATATCGCGACATGTTGTAAAACCGCAGCCGGAGAGAAAAAGTGTCACAATATCGCGACAAGTTAAAAGACCGCTTTCGAAGGAGAAAAAAGTGTCGCGATATCGCGAAAAGTAGCAACCTCGCGGCCAGAGGAAAAAGGGATGTCGCGATATCGCGACATGCTGAAATTTTGCGGCCAATGGTGAAAAGTGTCGCGATATCGCGACAAGTTGCCGAAACGCAGCCGAAGGGGGAGAAGAAGGAAGAAAGGACGCAAAAACTCGACCAGTTCCAAGAGCAAACAAACCCGGTCCCCTGTTAACCACTCACATTGTGCAAACATTGGAACTTGTAGAAGCGTCCCTTAGGCCAATGGGAAAGGGATTTTATTGCTTTTGCTTTTGCTTGTTTCTTTTGCTTTTTTTTTTTTTTGTATTTTTGCTTGATATTTGAGATAATGCTGAAATATTGCTGTGATGATTCAAAATAACCTTTTTCTTTTTCTTTTTTTCTTGAACTTTTCTTTTTCTTCCTATGCTAGGGATACTTGCTCGGATTAGCTGTAGAGCAAGGGATTTTTATTCTGGGTAGGGGTGAGCTTGTCCTTTTGTCAATTCTCAAAGATTCGAGACCATGTGCATGATAGGATAGCAGGGGAAACTTTTCACTCAGGAAACCATTTCTACTATGTAGCATCATATTGAATTTGCAAATGAAATCATTTTAATGTGAAGAGATATACTTGGTTCAAGTAAATAACAAGATCTCTCTATGCTCAAAACTTTATTTAATGCCAATGTGGACTTTGATATAAGAGAGATTAATAATCATAACAAATAAAATCAAGATATTTATTCATGTATTATGAAATGTGAGGGATTCCAAATAAATGCTAATTTATCCGAAATAATATGAAAATATAACTGCAATACTTCACAATTTGAGAGGTACAAAAATAAAAGATTGTTTTTTGAAGATTTTGATGATTTGGATGTTTTTATATTTTGATTTTAATTGATGAATTGAAAGAAATACAATGTGATTGTTTTTTTTTTTTTTTGAAACTTTTATATTTTTATATGAATTTTTAGATGATGGAATTGGTGGTATATACAAGATGATCTATATACACTATACAAGGTTATCTGAGTATAGCGTATCTAAGGTTGCTTCAAAATCAAAAGAGGTTTTGAAGGATAATTTGGTTGTGTTGAAGGTAAGAACAAAAGGTGATGAATAAAAGGTAGTGATAACAAAAGCTTTGTTATAATGTAGAATAATGTAGCAAAAGATTTTACTTTTATATATGTAAAATTGATCATATTACAAAATAAAATGTCAGAAGGATAAGAAGGTTCTTCATTCTTATCACTATATTCCAAGTCTTGATAAGATGGAGGGAGCGTATATGAAATATATGCATGGGTGTTATTTGGTAAACAAGGATGATCATATATGGATGAAGAAAAGTGATGGATAGAAGATAATTGTGACAATAGAGAATGTATAGAACTTGATGTTTCAACCGTTAAATATTCTTCAAATGGTGTTGGGTCATTATGTATGGTAACAATTTTACTTGCAAGTTCAAATTTCAAATATTGGTGAAGAGTGGAAGGGACAACCCTCATCGTATGAATCCAAGGAATTTTGAGAAGTAGGTTGTAAGGTGAAGGGCAATATGCTATATAAAACAAAGTATCCAGGATCTTGGATCCAATATTAAGGGGAAGAATTATAGTACCTTGAGCTTCTTGAATTTCATTGTTAAAAGATTTTATAATAACATTTGATTCATTAATATCTTCTTCCTTTGATTTGAGTTTTTGGAATAATTGATAAGTGCATAAATTAAGAGAGGAGCCATTATCTACCATGATAGTTTTAACAGGTGTTTCTTTACTAGATCCTGTAATATAAAGAAAGGAGTCTTCTTGTGGAGTAGAGGAAGGAATCTCCTCATCATAGAATGAAATATGGTTAACCTCAAGAGGGCTTACACCATTAATTATGTTCTTAGGGAAAATATCATGAGGAACAAATTGTTGGCTAGATATCTTGAACAAAGTTTCCTTATGAGAACTTTGTAATACTTCTAAAAGGGATATCTTTGCTTGAGGATTAATCACTTGTTGTTGGTTATCAAAGTGGACTTCAAATTGAGATTTTTATTTTAAAGATAAGCTTTCTATGCTTACATTCCATTTTGGATCATTCTCTAGAGCCAAAGATAGTTTTGAAGGTTGGTCAAATGAGGAATCCATCTCTTGAATATTAGATTGAGTTGATTGAACTTGAGGTTGCTCTTTTGTATTTTTTGTTACAATATTAATAATATCATCATGATGGGACACATTAACATGCAATATTTGATTGGTTTCTTGTTTTTGATAATTGAATAGGGGTTCTTGGGAGATCCCCATGTCTTGATTGATTATTGGTATTTGTTGTGTAGGAGTTTGATTGTTTACTTGAAGATTTATAATCAGTTGTAGATTGTAATTCCTTTATATTAAAAAGACCCTCATCAATCAAATCTTGAATTGCACATCTTAAATATTTACAATTTTGTGTCATATGTCCATCTACTCTATGATATTCACAATGTAGCTCATGTTTAAACCAATCTGCTGTGGTATCAAGTTGTCTTATGGGAGTTCAATCCTATTTGTGTCAAGTAAATACTTGAGAAATATATTCATTGGTTGATTGAGCTTAGTAAATTTACGTGATGAAGGTTTTCGAGAGGTTTTTGATACGTGCCTTAGGAATTCAGTCATAAAAGGGCCTAATGGTTTCTCACCTCTACTTTCTTTATTATGGGTAGAATGATGATAGGAAGATTGTGAAGTATGATGTGAGTGCATGGTAGGATTGGAAGAATAAGTATTTTCTTGTTGAAATGGATGTGTTGTATTGAAAGAAGAATATTGAAAGGGTGGAGAAGGATTGTATGGAGATTGATAGACATAATATGGATATATGGGAGAATAGATAATATCATTATGAAGAGGATTGGAAAAGGGATTGTCCTGTTGGGTTAAGGATGAAAAATGAGAGAAGTGTGATGGAGGTGATGTTGAATAGGGATGAGGTTGGTCATAATCAACAAATGTATTTGGTTGAATTCTTCCAACATTACTAATGGGCTCATATTGATTTGAGTAAAAACTCATGGTTTCTTTAGTACTTCTAAAAGTAATATTTAGTATCTATTGTTTAGAATTGAATCTAAAACATGCAAACTTGGGTCTATTATAATCTACCATCTAAATATGACATGCAATATTTGATTCTAAATGTATTTATGTTTTGTTTTTTTTTGGATTGAATTGTTTTCAAAAGGTTTTTAGTTTTCATGTCGGGTTCACCAAAATGTATCGTTCCAAATTTTTTGCACCCTTACCTTCAGGCTAAAGGATTCACGCCCGAAAGGGGGATGCGGGAAGGATGGGACGGTACCTCGGACTGAGAGGCCCTTTGAAGGTCCCACCTCTCGGGGGAGGGGTATTAAGGTGATTTTTCGACGGATGATGGGGTTCACCAAGAAACGTTTAGTGGCAATCTCCATGCCTAGGTTGGAAATGAGTTTAATGTGTTCAATTTTATCTTTAAACATTCAAATCCTAGGTTTGGCCAAATGAATCTAAGTTGTTCTATTATGACAATGCAAATTAAATGAATACATAAAATAGAATTAAACATAAAACACAGAGAATATGCTAGATGAGAAAAGCCATACCTGATTTCGAATGTCTGATGGAGGTTCTAATTTTTGAAGTAGTCTAGATCGCCTCTGATTTGACAGGATCGTCTGAAATCAGACAAGATCATCTGAGATCTGACAAATTCGTTAGATGAATTCGTCAAAGACCTGCAAACAGAGAAATAGATACAAAATACAGAAAATGTAGCTATACTGATAAAGGAAAATGATGTGAAATAATAATAAGGATGTTAATGAGATAATCTCGAATATAAATACAAGTAAATTATGATGCTTTGATAGCTAATCATGATTTTATTATGCAATTAAACTACATGGGTGAACTCCAAGATGCAGAATAACAAGAAATAATAATAAAACTGACTAAATGCAGAATAAAATAGCAGCAAAGTATAGGAAAAGCGCAAACTCTGGGCACTGATTTCCCCCAATGTAGACTGCAGTCGAAATCGTCTCGAATTTTGACGAGATCGTCCAAGATTGTACAAGATCGTCTGTGATGATCTGAGCTTGCTCCGACTGAAAATCAATGAGGTCCCTGCAAGAAAACTTGGAAAGCACAAATGCAGATGGTAATCTAGGGTATTCTAATGCGTGCAAATGTCAAGTTATAGGAAAATTCAGCCAGGGGAATGTCAAGGGGGGTCCTAAGGTTTAAATAGGCTTGGGAGGGAGGTTAGGAGGTTGGGGATCATCCCAATTTGGGAGATCTCCAATGGGGAGGGTCTCTAACGGTGCAGACATGCTTTTGCCCAGATTAGAGACGCCGTTGAAACAGAGGCTAATTATGCACAAATCAGTTTGGGATGAGATCTTCTGGACGTTCTGCTCCAGACGAAATCATTCGATCTGAGGCGATATCGTCTAATCGAAGACGATATCGTCCAACGGTCACAACAAATCCTAAAAATGGCATGGAAAACGGGGAAAGCTGTTTAACAGGCGGTTAACGAGCGGTTTGGGGTTAAAATTGAATTTTGAATTATTACTAAAGTAATTTTAATTATTTGCTAAGGTTTACTGTGCCAATTTTAGGGTGCTACACTTAGCATGTTGTTTCAATGTGTCTATTTCCTATTTGAGGTCTCTACATTTGTGAGGAAGCATTCTTGATTACTCGAACACTTATACAAAGCACCCTTTTTAGCTACTATTTTCCTTCTCTTTTTACCGCATTGTTCAATATATATATATATATATATATATATATATATATATACCATGCCCATATGCTTTGTAAGTCACTCATGATTGATGTACAAGCTTGTCACTTTGTGAGAGTTGGTTTTAAAGTGAGGAATTCGTGGGGGTCCAAGCTCTATGTTCTTGATTATTTCCTTTCAAATATACACAAGCTTCTTGGCCTTGATCAGATGAGTACCACCAAAATTTTGTTTGCAAACATCACTCCTTACTCTTGCCTTTGGAATGATTTTTTGAATTAAAAAAAACGAGGTCCATGACTGTTCTTTGAATAATATTCTCATAATTTGATTCTTCTAAGTTTGTATGCATGTTTGCAAACTATTGCCTTTCATGGTACATCCAATAATTCTTTTGATGGTTTTTTCCTCCACATATTTTGTCTTTCCTCTATTTGGAATTTTTTTTGCAATTTGCTTTGAAATTTTATCTTCTTTGCAACTTAATATAGTGTTGTTTTTTTTTTGCTTTTGGTGATTTATGATTCCACTATTCATGCACACTTTCCTTTTGGAATGAGTGCTTTGTACCAATCTATTGTTGGTTTGCTATTTTTGCAGGTCTTCCTTGATTGCTTTGAGATCCCATATTTGAATATCAACAATTTGCTTTGTATGATGGATTTTTTAATCTCTTTTTTTTTGTTGAAAAGAATTTTCTTCAATAATTTGATTTCGGTCTTAAAATAGATTTGAGACATTTTTTACTTCTTCGAGGGATTTTTGCCACTATGGTCTTTGGTAGTTTTTTTTCACCCTAAGACCTTTAAATCTATCATGGAATTTTGCTTCATAGATATTATTACCTCTTTTGAGGTTTTCTTTAAACAATATTTTACAAGGTAATTTTACCCTTAATTGTTTTCTCAAACTTGAAATTGTTTTCTGAAACAAAGTGTTATTTTTGAGGCTTCTCTATGTCAAAGCTAGAGGAGGATCAAAAGGAGAGATTTTATTCCTTCTACTTACTTTGATACCACATGTTAGAAATCAATGCTTTGATGATTGTATTATGAAAGTAAAAGGGTAATGGTTGCCCAAATATGGCATAAAAACCTACAACTACCCTTGTCCCTTAGTGAACCTCACAAACCATATGTTGAGTAGTTACTCAATTTACATTCACATTATACATGATGTAATAACTCCTAACGTGTTTAACTCATATTCTAGTATAACCTTTGATCACTTGTTTATATCTATTTGTTCTCCTTAAGTTTTTTAGAAATATTAGAAGATGAATCATTTTGATCACCTCTATAGGAAAAATACTTTTTTCTATGAGTATTTCATATGGAACTAAAGCTTTTATTTTAATTTTTTACCTATAATCAAACATTTCGGTTCCTCTTTATTTTCCTCTATTTCAAGCTTTATACATTGTTGGCGCATACTTCACATCCATAAAGCACCATTGACACTACCAACAATCAAATAACACCTATATGATCTTTCGATCCCACAACTATACCTCCTTACATTTGTTTTACAATGCAAAGCCTGCTCTCCATCCTCCCATTATTCTTTACAATCTACACATTATCTAGCTAAGTTTGTTATTAAAATATACACTAATATACATGTGTGTCATTACTCCTTCTAGAAGACCCCTTTCAAATTGGAAACTAAAGTTTTTCTTTTCTTTTGGTTGGTGAAAACCACTATCTTGGTTTTGCTAGTATTTACTTGCATGCCAACTTACTTGCTAGTATGAGTATTGCTACACTATGTTTCATTTTTTATTAATGAATTTACCTGCATGCCAAATTAAGTGTTCTAAGGCCATTAAATGCTCTTTTATGTAATGTATCCAATATATCCATGTTAATGATATTTAAATTTATTAACTTGGGCCCTAAGTTAGGCTAGTCAACCCTTGAGCACCTTAAGCATTGGAATTAGGGTTTGTTAATTATTTAGACTATAAATAGATAAATTATGTTGTAGTTGGTTCATTAGTCATACATGTAATATTATGTCACAACTAGTGCACATAAGAGTCTTAGTTCTCTCTAAGTAGATAAGATACATCATCCTATCCAAGTGGCTTAGATTGTTATGAGACTTGGAATCTAGATTTATTACTTTCATTCATTATTTATTATTTTAGAATCTAATTTCTATTACCGATGTATGCTTTTATATTACCGTATTTATGAGATTTAATATCATATTGTTTCTAAAAGTTGTTTTTATTATAAGTGGTATTAGATAAATGATTCTAGCCTCCCTATGATAGTGCAAAAAATCAATTGTTGGGTACCCAAGATAGGTACTTAATAATTTAATATTGTATTGTATAATGGTATGAGCCATTAATTATTGAGTAAGGAAGGCTACATGTCAAATTAGAAATATGTATGTCATAGAATCATATTTGTAACTTTTGGAGAATATTGCCATATGTAATCGCAAGGAATAATGTCATATGTAATCGCAAGGAATAATGTCATATTATTATGCACTTTGTAAATCATGGAAGGTGAACCACCACATATGTGATCTTGTAACTCATGGAAGGTAAACCATCACACTCTTGTATAAAGAGATATGTACCCCCATTGTGAAAGGAATATATGATGTATTCTTAGATAATTCTTGGCTCATGGATCTAGAGATCTTGTGGAGTGTATTTCTTCCAAAAGGAGCATTGTATGGTGGTCCCCTACCTCAAGGGTATAATCAATCTCTATTTTATTAAACAATTTATTGTGCAATTAATTTATTTATGGATGCATATTGACTATTTATGAAAATTGTTGAATGATTTATGGAATGAGAAGAGAGGTACACAATATTTTGTATCAAAGAAATGATTTTGGCAAAGTAGGTTTGTTTTTGCAGAGCTAGGGCACGTTTTTTAGAAAATATCACATTTTGCAGAGGCCAGATATTTTATTTTAGCAGTCATTTTCATAAGGTTTTTGCTCCATTGTGTAGATATTTTTGAGTACTACAAAAACAACTACTCATTTGTTAAATTATGATATGTTTTGAGAAATTTATGGTTGTTTGAAGTTGAGTTATTTTTGTTGTTTTTTTGGCTGCACGATTTTTTTTTCAAAACAAAATCGTACCATCTTATTAATTTTTCAATAGTCATTTGTAGAATATTTTGGTACCAACTTATAGATTATTTTGAGTACTATAAAAAAGACTGCTCATTTATGGATTTCTGATAAGTTTTGAGAGAGTTACAGTTGTTTGAAGTTGGGTTGTTCAAGCTATTTTTTGGTTGTGCATTTTTTTTTCAAAAAGAAAATAATACATATTAATTTTTTTAGCAGTCATTTTCAGAATATTTTTGCATCAACATGCAAGTTATTTTGAGTATTACAAAAAGGACTACTTGTTAAATTTTTTTAAGTATTGAGGGAGTTATAACTGTTGCAAGTTGGGCATTTGGTGTTGTTTTTAGGGTTGCCGACAAAAGGGGAAACATTTCATAACTTTCAATCCGAGTAAGAAAATCAGTTGTTTATTTTTTAAGGAAATTTACAGATTTAATTGTTGAAGAAGAGAATAGATGAGATTTCAGAAATTTTAATTTTTGAAAGTTTTTGATTATTTAAAACCCTAGCTACTTTGAAAAAATAAAAAATCATGAAGTTGTCGGAATTCACTAGAAGAGATGATAGTAATGCCAAGGAATGGTTGAAGAAGTTAAAATATTTAGATACTTTTGAGAAACTATGGAGACTTCATGTTTTTTGTTCTTTGAGAGAGGAAGCTTTATCTTGGTTTATAACGCTTTCTAGTGAAACATGGGAAGAATTTGAAGTTGTATTTTTAAGCAAATGGGAATCAAAAGAAAAGGATGAAAATGTGCAGGCTACTAAAAATACACCTTGTGTGTCAAGGTCAAACAATGGTCAAAAATATTTGTTTGAATATAAAAATTATATTTTGCAAATTCATGGTTGCATTCAAAATCAAAAAAATTATTGTTTCCATTAACCCTACAACAAATATAATTTTATAAATATGTCTTTGACTAAGAGGTTGCAAGTCCAAACAAATAAAATCAAAGACATACAACTTGAGGGTCACAATGTTCAAATTTTTGAAGATTTGAAAATCACCATGGATAAATATATTTTACATTCAGATTTTCATGCTACTGAGATGAATGATGTAGATATTGTCCTTGGTTATTCTTGGTTGCATTCTTTGGGTACTATTAACATTAATGTGCAAAAACAATTCATGAAGTTATGGTACAAGAAGAAGAAGATAATATTACATGATATTTCTCAATGTAAGGACAAACAAGTAGCTATTGCAGGGGAACAAAGTAAAGAACACACAAAAGAACCTAAAATAGTCCTTGGTTTTTCTTAGTTGCATTATTTGGGTACTATTAACATTAATGTGCAAAAAAATTCATGAAGTTATGGTACAAGAAGAAGAAGATAACATTACAGGACATTTCTCAATGTAAGGACAAACAAGTAGCTATTGTAGGGGAACAAAGTAAAGAACAAACAAAAGAACCTAAAATAGAACCTAAGGAGGAGGCAATAATAGAAATAAAAGAAGAAACAAAAGCAAAAGATGTACCAAAAAAAGGGAGTAAGAGAGAAGAGCAAAAATAGGTTGAACATCAGGCTAAGGTTGGAGTATATCACCATCCACACCACCATGAGAGGTAACAATCATGGAGACATGGATTGAGGCATCATAGGAACAATGAGATATGTACAAGGAACCAAAAGAGACAAAATATTGGATATACTACTAGTCATAAATACAAGTAGGTATGGATGAAAAAGATGTAATTTATGCTTCCAACACATGGAATTGGCATCAACGAAGACCACCACCAATCATTGTTTCATTGGGATGGATGGATGATCGAGATTGGTACCAATACACAACATGGCTCAAAAGATCCTATTATTTAGCCTCTTCTAATGTTTCGAGGACAAAATATTTTGTAAGGGGGATGGAATGTTAGGTACCCAAGATAGGTACTTAATAATTTAATATTGTATTGTATAATGGTATGAGCCACTAATTAATTATTGAGTAAGGAAGGCCACATGTCAAATTATAAATAGGTATGTCATAGAATCATATTTGTAACCATTGGGGGAATATTGTCATATTATGCACTTTGTAACTCATGGAAGGTGAACCATCACACTCTTGTATAAAGAGATATGTATCCCCATTGTGAAAGGAATCTATGATGTATTCTTGGATAAGTCTTGGCTAGTGGAGCTAGAGATATTGTGGAGTGGCTTCATTTAAAAAGGAGCATTGTATGGTGTTCCTCTACCTTAAGGGTATAATCAATCTCTATTTTATTGAGCAATTTATTATGCAATTAATTTATTTATGGATGCATGTTGAATATTTATGCAAATTGTTGAATGATTTATGGAATGAGAAGAGAGGTACACAACATCAATAGAGTGATGAGTGAGCTATTCTAGAACCTCTTTCAGTCAACTTTATGTCTTCCAAATTGAGTAATTTCTATCAATTTATTTTGCTACCAAATTTTGGCATAATTTTCTTTTGTAATATTATGTTTTAGGCGAAAATGTTTGCATTTTATAAATATACAAAAGGATCAAAGGAATACAAACCCTTATGGGAGGGCTACCATTTTGATCATCACATTGAGATCTAAATGAGATATATCTATAGTAAATATTTTTTTGTAGGCATTTGACAAAATATTTGAATTTCATCATTGTTTAGTAGTGTGTGTGTGTGACCCTTTGTCTTCCCTAGTTGGGAATGAACGAATAAGCATTTGCAATGCATATATATGTGTAAAAATATTTGTATGATCTAATAGAAGCCTCTACCAAGAAACCCATGTAAGCACAAAAATATACCTAAGCTCATCAATATATTTGACCCTTTTACTCGTTCTATTAATAACACCATGAGAACCTCTCTTATTTCTCCTGAGGAACATCATTCCCTCCTTGACCCTCCCTAAAATTTACCATATAGGCCACATGATTATTTTTCTAATGAGCACTATAGATTAAATGAACACATCCATACTCTCAGTACTACTCAATAAGGCTACTCTGAGTCTCGACATTGTATCAACAAATATTGAATTATTTTATTAAGTAGCATGACATGGAATTTTTCCACATTGAATACCCATTAGAGAGTGAATTCCAATGAGTATCCTTTAAGTAATATAAAAGTAAACAAAACGAGCATTAGATTCCTTTAAATGAACTTCCATATATAAAATTTTTAAATATTAGGATCCAAGGCACTTACAAAATCACTTTATGTACAAGATCCAAGACACTTATAACGTTAAGTATAGGGCACTACTAATGCACAACTAGGATCCAAGAATTTTCTAACAAATTCCTTTTGGGCAAGAACCTAGTTGTTATTTTACTACCCACATGCATACCTCACCCGCTAAGGAGATATTTCATTTATAAATGAGCTTAATTTAGAATTTATGGTTGATATTTATTTCACTATAGGTAGTTCTATATTGTTGCTTGATTGACCTCATGATGTTTTGGTTTCTAGAATCAATATCCCTACTTTTGAGGGAATTTTTTTATCATGGTTGGATTTCTAATATGAATTACCTCATATGCTTGTACCAAGTTCCTAAAAATGGTAGGGTGTTGGTCAAATATCTGCCTAATAAACAAACACTGTGTTCATGCGCCCTAGATACGACCAACATTGAAAGGCCAGAGGAAAGAAATATCCCCCGTGCCAATATCTAGAGAGGGCTGGTTCCCGAACTAAATCCTACACTGGTAGAAGACTAGGGATGCAGGAAGGAACTAGAAAAATACGGAAAGAACTAGAAAAATCCTAAATCTTATGACAAAATATGTTTTGCATGATCTTCCTTTAAGTGCTCATGATATTTCCTTAAAACACATTCGCCCATGGGAGGGGCAAAAATAATTTTCACCTCTCGACCAGGGTGAATGTGACATTGTTTTCTTCTCAGGGTATGTTCACCCGAAAGAGGGGCGAACGGGACGTTCACCCTTCCACGGGGGCGAACATGCCATTATTTTTTCTCTGGGTGAATGCGTTTGGATATTAAAGTGCATTCACCCAAAGGAGGGGTGAATGGGATGTTCGCCCCTTCTCTGGGGCGAACACGAATATGCTTTACCGCACCTCTTCTTGCTTTGTCTTGAGTCTTTTTGCTACTTCAAACACCCGAACATGGGACGAATGGGGCGTTCGCCCCTTGTTTGGGGCAAACACGCTATGTGAACAAACAAGGAATAAATGAAATTATCTTTAACATAAAGGTCACCATAGAAAAACAAGACCTTATATACATAAAAATACTTTAGCAAAATCCCCAATGTGGCAAAGTGCAAAATTGTCAATATTTTTAGCGACTCATGGGGTATCCAGCTCGCATGGATGCAAGCAATCCCAGACCTATATTCATTGGGCTATAGAGTTAGCCTATCCAGCAGGTGTGGTTGATGCCTCTATTGATGCAGATGCTGCTTGATGTACCTCATCCTCAACTCGCTCCCTATGTTCTACTTTTGCTGCTATTCTGAGCACTTCGGCCCACTCCACTTCCTTCGTTGCTTTCTTAGCTGCCTCATGCTCTGCTGTTGCTTGCTCCTCCTACTCTTGGATAGTTTCAGAAATAACCTTGTAGGAGAGAACTTCTTCCTACCAAGCATGAGTAGTGAATAGGCAAGGGACACTGAGGGATTCATAAATGAAATGCATATTCTGAACATCCATCAAACTAAGGCGCTTTGCTTGTTGGGCCAACTCGTACAAGGATAGTTCTAAGCACATATACTTCTGTAGCAAGGGCAACACCTGCGCTTCAGTGAGGGGCTCCTCCCAAGCATCAATCTCAGAGGTATCTGCAATGAATTTACTCCAAAGATCTTCAAGTTGTTCAATGGGAAGAGGTTCTCCCCAATTATCCAGAAAGGTCAAAAATCCCAACTCATCAATGGTCTCAAAATGAGACATGAAAAAAATGTGTTTACGTTCAATAGTATTGAGGATGGTTTGTCCTTCTCGTACTAAGTCCAAGTAACTACGTAGTGTAACTTTCAACTTAGACCAGGCGTAATCCATTTTACTAAGGGGGCGAATGAGAAAAATGGTATTAGTCAAAGCCTGTATCTTTACGACCATCTCCATATAGGGTGACAACATATCCTCAATGGTATCAATTAGTTTCTGCTCTAACTATATTTGTATTTTTGCCTACCATAAATAGTGCAACGCTTTAATAACTTGCACAATCAAATTTTTGTAGTTCTGAGCAGAGTGAAGGTGGGTCCTGCTGACATTATCTCGTGAAAACCCTATGGCCTGCGCTTCCTTCTCAGCTAACTGCTTCTTCACATCTTTGAGCTACTACTAAAGCTTGTGCATTTCAATCCTAGCAGCATCACACTCCTTCAAGTGGACTTTGACCTGCTGGTGTAAGTAGTCATTCTCGGTGGCCATATTTTCTTCTTGGGCTAAGATTTTTGCCAAAGCATTTTTGAGCTCAATTATTTTGTTCTCATTATCAAAATATTTCTCCTTAAAATACTCGCCATGTAGGTAGACTGAGCTCATATCTACTTGAATATTGCCCATATTTTCCACAGGATCTATCCGTGTGAGGTCTTCTATTATAGTCTCAGAAATGAGATCACCTAGCAACAACTCTCCTTAAGGATTCTAAACCAATGGTGTGATTGTGGTAATATGAGCCTCCTTTGTGATGGTATCAAAAGAAATTTTTTTAATCGACCGAGCTAGAGCCAGGGCATATTTGTACCACATACTCTTCAACCACTGTGAAGAGCTCAAGTGTGCCCAATTAATATTCTCTACGTCGAGCTACTTGCGGCCACCTACACATCAGGAACTGTATACAACTCCAAAAATGGGGTGAATATAACCAAAATGTTTGAGCGACTGGGCCTAGCAAAAGTGGATGACACAACTAAAAGAGGTGGAATAGAAATGGTGGTTTTGGTGGAGGATGCGGGTTCAACTACAGTTATGCTTACTCTAGGAGAAACTTGTGTACTTACAACCTCAATGGTGGTGGAGACGAGAAAAGAAAGAGATGGGCACAAAAAGGGATTCAACCCTGACACATATGAACTGAAAGAAATGGAAGACGAAGGAATGGGAATAAAGGAGGGAGCGGCAGTGAATTCGAGGGTGGGATAAGATGAAAATAAAATATATGTGGAGGGCATATCGAAGGGTAGGTAAATGGAGATCGAGGATGATGAAAATAGAATAGACAAAGGTGAGATAGAAATCACTGCTTGCTTCAAAGAAGAGGAAGGAGGAAGAAAATATGTACCTTTGGGTGCAAGCACCATGTGCTACGGTGATGGGGGTGGCTGCAAAACTACTTCTTATACTTTTGCTCTTTCTCCAATGTCCAAATTTTCTTCTTCATCCATGAATTTGACATGAGAGCTTTCTGATCGCCGATCCTCCTCTAATGCTTGATTTATTGAAAACACATCCACAACTTTGATCGAGAGCTCCTCCATGGGTGAAGGTTTTACAATAGTTACCGATACATTAGTAACCGTGGGAACAGTTACAACTAACATTGTAGAAACTACAACAATTGAAACTGCAAGGGCCTTAATGGTAAAAGTCATAACTGCACTGGACCTTGGCCTTTTCGTCACCTTTGGAAATGGTGGTGCCTTCGGTAAATTTTTCTTTTCGGGTGCGGGCATCTCCTCTACTTGCCGCTTTGTTCCTTGAAACCTCCTTTTGAAAACATATTATTGTTATTCTCTGGAATCTCATATTCGACTATGGACCGCTCTTGCCCAGTTTTGCCTTTGCCACTGTCAAAATACTGAAAGCTTTGCAGAAAAAATATTGGTGAAGATGACGAGTTGATATGAGTTTACAAACTCGTAAATATCTAAAAAATACTCATCTAATTTAAACCCATAAGCAGTGGTCAGCTTTCCACGGTGAATCTGCATAATCCACCAATTCATTATCTTTTCTTAAGTCCAGCAAGGTTCGAATTCCTTAACAGAACTGAATAAGCTTGGTGGAAGAATTTGAGTCTTATTATTGGCCAGATATAATGCCTCCTACTCATAATAATCATGCCATGGTGGGAGGGTCGTCATTTTTTCAATATGCCAGTTCATGTCCAACCCATCAAAATTATTTCTCCTCTTTTGAATATCAAGTCGAGGATAGCAATGAAAAGACTTAGCCTTCACAATAGCTAAGAATTTTCCTAGAGGATCATATCGCCAGCACTGCGGTAATTCAATCAAAACCAAATCCTAAAGTGCCACCGTCAAGAGCCTATTATACCCAACTTGGCTTTTACTTCTATGCTGCCAAATTTGAATGACATGTTGCATGTAGTCTTCTTCTCGTGCCCAACTACGTATATATCATTCACATGATCAGTCTGGTGTACAACCTCCATGGCGAACATATGCTCCACGATGAATATGATAACAAAAATGGCTTACCCATGAAACTAAAAATGTGCACAACTATGCCCTGGGTAAGTAGAAAATATCACCCTTCTCCTATGCAATGATTACGTCCCTCAAATTTTATGGCACTCTATCACAGGTACCGCAAAGCAATTTTATTGTCGGCCCTAGAAACCAACTATTAAAGCTATATACCGATTTCCTCATTGACAAAATGGGAGTCCACATATAAACTGGCAAGGGCTCATTTTTTTTGCCCACATGCATCACTGTAATAAAGGAGAAGTGCTGCTATAACTGGAAGAAGAAAAACCATACTAAAAATGAGGTATACAAAAATGACTTGGTCTCCCTGGTTTACATTTTTTCCAATTGAAATTTCATCCTTCGGGAAATGTAGTCATCCCAATCAAAGAAAATGGGATTGTCACCTTGCCTCATGGCAGAGGGAGAATAAAACTCGACTTTACAAATACACTGTGAAACTACCGCCTACGATTTATGCACAGTTTCATTTGAGGGTAACCCAGCGACCCAAGACAACATGGAGTATATATCTCGACTTTTGAATTTTGAGAGCAGCTTTGGTAAATTAAGAAGCTGCCCCATCGGTGGATCTTTAATAAGTTGCGTCTCCATAAATTGATATATTGTTACTGTAGAGATGTACCTATCCTCTTGCTCGTCAATATGTAGCTTTTTATGCACTGCATAAGAAGAGGGCTTTAATCCATAAGCAAAAGCTTCTCGAATGTCATCTGGAGTGATGGTGAATAGAATCTCCCTCCTGGCATTTCTGACAACCCTAGTAAATAAGTCATAGAACTGGGTGACCTATCCAAAAAGCATGCACCTAACTAATACATCAATTGGAATCAACATCAAAGCATGAAATGATAGACAAGATTGCATATAACAAGAAAATGGATGTTTCTTCTATTAATATTGGAAATGAATCTCGGTTACAATCATGCCCCTCTTAGGGTCACCCAAATGTTGATACAATTGATACAATTCGAAAGCCCCAATGGGGTAGGCACAATACTCAGGCTCTCTAAATAGTCACAAACTGCTCCAAGGTGTCGATGACCTTCTTCTCCATGCTTAGAGGTATTTGTTGTGTTGAATGGCATGATCCTGTTAATCCTGCATTCAAGAAACAACAAGAAACATTAAAAACAAAGGAGGCCTCTCTTGATGAGGCTTTAAAAGGATATTTCACAAGAAGATGTCATAACAAGCATGTAATCAAGAAAATAGATAAAACATGATAAACCTATATTAATCATGAAATGTTGTCATCAAACATGTATAAGAAAGCAAATACTATCTATCTATTGGGTTAGTTTATCAAATAGAAAACATGAAAGCATGAAATAACCCACAATTGCACTAATTACCAAATTGACTTAATGAAGGTAAATCTACTTTTAATGCTTAATTCCACCGGTCATATGTCTCTAAAATATCAATTAAACCTATACTAAGCATAATGTGATCTAATAAAATAATCTACAAGAAAGAATACAAGGGGATCCATAGCCATTTTCTCACCGTGGGTCTGATGTGTGGTCAACACTATTGACCATGGCTGACAGCCACGATGGAGCTCTGAGTAGACTTGCCCTCAGAATTAGGGCTTCCTCTCCGATCCTCCTTGCCAAATTGATGGTCAAGGGTCGCCTCTGTGTCCTCTGATAGGTTTGGTGGTTGAATTATCTGAATTGTGCACCGATTGCATGGATTTGCGTTTCTTGGCTCTCCTAGGCTCCTAGGGCTTCCATAGCGATTTGATCTCCAATTGGGTAGCAAAAGTGTCCCTCTCAATGTATGCAAGTGAGTATGCAATTCGACAGGGCTTCACTGCTCAATTGATCACACTTCATCCAGACTTATCCCCAATTCGGAGGGGGATCTTATAGCATTTGCCAAGGGCTAGGGGTGGCTTCCTCATGAAGCCAAGATCAATATTGGGTAGTTGAGTCTATTGGATGGAAGGATCCAGAACCTTCCTCACTCAAACCGCTCCAATATACAACCAATTGGCCATTGCAACCAACTTTTGGGTCGGATGAAGGCCAACTAACTCTGAGTGTTGACCATGGCTGACATGCACGGTGAGCACTGCTAACCATGGGTGTCAACAGCGGCTAGCACTGACTAGGCAAAGATGCCCCAAATGAGTGGTAAAAACCACTGCTATACCTTGGATCTATCCAAAGGTCTTCCATATGGTCTTCTAGCATGTCCCATATGAGTAGTCGCCTCGACATGACATATTTTAGGTGTCTACAGATGCCCCTTTTGAGATGCATTGTGAGATCGAACAACGTTGAGCAAAACTAGACCTCCTAAAATGATGTCGTAGGTTGCATGATGATCATTTGTCTGATCAACATTAGATGCCCCAAGTCCAGCAAAAGGATGTGCATCCTAGAATCATTGCTTCTAACTCGGTAGAAGGCTTAATTTTGAAAGAGTTTGCACTCATCATCAGGCATTCGGGTAGCTTTGGTGCTACAATAGGAGTTAGGCCTATATAATCTGAAAGGATGAGAGCTACAAACAAACTATCATATATGCTATTTTCCCCAGCAGAAGGGTAAGCTTATGATAGTCTTTGGCAATGATTCGTAAGACGAATGCAATTTTGACAAGATCTAGGGATCTACGATCAAGGGATCTTCTGTTGACTTTGATTATGATTTAATATTATGACTACCCCCTCAAGCGATGAGTCGATGAGGGTAATGACAATGAATGAAGCGACGAGGTCGCTTGACCACTATGAATGATCTTTGAACAAATTAGGATTTAGCATTTGAAATTCTTGGCAAGGCCTAATCAGCTATGATTACAACTATTAATAGTAATTGCTTATTTCTATCCCATGGAGCGGTCCAGCCATGAAGGCCTTCTTAGGGAATCAAAATGAAAGCAAGTCCAATTAGGCGTATATTGAATCATATTGTCGATGATCTGCTGAAAATATCATAGGAGAATTGCGATGAATACTTCGTTCCCCTGGAGCAGTCCGGTTGTGTAGGCCTTCTTAGGGATTGAAATGAAGCATAGCAATTCTACAATGATGAATTTGCCCCAAATGTCCTTATGGTAATTTACTCATCTTGTCGGATTGCATGGATCGCAAATCGCTGCAACCGCCAAGTGTATAGGGTAAATAACTGAATACGAGGTGCATTTGGCTTTTGATTTATTTGATTTTTTTGTTTATTTTGATGAATTTTGAATTGAATGTTTTATTGGTTGGGAGGTGCGGCGCTCAAAGAAAGGATTTCCATGGTGATGACCTCGGTTGAATGTACTTTATAATCTCAGCCGATTATTTTGTTTTTGCCTTATGATGACATTTTCTGGTGTCATTGTGCTTGGTTCACTTATTTGGAGTGTTTAAATTATCAATTAGCAACTTTCCTCAAGGTAAATTAAGGGTATTATATGTAATTTTCTAACCATGGCTCTTAATTGTGGGTAATTTTGCTCATCGTGGCTAGGACATGTGGTCACAAAACCCTAACTCGGGGACCACGGGTGTCAGCCATGACCCGACCTAAATAGGAAAAATTATAAAAAGGGCCTTCTTTTTGAAAATTTGTCATTTTCACCTGACTTCAATAGCTAACCTGAGAGCTCTAGAGGTAAAACCATAAAACTTAACTCGAAATGCTGCTAAACCCAAACCGGATTACCTAGACTTCACACCTATGGCTGACCAAGTAGAGGCATCGACCATTGGGAGAGCCGGGGACTTAAAGGTAACTCATAAAATGAGACCTCACTTGTGATTATCGGGTTTAAAATTAACCTCATTAATTAATCGGTAATTGAACCACATTAAATCGTAGGCAATGAACCTCACTTTAGATTAGGATTTAGCTTAGGTTAGTTAGCTGGGGGGTTTAATTTTGGTTTTTGGGGTGCTTTTCGGTAAGAGCGAACCTATTTAGGGTTTCGCTCGCTAGCCATGGGTGGTAGTCATAGTCCCCAATTGGTAGATTGGGGGTCGTGACTATCAACCATGATGGGGTTCAAATCCCAATGGTCAAATTTTTGACCGTTGGGCCGATCGTGGTTCTGACCCGCGATGCCCAAATTTAGAAAAAAAATTCAATTTTTTGTTTTTTTGAGTTTTTATGGGCAATTAATGCCACTTTTTGTTGCTTTGAAGCACTCCTTTGATGTTATTTGAAAATTTTGATCATATGTGTGCATATTATTGCATTTTTAGGAGATTTTATAATTTTTTTGTCGATTTTAGAGTGATTTTAATTGTTTTTTTACTTTCTTTTTATTTATTTTATTCAGTATTTGACTAATAGGGTGAGGGAGACCGATCTCCTTCACACTCTACGCCCCCTATTGACTGATGTAGAGTGGGAGTGGTTTGCCGTTGTTGGCTTTGGATACATCCTAGATCTCCCTCCCATCCGAGTAGACCAAGCCTATCTGACTGCTTTGGCCCATCGTTGGGATGCATGGACCAACACGTTTCACCTACCCACAGGTGAAATGATGGTCACATTAGAGGACATGTACCACATATTTTGGCTACCTATCGATGGTGAGCCTATCATCACCTCCCCATTTATAGTGAGGAGAGTTATTTTTGATGTTGTCTTCAGAGATCGAAGCATGGAGGCACAGGGCCGCATCGACCATGGTGGCATCCATGTCGATGAGTGGTATGAGGTCGACATCTTCTCATAGTGGGAGGTTGTGTTCATGCATCTAGTTATTCGGATAGCCCTACCCGATTCTTCAGGTGTGAGGTTCCCTTGGAACCTCTTAGCTTGTGTTCGACCTATCATGACCAGCTCGATGGAGGAGCTAGTTATTCTATCCTAGGGGAGCGCTCTGCTGGCACAGTTGTATCACGAGTTATATCAGATCACCCATCGAAGTAGAGTGGGTATTGGTTGTAGCCTCCTATTGTAGATATGGGGTTGGTAGCACATCTGGATAGAGCACCCTATGGAGCTACCCCTAGAGATCACCATTATTGTAGATGCTTGCTAGTGTTATGCCCTCTGGCCTTGGGAGTAGGAGGGATTTAGGAGTAGGTCTCATGTAGGAGACTTGACGCACTACATTGATCGGTTCACCTAGCTTCACTCTAGGGATATCGAGTGGTGCCCTTACATGGACTGCCCAGCATGGACCGAGGTAGCTAGATACCTACATCGGGCACATGGGATAGATGGATCATCGGTCGCAAGGTCGAGTGGTATGAGTACCACTACTTTTCTCACATCCTATGGTAGTTTGGGATTTAGTAGGATGTCCTGGATATGCCTTCTATCTATAGATGCCTGGTCCTAGAGAGGGACCTCACCTGGCCTCAGGTTACTCCTCTGGGAGAGGAGGATGATGATTTCTAGGAGTCAGGCTAGAGGGATGCAGGTACTACTCCTGATTATGATGGATGGTGGGTCGACATTTAGTGGCATGAGAGGGGACCTCTCGGTCATCCAGTTGGTGGATTTGTTGTAGAGGGTGTTGATGGTGTAGAGGTGGATCCCCATGGGTACCACACTTGATAGAGGATAGAGGGTGACTAGGGTACAATAGGGGAGGCCCCCTAGGTGGATGTAGAGGAGGAGGGTCTCGAGGAGGGTGAGGCAGTGCCAGATAGTGAGATTGGGTAGCTGTGGGTGTAGGTAGCTAATTTAGAGTTAGGTGGGTAGGCTGCGTACTCAGATTTTGTAGTGGGATACATCTATCACCACTCTAGAGGTGAAGCTATCTCATAGTGAGAGGTAGCTATAGTAGGCTTAGGAGGAGAGGATAACTCTCACAACATAGGCTACATCGATGGAGACATAGGTCAAGGATCTCACTAGTGAGCACGATCTGGCATAGGCATGACTGAGTGCAGCTACTACTGAGAGGGACCTACTCAGGGTAGAGAGGGGAGATCCTTCATCCTCCTAGGCCATCATGAGACCTCTGACCACACCATCTTCTCTACTTCTAGTAGGTCGTGACCCCATGGCAGAGATCAGGAGGCTTCATTCCCTCATGGAGGAGGGTAATGAGTGGGATACAACATGCGGCTCGCATCTCCCAGCTGGAGGGCCACATCAGGCTGATAGGTGGGGAGGTTCTAGAGGATACACACTACAGGGACCCATCGGAGCCGATCCCAGACTAGAGAGATAGGGTAGTCTACTACCAGCTCTAGCCGTAGGACTCATAGGACCGAGAGGACACATAGGTCTTCTAGCACTCATGGAGCCAGCTCGTAGAGGAGCCACAGGGATGGCAGGGGTGATGGTGGTGACTCATAGGCTGGGGGTGCAGGCCCTTAGTATAGATCTTAGAGATACTTTGTTGTACTATTTTTGAGTGTAAGGTCGAGGACCTACACAGTTGTAGCCTACGGGCATTTTGATGTACCTCTATGTATCTATGGACACACACACACATATATATATATATATATATATGAGATTGATCATTTTGGCTCATTATGTGTACTTGTTTATTTTTGATTTTATGTTTATGTTATGCACATGGATGCAGATGTTCATATTGATGCTATGCTTATATGATGTGATGTATGGATGACATGCACTAGATAGCTATTTAATTTATGATGATGATGATATGCAGTGATCTAGATGCTTAGATGTGCTATTTATGATGGATGCATATGGATGCGATGTTTACTTTTAAATGCATATTTAATTTTGTTTTATTGTATGCATTTAATTTATGATGATGTCACGATATGTTGGTGTAATATATGTAATGCATTATTTACATGATGGTAATCTAATGTAAATGAACCTGTATGCTTTAATCACTTAAAACATAAGGAATGAATGCGATATGTGTTTAAAAATCTAATGGATGACACCATAGAATGTGTAAAAATCATGAATGTAATTGAAAATCCTCATTACAAGAATTTAATCAATTAATCACCCATATATGAAATGCAATGATATGAAGTGGTATGATGCGAATGATATAATATGTCACTCTATATTCCTTTTGCAATTTTGAAATATATGCACAATATAGTCAATGGTCATCTAAATATCATTTCTGATATCCATCCGGTATCTATCCTATATCTTGAAAACTTTGTGCTCAATGTAATGATGTATCACGGATTCGATACTTTGCAATTTGATGATTGAATGACTTTTATTTTTGATGGTTTGTGATCTTTGGTATTTTTTGCTATTAGAGAAATTTTTGAGGTTTTCCATGAGACTCAAACACCCTAGTAGACTTATCAAAAGTTGTATACTGACCAAACTAGACTTCTGAAATGTAAGGCTTTTGCTAGGATAGGCCCTAACTGTTCATTATCCCTGTGTGTGCAAATGAATATATTAAGATAAGGCATAAGCATACCCCGATGTCAGGTGGGATTCTTTCAGCCCATTGCTAAGATTGGGGGTCCACAAATGTTTATCCAATCCTAGGTTTAGATTTTAGTTGGACTAGACCACTAGGCGATACAGGACACCTGAAGCTAGCTCTTCCACATTCAAACATTGGTCTGTACATAAGCGAGGTGCTAATGCATCAGACATATCATCATGCATAAGGTACAATAGTGCTAGAAATTCCATGGATTCAAGTTCACTCCCTTCTTTTCTTCAATTTTTTGGGATACTTGCTCATATAAAGTGATAAAAATCACTGTTTATTTTTGTACTTTAGTGACAATAATCACTATTTATTTTGTACTTTCTTTTCTTTCTCTTGAGCAAGGGATTTGATACTGATTTTTCTTCCTTTGTACAATTTGTCTTCATTTGACTTGACTTTTTGGAATTTTACATTTGATAATTTTCTTCAAAAACTTCCTTTGGGGATTTTACTTTGGGGAACTATTTCTGGGATATCGATTTTAGGATATCGATCTATGATATCAATATGGGATATCAATCTAGGATGTCGATCTATGATATCGATCTAGGGTATCAATATTGAGGATTGATGTGGGATATCACTCTGGGATATTGCTCATTTTAACGTAAGCAAGGGATTCTAGGTAGGGAATAAACTTGTCCTTTTGCCAATTACCAACATTTCCCATACCATTCACATAGGGGGATAAGCAAGAATAACTCTTTTCACCTCAAGATACCTGGTCCTGCTTCATGGCTTTCATCTTCCCCTAGTCCTTATTAGGATTGTTTAATTTGTTGATTAGTGATAGGATTCTGATATGCTAAGGGCTATACTAACTAGACCTCAACTACAAAAGCAAAGCAAGATTTCTATCAACTCTTGAGAAGACCTCTAGGTATGGTTGAATGACCGAAAAACCCTAGTATATTCTTCATAGCAACATTATGGGTTGTGTTGAAAAACACAATTACTCACATGAATGATGGATTATGATAAATGCAGAGGTGCATGATTGAAACACAATGTGGCATCATTTGTAAGACTGACAAACACAATCCATTCTACTATGGAATGCAATGGATGAAGAATGCCTACATGCAATGCAATGATGAAATGTATGTGGAACATGAAATGCAATGATGCAAATGAAATGCAAATGTTTTTGGATTTTGATATTTTTTTAATTTTTATGGATTTTGAGCCTTTATATTTGACCAAATGGTGAGTACATGCCTTTGGAGCCTTTAAGAGTGACCAAGTGTTTAAGAACTTTGGAGCCTTTAAATTGACCAAGGATTTTAGAACCCTTGGGGCTTTTAGGTTGACCAAAGGGATTATGAGCACCTTTGGAGCTTTTAGGGATGACCAAGCGGTTCTTAGGAACCCTTGGAGCCTTTTGGGTTGACCAAGCAATTGAGCTTTGGGATGATCGTTAGCCCTCGCCGTTTTAGGACCCTTGGTGCCTTTTTAGAAACCTTGGAGCCTTTACGAATGACCAAGCGGTTTTAGGAACCCTTGGTGCCTTTTTCTATGCTCTCAAGCATAGAACGCCTTAATATGGATGATGTTGAGAGGTTCAGGCTCTTCAACACCCCCTAGCGATGTTAGGTGATAGGTACCCAGACCAATATTTTTAGATATGATATAGGGTCCTAGCCAATTAGCCATGAATTTGTCTCGCATATCAGGTGACAAATTAGAGTTCTGTTGGTTCTCTTTCAGCACAAGATCCCCAACTTCAAAGTCTCTCTGATGGACTTTGTTATTATAAGCTCATTTTAATCGCTCTTGATAAATGTGGAGATGCTCTAGGGCATTCACGTGATGTTCATCAAGCAGCGTCAATTGATCTAGGTGAGCTTATCGTGCGGTGTCATCATCGATGAACTCTTTCAATGCGATGCACAGCATTGGAATTTCCAACTCTAAGGGCATAATGGCCTCAATGCCATATACTAGTGAAAATGGAGTTGCCCTAGTGGGTGTCCGAATGCTAGTCCTGTAAGCCCATAATGCAAGGGGCAGTTGGATATGCCAATATTTGTGGTTTTCTTGGACCATATTTTTCAAGATAGACACCACTATCTTGTTTGAGGCCTCAACTTGCCCGTTTGCCTGCGGATAATATGGAGTCACAAAATTATGTTTGATTCTATACTTAGACGTCAAAGCTCTCATAGTTTTGTTCTTAAATGATGTTCCATTATCCAAAATTATCTTGGATGGAATCCCAAAATGACATATGATATGCTCGAGTATAAACTCTGCTATGCGAGCTCCAGTCATCATTGTTAAGGGTATTGCTTCCACCCATTTTGTAAAGTACTCAGTAGCCATAATAATAAATGTATGTCAGCCCGATGATGGAGGAGAGATCTTCCCGATGAGATCTAATCCCCACTGAGAAAATGGCCAAGCCACTTGGATGGGCTGTAAGGCCTATGATGGCAAGTGCATAAGATTAGCATGATGCTGACATTTGATGCATTTCTTGACATACACATTGCAATCCTTCTCCATAGTGGGCCAATAGTAACCCATTCGAAGGATGCGCTTGACGATGGCCATGCCACTAAAATGGCCACCACACGTACCATCATGAGCTTGTGAAATCACCCAAGATGCCTCTTGGGGCTCTAGACAATGAAGGAGAACTCCATCATAGCCTCGTCGATACAAAATATCTCCTAGCAAGACATATTTAGTCACTTTCTGCTTGAATGTGCATCTTGCGGCATGCGACAATCCCTCTGGGATCAAACCAAGTTTTAAGAAGTCTTGGATTTATGACATCCAGCTCTGGTAAGCCTCAACTTCGACTTCCAAGATGACTTGCTCCCCTTGTGTATCTACATGTGCAAATGCAGACTAGGAAACAACCTTGTGGTGAATGGTAGTACCACTCCCCATCAGACTCTGAGAGGTTAATGACCCCTAGGGTGCCTTCTTTAGAAAGTCTTCAGCTCTATAGAACCATTCAACTTTTGGTTCCATGCTAATCATGTTGATTGACTCTTTATTATCAAAGGCTTCACGCTCCATTATAGGATGCGAGAGCATTTTAACATGAATGGTAGTAAAATCGGTAGATGGATTCTGAGGGATTAAGGATCCCAAAGATGCCATGGTGTCTACGAACCTATTTGATGAATGAGGGATTGCCTCGATGTCATACCATTCCAACTTAGCCAAATATGTAACAACAAGATCTTTATAAGCTTTTAACATGGGACATCGACATTGAAAGAGCCCCTTAACTTGGTTGACTATGAGCAAGGAGTCACCAAAGATGTTTAATATTTTAATGTTCATGGTGATGGCTGTGTGGAGGCCCAGAAGTAGGGCTTCGTATTCAACATTGTTGTTGGTGCAAGGAAAGTCTAATTTGAATGACAAGGGCATTGGAGCTCCTTGCGGCATGACAAACACTATTCCTGCACCACCCCCTTGCTCGCACTTCGAACCATCGAAGAACAAGGTCATATCAACATTATTTTTTGGTTCTTCAGGTTTGGGAGCTTCGGATACGATGAAGACCGCATCATCTAGAAGCTCAATGGTAAGAGGCCTACTATTTGATAATGGTGCCTCAACTAGTTGATCAACTATGACTTGTCCCTTAATGGACTTTTGGCTTATGAATTCCAGATCAAATTCTATCAGTAGCATGATCCACTTCATAGTACGTGTATTATGATATGTCTTGCTCATCATATACTACAAAGGATTTTGTTTTGATATTACATATGTCGTATGACTTAGCATATAGTGTCATAATTTCTTTGTAGCGAACACTACTTCTAAACACAACTTCTCCACATATGCATATCCTAGCTCATAACTCACCAAGGTTCGACTAATATAATATATGGCTTGCTCTTTGCCTTGCACATTCTTTTGGGCTAACATGGTCCCTAATGCAAATTCGGTTGTCGATATATATAGTAAAAATGGCACATCTAGCCTTGGTGGAGCTAGCACTGGCAGCGTCACCAGGTATTGCTTAATTTCAGCAAAGGCTGCTCGACAGTCCTCGTCCCAATTGAATGGGACCCCCTTGTGTAGCAATCGATTCATGGGTCGACATTTATCTGATAATTGAGCGATAAATCACTTTATGGATGCTACTTTGCCCTGAAGGCTTCTTAATTCTTTGATGTTTGAGGGAGGATGCATCTCTAGAATAGCCTTGACCTTTGCTGGGTCAACTTCGATGCCTCATTTTGAAATGATGAATCCTAAGAGCTTTCCTGAAGTTATGCCAAATACGCACTTCTTAGGATTCAACCTAACATTATGCTCTATCAAGCGATCGAAGACCTTCTTCAGGACCTCTGCATGCTCAGAATGCAATAATGACTTAGCCAACAAGTCATCAATATAATCCTCTAGGATCTTATGCATATAGTCATGAAAGATATATGTCATAGCCCGCTGATATGTGGCACCAATATTTTTAAGGCCAAATGGCATAACTTTATAGCAAAATGTCCCCCATGGCATTATAAATATGGTTTTATGTTGGTCTTCGGGCTTAATCTAAATTTGATTGTATCCAAAAAAACCATCCATCAAGGAGAGCATCTCATGACCTGTAGTTGCATCTACAAGAGCATCAATATTCGACAATGGAAATGAATCCTTTGGTGTTGCCTTATTCAGGTCTCTAAAATCCATACAAATATGGATCCTTCCATCAAGTTTTCCTATAGGCACCATATTGGATACCCATTCTGGATAGTCGATGGAGATAACAAACTCTACATCCAACAACTTTTGCAATTCATCTTTCACCATTAAGGCTACTATTGGATGCATCTTTCTAAGCTTCTACTTGATTGGCTTCTTTGATAGATCTAGCGAAAGGTTATGGGTAACCAATTTTGGATCTAGACCTGGCATATCTTTGTAAGTCCAAGTAAAAATATTAGGTCTCTCTTTCAGTAGAGGGATGAGGGTGGCACGCTCATCGGGAGTGAGACTCTCTCCAAATTTAACCTTCCTTGGATTGGTGGGATCATTACTGATATCCACATCGAAGGTTTCCTCTATTGACATGTGTGATCCCTCCTCAAGTTGATGAGGCGTAGGGATCAAGTGGATGTCATCTATCTGGGTTTATAGGTTCCACATTGGAAGCATCCTCAGCATGATAGACATCATAAGCACAGCCTGGTGCAAAATGAAATGGTTGTAACATTTCTTCATTAGGGAAGAAATCTTCAGGCTCAATAGGTGAGTCAACATGATCCCAATCGATAGCATCTACATTTAGATGCAATGGTTTGGATGGATCGGCTAGATTGTGGAGTGGAGTGGTCAAATCAATGGAGACCATATTTATGGAATGGAATTGATCTCCAAGACCACATGAAAAAATATCTACATCATCGATGCAGCTCCCATACCCGAGATCTGGCTCTATCGGCATGGGCATAAATGGGTCCTCTCTATGTGGGCTATGGATGATTGGGTCCTCTCTATGCACTGATTGCAATATTGGATCATTCGGCTCAATGAGCTCCATGTACATAGGTGGGTCGAGAAACACCATGTGATAGATCACATCAAAGTTTGGTGGTCTTCCCCTAAGGTGAGGGTTGATATTGATCTCTCTACGCATGTCCTCAATCGTATAAGGTGCATTATGGTGACGTAGGTAGGGAGGTCCTAGATAGGCTCTCTCCATTTCATCCTCATTGTCACTATCATAATACAATCCTTCATTTGCCCCCACTGGAATGGGATGTTCTAGAAAATGTGGCCCCATATAGGCTATCTCCTGATCACTATCATCGTTATTCGGTAAAATTGGGTATAAACATCATAAATACGATACTACCTCATAAATCGGCTCAGCCTCATCCTTCGATTGATCGTCGGGTGAGGACTCACTGTCCACCAAGATATCCTCATGATATGTCTCGGGTGGTGCTATGGTGACGTAAGACACCATCCGGTTATCCCTCTGGAACGTAGAAGGATCAGGGTGATATGGATTGAAATCCACTTCATCCCCAAACTAAGGTATAGGTGATCTAAAGATGCTGCAAGCAAATCATCCTATCCTCGTATTTGCAACCCTAGCCCAAACCTATCAGTTGCCAACTGATAATGCGGCTCAAGCGGAGTCCTACGTCCTTGCTCAAAAATACCAAGGCCATACCCATGCCAATGATATAATTCAAAAATGTGCATGGAATATTTAGGGTTGGATAGGTAACGAACATTCACTGTGAATGGTTCGTCATCATCTTCATCCATGGGCGTTCGAGTAGGAAGCTGATCCAGCCCAACGTAGATGAAGTTCATTTGATTGGGTGGCTCTCCCAATGGCACTACTGATCCAACCAAAAAATGATGAGCATGGGGTCGGCCCATCTCTTGTGCAGTCTCTAGGATTGGTCCAAAGGTGACATTCTGCACAATATATTCACCTAACCCTGTGTTGGCCAAATGAATAGTCACCCATGGTGTGGATGACCCTATTGATGATGTAGGTGAGGTAGGCTGAGGTACCTCCTCGACTTTGTCCTGGGCTTCTTCCACTTCCATGGGAGTGGGAGCCTCATTGGTGACTGGTTCGGGCACATGCTTCTTTTCCTTTTCACCCATTTTTACCTTTAGCTTCCTTTCATCTCGAAGCATTGTTGATGCAGTCGATTTCAAAGAAGTTGTAGTGTGCTCGGATCTGTGTGATACAGATATCGATGGTTGAGCACACACTTTTTTTTACCTCCTAGATTCTTAACCGATGATATTGGCTGGACGTCTAGGTGCATTGATGGGAGTATGAAACCCCCTGGAAAATCAGCTAGGTTCATGAATTTGAAGGGTTCTTCATCTGATGACACCATGTGAACCTGTCCCTCATGAATGTATTTTACACATTGATGTAGTATAGAGGGAACACAATGCATTTCTCGAATCCAAGGCCTCCCAAGAAGGATGTTATATTGCATGGTACCTTCGATCATGTGACACATCATGGGGATGGTCTTTAGGCCCACCTAAATAGGTAGGATGATTGTGCCAACCATCGAGCATAGCGCATCGTTAAACACTCTCAATGTGAATGTGGTGGGCACAATATGTGACTTGGGCAGCTTTAAAGGACTTAACGCCTTGGTCATTATAATATTGATCGATGAACTAGTGTTGATCAAGACCCTCTTGAATGGCATGTGATTAACACATGCGATGATATGTAATGGTGGGTCAACCATATCTGTAGGAACCATCCTGATTTCATGATCATAGAATTGGATCATAGGTTCTTGGCACTATTGTACGTGTCCCATAAAATTGGTGAATGCTTGAGCATCCTAGGACTGCACCTCGATGGACCTCAAAATGTCCATGAGTGTCTCCTTGTGCCTAGGGGACTACTATATCAGCTCATAAATAGACAACTTCATAGGAGTTGTCTACAAGTTTTGAACCAACCTGCTTCGTATGGTCACCACCGGTCTAGTTGGTGGGCCTAGAATATTTTGAACTAGCCATTGATTCGGTGTAGCTTGTATCCTGATGGGAGCATGAGGTTGATTTGGTTGCTCATACCTCCCATGTCTAGTAACAACATTAACCATACCTACGAACCCCTGGGTAGGTGGTTCGATGCGCACTTGGTTGACTTGGCCAACGTTGTTGCATGATGCCTCATGGTTTGGCAATGGATTTTTATAAATCCCCATGTTTTGGTTGTCAGGTGCCTATGGATTATTCGACACTATAAGCTCACCTTTATCGATCATATTTTGCACTATATGTTTGAAGGACCAACACACTTCAATGTCGTGGCCCTTCATGTGATGGAAGATGCAAAATAGATCATCTTGATACCCCTTTGGCTTGGGCTGGTTAGGATCGACTAACTTAATCTTAGGCAACCTGATTGCCTTAGCCTCACACAATTGATGGAATATCGATGTCAACGATTCCGTCAAAGGTATGAACTAGCGAGGTGGGCGTTGTTCCTTATTTTTGCCCCTGTAATTATTCTTGCACTGCTCGTATTGCATAGGAGGAGGTTGGGCCTGATAATTCTACTTTTGTTGCCCCTTATCCTCTCTTTGGAGGTTTAACACCACTTGATTGACATGGGCCTACTTGCCCTGATGTTTCATGGAGCTCTTCTTGTGCCCCTCCTTCCTATTTTTGAGCTTCAAGTTGCCCTCTTGCAACTTGATATCCTCAATTACTTTGGCTTGCACCAAAGCTTCCTCGAATGTCTGGTACTATTGTAGTTGCAACAATAACAAGATGTGCTTGGCACAACTCTTCATGAACATCTAGGTTAGTTCTGTAGTAGGAATGGGGAATGGCAACTTTACCATTAATCTCCTCCACCTCTTTTCATATTCTAGGATTGGCTCATCATCACGCTGAGCTAGCACAACCAGATCGAAAAGGTTAGCTTGCTTCTTGATGCCAAAAGAAAAGCGTTCAAGAAAGGCATCAGCTAGTTGCTCAAAACTAGTGATATTATGCTTCTTCAGCTGATTAAACCACTCCCGGGCTGGGCCTGAGAGGGTTGTGATGAATGTATGCAAAATCAAGGCATCGTTGCTTGCAATCTGGAAGCATATGTCCAAAAATCTTGTGACATGCTCTTGCACATCTTCGTCACCTTTGAATTTATCTAGCCTGGGCATGTCAAAATGCTCAGGATATGTTGGAGTAGGCATCGAGGGGTCCAAAGGCTCATTATGAATCTTGCTCAATGTTAGATTTTGAAAATTCATGCCTTGCCTCTTGATTGCTTTCACTTTCTTAGCTAAGGCCTTATAGGCCTACGAGGATAGAAATTCCTCCTCCCTAAGCTGATGTGGGGGTGGTCTTGGAGGTACATTCTTCCTCTGTCGAGGTGGAGGATGTTGATCTTCCTCCTCTTCAACTTGGGAGCTTTTAGGATATCCTTGATCGAATCCATCTCCCTCTTCTTCCTCATATTGTCTTTGCCTCTGATCTTCGAATGGTGGTGGTCATTCTCTTTGTTGGGAACTGACATGAGTGTGAGCATCTCTGCGCTCTTGATGCACGTCGACTTGTGAAAAATCCCTCCTATGAATGCACTCTTCATGCTCAGCATGAGTGAATAAACCAGCCCTGGCTAGCCTATCCTCTTGTTCCACACGCTCCTTTTGGGCAAGGATGCATTCCTCACGCATACGCTGCTCATATAATATTTGTCTAATGAGCCTTTGCACCTGAATATTCTCATCTTCAATGCGCTGCCTCTCTGCGCGAGCATCCTCCAATTGATCTTGGAGGAGTTGTCGTCTCTGCTCGGATACCAGTCTATGCGATCTATCAATGTGATCAACCGTAAGAGGCCTCTAGTATGTGTGCTCCATGCGAGCGACCTTATGGGTTCTGTACCCATCTAACGGATTCGCTACGCTTTTGCCTTTGTCCATGAAGATGGCATTGGCGTCATGTTGAGTCCTGTGTTGTGTGCCACCATGCATGGATGGTGGATGCGAACCATGAGGGCACTTGGAAGCCTCCCCATGTTCTCTGGTAGTCCTAATAGTGCTCCCGCTATGCTCACTCGGAGCATGAGTGGGCGGAGCCGAAGGCTTGTAGCCTAACTTCTCGAGGATGCTACCTAAACCATCCAACTGTCTGGATCGCCATGGCTCATGCGGTGGTGTACCATTGGCTCCCACCTTGGATATGTCGATAGTGATCTTGTGAGGTTCACTATGCGTGGGAGTGTGAACAGACCTATGCTCGAAAGTGGGCCTATCTGCATGCCCCTGAATGGGTGGATCTCGATCTCTTCTATACTCTGAAGTTGGAGGCATGGAACCTCCTATAGACCTAGTATGTAGGGGTACCAACTTGGCCCCTGTATGACATACTCATCGGTCGATCCCATGGATGCACATGCACTATGATATTTTCTTTGTTTTCCGAAAAAGCTTGTCTCCTGACTTCTGTCCACTTGAACTCAATATTTTTCAAAAGCTCAGTCATGGGCTTCACAACCTAGGAAAAATCAACAATAAACTTGCGTATGAAGTTTATTTGGCAAAATAAATATTGGAGGTCTTTCTTATTAGCATGCAACGACAATTTCATGAGCACTTCGGCTCTTGCCGAATCTATCACAATTCCTTCTTGTGAGATTACGTGACCCGACAATTTCCCTTATTTAATGGTAAAGATCAACTTCTTTGGATTTATGGAGATCCCAAACTCATGACACTTCTCAAACACTTGTCTTAGATGAGCAACATGATCTTCTTTGCAATGGGAAAATACAGTCATATCATCAAGATATATCACAATAATTCTATTCACTAACTCACTGAAGGTGACGTCCATGGCTCTCTAAAATGTAGCACTGACGTTCGAGAGACCAAAGGGTATTTGATGGTAGGCGAATGTGCCCCACTTGGTAGTGAATGTTATTTTGTATTGATCCTCGTCTTTCACCCAAATTTGATTATATCCGAAGAAGTCATATAATAGTGAGAATCTTTGAGCACCGACAACCACATGAAGAATTTGATCTATCTGGAGCAGAGGGTAATGATATTTAAGCAATGCCTGGTTCAGGTTGCGAAAATCAACACACAATCATATGTTTCCATTCTTCTTTTTTATTGGGACCAGGTTCACCACCCAGGTCAAGTGCTTAATTGGGTATATAATCTTTACCTCCAACATCTTCAACAATTTTTCCCTCATGAGCACTTCGATCTTAGAATTGACAGGACATTTTTTTTGTCAAAAAGGTTTTACCCCCTCCTGCTGCTCTATGGTATGTTGGATCACGTTCTTATCATATCCCTTAAAATCCTGGTAACTCCATGCCATAATGTCAAGGTACTCATAGCACAGGTTTTTAATACCTTCAAGTTCATTCGACACACAATCAATCCCGATATTGATAACCTTTTTAGGTTCCAACTGAAATTCCTTGTACTCCTTAGCATCCACTTTAATCTTGTGCTTATTAGCTCTATAATTTTGATCAAGTAAACTTTCAAATGAGATTAAACCTCAAGGAATGTGATTATTATTTAATTGAATCATCCCTTCTTTCTCCTCTTCAGCAAGTATTATGCCATCCGCACTAGCAACTTCTCTAAGCAGGAAATTGACTATTTGTTCATCATTATTGAATAATTGCCAATAGATATTTTTTTCTGGCACTGAAGGTCTATAAATAACTCTGGTAGTATTGGGATTTCAGACTACTTTCTCCATAGGAGAATAGTTTACACCAAGAGAAGCTAAAATATCTGCATGTTTGTTCTACTCCCGAGGAATCACCTGGATGTTCAAAGCTGTGAAAGCTTCAAAAAAATCCCAAAACCTATTGTGATAAGCTTTTAGATAATTCTGCTTTGATACACACTTATTGGTGGTTTGATTAATGATAAGTTCAGAGTCACCAAAAATCTTAAGTTGCTTAATGCCCAACTTTTAAGCCTTTTTCAATCCAAGGCACAATGCCTCATATTCAACTGTGTTGTTTGTACAACTCAAAGTCAACCTATAAGAATAAATTTTTTGTATTCCCTTAGGAGAGATTCATACGACACCAGCTCCTGCACCATTTTTACATTTGGCACCATCAAAAAAAGTTTCCATAGATCTGTGTCAAAATTATGGGAATCAGGAAATTTTCTTTCAGTTCGCTCATGATTAGTTATTGTGTAACAACCAGTGTCTATATTGATAATTGTATTAAAATATGTGAGAAAAACTCATCCTCCAGGAGAATATCATCCAATGCTTCTCCCACCAAATCAACCTCTTCTAATTCTTTAGTCATCATGTTTACTACACCTGAAGACTGTTCTTCCTCTTCCAACCTTTCAATGTGAAAAGGCGAAGGTTTTTCATTATGGATGCGAATCCATTTTCCCTTGAATGGTATCTCCAAATGTGAATAGTCCAAGGAAATGTATCCTCCCAAATTGGACATGAATTCCCTCGAGAGGCACATGCTAAAGTATGGCTCAAAGTCAACCAATACCACTTCCTGGATAATCGTAATTTATGGTATACTATGAAGGACAATGGGAATATCTTTGATCACTCCCACTATCTTGATCGGAGTCCTATCCAACTGTAATACTCTTGGGCTACTTCTTGTATATTCCATCCCCATTACTTCACATACTGCCTTCGACATGACAGTAGTTGCAGCTCTGGAGTCGATCATACAATTATGTACAATCCACCCTTCCATCCTCAGAGATAAATAAAATGGGGGAGACCTATTTTTCCCTATTGTGGAAGTTGGTAGCACTTGAACTAAGACTATTTGGGTAGGATATTTCTTTTGATCTTTAGTAGTCCTCAAAGACTCTTGTAACAAATCAATTTTACTTGGCAACTGTAGCGCATCATACAAGCTAACCTTCGTTGGGATCTTCTTCATATCTTCCACAATTTTATTACTTAGAGCAGTCGAAACATTCTCTTCTAGATCTCGTTCATATTTATCCTGATATTTTTGAGTAACTTCTACTACTTGCCTCTTCGTCAGTGATGGGTACTTAACTCGCTCCCTAGCTTGCTCTTTCATTTTTCTGTGCATTTGAGCAGCTGCTGTAGGTTGTGAAGTTGGTGGCTTGGCTTGTACTTTATCTAGAGCTTGCTTAGGCAATAAATATTTTAATTTTATGAAATATTGCTCCTTAGCCTTCACACTAGGTGCTTTAGCTGGAGGTAGTCATTTCTCATCTTGCACCTTTGCTTCTGTAGGTACCTTCAAAGGCTCGAGTTCTGCCAGATTTATAGTTATTGGCTTCTTCCCGGACCTTGTGAGGATCGAAACTTACTCCAATGAGGGCATCATAAAATTACGATCGACTTCTCTAGTCATATTGACTTGTCCGCCAACAAAACTCTCTACTAATATCTACACATAATTCATATGCACCATACAGGTATCTTCTCCATGAGGGTCATTGCATGTCGAACACCAATACACCTTCTCTGTTGCTCTAGTATCCTCATTTGTTAGCACTATTGTACTCTTCTTAGGAACTCTAGTAGTAGAATATTGTTCCTACATAATTGGTGGAGTTTGGAATCTCTATGATCGGATTTCAACCTCTGCTTGCTTCTTTCTTACCATTGTAAGCTCATTATATATTATCCTTAAGTCTGCATTATTGGACTTTACTTATTGCAACAACGTCATGAGGGGGTCAAGATTAGATGGTGGAGTAGACGCTGACAAAGGTAAGGGCACTTGTGGTGTAGGTAATAGTAAGGAAGTCAGAGGTCTTGGCAATACTAGAAAAGGAACAGGTGCCGATAGCTGGAGAACTGGTGGGGCAGGTAACTGTGAAAAAACTTGAGCTAAACGTTACAGGATGAGAATCGAAGCAATATGAGGTAGGCTTGAGTTCCATGAAGGAACTGGTTATATAGATGGTATAGGTTGTGAGAACGCACTAGAATACAGGTACTGAGGGAGATCAAGAAGAATCAGTATAGATGTCTTTAGAGGAAGCCTTCCTACAGTGATAAAATCAGATTTGGCCTTTTGAGCCTGAGTATACAAGTTTGGAAATGTAGTCATATTGGCTTATCATACTACCATACCAATCTCAATGCTAAACGCCCTAAGGTAGTAGAATGTAGCTTGATCATGCGTAGACCACAAACCATTAGGGAATTTTTTCTAGCTTGATGCAAATCTAACATTAAAATCCATGATTTATTCCTAAGGATGTCTTTGAATCATCGTGAACTAGTGCAGTAGGGAGTACAGATCAACTTGTTCATGAACAATTTTAATCAGTATCCCTGCCAACTAATCCCATGAAGTAATAGTACCATGTTGCAGTGACCGATAACAATACAATAATTTTCCTCTCAAATACAATACTAACCATTTTATCATTACATATTTATCCATTATGTCATGGATGGTCGTCAAAGAGGTCACATCTTGAATATGCTCATATGTAATTTTACCAGTACCATCATAGGTCAGCAAAGCTTTCAAAGTTGCTTGGGACATCGAATTTTGTGCTTGCAAGTTCAGGGCTCCTGAGCTATTCCACGCTAGAAACTGCCTTGGTGGCTGTTGTTGATGGGGAGAAGGATTCTGAGCCATATGGACTGGTATATGAGGTGTGGGTTGAGGAACACTAGTGATTGTATGATGTGGAGGAAAACTTGTGGTAGTACTAAATGGGCTTACTAGAGAAGAGAATACACCAGCTAACCATGAGTATGTAATAGATGGTATGTGGGATATATGGGGTAGTGAAGACGTACATCGAAAAGTGGCTAACTGGGGATGTTCTCCCAATATTTGAATATCAATTTCGTAGAACTCGATTTGATGATCCAGATTTTTGGCTTTCGATCTCATGAGACACAAATTTTGCTGCTCTCACATTCGAAGATTTCTGAGTATAGTCGAGTTGCCAGATGTTCTCATATTACAACACAAAGGCAAACAATAAACCTTCATATTGCTGGGATTGAAACCTTGAGGTCCCACCAGGCGCGCAAAAAATTATTAGTCAAATATTTGCCTAATCAACAAACACTATGTTCATGCACCCTAGATACGACCAACATTGAAAGGCCGGATGAAATAAATGTCCCCCGTGCCAATCTCCAGAAAGGGCTGGTTCCCAAAATAAAGCCTACACTAGTAGAAGACTAGGGATGTAGGAAGGAACTAGAAAAATACAAAAAGAAATGGGAAATATGGCCACAGGCCGAAGTGCAGGATTTGGGGCAGAGTAACAACAGGGAGATCACCAAAATATGAAATAACATTTAACAAAGGAAAAAGCAGTAGAATTTACTTACAAACTTTCAAAAACAACGTTCAGAATAACACTCCAACATTCACTCCCTCACTAGCAATATTTAAATTCAAATGCAGAATTTAAATCTAACAGAAAACAAGAAACATGAATGTAAAATAGAAGTGCACAGTACAGAAGAAAATTTCACACAAGATCACTTGCAAATTCAGAAGCCTGATGCCTTGTATTAATACAGAGAATTTATAGAGTATTCTCACAAAATGTTTAACCTCCCCTTACAATGGCAATTTGATTAGTATTTATAGAGGAAGATGCCTCTTTCATTAAATACACCAGAGAATGAAATGATCACATATCGAAAACAAAAATGAGATAATTCCTCCTCAAAATAATTAAAAAATTTCTCCTTCAAGGACAACGATCCATATTTCAAGGAATAATTCCCAAGAAAACTGAAAAACTCGGGCGACAATGCACAGATAATTTGGGAAGCATTATATACTTTGGAAATATCTTTACACCTGGGAAATCATTAAAATCCTTCCACTCTTCTCGCACAACTTCTTTTCTACTTGGGATCCATGATATGAGTTACTTATTGCCACCATCATTTAATGTTTAAAAATTTGGTTCCCTTGGAAACCTTGACCATGATCCATTTCACCCAAAAACTACGTTCATCTTATGACAAAATCTGTTTGACCCGATCTTCCTTTAAGTGCTCACGATATTTCCTTAAAATGTATTCACCCATGGGAGGGGCGAATAGGATGTTCACCTCTCGACTAGGGTGAATGCAACATTTTTTTCTTCTCAGGGTATGTTCGCCTGAAAGAGGGGTGAACGAGATGTTTGTCCCTCCATTGGGGTGAACGCGCTGTTAATTTATCTTCGGACGAACGTGTTTGGATATTGAAGTGTGTTCAACCAAAGGAGAGGTGAATGGGATGTTCACCCCTTCTCTAGGGTGAAAGCGAATATGCTTTACTGTGCCTCTTATTGCTTCGTCTTGAGTCTTTTTGCTACTTTGTTCACTTGAACATGGGGCAAATGGGGCATTCACCCCTTATTTGGGGCAAACGCGCTATGTGAACAAACAAGGAATAAATGAAATTGTCTTTAACATAAAAGCTGCCATATACAAACAAGACCTTATATACATCAAAATACTCTAGGAAAATCCCCAATGTGGCAAAGTGCAAAATTGCTAATATAGGGTCATGTTGATCACTTCTAAATTAGGTATCCATGCTCATCAATGGCTTGTTTGAGAACTAAGGCATTGTGACTATCGTATTTCTTGGCTAGGATTCAAGAAAATATTCCTACTTAAGTTTGATAAGGGTTCTTCTAACTTTTATGTGGTTCATTTAAGGTAGATAAAACAATTTGACATGGTAAAGGAGTATTGTACCATATTAATAGGATTCCTCTCACACACACACACACACACAAACAAACACACACACACAAACACACACACACACACACACATATATATATATCAATTAAATTTAATGATGTTAGTTTTGGCATTTGTCATGGCCTCAAGGATGAAATTAGGTAGTAAGTAGCTATGCATAACATGTACACCATTTATGATGATAAAATTTTAGCCCATGTTATTAAAAAAAATCTCTAATTGCCTTGATTCTAACAATAATATCATTTTGATCCTTGTCAATCTTACTTCAATAACCATGATGAAGAATGACCATAAGGGTTCTTATATTACAATTTTTATCATGCCATATTTAGGATCAGTCATGTGATGAGTGGTTTAACTTTAACATAGAAGTAAAGGATGATGATTTATTAGAGTAGGGACTTTTTTACTTACCATGATAAGAGGTACGAGTGAAAACTAAGGAGCTTGAGTAAGATATAGATTATATGGTCCTCTCAACATTTTCCCTTGTGGGCCTACAAGCTCATAACACTATAAAGGTTCAACGATTCATAAAAAGAGAGTAGATCAATGTGTTGATTGATTTAGGCAATATTTATAATTTCATCAATAGTAAGATGACCAAATCCTTAAATTTGCATATCAACAATTCAAACCAAGAGAAATTCCATATGTTGATTGTCAGTGAGGGTAAGGCTCAATGTGTGGATCATATTGCTAATGACCACATCCAAATGGGTTTCTATACTTGGGTAGATAAGATTAATGCTATGGATTTTGGAAGTGTGGATGTTATCTTAAGAGTCTAATGGTTGCCTCAATTAGGGGATGTTAATTTAAAACTATAATGTCTATATGTCTAGTGGATAAAAAATAAAAAGGTCATTCATCTTTGGGGTATGCAAGATCTATCTTTTAAGGTTGTTAGCTCCCACTAGATGGAAACAAATATTGAAGAAGGGTATTAAAGGATTATTTCCCATATTTTTTGTATGGAAGTTATAGCCTCCAAGAAATCACCTCATGTTATTCCTTTTGACATATAGTCTCTTGTGGATAAATATGATTTAGTCAAACCTAAGGGTCTTTCACCTAACCAGACTCATATTTATATTATCCACCTTATTCTAGGAAGTCATCCATCCAACATTCATCCCTACCACTACCCCCAACCCCATAAGTCCACAATAGAGGAACCTATTCAAGAGATCAAAGAAGGTATTATCCATCATAGTACTAGTCCTTATTCATCTTCAATGGTCATGGTATGAAGCAAGGGTAATTCTTGGTGAATGTGCCCAAATTTCCATCCACTCAATATTATGACATCAAATGTAGGTTTCTTATTCCCATTTACATGTTGCAAATTTTATCACCAAGCTTGACTTGCATTCTAGGTTTTATCAAATAAGGGTTAAAGAGAAGGATATTCATAAAAATACTTTTTATATACATGAGGGTCATCATGATTTTCTAGTCATGCTCTTTTGACTTATTAATGCCTCTTCCATGTTTCAATGTTTAATGATTTTTATTTTTTATCCCATTTTCATAAATTTGTACTAATTTTTTAATAATATCTGTGTTTATAGTAAATCTTAGACATTCCATTTGCTTCATTTTGAACACGTGCTCCACTTCCTCTAGAAAGAACAATTATATGTTAAGTGGTCTAAATGTGCCTTTGAGTGTGTATGAAGTGGAATACTTGGGTCACATTGTATCTCATAAAATTGTCAATTTGAACCCTAACAAGATCAAGCCATGGAAAAATAACTACTACTTAAATCTCTCAAGAGTTATCCAAGATTTTTAGATCTTCTAGGATACTGTAAAATATTTATCAAGAATTATGGGAGGATTGTATTTCCCCTAACAACCCTCACCAAGAAGTGTGCCATTTTCTAGTTCAATAAGGCTATTGGAGCCTTTAACACCTTAAAGAATGCCATGTGGATGACCCTTATTTTAACTATAGCCATTTTGGCAAGCCATTTTTCATTGAGTGTGATGCTTCTAGAACATGTATTAGAATTTTTTTGATGCATAAAGACACCCAATGGCTTTTGAAAGCAAATAACTATTTGGCAAGAAATTGGATCATTTTACTTATGAGAATGATATGTTGTCGATCTTGCATGTGATGGAGAAATAAATGATTTATTTATTAGGTCATTTCTTTGGTATCAAAACATATCATAGTAATATCAAGCACTTCTTGGAACAATGTTTGTTTTGTATTGAAGAAAAAAAATGGTTGACCAAGTTATTGGTTTATGACTTTGCAATTGAATACAAGAAAGGGAAGGGTAATGTGGTCGCAAATGCCCTTTCTTACAAATATGAATAGTATTTCCATCTTAATTTTATCTATGCCCTTCCCTAAGTGGCTCTCCCTACTTCATGAGAATACTATTTAAATCCTAATACTATTTATTTGATTTATGATGTAGAGGCTAGTAACCTGCCCACTCCATTATTCTCTTGGGTTGATGGGATTCTATAGAAGGACTCCATTTATATCATTTGTTCTTCCATGGTAAAAAATATCATCCTTCATGAATTACATACTTTTTACAACTTGAGTGGGCCTAATTATGGATATCTTGGAACTCTTAATAGAGGTCCAAGGTTCAAATCCTACAAGGGGTAGGGTTGTAAACCATACTTTAGCAACCAAAGTATGGTTGGATAATGATACATTGGTAAAAACAAAAATTCTTGAGGGCCATATTATATGGCCTATGGCCCCATGGACATTAAAAAAACATTCTTTATCTTTATTGACAGGGAATTTTAGGTTTCTTAAAATCTATCAATGTGTAAAGTAGTATTTTTGTTGGAAAGGAATGGAAATAAATATCAAGCATTTCATAGTTGAATGTGAGGTATTCCAAAAAATTAAAGGAAAATAATTAAGTCTAGAAATATAATAACCTCTTGCTAATATGGATTACCAATAGAAGCTCATATCCATGGAATTCATTGAGGGTCCTACCAAGTTAGAGGGAAAAACAATGATTTTTGTGGTGGTGGATCATCTTTCACAGTGTGCCTAATTTTATGTCTTGTAACACTCACTCATTACCATCAAGGTATCCAAGGTATTACTTGAATCTATTTTCAAATTATATAGTATGCCTAAGCCTATTGTGTGTGGCCATGATCCTATTTTCACTAGTAATATTTAGAGGGAATTGTTAACTCTTGGTGGTACTAAGCTTAACATGAGCTCTTCCTATCACCATTAGTTAGATGACCAAACTAATATTATGAACAAGTGCCTAAGTACATACCTTTTATGCTTTTCTCGAGATAAACAATTTTAGTGGTTTAAATAACTTCCCTTATTAGAATGGTGGTATAATGCTTTTTACTATCTTCCCCTTAAGATATCCCCACTTGAAGCATTGTATGGTTGGAAACCTCCATCTATGGTAGACTATGTTTTGGGATCCTCCTGGGTGAATTAGGTAGATGAGTTCCTCTAGCAATGTCATATTTTTTCCATCTCCTCAAATATAATCTTTGTTAGACCCAAAATCATATGAAGCAACAACATGATTTACACCTCTTGAGCAGTAATTTAAGGTGGGTGATATGGTCTTTTTGTGGATCCATCCATATAAGCAACTTTATTAAAGAACAATTCTGGTAAAAAATGGCACCTAGGTTCTATGATTCTTTCTTATGTTATGAGCTGATTTCACAAAAAGAATTTGTGTTGATTGTTTGCAACCTACTCTATTTGCTAATTTTTCTTTGCATTGGTAATATTATATACATTAGATTATGATATTATTTTATCTCTTTTGGAGAATCCTAAACCTTGATCTTCATCAAATTTCTTAAAATGTTATGTGAACAAATGAAATCTAAAACACTTATACTATTGTAGGTTTTACTTGGACATTTTCTATGTTTTTTTCATTTATTTGTATCATTACAAATAAATAATCCATATGCAAAAGTTCTTATCAAAATGAGTGATGACTAATTTATCCATTGAGTGTCATTCATATTTTTTATTTCTCTTTTATTATAGCCATAATGAGTTACTATCCATGTCTTTATTATTTCTTAAGGTGCTACTTTATTTACTTATTGTTCTTGCATGAAAATTTCCTATAAAAATACTTCTCCAAGCCTAGAATAAGTTGAAATATTTCTCTTTGATGTTATATATGAGTTATTGGGATCCATTCTATATTTATTAAGTATTATTATATTTGTGGAGTTAACTATCAAGTAGCATTTCTAACTAATCTCTCTCCCATCCATATAAATTGTTTATTCATGTCTTCTTTATCTACCTAAATAATTATGTCGTATGATTATTTTATCAAAACTATATTGCTCCATGCCCTTTGTCATTTTTTGTTTCTTCATTCATTACTACTCTTTTTCTATATCCTCAAAAATTGGAGTCATACAACCATCATGCTCATTGCTCATTATTTTATATGAGAATAATTATATCTCTTCCTTCAGCTACGAGCCTTAAATGAGGCCCTCTTATCTAAGAGTATCCTTTACAATTCCTTCATACCAAGTTTAACTATCTCTAAGATGGCCCAAATTTCTATTCCTTTCAAAGTAATTGGCTGGTGATGTACACTCTTCTATTTTTTAACCATGCTCATTTGTTTTTATTTCTTGATGTCCTTAATTTCTCCAATCCTCTCCTCCTATCTTCTTATTGCATTGGGATTAGATACTCATCTAAAAAATAATTTGAACTTTTCAAAAGTTCTCTATTTCTCAATATCTGGATTTTCTCCCTAACATTCCTCATATTAAATTTTGATAGGTTTCTTTCTTTCTCACATTTTCCAATACTCTTTACTTATTATATTTATCCTTTCCATTTATATTAAAGAACATTTCTTACAACTAAGTTTGTGTCTTTATCCTCTCCATAGAATTTTTTCCATTTGATGATCATGCTTATTGACCTATCATGTATTTTTTTCTTTTCCTCCACTTATATCTTAACTTATGTTTCTAACATTTTTTTCCTATGTTTAGGACTTTTTTCTTTATAAGTGTTTCTAACATATCAAATTCTTATTTTATTGTATGTTTTCCCATATATGTTGTTTTTGTTGTTTACAATTCCTCAATTTATGCAATGCTTGGTTCTTTTGCTCTACTTTCTATAGTAATGCTTTAATTTGTTGATTTGTTCTTTATTATCATATCCTACTTTATGATTTTCTATTATTGTCTCTCTTTCTTTAATATTTCTTAAATATTTATTATTTGTTCCTTGAGCATTTTATTATTTTCTTTTAGGTTTGGATTAATATGCATGATTCCTTTAAACTTACAATATTTCTCCTTTATAATTTTAATTTGATCAAGTCTATCATTGAGACTCAAAAAGTGTTACACATTCAATTTTGATGAGCAAGTAAGAGATGTTAATGTTGTATTGTGGTTTCCTTCTCCATATTATCCATCTTCTATGTGATATGCTTTGTGTCATTTTTAGTTGTTTGATATATATTTTCTATTTTGGATATTGTTCACTACAAACCCTTAATTAAATATGCATATATCAACCATCAATAATTTATTTCCATCTTTTAAATAAGTGTTAACATATGGTTGGATTTTTATTAATAGAAATATAATATATATTCTCAGTATTTATAGTTTTATACTGACATAAGGTATTTTTCTGAAATTAGATATTTATAGTTTATAAAGTGTTTTTAAGAAAAAGAATGTTTGATTAAACAAGTATACATTGACTACACACATTTTATTCTTACACCTTTAGAACAAATGTTAAGAAGTTTATTTTTCATCAATACAAATAACATATATTTTTAATTGAATATTTATAATTTATATGATGGAGCTATAATCATTATTATTGGGTAAAGTACAAATTTACAAGCATGAGTATTCTTTTCATATAATAATATAACTATTCATTGAGCTTATTGAATGATAAAGTTGATAACAAGTGCCATGTAGTGACTAGTCCCTTATGTTGTGGCAAAAGTTAAAAGTTGTTTAGTGTATAAAACAAATGTTATCCCCTAAAAATTGCTATAGATTGTTTGAGTTGTAGTCTTTGGTAACAAAAGCAAGAAATTTTTAATTGGATTTTCACAAAAGTCAAGATTCAAACTTGACACATATAGAACATCTATATTCGTCAATATTTGTACCTCTATACATGTAATATATTAATCAAAATGCTGGGACTGAAACATATGATATGATATTGATACAAGAATGGTTACAATATATAGGCATGCAACCTATATGAGAACATGACAAGTGTCAAGGACACATGACATAACATGCAAAGTACACATTAATATTCTAACATCCCCCCTTAATGTGTACTTTTCATGTTATGACATGTGTCCTTGACACTTGTCATATTCTCATGTAGGCCTCATGCCTATATATTGTAACCATTCTTGTTTCAATATCATATCATCTGTTTTAGTCCCAACATTTGGTATCAGAGCATTTTGCTAAACTGTAAAAAATTATATAGGCCTCATGCCTTTATATTGTAACTATTCTTGTATCAATATCATATCATCTGTTTCAGTCTCAACACAAAAAACATTAAAGAGATAAAACATTGTAAGTTATTTAACTTTTTAGATTTTTCAATTTGGATATATAAGATTAAAACAAACCTATCCATATCATATCATAATCACCTTATGATTACGTTTTACCAAATCATAGTGATATTTTATGCTTATGCTTCAAAAATCCATAGTTTAAACACTTACACTTATACCATTTGATATTAACTTTTAAATAAAAAAATATATTTGTGGCTTCTATTGGGGGCCACTCCCATTAAAATAACAAAAAATTACATTGCCCTCTTTACATTGTCATCACGTTAATTAAATAATATCCAACTTGCCTTTTTATCAAAGATATTCTTCATTTGCATTTATATTAAAGAAATTTTTCATATTTCTCAAAATGTTATGTATCCACAATCAACTCCTTGATATCATGTTTGTTAAAAGATAAAATATACTTGTCCAATTGCCTTCTAAAATTTGAAATTTTCCAATATAAAAATAAACACTAGACTAGTTAAAATAGTTTCTACCCAATTTCCATATATATAAACATGTTGTCTATAACAACCTACAATTTACTAATACCTCTTTTTTATGGGTCTCATTCATGACCCTAATATTCCAAGATATCATTCTCATTATCACCTTTTTGTTTTAATTTATGGGCTTAGCTTAACTTCTTGTTAACACTTAAGATATTTTCTTTTGTTTTCCCATATCAATACCCCTATGAGTTTCCTTTTTTGTTTGTTTTTGCTTTTTAGTTCTTTCTCTATTTTTTTTTTAATTCCCATAAAGACTTTTATATTCACCAAACCCTTTGATTTTATTCACATTGTTCATAGTGAGAATGATTATTTATAGTTTTGTCTTGCTTTCAAGGATCTAAAGTGCAAGTAATAACTTTAAAAATACTTTATTCTTTATGTTTCCTTGGAAACCTTGAAGTGAAAAAATGCTCCTCCATAGTAGTTACCTTCTTATGTTGCCCTAAAATACCTAAATTGCTATGGATTTCCTCCATCCTCATTTCTTTATTATGTTTCTCTTGAAACCCTAAAATGCAAGGGATAACCTCTACAATATTTTCATTTTTATTGACAAGACATGATTTTATGCTACAAAAATGAAGATGATTTACCTAGAAAATAACTTGAACTCTTTTGCTTCTATTGTTTAACATTTTTCTTCCACATCTTCCTTTGCACCTTTAATTCATTCTAAATTTGAACTTGCATGTTGTACTTTATCATACCTTGTATCCTTCTTTGTTTCTTCTAAAGACCGATCTTAGTGAGTTATGGTGGCCTTTGCCATATGATGTTGATGTTGTGAATAATATTTATTTACCTCTTATTTTGGAGTGGAATATCCTTGACCTAATGCAACTTCTATTACAATATGATTTTTTTACTTCATCTTAAAGTTTATCACATGACCAAAATTTTATGTCTCTTTCTTTATCATTTTTATTTTGCAATCTCTTGCTATGTGTGCAGTCTCAAAATAATTGTGACATTGGAATGCAATATTTTTCTAATCCACTTGTTGATCCTATTCTCTTAATTTAGATTTAATCTTAATGGATTGTGGAAAAGGTTTTAAAATATCCATAACGACACATATTTGGGTACATATAACATGATTTTGCTTCTTAGTAGATGGTCCCTATAGGTAAATTCCCCTAGGGTACTTCCAATATTCTTTAAAATATTCTTATTGATAAGCTAATATGGAAGCCTAAAAGCCTAACCCACATTAGAAGATTTTAATAGTTTATATGTTGGTAGAGAAATTTTCACTAATAGGATTAAATAAAGGGAATCTCTCCCCCTAAACCATGGTCCACTACCCATTAATTTATCCTTGACTTCCAACTAGAAAAGATGACAAAAAAAATGTATTTTGGAAGAAAAGTCACATAGTAATTTGAGTTCAATCCCTGCTTGCATTTGATCCAATTTTGAATCTCCAAAAATCCTAGAAAGTATCCATGGAACTTACATATTAATCCTCCACTTCTAAGAACCATTATATCATGCTCAATCATCTCATCCTTGATAATATTTTTTTTGTAACATCTACTCCCTAGAATGAACTTGTCGTACACTCACTTTTCCTCATATCTTGAATTTGGACGTCCATACTTATAGTTAGGGAATCTTGAATTCCAATTAGAGATTTCAAATATGGATTTCCTTCCATATTACTTTATACTTGCAATATTTTCTTTTGTTTTCCATATCAATATCCCTTTGGATTTCATTTTCTCTTTGTTTTTCTTCTTGAGTATTCCTCTCTTTTTTTTCATTCCAAACAACACTTTTATCTTCATTAATATCTTCAATCTTCTCACACATATCATAGTAATACTTATCATCTTTAGGGTTGTCTTGATCTAAAGGATTTGACATGTAAATAATAACCTTAAAAGCACATTCTTATTTATGTGGCTCTAGAAACCCTAAAGTTCAAGGGATAATCTCTACATCACTTTCATTTTTATTACCATAAGAGGATTCTATACTACTTGAGAAAAATGAAGATGATTTACCTAGAATAAATTTGACCTCTTCTATCATCTTTGTTTTAAGATTTTTCTCCACATATTTTTTTGCATCTTTAATTCCTTCTAAAATTAATTGTACTCATTTTACTTTCTCATCCCTTATATCCTTCTTTGTTTCTTCTATCAGTTGATTTTAGTGAGCTATGGTGATCTCTGCCAAATGATATTATAGATAGTATTTATTTACCTCTTATTTTGGAGTGGAATATCCTTGATATTATATAGATTCTATTACTATATGAGTTCCTTGATTCATCTCGAAGTTTATCTCATGACCAAAAAATTCTCTCTTTCTTCATAGTCTTCACTTTGCAAACTCTTGCCATGTGTTCTCATAACAAATGTGACATTGAAATAAAATATTTTCATAATCCACTTGTTGATATCATTCTCTTGGTTTATATTTAATATAAATGGATTGTGGAAAAGATTTTAAAATTTGGGTATATATAGCATGATTTCACTCCTTAATAGCTAGTCCTTCCTTGATGAATCCCACTAGGGTATTTCCAATATTTTTTAAAACATCCTTATTGATAAGCTTATATAGAAGTCCAAAAAGCCTAACCCACAATAGAAGCTTATTAATAGTTTCTATCTTGATAGAATTTTTTTCATTCCATGGTCTTTAATAGAAGTCATATCTCCTCCTAAACCATGGGCCACCACCCATTACTTTATCCTTGATTTCTAAACTAGAGGAATTTGAATTTGTATTAATTTCCATCGGTGTCCAAGATGAGGAAAAAATATTTAGGAAGACAAGTCACAGAGTAATTTGAATTCAATCCCCACTTCCACTTGATCCAATTTTGAATATCCAAAAACCTTGGCCAAGATATATCGAACTTACATATTTACCCTCTACTTTTAAGAACCATCATATCATCATCAATCATCTTAGATTTGATAATAACTTTTGGTGTAACATATACTACCTAGATTGAACTTGCTATGTATTCACTATTTTTCTTATCTATACCTTGGGCCTCCATATTTCCAAGTAGCATTTAAGCATTGAAATGAGATCCCCAATCCCACCCAATCAAGTCTCCTGTATCAAACTGTGAGAAGGCAAACATATTCTACATAATGATTTCTAGCTAGGGCATCCTGACTTCTTATTAGGACTTTCAAATATAACTTTTCTTCCATACTAGCTAGTGGGGCTTGCTCCTGGCTCATACTCCCTCTTGTCTCACACTTGCTTCTATCTTGCACTTCCTCCCACCTTGCACTTGCTCCCAACTTGCATTTCCTCCTAGCTTACACACCCTCTTGACTTGCACTCACTCTTGTCTCTTATTTCTATTGATATTCCTTCACTTAGATGATTTTTTAAAAATAATGTTCAACATATTTGAGGTAAGGGTTTGAAGCATGATGCATTTCAAATGAACCCACTGCTCTTCTGCCATGTTTGAAGTTTTTTGGTTTTGAAAATAGTTCCCTCTAGTCTACTTTGTGCCTCTACCACCATCTAGCCTATGTTGCTCTTCTAAAAAATTTAGATACTATTACTAAAATAATAATTAGTTGTATAATATTTTTAAATTTTTAAAAGGATTAATTTCAAGTAGTATTGCTGATTTAGTTTATTAGGAATTCTAACTAAAATATTTTTCAATAAGCTAGTTAAATATGAGTTGCTAATAACAGACTGTATGATATCATATTCATTATTTCACTGCCATCCCATAATTAAAGTTTTGTGTAGCAAACTTTATGGCATCCAACACTTCAAAGAGCAATTTACTCTCTTTACATCAATGTCTATGGCCTTCCAACAAAAATATTGTTGGCCTATATATATTTTATTCATAGTTAATTTTATACAGTCCACATATACCGAGGTGTTCAATTATTATGAGGAGGTTCTTGGTTTCATGTAACTAGATCAATATAGTTAATAGTGTATGATTTTTATTTAACTAATTGAATTTAAATTTGTAATTGTCAAAGGAGAGATTTAATTATTATTATTTTTAATTCAAAAAAATCATAGTCATCAATAAATTGAAGATGGTGAATTTGAGATTTAAACAAATTTTAGCTAATAAAATTAATATGTATGATAATTGATGTCCCATTCAAATGTTACATGATTGCAAAGAACTTTGTAATTAGGCTTGCTATTACAAAAATAATTCCCAAGTCCTTCAAAAATGTCTCCACAACATTTTTATTGATGTCAATAAGATCAAGATATTCTAGGGTAAATGAAGCCATTCATCTTAAAAATCTATCCATTTATTCTTCTAACATAGAATTATTTTTTACTACTTGTCATTTCATGTGCTTGAGATTAGTAATGAAGACATCGTTAGTAAAATAATTTTCTATTTTTCTTATACATTGATGGTCATGTGAATAATGATGATGTTTTAACAAAATATTTTAATTTCCTAATTTACCTATTATTTATTACTCAAAATACTTATCATATTTATCTTATGCTAAAAGTGTGTTTTCCACTAATTGAGCATGTGAAAGAAATAACACGTGACTAATGCAACTTAATTTCCAAGAGAATATAAAACTATTTTGAAGTTTGGAATGGTCGAAGTTATATAAAAAAAAATATTTTTATGGTTGAAATTGAATGTCTATTGACACAACTTCAATGCAAACCCCATAATGCAAATTGCAAATTTTATGTAAGTGTAGACACCCAATTTTGAGTGCATCATCAATTTTCAAACTTAACATCTTCATCAATTAGACATTTAAGCATCCAAACTGAATCAATCATATTCAACCCCAAATCAAGAGCATTTATTACTTCAGAAGAAAAATCACCAAGACACAAGTGAAAGCATTGGTGATGCTTTTGCTCCCTAGAAGTGCTTTTGTATAATTTAACTTTTTGACCTTTTTTGCCCATTTTGAATGACAATGATTATTTTGGCAAAAGCACTAGAGCATTGGCACTACCAGTGCTATCACCATTCAATGATACTAACTACCAAACACCAAAATGGTAAAGTTTTATAGTTAGTACCTTCCAAGCTGCCCACCAAAAATAAACCTAATCACATTAGTTTGATCTGCATCCCAAGTAGAAATCTAAATCCTATTTTTTTAAATTTTCAATCTTCAATCCATTGATTCATCTTAAATCCAATTCAAAATCTTTCCTTTGCCAATATTATCATCTTCAATGCAATATTCCACCAAGGAGCCATGGATTCCTATAAAGCTATCACTTTGGGAGCTCAATTTATATGATCTTTTGAGAATAGGAATGATCTGCCAAGTTTTCATGTGGCTCTTGAATGCAACAAAACTTTGTCAAAATTGATAGCATTCAATATTCAAGCATGACAAGATTATACCAAAATCATGTCATAATATTGTAAAATTCAAGCATTCAAGCACTCAAGCTCTCAAGCTATCAAACTTTAAAGCATTCAAGCACTCAAGCTCTCAATCTCTCAAGCTCTCAAGCTCTCAAGCGTTCAAGCATATTAAGCATTCTCAAATAACAATTAAGCTCAATAAGCTTCATCAACACAAAGGGTAAATCAACGTTGGATCTACAATTTTTCTTGGGTTATGCTCTTTTCACTCAGTTTGTGCCATTATCTTTATTTTATAGCTCTCTAGTATTTTATCATAGCTTACTATCTTTGCTCTTGATCATCATACTTGCACCTAGTTTTCATCTTGTCTTTTTACATCATTAGCTTATATTTTGCATGAGTAATATTTCTTCATATTGCATCTATTAGGCCATTGTACCTCCTAATTGAAGACCCTCATTGCATCATTTATAAAAATCATCAATTGATCATCAAAGTATCATTCTAATATATACTCAAGTGAAAGTATTACTAAATAATAGGTTTAATGGTGTTATCACTCTCTATTTTAATCATATTCATAGAATGTCAAAGCACTATCAGTTGGAAAAAGCACTGATAGCACTATCCCTTACACAATAGGGATTTTTCCATTGAGTACATAGTACCTATTTTTATCATTTACAACTAATCAATCTCATCTCTAAACAAGGGTCTGATATTGGTCAAGGGAGCCATATACTCTCCTCTAGCTTAGGTAGATCCCTTTATTACTAATGCATCTCTTTTATATCTATTTTGTAGGTGACAAAAATTACCATAAGGAAGTAGTAGCATTGATGATGCTTTCATGAGACCAATAGTGTTTATGCTAGCAGTACTTTTATAGAACTATATCACTTCTACCTTTGTGGCAAAAAATATCTTTCTAATCCAATCTCTTCACTTTTAGCATTTAGGTATTAAGATAGTCTATTCAATTGATTACTCTATATCTATTTTTATTTATTCATTAGAGATAAGAGCAATGAAAGGAAACTATCAAGCATTAATCATTAGGAGACCATATTTAATCTTATTATTATTGAAAATAAATTTGCATGTAGTTGCATTAGGCTTGTTTGTTATATTATCTTTGATCCCTTGCTTTTGAAAAAAATAAATCATCTTTCATCTATCATTAAAATAATAAGGTATTTTAGTTAATAGGTATTATTTATGACATTGCATGATGCATTTGTAGCTAGGACTAGATTAAGGTTAAGTTTTATAAAGAAAATCTTAAAAGAAATGTAGATGTTCTCTAACTAGTCCATTAAATCCTAGACATCAGCACACAAATTTTCCCTATTCTCAAGATGAGGAAGGAGAGGTAAGCATCACAAAGAAGTCATTTGTAGTAGTTTTCTATTTTATTTTCTCCATATTTTGGTGAACTTGACATGAACACCATATTGGGTCCCAAGATTTCTCTTGACCAAGCTAAACCTTAATCAAACTTTAATCAAGACTTCTAATATTATTTACTTAGATTAGATTACACTAAATATTGTAACAAGAATATAACTAATTACTAGTCCTACTAAGGAACTTTATGATCCTTTGACTAATTGTAGTATAAGCTAATAGGCTATATTGTAAGTATACTGAGACCAAACTATCAATCGCCCACATAGGGTCTCACATGTACTTATTCTTAGAAAGAAGCATATTAGAGTGGGCTAGTGGAAGTCATAAAGAGGAATACTATTAACCCTCATATACCATCTTGGCCATGTATCTTAGAGGTCACTCCATGTATTTTTTTTTTGAATTTACATGGTGGAATCGGCAGCCACCACGAATCTGGGTAGGTTATTTGGCTTTTATGACCACCACAGTATTCTGCGATGTTCACCCCGAAAGCTGCCACACATATATTCATGCAGTCTGCCCCTATAACCACCATACCATAATAATTTTATACCTTTTACGCCATTGAAAGCACCAGGAAAGGGACAAGTGTTCAATCCGGACTCCATGTATTGTTGGAATCCCATATATTGACTTTTCTGTATCAATAGGTATATATATATATATATATATATATATATATATATGAGACTAGTATATTTAGACCTTTAGTATAGGGAGGCCCCTAAGGTATATAGGTCAGATTTTGTGTATCTAGTGAAGGGAATATAAGGTTGCTAAAAAATCTTATCTTTCATCTTTAATCAACTATATAAATAATTAAGACTTAATCAATCCTCTCTTCTCCTAAGCCTATGATTAAGAAACAGTACCTAAAATGTAGACTGCTCACCAATCGATCATTAAAATTGATCCTCCTACGAAGGGTCATTATGACCAACCTACCTTTGAGAACCCTATGTTCAATAAACAAACAAGGTTTATATACCTTGTAGTTCTCTAAGCCTTACCCATGAGGAAGATGGAAGAGTAGTCTTTCAAGCTATAACTCATATGGCATATTTCTTGTAGAAGCATAGGAAAACCATAGAGTCTTTCCTTAGGGAAGGTCATGAAACCCTAGGCATTTATATGGGGTACAATTTACTAATGGACCATCCCTAACAACCTAAATCAAATCCTTTGTCATTAAATTAATTGGATCCATCCTTTGGTTCTATAAGTGTAAATATGTTGGAGTATATTGTATTATTTGGTACATGCTAATGTACCCCCATGGTACCTTCATGGTACATCTTATAAATATTAGATTAGGGTTGTGTCTTAGTTTAGAGTGTGAGTAATATTTTATGTAATGTAATAATGTGCAAGAAATGCACAAGTGTTATGTAAGTGTGTATGTGTAGGAAATGCACAAGTGTCATGTGAGTAAGTGTGTAAGTGTAATATGAGTCTATGTGCACGTGTCTTATATGTAAGTGTGCACAAGTATATTTAGATTAGAGTGTGCTAATGTAACAATCCATTTCTAACCATCCCAAGAGAGAATTTTTTTATAGGTTCACAAGTAAGGTTCACAGAGATATTCCCATATTATTTTGTTTTACATAATTAAGGCATAACCATATTTGAGTTCTTGTCACTGCCAACAACATTCAAGTGGATAAGACAGGTCAACATCCCATAGTTTTTTTGGGGGTTAACTTTTCTAAACCTTTGTGGTTAGAAAATATGCCTTTAGTGGTTTTCCCACATTCCTTATACTCTCCCCGAGTATAAGGTAGTTTAACCATGACATAAGGATTATCCTTTTTAATCCAGCAAAAGGAAATGCCATTTCCTCCACCATACATAAGTTAGTCTATGTAGGTTTTATCTGGTGTAATACCTTAAAGTTTAGTTATCACATCTCTGTGATGAGATAACTAGTACTTAGTGCTTAATTACCACACCTCCTATTATCACTTCATATTTTAATATGCATGGTCACTCGATCCTTCCCAATCAAGATGTCATCACTTGCTCATATTGCGAATGATTTTCTAACCTCCACGGTAGAAATTATGGTTCAAGCTCCACGTTGAAGAACCTTACTCAAAAGCACCATGCTTTTGAGAATACATCTAAGTCTCACTGCTCTAGATGTAATCATTGAAACTAAATTAATTGTTGTCTCCCTACAACTAGCTAAGTCTTTGGAAATTGTCTTATTTAAGGGTTCTAACATGACTACTAAAAATATACCCTTCATAACCCGTGGATATACCACCTTATAAAATCATAACTCTCTCATAAAGGAAATGAAACTAGAATTATATATATATAGTACTGAAGGATTGACAATTCATCTATTACATCTCATTTCAGATTTAAACATCATAACATAATAATGTCATTACTTCCATATTATATTTTCACATCTAATTCCATTTCTTTAAAGCAATTAAAATTATAGGAACAACTTAAATTAAAATCATGAATTAATATATCATAACCAATTTTATTATAAACTATCTTACATTTAATCCTCTTTCTTCATAAAATATTCATAATACAATCTATTCACAAGTATTACATAATCTTGATAAGAACATGATAGAAAATATTCTATCCACATCATCATTTGTTATATTCCGTGACCTCCATGGTAAGGTGATTAGAGTAAGGGATCATGACAACTCATATGCATGAATCTATGTATCCTACATGTTCTTTTTGGATTATTGAACAAAACAAATATACATAAAGAAAACTTACATTTTCTTTTTCAATCATTGAACAAAATAAATATACATAAGGAAATTTCTCATCCTTTTTCTTTTTCAATCATTGAACAAAATAAATATACATAAAAAAATTCCTCATTTCTTTTTCTTTTTAATCATTAAACAAAATAAATATACATAAAAAAAAATTCCCCTTCCCTTTTTCTTTTATTTCCATTCCTCGTATAAAAGAACCCCATAATTCCCTCTTCCCTAATTTTTCCCTTATCCTTATAAGTCTTGGAAAAACTAGCATCCAATTATTTATATTTCTTCATAAACATAATTACACTAACATACACAAATTATTTAATTAAAAGGAAAGCATTACAGTCTAACTATTTATCATTTACATTCCCACAAATAAAATATTAGAGGCAGCTACTTATATTGCCATTAAAGGCACATTTGGAAAACATTAATATACTTATTTCATTTATAATAATACTGTGCACGAATGTACCAAAAAAAAAAAAAAATACTGTGCACGAATTCAAAGAAAAGCTTTACTTTTAAAATGAAGACTTCACTACCCGGGTGCTATCATAATCATTTTAAATTTCTTTCCTTAAGAAAATCTTAGAGGAATATTTAAAAATTCACTATGCGAAACTCTATGGTAGACTGGACGTTATAAACTAAGAATAACCAAACATAACATACACCGATACAAAGGTCGATAAGCATATAAAAAATAGGCGTCGCCACTGCCTTTTATCAAACCGCCCAAGCTAGTTTTCTCAAGGTTTCAATACAAAAAAATAAAATAAATAAACCAATGATAAAACACTGTCAACCTTGGCCCGATGAACTACAAGGAAACATAGTTTCAATTTCAACTGCATAAACCAAAATCAAAATGGATGGAAACCATTTGAACCATAAACTTCACAGGAAGGCTTTAAGCAGATTATTACAGGTGAAGACATGAACATAAGCTTTTTTTTTTTTTAAATACCCAAAAACCTTCCATATGATGGCAGTGACATACTTTAAACATACAGTACAATAAACTAAAACAACAATTATAGCTTCTAGTTATTTAATGGTAGAACTTTAATGGTAGAACTGGGCTGGTTTAAACATTAATAATAGACATTCAAAAGCATCCAACAACAATAATAGAGTCATAATAAAAGAGGTAACATATACATTTTCTACTGGCCAGATGGCTAAGGTTTGGTCACTGGTACAATCCATTATCATATAATAAAGGTCACCATACCTCATGAAATATACAAGGAGCATCATCTAATATGATTAGAATTGAAAAAAAAAAATCAACAACGGTTTAATTTCAAACCAGGGATGCTAAAGGAATCAAAGGCTCTCAGGCTCTCAGCTTAATCTACAATGTCTTGCTATAATAACATTTTCACTTTTAGCAAAACAATATAAAACAATAATGGAGAACACCCTTATTTCAATTCTAATATGGAACGTACACATTGAAGATCTCCCTTTGACTCGTTAATCCAAGCACAACTTGCCTCCTTCGTCTTTCTCCACAGTAACATTTTCACTTTTAACAAATCAATATAAAACAATAATGGAGAATACCTTTATTTCAATTCTAATATGGAACGTACACATTGAAGATTTCCCTTTCCATTGGACTCGTTAATCCAAGCACAGCTTGCCCTCGTCTTTCTCCACACATGGACGTCTTTTTCAAAGCTTGACTCCTTTTATTGTTTCTATATTTTCCTTTCTTTTCAAGAACTCCCAAACAAGAAGGTTTGGGCAAACCCTCTGTCTCCTTTCCCCATCTGTTTGGAATTTTCTTTCTTTTCAAGAACTCCCAAGCCCCACTGTTTGGAACCTTCTTTCTTTTCAAGAACTCCCAAAACAACAAGGTTTTAACAAACTCTTTGTCTCTTTTCCCCACTGTTCAAAATCCCACCCAAACAAGAAAGTTTATGCAAATAATAAAATCCCATCCGAATTATCTAGCTTCCCCTTTCATCTATTTTTCATAAATAAAATAAATTTTATCTTTAAAACTTTTTTAAAATTAAAGTTTATAACCCCTTATTGCTTCAAAGGTGATACATCCACAATATTATTTAATAATAATATTTTTAATGTTAACTATTCATATTTTAAAAAATTCAAAGCAATTAATTTAATATATTGATTCTCAATATATTTTGACACTATCACAAACTAAAATTTATTATTAACCATGACATTGGCATGTAGATATTATTGTTAGGAACCTACTATTAAAAATAAAATCACTCACACAAATACTATAAATAAAACAAAGATTCATGAAATAACAAAATATCACAATGCGGAAAGTAAATGCAGAATTAAACAATCTCACAACAACACAGAATCATAGGCCTCTTCGAGGGGGCAACCTCCTTCAATACTTTCATTAATTTGCAAAAAGATACATTCGTTCATGGATCCATGTCTTTTAAAGATACACTTCATGCAACCCTAACCCTAAGCTCAAGAGTTGGCTTACATGCAAAATGCCACTCGAGCTAGAATCTTCTACCAAATAGCAGTTACATTCTTGATAACGGTTACATGAAATGGCCCCACTTGTCTAGGTGCCTTACTTGCCACATACCACTACAAAATATTACAAAATAACATTATAAAGGGATCCCCACGTTGGAAGTGGGTCATTACAATAATCAAATGAGAATTACAAAATGGTGTTAGGATGGGGTCCTAACATGCCCTTCCCCTTCAAAAAAGCTTTGTCCTCAAAGTTGTAGATGAGGAAACTGGTGTTGTAGTTGTTGGAGGGATTCCCACGTAGCATCTTTTGGTTGTAATCCTTGCCACTGAACAAGAACCTCAGTGATTACATGGTTGCGAAGAGTACGCATCCTACGGTCCAAAATTTGTTCTGGCTCGAGCAAGATAGAACCCTCTTCATCCAATTTAGGTAAAGCAAATTGAACCTGTACTTGATTGCCCAATACCTTCTTGAGAGAGGATACATGAAAGACAGGATGAATCTTGGATGTAGATGGTAGGGCCAATTTGTAGGTAGTGGCACCAATCCACTGTAAGACCTGGTAGGGACCATAATATTTGGTAACGAGCTTTTGGCACCTACGTAGCTAGAGGGATGACTATTTATACGACTGCAAGTGGAGGAAGACCATATCATCGACTTCAAAATTATGCTCTATACGGTGTTGATCAGCTTGTTGGCACATCCGATTCTGGGCCAATTCCAAATTCAACTTTAGTTGATGGAGGACTTCGACATGTTGGTGGAGTGTAGTGTCAACAACATGGACCTTGGAGCTGCCTAGAATATAGGAGGAGGGTGTTGATAGAGGCTGACCATAAACTACTTCAAAAGGGGTGACCTTGGTCGTAGTGTGATAAGAAGTGTTATACCACCACTCGACCAAGGGAAGCCACTTCGCCCACTATGTAGGATGATCAGAGGCAAAACAATGAAGATAGGTCTCCAAACATTTATTGACAATCTTTGTTTGACCATCTATTTGTGGATGATAAGATGAACTCATTTTGAGCTGAGTTCCCTGCAACTTAAACAATTCTTACCAAAAATTACTAGTGAAGGTAGGGTCACGATCGAACACAATGGAGGTGGGCATGCCATGAAGATGAAAGATAGAATCGAGGAAAACTTGGGTGACTATGGAGGCTATGTAAGGATGGGAGAGGGGACAAAAATGAGCATACTTCGTGAGATGATCCACTACCACAAAAATAATTGATTTGCCTCCCAATTTAGGTAAACCTTCAATAAAGTCCATGGAAATATCTGTCCAGGCCTGTTCTGGAATAGGCAAGGGTTGAAGAGTTCCTGAGGAAGGCATTGTTTCTCCTTTCATCCATTGACAAATGTCACACTTGACCACAAAATTTTGAATGTCCTTCTTCATACCCTTCCAAAAAAGTTTGCTTAATCCTTTCATATGTCTTGAGGAACCCTGAATGGCCTATAGTGGGTGAAGCATGCATTTCCATCATAATGAGTTCCCAAATTGGAGATGTGTGAGGAACAACAAGGCGTTGGAGATAGCACAAATCTTGTCCATCCCAAGTGTACCTTGGACATGATGTAGGCTCTGTTTGAAGTGAGGCAACCAAAGTTTGCAATTTTGAATCCTTAAGCACCTTGTCTCGGAGAGGATTTATCCATTGTGGTATGGGCACAAAAATGACACATAGCATACTTTGAGCCTCAAATTGGCGAGAGAGAGCATCCACCACAATGTTCTCTTTGCCCTTTTTATAGGTAATATCATAATCATAGCCCATGAGCTTAGAGACCCACTTTTGTTGTTCGAGGGTGGCAACCCGTTGCTCTAGGAAGTATTTAAGACTTTGGTGATCTATTTTAATGGAGAAATGTTACCCAATGAGATAAGGCCACTAGTGAGTAACCACATAATTGCAAGCATCTCCTTAGCATAAGTTGATTTGCCTAGATTTTTGCTTGAAAGTGCTTTACTAGTGAAGGCCATAGGGTGCCCTTCCTACATCAACACAACTCCAATGCCATTGCTAGAAGCATCACTTTCAATTACAAAGGACTTGGAAAAATCAAGCATCGCTAAGATGGGAGTGGTTGTCATAGCATGCTTCAAATCAAGGAAAGCCTTCTCAGCTGGACCTATCCAAGTAAAAGAATTCTTCTTTAACATGGTTGTTAAAGGAGCAACAATTTTGCAATATTTGTGGTAATACCCTGTGAGGCCCAAAAATCCATGAAGACCCTTTAGAGTGTGAGGTTTTAGCCATTCTTGAATGACTTGAATCTTCTTAGGATCAACTTTAACTCCATCCTTGGTGATAATGTGTCCCAAATACTCTACTTTAGTCAACCCAAAAGAACACTTGGACCTCTTAGCATAAAGTTGATGTTGTGCCAAAAGTTGTAGAGTCTGGTCCACATGGATGAGGTGCTCTTCCCAAGAATGACTATAAACCAAGATATCATCAAAGAAAACTAAAATGAATTTATGAAGAAATGGGTGGAAGATGTTGTTCATGAGGCTTTGAAATATGGAAGGTGCATTGGTCAAGCCAAATGGCATAACCAAGAATTCATAATGACCCTCATGAGTGTGGAATGTTATTTTGGGGATATCCTCATCCTTGAGCCTGATCTGATGGTACCTTGAGTGAAGATCTAATTTGGAGAAAAACATAGCCCCATGCAGCTCATCTAGTAATTCATCCACCATAGGGATAGGAAACTTATCCTTAATGGTGAGCTTATTGAGCTCACAAAAATCTATACATAATCGCCAGGACCCATATTTCTTTTGAACCAATAAGACAGGAGAAGAGTAAGGGTTGTTACTAGGCCGAATGACTCCAAATTTTAACAACTCTTGTACTAACTTCTCTATTTTTGACTTAAGGGCATGAGGGTATCAGTACGACCTAATGTTAGGTGGTACACTGCTAGGTACCAATGGAATGACATGGTCATGGGAGCGACATGGTGGTAATTCTGATGGTTTGGCAAAAATTGCATTGTGCTTTGTCAGAACAAGTTGCAAATCTTTTGGAATTTGGTCCACCTCTGAAGTAGTTGGTTGGATTGCAAATATCTGAGTGATGACCCCATGAGAAGATTTTTCAACAACTTCTCCATACGGTTTGAGTTGATAACCTGAGGAGGCCCTGCTTGTGAACCACGAAGAGTGTAAGACCTTCCATTCTATGAAAACTACATCCATAACTCTGCAAAATTCCATGCGATGGTTCCCAATATACCTAACCACTGAGCTCCCAACACAATATCACATCCCCCTAATTGAAGAGCAAACATATTGGTTTTGAGCTCATAATCCCCTATTTTCAATTTAACATTGTGACATTTGCCTTTGCAAGGCAAAGTCCCTCCATTTGCCACCATAACCTCAAAGGAATTGCATGTGTGTATGTAACAATTGGTCTACTTGGAAATTTGGGGATCAATAAAGTTGTGTGTGCTTCCTAAATCGATAAGGATTGTAAGACGTTGGCCTTTGAAAAAATCCACAACTTTCATGGTTTGTGGAGTAGTAATCCCTACAAGAGCATGGACAAAATTTTTTGGTTGTGGTTCTTCATGTATTTCATCCTCATTTTTGTTAGCTTTTGAAGCTAAATACTTGAGATAAAATAACCACAAGATATAAAATAAAGTTGCAATATGAAATATATGATAATGGTAAAATATTAAACATATAAATCTCATAAATAACTCATAAACATACCATTAAAAAATGCTCAAAAATATTGTATCTCAATTGAATAAAGATCTCAAATACACCATACTTCTCCACACTCTCATTCTACAATTATATATCTCACACACACACTCATAGACACATATATAATGGAATGTGACTCTTCATATGGAGCACTCTTGGCCTTCACTCTTCTAGAGACTCTTCATATTCCTACTCTATGGAATCATGTGCACATGGACTACTATGCACATTTACATTACCAAAATACTTTGCACACTTTAATAATACTTGTGCATTTATTAAATTGCATAAAGTAAATACTCACACTCTAATATAGGAATCTCTCTCCTAATATAAAGATGTACCCAAGGTGGTATATTAGCATGTACCAAATAATTTAATATATTCCAACACCCCCTGTAATACATTATTTGGTTATTGAAGAGTTTTAGTCTTTGTAGACACCAAAATCTAGCCACTTGCAAGTCATTTATACCTTCCTGTCAGCCCCACTACCTCCAACCGGGCTGCCTCCGCTAGTCCCACTGCCTCCGCTAGCCCCACTGCCTCCAATATATCCCAGTATGCCTGGGAAAATGACCTCCTCATCCTCGAAATGATAGGGGAGAATCGGTGTCATGCCTCTAACACCCTAAGCTGCAAAACAACAAAACAAAAATTTGTTACAAATTTTTCCGAAAAAAAAAAAAAAAAAACACATAATAAGTACTTGCTTAAATGAACAACTACCTCAGTTGGCTGCACTGGCGCGTCCGCTCCCATCTCCGCCATAGCTCCCACGTGCTTCAATCTCCCACACAACCTTTCACTCCACTTCACTCCACTCCCTCAGACGCACTTCTCTCAAGCTTGAACGCACAAATGAGCGAAATTCTCGCTGAAACTATTTAAATAGCTGATTTTTGTGCCCTGAAATGTAGTTGGGCGTTTCATGGTGGATTCAGATGCAGTCCTACATCTACAGAGCGCCTAAACACCGGCGGGCGTCTATGACACCCCAAAATGCATACCGGCGTTTGGTGTCAATATTGAATAAAAGAACAAAACTTACAAAATTGAAGCTTACCTCCTCCAAATTTCATCAAATTGCATCCATCCATTCTTCTTATCATAATAAAACATTTTGTGAAGGTTACAACAGTTTTGGAAACAAATTTTGTCATTTTGCTCAAAAAGCGCATCATTCATCATTGATTTACAAATTGGGTTAAAAACATTCAAAACCTTCACAAAATTAACAACATTCATCAATTCTTCTGATCTATCGTCAATTTCATTCATTCTTCTTTCATCATGCATATTTTTGCCAAATTAAATTAAAGTAAACCTCGTATCTAGTGGTATATTCTATCACCTTGGCGATTGCAGCGATTTGCATCCATGCAATTCGGTAAGAGGATTAAACCACCATAAGGACACTTACCATTTATCATCATAAATTATTTCACTGTTTGAAAATTGGAAATCAACTTTGGGTATCCTACTTTTCAAGTGACCTCATACCAAGATTAATTTGCTCAACAGTTGTCATTGATGGCCTAGTTCATGGGGCCTTAAACGTGGACAATCTTCAATATCATCATTATTTTGAGTCTTGCTAGAGATTAAGGCTACCTAGGTTTATTGGTTCCGACCCGAGGAATTATCCATACAGTCACTAGGAGCATCTCTGAAGTTCTGGACTCTTTCATATTGCATCTCTGCATATCAATGGCGCCAACAAGGCAATTTCATCAACGAGTATGGATTCACCCACAGGAGTTGGGGCATCCGTTATCAATTTCTAACTTTCCTAATAGTAGAATTCATCTTACATGATCATGGAATTTAAAATTTGGCAAAAATCCCTTTCTAACCGTTGGGGTAGAAAACGGTTCATCTTTCACATCACTCATATCGTCTTCAATCATATTCTTTTCTGGTTTGTACACCAACCCCTTTTCTATTGGGACATAAATAGATGGTTCGTACACCAATCCCTTTTTTGTTGGGGCAGAAAACGGTCAATCTTTCATATTTTTTTCTGGTTTGTACACCAACCCCTTTTCCGTTGGGGCAAAAAATGGTCAATCTTTCATATTTTTTTTCTGGTTCGTACACCAATCCCTTTTTCATTGGGGCAGAAAACGGTCAATCTTTCATATTTTTTTCTGGTTTGTACACCAACCCCTTTTCCGTTGGGGCAGAAAACGGTCAATCTTTCATATTTTTTTTTGGTTCGTACACCAACCCCTTTTCTGTTGGGACATAAACAGATGGTTTGTACACCAACCCCTTTTCTGTTGGGACATAAACAGATGGTTTGTACACCAACCCCTTTTCTGTTGGGACATAAACAGATGGTTTGTAAACCAACCCCTTTTCTGTTGGGACATAAACAGATGGTTCGTACACCAATCCCTTTTCCGTTGGGGCAGAAAACGGTCAATCTTTCATATTTTTTTCTGGTTTGTACACCAACCCCTTTTCCGTTGGGGCAGAAAACGGTCAATCTTTCATATTTTTTTCTGGTTCGTACACCAATCCCTTTTTCGTTGGGGCAGAAAACGGTCAATCTTTCATATTTTTTTTGGTTTGTACACCAACCCCTTTTTCGTTGGGGCAGAAAACGGTCAATATTTCATATTTTTTTCTGGTTCGTACACCAACCCCTTTTCTGTTGGGACATAAACAGATGGTTTGTACACCAACCCCTTTTCTGTTGGGACATAAACAGATGGTTTGTAAACAAACCCCTTTTCTATTGGGACATAAACAGATGGTTTGTAAACAAATCCCTTTTCTGTTGGGACATAAACAGATGGTTTGTACACCAACCCCTTTTCTGTTGGGACATAAACAGATGGTTTGTACACCAACCCCTTTTCTTTTGGGACATAAATAGATGGTTCATACACCAACCCCTTTTTTGTTGGGACATAAACAGATGGTTTGTAAACAAATCCCTTTTCTGTTGGGACATAAACAGATGGTTTGTACACCAACCCATTTTCTGTTGGGACATAAACAGATGGTTCATACACCAACCCCTTTTTACCGTTGGGCAAAAACGGTTCATTATATTCCAAATTTCTTCCAATTGGCTTGTGAGAACCATTCTCACTCGCCAATTGAGGGGGTAAGCTGATAAATCTTAAATATTTTTTTATTTTTATTTTTGGTCTTCAAAGTTGTGCTTTAATCTTGAGAGAGAGTTGCATCTGATACAGCTTTTCAGGTGTCTTAAGTTTTTTTGTGCTGCATTGTGTCTTCACACAAAGCAACTCAAAAAGGGGCATCTGTAGACACCAAAATCCAGCCACTTGCAAGTCATCTATACCTTCCTGTCAGCCACATGTCAATCATCCATCTTTTCCGCCATTATTTGGCCCAAATCCACACTTTCCCGCCATTATTTGGCCCAATTTCACCTTTCCTGCCATTTTTCATCCCCAAATTTATTTAAATTAATATTTATATATATATTTTTTTAATATTTTAATATTTTAATATATATTTAAATAATATTTTAAGTGATTTAATCTCATCCATCTTAATCCATTTCACAACCTAGATTTATTCTCTACCCTTAGATCCACTTTAATCTTAGCCACACGTTCAAAGTGTCGTTAAAAACCTAAAGTGTGCCCTAAGAGTAGATTATAAATTGAGTCACCTTGATGGCTCAAAACCTATCTCCTATGCGCTATCTCTGATTCTAATTCTTCTACTGCTATCTCCTCTATCTCTCTTCTGCTACCCTTTCGTCGCATCCATCATCGCTTCCGTCATCGCTTTCGCCGCCATCTCTTCTGCAGCACTCTGCAGAATCCCCCATTCTTGTTGCAAGTGCCCGCGGGCGTTTACCAAGTGCCCACGGGCGTTTACCCATAGCCACAGACTCAGACCGACATCTGTAACCCAGATCCAGAAGCACGCGGGCGTTCAGCGAGTGCACCAGGGCACCTTCTACAGTCGATCTGACAGTCACATTACTTCCAGGTGCCGCCTGGTCTAGCCACGTTAACAGAGAACATGTATAAATTAGTTTAAAGCAAGTAACTTCTTTTCTTTTATTAATCTGTTGTTGAATTCCTGCATTCTATTTTTCTAGGGTTTTAGATTGTTTCTGAGGGCTCACACAGTGGAGCCCTCTTATTGATTTCTAACTCCTTGATAGTGTTAATGTGTGCAGGTTTTTAAAGGCAGATCTGGTTTATTGATGGTAGTTGTTTAAGCTGGAGTGGTCCAAGCAAGGGATATAACGAAGCCCACTCGTTCTGTTGAGATTGAAGATACATTCTTTGGAGACGCCACCATTTGTGCCAGCTAGGGTTTTGGAGAACCCTAGCACGAATTGTAATCTTGTATCACAAATAAAGGGTTACAGGCCCAGTTGTATTCAAAAAGGAGTTTTTAAACTCCATCGATTAATAGAAATCGTTTGTTTTGTGCAACTATTCTGTACTCTGTTATTGTGATTTTATTTTTTTTTGTTTGGCGTGTATTTTTAATCTACAGTCTTCAATATGGATCTTCATCTTGTAGGTACTTTTCATCTTGTTCAGGTTCATGTTCTTATTTGATCTATAGATGTACCCATAGTGCAATCTTTTGTTGTCCTATCATTTTTCTTTGTCTGAATCCTGTATTCCCCCATCTACTTCCATAGTAGAATGATTCCTTGTTTTCTATAGTCTGTCTCTCAAAAAATACATTAGTATTATCTTGAACCATTACAAGCTCTTGTGAAAAACCAATAGAATCCAAAGAATATATTCCATTGTTGATTGATCCAATAGCCTCTATTTCATTTAGCTTTTTAATAAAACACTTATTATTTCTATTCACATATTTGAATTCTATTGTTCTTCTACTTTCAACTAATTTAGTTACTGAAATGAGATTTGTTGTCAATCCTGGTATATACATAACATCATGTAATATAAAATGTGAGTGAGATGCACTAGGTATTACACATCCATTTCCATGAATTGGATATTTTTTCCATCTGCTAGCTTTAGAATAAAATTATTCATAACTTCTAAGTAGTCAAACCAATGTAGGTTTCTTGTCATGTGATGATTTGATCCTGAGTCAATATACCAAATATACTTATCATCTTGAATAATAGAATTATCCTTTCGTGAAATGAAGTTACATTGTTGATAAGGAACATGAAGAGTACTTTGTATTTGCATATTATGATGATATGCCCCTCTTGCTAATTTATCCATAATTCTTTTACTTTGAGTAATACACCTTTCAATTATTTGGACCTTTGTAGTTGACTACCTTATGTCTCCCTAGTTTAGTTTATCAAACAATTATTTGATGCAATCTCAAATTCTCTATTCTTTATTTATCCTTAGTTTTGAATGATAGACTAAGGATAATTTTCAATTTTTAAACTTAATGTTGTCAACCTTATATCTCCCTAGTTTCAACATAATTCTTAAAATAACCACTTTTATTTTCCTCTTATCAATCAATAATTTGAATGCAACTTCAATCTTTCAAGTCTTCAAATTTATGTCTCTTTTAATTTTGAATTAGAGACTAAATTATCAATGCAATTTTTCTTTGTCAAAAGTTCTATGTTAAATTCCTTTTATCTCCCAAAATTCAAGAATACAATTCCCCAATTCTAAATTTCATAAATCTATTTTGATGTTGAATTCCTTATAACTCAAAATTTAGAAATTTAGAAATTCTATAAAATAATATTTGCAATTTTTGTATTCCTAATTTGATGTAGGATATCTTATCTCTCCAAACTTATAAAATTGTAAATATTTCAAATTGTTTTGTAAACTCAAATAATAAAATTACAAAACTTCAAAATAATTACTTCAATTTTCAAATCAATCTTCAAATCTTCATAAAACTTTCAAATTGCAATAATCAAGTTTATGAGGTTTCAAATACTACTTCAAGATCTTATTTTTCCAATAAAATAACTTCAACTTAACTTTAGAAAATAATAATTTCTTCCAACCTTAAAACTCCTATCTTATGCATATAATTAATTTCAAATGAAATGAATTACCTCCAAACTTGAGGTGCTACTTCTTTGCTGTTGTATTCTAACTTGCTTTGAAAATAGATACTCTCTCCTCCTTGACTAGTCAACTATACTCCAAGCTTTTCCAATGTGTACATCCTCCTTTCTATATTAATTGTAACTATGTAGGCTTATTTTTTATCCATGCATTAATGGGCACTTCTAGATGTTATATCTTCCTTTAGTAACAATTGGATTATTGAATACCAAATTGCAAATGGTGCCAAATATTCCTCCTTGCTCTTACTAATGTATTCTAAAATGATTCTCCTACCTCCAATGGCTTATGGTGCTCCTCCTTCCTCGTGAAAAGTGGCATGAAAAATTTTATAATGTTCAACCAACCTTGCAAATGATATTTTCAATGCTTCACGCTCTAGATAACATTCTATCTCCTTGATTGTGTTATTATTATTATTCCAACATTTGTCCACCTATGTAACATTATTTACCTTACCAATGAAGTGATGCAATGTTGTCTTCTCTGCAAAGAACATTATGGATACCAACACTTCACTTCTCTTCTTGGTAGTTGAAAAAACCTAGATGTTTGGTTTCTCCTTATACCTTTTTGATATCCAAATATTGACTCTTCTATTGCTTACATTTCATAGTTTGAAAATAATTATTCCTCTTTTCCAATGGTGGCTCTTCTCCACTTTGAAACTTCTCTACTCCTCCTAGGCTTGATGGCTCCACCTTTCAATGGTGGCTCTCTAAAATAGCACTCTATGGGTGGCTCTTCAACTATAGATGGTGGCTCCTCTCTTCTACTCGATGGATCTTCTTCTAAGCACTACTTGGATGCTTGCCCCCCTATACTTCAACATCACCTTAGATCCTCTACATTCAATGAATTTGAGATTCACTCTCAGTGGCTTCATTTGCAAGATGGTGGCTCTTCTTTCAATATTGTGTTGCCTCCACATTTTCTTGGTGTATCTACCACTCTTTTTGGTGACTTTTCTTCACCAATATTTTTAGAAATTTTTGTGCTCCTATTTATGTCTTTAGACACCTTAAATATACCTTAAATTTGAGCACTATTCGACATTTCTTTTATTCAATAGAGCTTATAACAAGTATACACTTATTTTGATTATAAAAAACAACATATATTACTTTTCCTTATCAATCCCTTTCAAGCACTTTTTAAATCCAATACTTGTTATGTTTTGTAGATTCTAGGATGATAATGATATCTCTTTCCTTGGCTTGGATACACTTAACTTAGATTTCTTTTTTCTGGCATTTAACAACTCTAATATGGTTATTTTAAAAACTTGGAATAACTACTTTTAATACCTATATAAGAACACTTTTATAGCACCAATATTACACACCTCTTATGGCCTTATTTGTGGCTAGTATTCTTGGTGATTTGCTATCTCAAATTTATGAATTTTGTAGCTCCACTCCATTTTTCATTGCTACTCCAGATCATCAATTTTGCAGCTCTAATTTTTGCCCAAAAATTAGCTTTCTCGCTATCCAAATGCCTTGAAAAATGCAACTCTTATCTTATACAAAAATGATGCCAAAACTTCCTTTGCTTTGTTGTCCAAAGATCTTCCAAATATATCCCTAAAATCCTTCAAAATGTAGCTCACTTTTCTCCTTCTAATGCTGCCCAAATTCACAGCTCAAATCTCTTAAATTGTTGCTTACAAAAACTGATTCTTTGATGTCCAAAAATATTTTCTAACTCTTCCAATTTGCTATTTTCTTTTGTTGTCAAGACTTACTTCAAGTGGCTGTCCAAGGGTACTTGAAATATTCCCATATCTTCTCCAAATTGTAGCTCTATGTCACCTTCAATTTTTTGTCCTGTGACTTTTTAACTTCTACTGCAAAAATCAGCAATCTTCTTCTTTGCAAATCAGCCTTCAAAACCTTTGTGGCTATCCTCAAACTTATAAAAAATGTGGCATCTTCAATAATTCCTTATTTTTCAATACTTTTGTCAAATTTTGACTTCAAATCTGGATTCTTTCACTGTCCTCTTCCTCAAGAACCTAAATTTCTTGAGGTTTTCAAAAATATTTTCAAAACTTGGCAAGCTTCTTTCCAAATACTTCTTCCTTTAGAGCTTCTCCTGATTGTAATCTTTTATCTTGAACTTTCTTCAAAAATATTCTAATGGCAACTTATTCAACTTTGCTATGAGGATTTCTCTAGCCTTCTTATTCTTCTCCAAATCCTCTTGAGACCTCTTCCTTGGGTCTTCTCGTTCAACAACTTCTCAAAATTTTCTTCTCAAAAAATTTAGTGAGACCTTTCCTTGGTTCTTCAATATTCCAACTATGGAAATTTTGTAATGAGATCTCTTTCCTGGATCTCCAAATTTTGTTGCTTCTCAATTCCTCAATAGGACCTTTTCATAGTCCTTCTCAATATTCAATCTTCAATATTCTAAATCTTGATAGGGATTAGTATTGTATTGTATTTAATTCTCACATGGATTGGGTGCATTAAATATCGCTTTTGTTAAGGAAGACATACCTATAAATATGTTTTTAGATTAATGCAATGATAGTTTTCATTTGTACCAATTTGTGTCGTATTTTAAGAGTGTTTCCATCATAATTGATATTCGAGCTTATCATTGCATAGGTTAGTATCCTCTTCCTCTAGGTCAGTCTAGTTCAAAAGAGGAATGAGAAAACCACCAACGGATCTTGGCATTGGATGAACATTATTTTCCTTCCATAGACATCTTCGAGCACTTATGTTCATGAAAAATCTCATATAGGGTCCCTATGAATCCAACCCTCATATAGCTATGTCCCTCCGACTTCAACCTTCAAATCCTATTTCATAGATTGATCATTGTCTGTGATGCAAAATCCATTCGTGATGATCATTCATAATGTCAACTATTTCACTTGATGACTTCACCATTGAACTTCAACAATTATGTGCCAAAATGAAATCTAATTTTTAGTAGCTTCAAGAAATGATTGTCGTTGCTAATATCATTGAAGAAGAGCAAGATTCAAGCCCTAATCCAGAACTTGAAGAAATTATAGCCACACCTAGATTCAAACCAGGGTCTCTAGGTGATATACCCAAGGTCTTTCCATTAGATGATGTGGCTTCTATTGCTTTTGATGCAGATTCAAGTTCATTTGCTAAGCCAGAGGATGTTTCACCGACTAATGTTGAGAATATCTATTCACCACAGTTTTCTCCTACAGCTCCATGCTAGAAATTTCATGTTGATCTACCATTTTTAGGCCACATTTCATCTAATTTGACTTCTTCTGGAGTAGCTCCTCATTTTGGATGTATTTTGCCACCTGTATTTACTATACTGACATTGTCGCTAGCACCATTGCAGTTGCCTTCCAATCCATCAATTCTAATTTATGTCTATTTATGGTATAGAGTAGATGTTGCCTATTTCCATACCCTAGCACTGTCATTTTTGGCCTTAGCAACGTAGATTCACACTCCCACACTTTGAGCTTATCGCCTATATTTTCAACAACCACCATGGCCATCACCATTTTCTAGAATGATGCTCTGAAATGTACCCATGATCAAGGCCACGGTCCACATGTTGTTGTGGCCTTACAAATTGAAGTCATTACCTTGTCCATCATTGGATTTTTTGCAGATCCATAATGTTATGTTACAACCCACTTTTTATGATATTTTGATTCTTTTGCACAAAGATCCTCTAATTTTTGGTGATATATTCCATCTTTCAACACCAGTTTTTACTACTCTAAATGATAATCACCTTCTTCCAGCATTTCCTATGACCAATAATTTTCACAATGCGTTTCCATCATGTGTATTCACCCATAATTTTGAGTGTCTATCAACACCATTCACCACTTTTTGGCCCATTTTTTGACCATTGCCAACCTAATTCGGATGGTTTTGGATTATTTTTTGTGCTTTCTAGCAACTCCATAAACACTTTGACCCTTGTGTCTTACGGTGACTGACATAATCACTTCCATAGGCCAAACTACTTTTATGTGCATATTGGCATTACCCAATGTTGTTTTTTGATGATCGGTAATGTTACATTGCTATATACCTTCACCATGGCCATATTTGTCTGCTCAATACAGTCATCATAATACATCATGCTCCATGATGACATCAGATCTTATTTTCTACCGCTCTACAATTTTCAACCCAGTTTGACAATAATTCTATGTCCTGTTGTGTATTTCAACTGTAGACGAGTTATCAATGTCTAAATCATGTCATCCTAGCTCTATCATTCGTTGCTTGTTGCAGTTTACTATTTGTGTGAACATAAAAATTAGTTCTTCAATGATCCACTACTGTTTGACATGATTTATAGTGTTTTGCACCCTCATCCATTGTTCTAGATGTTACTATGACATTTGACCTCCTACATGTTTAGCCACCACGATTTCTATCTATAGCACAATACTTCCTTCGTCATGCCCTTGCTCTCATGCAATTTTTGGTTGTATTTGGCATTCTCGATGACCAAAATTAATGCAACTCCTAAGATCAAAATAAATTTATGATGATCTTTATAAATTTTTGGTGCACAAAATTTTCCTCGGTAGCATTTCTCGATGATGATGGGCGTATGTGTTTTCAAAAACATTTTGGGCATGGGTTAATCCCACATTCGATGTACTGCATATTTTTTGACATTTAAATTTGGTGCTCTGCATATATGAAAGTAGCCAGCACTCACTGGCGAGCACTGGCTACCCCTTACCGCATCTTCCTATTAGACCTGCATTATGTTGTCCACTGAGTCAGTCATATTGGTTCCCATTAGCCTTTGTTGGTCACCCATGCATGTTGCTTGTTGCACCTTCCCCATCCACCTTGTGAGTCCATGCACTCTCCTTTCCTACACCTGGTTCCCTACCACATTTTTTTCATCACATGTGTCCTCCAAATCCCCCCACCCAGGGTCCACTCTTCGTTCGACGTCACCTTCAAACCGGTATATTCAGTCATGTTCGTCATGCACTCATGCACTATATTGTGTTGTGTCATGTCATTCCAGTCAAGTCAGTGCTTTGTTGCACCTTGTCCCATGTCTGGTCCTATCATGTGTTAGTCACAGTTTTAGTGTCAAGTATGACTCACACTTCGCACAATCCAATCAAGTCCATCACTCGATGTTTTTAGTCATGTCCATCACCTTATATTTCATGTTGTGTATCAACGTTAGTCCTTGGTCTTGGTCATTCATGTTCGTATCGGTTTTTGCATCATCAGTTTGGTTACCTTGGTCAAGTCAGCATCTATCGTGTCCTCATATCCATTTGAGCACAATCGTCCGCCCCACGTCACATGATGTCATAATAACCAGTGACATTAATCAATCAAACACACTTTTTAATAGCCACAATTTTAATTCATTTGTATTTATTAATGTGCCATGTCATTCAATCACATTTATTAATGCACCATTTTCATAAATGTTATTTTATTGCATTTATTAATGTGCTATAATTGCATCATCAATACCTTTAATTAATGCTTGAGGTACAACATTCAAAACCAAAGCTTTCATGCCAATAAATTAAATTTTTTTTCTTAGCATATTTTGTGCACATGGTTCGAGGTATCTTTTGCTACATCTTTTTTGATACTTCAGTTGTTGTTATCTTCTACCAAATCCAGGGACTGATTTTAGCTGTCCATTAGCATAGCAATGTTTATAGTCATTGGAGAGCATTTTTTGAGCCTAATCCAGATCTAGTGTTAGATTTTGGTTTTCTGAAGACATGTAAAACTTTGTTATTTTCATTTTCATCTTTTTGTAACAAGAGTGCATTTTCGGTAGTACTCGACACTCTTCAACTACCCATCTTTCTCTTCCACACCTGTATGCATTGGGGACTAATGCTTCCTTAGTGGGGAGGAATGATAAGGATTAATATTGTATTGCATTAAATGCTCACATGGATTGGATGCATTCAATATCACTTTTGTTAAGGCAGACATACCTATAAATATAATTTTGTATTAATGCAATGACAATTTTCATTTGTGCCAATTCACATAATCTTTTAAGAGTGTTTCCCACATCATTGGGATTGGGTGCATTAAATACAATACAATACTAATCCCTACCAAATCTAGAAGTAATGTGACCTCTTTCTTGGGTCTCTTAAAACTTCAATATGTAATCTTAAATATTCAATGAGGTCTCTTTTTGGACCCCCTTAATCTACAATGTCTACTCATTTTTGCAACTCAAAACTAATCCTTGCATGAGGAAAGTACATAGAATTTCAAGCAACTGAAGATGAAAATATTCTCTATCTATTGTAGGAAGGTTCTCTACTTCTAAGAAATAATTTTTTGTAGCAAAAACTTAGATAATATATGATGTACACCCCCTTATGTATTTCGGAATGCAATGAAGACTGATTTTGTTTTTTCTGAGTTTGTTTTCAGTCTGATTTGTTTTTTTTTGTTTGAGTTGCTAATAGGTTTGATTTGCAATGCCGAAAAGAAATGATAACATACACAATAGAGTCTGAACTAGTTTCCAAATGAAAGATATGACAAATTATTGCAATTTCAACAATTTATTTGCTTCCAAATAAGATTACAAAGTTCTGATTCAGAATTTCCAGACCTGGAATATTTATCTTCAGACTTGCAAAGGAGTACCAAACAATGCTCAAAGGCTGCCAAGATGTCCCTGGATGTTGTAGACAATATCCACTATCCTTTGCCAAAGATATGGAGTCAATATGATGCTGGAGTGATGAAATATAGAGGTCTGATCTGCAATAGTAATGTTGTGCTTCAGATTTTGTAGATGCCACGATTTGCTCCAATGAAGCCTCCAAACTAGGCGCTAGGCACTAGGGATGATAACTGTAAAGTTTGGTTGCCAACACCTCCAAGTGAAAGTTATGAAGGTCTAAAATAAAGTGTGGTAGACTTCATAAAATGTTGATAACTCCTTATGGCTGACAAACTGGACCTCCAAACTCAATATCTAATGTGTACACTCAATGCCAAACAAGATAGCACCAAAGTGATGACTGAAAATGGTCTCCAAACACACACAAACAACTGCAAAAATGGACAGCCTCCCTAGAAGTTTGACCCACTATTAAAAATAATCCCAAGCCTCAACAATTGCAAATGAATCTTTGAAATGATGGCCTTGGCAAGGGCTTTCCAATGAACTAACACCCACAAAATTATACCTCCAAAATCCGAAGTTATGAACAAATATGTGTGGCTGCCATGAAAATACCAGTCAACCCTAATACCTACAAAATAAAATAAATTCCTCTCCCAAGGGGACCAAATTTGTACTTGAAATGATTGTTGGGACGAGAGCAATCCAATGATCAAATACCCACAAAAAGATAGTCCTCCAATCTGCAACTATGAATGAAAATGCATGGCTGCCATAAAAATACAGTCAACTTAAACCCTTGAAAAGTACCTCAAAATGTCCTCCAATCCACAAAATAATCATAGAATCATGAATGGCTGATGTAGAGGAACAAAACCCATGTCTTCGTTTGCCCAAATAATGATCTTCCAAAAATCTGCAAACCCTAATGTCAAAAATCTGAAGCACAATGGATTTCCGAAAGTAGAAATCCCTCAAATGGCTAGGTATGATCTCTCACATATGAAACCAATGCCACTAATGGAGGTTTTCATCTCCAAAAGCCTTAACCTGCAAATCTCCAATTTTGAAGTATGCAAAGTCTCCAAAGAGCTCAAAATGTGACTGTAACCCTCGATGCCCAATGGCAGTAACTTTTCTTTACTTATTTGCCTTCTTTTCTCTCATTAGGATTTCCAGAAATAAAATAATATTTTATTCTCTTAAGCCTCCAAAAGTGGACACCCCCTTGGCCTAGTAACATAACGTTGTTTTTAAAAATGTTATAATTACTTTTAATAATTTTACTTTATAAAGTCATAATATAACTTTATATTATAAAGTAACTCTCTCACCAATGAAATATAACATCATACTTAGGCAAATAACATATTAGCTCCTCAAATGATGATGCACAACCACAACTCCAAACCGAAGCTCACCAAAACTGCTGCGGACAAGACCTCCATAAAACCTGAGTCCCTTAACACTGCACTGATCAACCTACAGGGATTCTGAATAGGCTATCAGGATCACAAACACTGCTAATCACAGAAGAGGGGACATTACAGTCCTCCCTTCCCAAGATTGCTTGTCCTCAAGCAATCGAAGTTCAGGATGCTGAAGTATCTGCTCGCTCTCCCATGTAGCATCCTCCTCCGAAAGATTCCTCCATCTCACCAAATACTCCTTCACTATCCTCCTCCGTAGAGTACGCTCTCTAGAATCAATGATGGCCTCAGGAATCAAAACCAATCTCCCCTCCTCATCCAACGGAGGTAACTCTGCAATCGGTACCACCTTCTGTCCAATCGCCTTTTTGAGGCGAGAAACGTGAAATACATTGTGGACCTTGCTTCCTTCAGGAAGCTCTACCTCATAAGCAACCTCACCCACACGCCTGATTACTCTGTATGGACCATAGAAGCGAGGCTTAAGTTTCTCGGCACCGCTCTTCTTCAATGAGGACTGCCTGTAAGGCTGTAGATGAAGATATACTAAGTCACCAACCTCAAACGTGCGCTCAACTCTTCGCTGATCTGCATACCTCTTCTGCTGAGTTTGAGCTTGTTGGATGTTGTCTCTCAATGAGTGCATAATATCCTGATAGTCCTGCAGTAAGGCCTTAGCCTTAGGCACTCTACTATCTCCGAGCAATAAATCCATGATGCTAGGTGCCTCATACCCATAAAGTGCCATGAACGGTGACATCCTGATGGACATGTGATAGGAGGAGTTGTAGCAATACTCCCCCAAATAGAGCCATTTAACCCACGCCTTCTGCTGCTCTGAAATGTAATTGCGTAGGTACCCCTCAATCCATTTATTCACTACCTCCATCTGTCCATCTGTCTGAGGGTGATAGCTCGTGCTAGGTGTCAACTCTGTGCCACATAATCGGAAGAGCTCCTGCCAAAACAAACTGAGGAACTTGCTGTCCCGATCACTAACAATATTCTTGGGCAGTCCATGGAGTCTGAACACCTCTCTAAAGAATAAATCTGCCACTTGTGCAGTTGTATACCCTGCTGAAATGGCAAAAAAATGTGCATATTTGGTCAAACGGTCAACCACCACATAAATACAATCCCTCCCATTCACCTTGGGCAGTCCTGTGATAAAATCCATGGAGATACTCGCCCACTTAGTGGCTGGAATAGGTAGAGGTTGTAGCAGACCAGCCGGATAAGTATGCTCATTTTTGTTTTGTTGGCAAGTGGGACACTCCCTAATATACTGCAAAACATCATCCTTCAGTCCTTTCCATGAGAATCTCTCACGGATCTGCCTGTATGTCTTAAAATAACCAGGGTGGCCAGCCATAGGAGTGTCATGAAAACATGTAAAAATCTGCCTTCTTATTTTGGAATCAGCCACTAACCAAATTCTGTCCTTATAGAAAATGAGCTCATCCCTCACAACATACCTGTCGTCACTGTGAGAGCCATCTATCAAGCTGCTAGCAAATGTGTCTCTAGCATAATCAGCAATGATGTGATGCTTCCAATCATCGGATATCTCAATGAGTGAACACAAGTGGGGTCTCCTGGATAGGGCATCTGCAACTACATTCTTCTTCCCCCTCATATACTCTATATCAAAATCATATGCTTGGATCTTACTCACCCATTTTTGTTGTCTATCATTAAGATCCTTTTGATTTAGGAAGTACTTGAGGCTATTATGATCAGTTTTAACAATGAACTTCCCACCAACCAAGTACTGTCTGAATTTAGCCAAAGCATGAACAATGGCCAACATCTCCCTATCATATATAGAGTAACTCTTCTCGCAACCCCTCAACTTCCTACTCTCAAATGCAATGGGATGTCTATCCTGCATAAGCACCACACCGATCCCATCACCTGAAGCATCACACTCCAACACAAATGGTTTGGAGAAATCAGGTACCGCTAGTACTGGACTAGAAACCACCGCCTGTTTGAAAGTATCAAATGCCTGTTGTGCTAAATCTGACCAAACAAATGCCCCCTTTTTTGTTAAATCTGTAAGTGGGGCAGCCAGCTGTGAAAAACCTCTCACGAACCTCCTGTAGAATCCACACAACCCGAAGAAGCCCTTAAGCTGTGTCAAATTAGTAGGTGGAGGCCAATCAAGAATCGCCTGGACCTTCTCAGGGTCCATCCTAACTCCATCAACACTGATGATGTGACCAAGGTATAACAATTATGTCATCCCAAACTCACACTTAGACTCCTTGGCATATAATGACTCCCTCTCCAAAATGCCAAGTACCTCGTCTAAGTGTCCCAAATGCTCCTCCCAAGATCTGTTGTAGATCAATATATCATCAAAGAAAATCAACACAAACTTGCGGAGCTGTCCACTGAAGATCCTGTTCATACAGGACTGAAAGGTAGCAGGGGCATTAGTCAACCCGAATGGCATGACTATGTACTCAAAGTGTCCAAAATGGCATCTAAACATTGTCTTCTCTATATCCTGCTCTCTCATCCTGATCTGGTGGTAGCCGGATCTCAAATCTATCTTGGAGAAATAACAAGCCCCATGTAGCTCATCAATCAACTCATCAATCCTCGAAATTGGGTACTTGTTCTTGATTGTCTTCTTATTCAGTGCCCTGTAATCAATACACATGCGAAGAGTACCATATTTCTTCTTAACCAACACAACTGATGATGCAAATGGACTCTTACTTGGACGTATGAAACCCATCTCCAACAACTCGTTAATATGCTTCTCAATCTCATCCTTAAACCGCTTGGGATGGTGGTAAGGAGTAGTGATAATGGGTTTGGCACCCTCCTCAAGCTCTATAACATGCTCTATGCCATGGTCAGGTGGCTGCCCTGGAGGTATGTCACTAAACACCTTGCTTCGCTTATCAAGCAAAGCATGAATCTGTGGATGGTATTGGCGCTTACCCTCTGAATCACTAGTAGGCCTGATCAAACATTCTGCTGCCCACTCAACCATGTTATGCCGCATAATTCTCTCCAACCTCTTGAAAGATACCATGCATGGCCCTCCATTAGATAACCCATGAAAAACAACATTATGTCCATTGGCTTTGAACTTCAGTTCCATAGTCTGAAAGTTGAGAGATATCTCTCCCAAAGAACGCAACCACTGAAGTCCTAAAACCATATCAAGATCACCAATCTTAACCACATAAAAATCATCACAAATCTCGTGATTCCCTACCTTAATCCTCAACTGTGGTATCACACTGGAACATGTGATGGTGAATCCATCAACAACCATCACCTGGAAGCCTTCTACCTTCTGTGCCTGTAATTCCCGATGAGCAACCAACCCTTCATCTATGAAGTTATGAGTAGCTCCTGTGTCTATCAAAGCAACAACTCATTGTCCATTAAGTACACCACGTACTCTCAAGGATTGGGCACTCTAAAAACTCTGTAATTGGGCTAAAATTGCTTTTTTTTTTCATCCTTCCTTTCCTCTTGAGTATCTTCAATTTTTTGTTCATATGATGGTGTCTCTTCTTCGCTATCCTCTGAATCAATTTGCTGATCAGAATTTTCAGTCATAGATTCATCCGCAGAATAATATTCTATAAGCTGTAATTTGCCCTTATGCTCACACTTATGACCTGGTTGCCATGGTTTTTTGCAAGTGAAGCATAAATTCTTCTTTCTTAACTCATTTATGGTGTCTTCATCCAATATTTTTGATGGTTTAGAAGTCTGATCTGATTCCTTTTTGAAATGTTTTTTATCTTTATCTTTCTTGAAACCACTTCCCTTGTGCTGAAATTTGGTTTTGGACGAAGTATGCTCCATGTCTCTTGCCTTGCGGATGGCCTCATGTAGAGTGTTTGGGTTAAATGCCTTAATCCACCCTCTCAAAGGTTCGGACAGCCCATCTATAAATAACACCACCAACCTCCTCTCTGAAATATCGGTTACCATGACTGACAACCTCTAAAAATCTGCTATGTATGCCTCCACTGATCCCCACTGCTTGAGTTGTGCCAACTCTTTGAACTCTAACTCTGGATCCTTCTTGTCAAACCTGTCGATCAGCCTATCTGTAAACTCAGCATATGTGGTGATCAAATTATGTCCTAAGGTGTCCATCCCATGATGCCACCAATCATGTGCTATACCATCAAGATGAAGAGTTGCAAATTTGATGGCCTCATCCTCAGGCATAGGGCTAAGCTGGAAGTAAGTGTCCACCTTCTGTACCCAAGCCCTCGCTGTCATCCTACCTGAACCATCATAATAAGGAATTGTCAACTTGCTAACTCTCCTCTGTAGTTCCGATTCACCTGTGTATGGTGGGCGGCCTCTCTGATTTGGCCTAGGCTGCTGTCTCATACGCATATCCGTATAGTCCCTGAATGACATCAATGCATGGTACTCATCACCTAGAGCAACCCACTCCTATCTAATGTGCTGCTGCATCTCAATCACATCTTGTTCTGGCTCATCCTATGGAACAAATCTAGCTGGAAATGTAGGCATAGTCGGTCTCGAACTACTAGATCCCACTCTATAACTGTGTCCACCAATCCTGTTATCGACTGACTCCTCGTGCCCATTGTTCCCCTATTGTGGTCCATTTTGTGTACCTCCATTGTGAGCATTATTATTATTATTTTGGTTTTGCATAGAAATGGACATCCTCTGGATAGCTAACATCATCTCCTGCTGCCCTCTAGCTAATGCATTAAGAATATCCATGGTACTCTGATCAGCTGCACTCCTTTCACCCATGGGATCCCTATTGGTCTCAATCCGGGGCTGCCTAGCCCTCTCTGCTGCTAAAAATGTGCTCTGTTCTGGATAAGGCTGAGCAATTTGATATTGTTTCCTGAGCCCCCTTTCGTAAGCCCTCAAATCCCTTTCACTCATATGATGAACCTCACAGGCTGGCAGTGTAGAACTTGAGCTCTGATACCACTATGATGTACACCCCCTTATGTATTTCGGAATGCAATGAAGACTGATTTTGTTTTTTCTGAGTTTGTTTTCAGTCTGATTTGTTTTTTTTGTTTGAGTTGCTAATAGGTTTGATTTGCAATGCCGAAAAGAAATGATAACATACACAATAGAGTCTGAACTAGTTGCCAAATGAAAGATATGACAAATTATTGCAATTTCAACAATTTATTTGCTTCCAAATAAGATTACAAAGTTCTGATTCAGAATTTCCAGACCTGGAATATTTATCTTCAGACTTGCAAAGGAGTACCAAACAATGCTCAAAGGCTGCCAAGATGTCCCTGGATGTTGTAGACAATATCCACTATCCTTTGCCAAAGATATGGAGTCAATATGATGCTGGAGTGATGAAATATAGAGGTCTGATCTGCAATAGTAATGTTGTGCTTCAGATTTTGTAGATGCCACGATTTGCTCCAATGAAGCCTCCAAACTAGGCGCTAGGCACTAGGGATGATAACTCGTAAAGTTTGGTTGCCAACACCTCCAAGTGAAAGTTATGAAGGTCTGAAATAAAGTGCGGCAGACTTCATAAAATGCTGATAACTCCTTATGGCTGACAAACTGGACCTCCAAACTCAATATCTAATGTGTACACTCAATGCCAAACAAGATAGCACCAAAGTGATGACTGAAAATGGTCTCCAAACACACACAAACAACTGCAGAAATGGACAGCCTCCCTAGAAGTTTGACCCACTATTAAAAATAATCCCAAGCCTCAACAATTGCAAATGAATCTTTGAAATGATGGCCTTGGCAAGGGCTTTCCAATGAACTAACACCCACAAAATTATACCTCCAAAATCCGAAGTTATGAACAAATATGTGTGGCTGCCATGAAAATACCAGTCAACCCTAATACCTACAAAATAAAATAAATTCCTCTCCCAAGGGGACCAAATTTGTACTTGAAATGATTGTTGGGATGAGAGCAATCCAATGATCAAATACCCACAAAAAGATAGTCCTCCAATCTGCAACTATGAATGAAAATGCATGGCTGCCATAAAAATACAGTCAACTTAAACCCTTGAAAAGTACCTCAAAATGTCCTCCAATCCACAAAATAATCATAGAATCATGAATGGCTGATGTAGAGGAACAAAACCCATGTCTTCGTTTGCCCAAATAATGATCTTCCAAAAATCTGCAAACCCTAATGTCAAAAATCTGAAGCACAATGGATTTCCGGAAGTAGAAATCCCTCAAATGGCTAGGTATGATCTCTCACATACGAAACCAATGCCACTAATGGAGGTTTTCGTCTCCAAAAGCCTTAACCTGCAAATCTCCAATTCTGAAGTATGCAAAGTCTCCAAAGAGCTCAAAATGTGACTGTAACCCTCGATGCCCAATGGCTGTAACTTTTCTTTACTTATTTGCCTTCTTTTCTCTCATTAGGATTTCCAAAAATAAAATAATATTTTATTCTCTTAAGCCTCCAAAAGTGGACACCCCCTTGGCCTAGTAACATAACGTTGTTTTTAAAAATGTTATAATTACTTTTAATAATTTTACTTTATAAAGTCATAATATAACTTTATATTATAAAGTAACTCTCTCACCAATGAAATATAACATCATACTTAGGCAAATAACATATTAGCTCCTCAAATGATGATGCACAACCACAACTCCAAACCGAAGCTCACCAAAACTGCTGCGGACAAGACCTCCATAAAACCTGAGTCCCTTAACACTGCACTGATCAACCTACAGGGATTCTGAATAGGCTATCAGGATCACAAACACTGCTAATCACAGAAGAGGGGACATTACATAATAGTAACCAAATACATTTAAATTTCTAGAATTCTAAAATCAATAAACTTCACTAGTTATTCTCAAAACTAGTGGAAAGAAATTTATGTTGATTCCTAGTCTTCACAAGTTTTCCTTCAACGTAGTGGAAAGACTCTAACCAAATATTAATATAGAATATTCTTCTCTCTATCAAAATTTTCAATAGGACCTCCTTCTAGGGTCTCTTAATCTCATCAATATCAAGGTCTATTTTCAAGACCTATAATTTTTCTTGTATTTCGAATTTACCCTTGGAATAGGTAAATATTCAATATTCACTGGTTTTCCTTCAACACAGTGAAAAATACTTTGGAACTTAAAACATGTGCAAGAAAAAAACTTGTTGTGGCTCTGATACCACTGTTATATTTTGAAGCTAAATACCTAAGATAAAATAACCACAAGATCTAAAATAAAGTTGCAATATGAAATATATGATAATAGAAAAATACTAAACATAGAAAACTCTTAAATAACTTCAAAAATAACTCATAAAAATGCCATTAACAAAAACTCATAAAAATTGTATCTCAATTGAATTAAGATCTGAAATACACCATACTTCTCCACACTCTCATTATACAATTGTATATCTCACATACACACTTATAGACACATATATAATGGAATGTGACTCTTCATTTGGAGCACTTGTGGCCTTCACTCTTCTAGAGACTCTTCATATTCCTACTCTATGGACTCATGTGCACATGGAATACTACACATATTTATATTACCAAAATAATTTGCACACTTTAATAATACTTGTGCATTTATTACATTGCATAAATTAAATACTCACACTCTAATATGGGACTCTCTCTCCTAATCTAAATATGTACCCAAGGTGGTACATTAGCATGTACCAAATAATGTAATATATTTCAACAATTTTGAGGAGGTTCTTCTACTGGTTCTGCTTCATCATCACTTTGTTTAATATTGATTGGGTCTTCTACATCTATTAGAGACAACTTGTTTGGGGCGCACCTATGCCCTCGAACATATTTTTCATCACAATTATAACACAAACCTTGGGCACATCAAGCATCCATTTCCTCGGTAGTCAAGTGTTTGTGGGGAATAATTTTATTTTCATTATTGGTTGGGAACTTGGGAGGAAATGAGGGTTTAATTTATGGAAATTTAGATGCCCTCCTTTGAGATGAGAAGTTTACTTCAGCCAATGATGCCAAAATTATGACCTACATCATTATTTGCAATTTGAACATCTTAACCTTGGCCTGCAGATCATCCTTCAAGCCACTGATGAAACTACTTATAAAAAATCCTTCATTCAACCCTTTGATTCCATTAGCCAAATTTTAAAATTGGGTTTGGTAGTCTCAAACTATAGAGGTTTGTCTCAAATTGGTCAGTGCTCCTTAAAAGTAATCATACTCACTAGGGCCAAAGAAAGTGAGTAATTGAGACTCAAAAACTTTTGAAGAGGGATCAGGAACTATTTGTTGTAACCAAAGGTACCACTATAATGATTTAGGTTCAAATTTGAAAGAGGCCATATTGATTTGTAAATATTTAAGGATATTATAAAGTCTAAAAAACTAATTTGCATGACATAACCACCCATCTACATCCTTGTCGTTGAACTTAGGAAAGTCTAATTTGGGCATCTTAAAGGGAGTATCTTTGTCAAGAAAAATTTAAAGGTCTTCGTTGTCCTTATATATGTCTTTCCCATGACCAGGATGTTCAATGTCATGATGATCAAATATCTTTGGGACATCCTTAATTTCTACCCCAATCTCTAAGAAGCAGTCTTCAAAGTTGGATTTGGAGCGGAGATAGTCACCTCTCAATTGTTGTATATCATCTTTACACTGCTCATCACATTGATAAGCATAAAAATTTGAGAGTTTATTTGCTCTAGGAAGTGGACCTATTCAATCTCCTTTTGGTGTCCACGAGTACCCCCAACCATTTTGGTGTGTTTTGAGCAACCTCAACTAACTTACTAAAAATAGAAGTGTGATTTCAAGAGTTACTATTTATAGTAAGGAGCTTGAAAAAGTGCTTGGGTGCTATATATCAAAATGATTAGCTCAAAAAGATAGTCACAATAAGCTATGTACCCCATCACTAATTTTGGATACCCTAGACTTTTTTTTATTTTTTTACTGCTATGTTGATGAGTCTACTGGTGTGGTTGATTTTTTCTCTGGAGGTTGGGTTCACAAGTTAGGTTTTATGTCAACCAACTCTGCCTTGTCTGTTCTAAATACTAGCCACTCCTAACACGATACTATCACCTGTACTATGAATATTGATCTTACTCTGTGGTTCCCTATACAAACATTATTTGTTTTTTTTTATCACTAATAACTCTATAATTACTAATTTTTACAAATAATTGTTATTCCCAAATAATAATACTAACTTTGTGGTTCCCTATATTAGTACTATTTGTTCTATTCTATCATGAATAATTATGTAATTATTGACTATTACAAGCAACTATTACTGCCAACTAACAATCCTAGCCTAATTGTTACTAAAATAAGATACTTGCAAACTCTACCTTAACTATTTCTATTTGGTTCCCCAATTATTTCCTTCATGCATGCATTTTATTTCATGATAAGTATCCTTCATATGCTCAATTTTAGTGGGAAAGTTTGTGATCGCAGGGTTAACATAGACATACAATTTTTATTTGTAGGTGGAATAAAACCAAGTACTCTAAGCCAGAGAGTATGTAATACCCATAAGCCCTCTATTATACCACAGTTATGAATGATAGTGCTTGGACCAATATTTTAGACCACTACTCAAAGAGGATTCCACACATACCCTTGAACACACTACCTGCATCTCTGATAGTACATGAGAGTATTATTTTTAGTTGTTGTGTTTGGTATACTATGGATAATACAATGTCAAAAATGCTTCCTAGGACTAAAGATTTGTTTAATCCTAGGTGGTCTTTTGAGATACCTGAAGATACGTGAGAGCTCAATTTTTTACGTGGGTGTTGTCTAAGGCCTTGGTATTAGAGCTTGATTACCCCCCACTTTACTAGACATTGTATGGTCTATCTAGCTTAGCCAATAATGATAACTCCTCCACAATATTTTAAAACCCTTGGAACAAGGTTTCTAACCTACACAACTACTGCAAAAAAGAAAGGATTGTTTTTTTGTTGTGTTTTAAGATAAAGGACAAACAAAAAATGGAAAACACAAGAAAATTATGCCTAAAAATCAAAATGTATGGGCAAGAACTATTATAGTCATAGTGAAACTCGACCTTGGAAAACACTTTGATACCACTTCTTAGGAACCTACTCTTAAAAATAATCTCACACAAATACTATAAATAAAATAGATATTCATGAAATAATAGAATATCATAATGCAGAAAGTAAATGTAGAATTAAAAAATCTCACAACAACATAGAATCATAGGCCTCTTTGAAGGGGTAACCTCCTTCAATACTTTTATTAATTTTCAAAAATATACATTCATTCATGGATCCATGTCTTTTAAAGATACACTTCATGCAACCCTAACCCTAAGCTCAAGAGTTGGCATACATGCAAAATACCACTCGAGCTAGAATCTTCTACCAAATAGTAATTACATTAGTGATAATTACTACATGAAATAGCCCCACTTGTCTAGGAATCTTGTTGTATACCACTACAAAATATTATAAAATAACATTATAAAGGGATCCCCACGTTGGTAGTGGGTCATTACAATAATCAAATGAGAATTACAAAATGGTGTTAGGATGGGGTGCTAACAATTATTAAGTCTTTTTATTAATAATACCTTCCTTGGTGGATCCCTTTGCTAGATATATTCTAAAATATAAGCAACCAGATAAAAATTTCAAAGGTTTATATCAAATCATTTGCAATATGTTGTACCATTGAAGATAATATTTCTCTTACTTCTTTGTGCATCCAATAAATATGCAATAAAGATAAATATTAATCAAACACAAGAAAACCAAAACAAGTATTAGACAACCATCCACTTCATTCACCTATGTTCTTCAGGAGAAGGCTTTATGATAATTTCTAGGCTATCAACTTCTTGCTAAAAATTACTCCATTGCTTGTAGCAACTTCCTTGTTGATGATATGATTATTTCAACATGCATATATGAAGATGCAACTACATGAGGGTATATCTTACCATAGAGCTATTGTAGACTTAGTCTAACTATAATTTCCCTTTACTTGATCTCTCATTCTTGGTGGTTAGACTTCCTCATCCCACCTATGAGAGTACCTGATCCTGCAAACATACACACTATCAATAGTACCATATTCAAAATTAAATACAATTAATCATAATACATTTAATATTAAACATTGAAAAACCAAATATCAGTATCAAATCCACATCAATGATGAGTCCTATCGAGGAGTTCTATGACATACTCCCTCCCTTGGACTAAATATAGTCCTCTATGTTTTTCATGCAGTGCAATAGACATATATTTTATTCAAATAAATACGAAAAATATTTTTTCATATCCTCCACTTTTTCCAAGTGGTACATTTCTCAAAATAGTGGTCCCATTGGATCTTGCACTATTCTAGGGTTTGTTTCCTCATAACCTTGTAATGAAACTCTATAATATTCACTGGTCTTACCTCAATGATTTAAGTATATGCCATATATAGTTTAGAGATATTCCAAATATGATTAGGATTAACAATATACTTCCTAAGTAGGGATACATGGAAAGTTTCATGGATCTTAACAAGTTGGGCGATAAGGCAAGTCTATAGGCTACTAGACTTATCAATGATCTCAAATGGTCCAACATAATAGGGATATAACTTAGTTAACTTTATGGCACTTTTCATGAATCTAACTCTTAAGAAAAAATTATCTTCCACAAAGAATTCTCTACGCGATATTTTTAGATGAACATAGCTCTTTTTGGCAATTGATGACTTTAAGCTTCTACCTGATCATCTTGAGTTGTTATTACATCTATCTAATAGTGTCTAATTCGATAACAAACGGATCCTCTAAATTATACCATGATAGAGGTGTTATACATCTCCTACCATGCAAGGCTTCAAACAGGGCCATTTCCAAGGAAGCATGATAGCCATTATTATATGCAAATTCTACTAAATGCAAAAAAAATTCCCACCAAGACTTTGGTCCATGAAGTACATATGAAGCATGTCTTCCAAAACTTGGTTTACCCTCTCTATTTTTCCATGTATTTTTGGATGGTATGTAGAACTAATGTTCAACTTTGTACCCACTGCTTGATGAAGAGCCTACCAAAACTCAGATGAAATCTGGAATCCCTTTCTAAAATGATAACTTTAGGAAACCCATGTAACCTAAAAATCTCTTTGGAAAACCTATTTGCCACCACCAGTACATCATCCTTGATATTTCATGGTATAAATGTGAAACCTTTGTCAAATTGTTGACTACTACAAGAATTGTGTCATGTTGATACCTAGTCTTAGGTAAACCTACAATGAAATCCATGGATATAACCTGCCATTTTTGCATAGGTATATCATGTGTGTACAATTTCCCTATTGGATGTCTATGTTCAACTTTGAATTTATGGTATTCTAAGCATATAGAAATAGAATCAGTGATATCCTTCTTCATTACTGAGCATTGAAAGGTCTTCTTCATGTTCTCTCTCATGTTAGTCCCCCTAGGGTGAGTAGAGTAAGGAGATCTATGCACCTCTTACATAATAAGTCTTTGCAAATCAATGATTTTGGATATAACCACCCTATCCTTAAAATATAAAAGACCATATTTTATACTAAAATCCCTATTTTTGTAGGATTTATCTCTATTTTGACTTAAATATCTAAGTAATATTGATCCCATTATTGTATTTTTTTGACTTTGTCCATCAAGTCTATGTGACTTTGGATTAATGCTTCTATTTGCCTTCTTCTACTTAAGGTATCTACGACCTTATTCTTTTTTCCTTTGATATATTCTATACCAAAGTCATTTTCTACTAGGAATTCAACCCACCTCCTTAGTCTTGCATTAAGCATAGATTGAGTAAAGATATAACTCAAACTTTGATAGTCAATCCTTAACTCAAAATGTTTTCCTAGTAGATAATGTCACTAGATCTTGAGAGCATGCACAACTACTACTAACTTTAGATCATGCGTAGCATAATTTACTTCATGCTTGTTGAGTCTTCAAGACTCATATGCTATAACATCTTCCTCTTGAGATAATACTCCTCCTAAACCTTCTAGAGAAGCATCTGTATATAGTAAAACTTTTTTGTGTATTTGGTATTCTAAGTATAGGTGTTGTAGTTAGCTTTTTCTTTAGAGTATCAAAAGTGGTTTCACATTTATCTATCCACTTGAGTTCTTTTCCTTCTTCTAAAGGTTAGTTATAGAAAAGGTAATATTTGAATAATCCTTCACAAAGCGCCTATAGTATCCTATAATTCCCATGAAGCTCCACACTTGAGACACATTGATAGGTGTTATCCAAATCAAAATGGATTCAACTTTATTTAGATCTACAACAATCCCTTCTGCAGATATAATGTGCCCCAAATACTGTACTTGAGGGACATAAAAGTCACATTTGGATAAATTCCCATAAATTTTATTCTTCCTCAGTACCTCTAGCATGATTCTCAAATGTCTATCGTGTTATTCCCCACTATGAGAGTATATTAAGATATCATCTAAGAATATCAATACAAAATGATCCATATATCTTTTGAACACAATGTTCATCAAATTTATAAATATTGTCGATGCATTTTTCAACCCAAAGGGCAATGTAGTGAACTCATAGTGCCCATATCTAGCTTTAAAATTTATCTTGTAAGTATCCTCCTCACAAATCTTCATCTAATGATATCCAAATTTTAGGTCTATTTTAGAAAATATAGTGGTATCCTTCAATTCATCGAAAATATTATTAATTATATGTAAAGGATACCTATTCTTGATTATTACTTTGTTTAGCATTCTATAGTCTATGCATTATATTAAAGAACCATCCTTCTTCTTGACAAACAGAATTGGTGCACCCCATGGTGACACACTAGGTTTAATCAAACCTTTATCTAGAAACCCTTGAAGTTGCACCTTTAAATCTTGCATCTCAATAGAATTCATCCTATAATAAGTTCTATTGATGGGTTCAGCTCCAGGCATCAATTCAATGGTGAAATAAAATTCATGCTTACATGGAAATCCAATGAGGCCTTATGGAAATACATCCCTAAATTCATGAAGGATTGGATGTTTCCCAAATATTTATTCCTTTCCATTATCATTTGTTTTATTGTTTATATTAACAACATATATTATTACACCTTTCTTCATAGTTTTTTCAAGTTGCATTGCTAACAACATGAGGTCAAAAAGACCCTTGATCACTATGAAGCCTGATTCTCTTCTTATCCTTATCCATATAATCCATCCATCTATCTTGGAAATCGAATAGGGCTTCATAAGACTTTAAATAGTCCATTCCTAAGATTATGTCAAAGGTATGTAGTGGTGCTACATATAGATTACATATGGTTGAGCCATTGGATAGGGAGATCTCAATTGTAGGTAGACACTGATCCACTAAATAGGTCTATCTAGACCCATACTCAACTTTCCACCTTGTGCTAAAATTCTAGGACTTTTTATCATTTCCCTACCTATTTTGGTAGAAATGAAACTATATATAGCTCCACTATCACTTAAGATTTTAATATTTCAATTAAATATCTTAGCATCTAATAGCATCATAGTGGCTTGTTCGTCCAGATTTTGATTTGCAATTGCTGCATAGATTCTATGAGGTTGTTCTTCAATCCTATTTCTTGTTTCTAGCCATTGTGGATATTTGTTCACATAATGTAGATCCCCATAATTGTATCAACCTCCCTTGGGATCCCTGGGTTATTTTCTACTTTTGTTCTCCCATGCCTATTGCCTAAACTGATTCTAGCTATCTTCGAGGTTGATGATTAGGATTATTATTCCTCTTTTTTCCTTATTTCCTATGATTCATTTTTTTTTGAAATTTGGGTTATCTCTATTCCTTTTATTTCACTCTCGTTCCCAATTCATGAACCCAACACTTTTCCTTTTCCTAAGTTGACTATCTATCTTCCTTTTTCAACGTAGCATAGTTGAATAAAGCTTTCTTTTTCCATAGGTTGACTTCTTTTTAGGGAGCTAAATCATATGCTTTTTGTAAGGTATTGGGTTTGTACAAGTTTATCACTATTATAATCCAATGATTTACTCCTAAAATAAACTTATGTATCTTCAAATGCTCATTTGCATCATATTCCGGTATATGTTTTAATAACTTCACAAATTATTGATAATATATCTCCACTATTCTTGTTCCTTGGTGAAGTGTAGATAATTCCTAAAATATATCTACATAATATTAGTTTGATAAGAAAATTTCCTTTAAGGATCAACCAAAACCATCCCATTGAAGATTCATTGTTTGAATCTTCTGGTCTACCTTGAAGGTATTCCACCATTCTAAGGTTGCATCTTGCAAATGAAGAGTAGCCCATACTTAATGAAGAGTAGATATTCATGGAGAAATATGTTTTGAATTCCTCCAACCATGAATCAAAGGAATAATATTTATTTTAATATTAAGGCTTCAAAAGCCATCAATGGTATCAAAGCTACAACAAGTAGTTTCTTGCACAAGTTGAATTTATTTAGCTGCATATAAAATTGATTTTGTCTAGTTTGATAAAATTGATTTAGAGTCTATCTACTTTAAAGGGAGATAGACTTGGAATCTATTGTAATATCAAAGTAAGAAAAAATTCTAGTCTTTCCATAGTTGCAAGAACAACTAGTGAAGACTAGGACTCAACTATAGAGTCTTTCTATAGTTGTAGAATAACTAGTTAATACTAGGACTCCTCCATAGGGTCTTTTCATCGTTATAACTAGTGAAGACAAGGACTCAACTATTGGGATAAATCAACTTTAAGATAGTTGATAATTATAGGAAAATAACGAACCCTTGATATCATTGGAGTTCTTAGGTGCGAGCTAAGATAGAGCTACAGTAGAGATTGATCATCAGAAGAGTGAGAATATTCCTAAAAATAGAGAATAATTTCATCTTCTAAGTGCAAAAAGAAAGCATAAAGTTTTCATCAAGAAGATATTGATTTAAGTTGTAGGCTATTGAAGATTCAAGTCTTGAAGGTAGACCTTGACATAGATAAAAGGATTCAAGTCTTGAAGGTAGACCTTGACATAGATAAAAGGATTTAGGTCTTGAATATAGACCTTGATAGAGAATAAGATTCAACAAGTTTTAGGTCTTGGAAAGAGATCTTGACATAAGGATAGATTCAGGTCTTGAAGAGAGACCTTGATATAGAAGTAAGTTGTAGGTAATTAATATTGATCTTGACAAATATTTAAGAGGATTGATAGAGGAAACCATTAAAAGATATAAAATAGAAGAAAAAGACTTGATTCTAAGTTAAGATAAATAAGGTTTGTACATAAAGTCTTGAGAAAATAAGATCAATCTCAAGATAGGTATATCATTAACTAAGCTCGAAGGAAAAATATGCAGGTCTGAGTTCTAGCAAGACAAGCAAACAAGCAAAAGAAGGAATACAAAAAACTCAAGGTCTAAGATAATCCAAGATCATGTTTTTGGATACAATAGAGATGCATAAAATTTGAGATGTAGCTTGAGGTTTCAAACATCTAAAAGAAGCTAAATATAATAGTGTTTTTAGCTCATAGTTGAACTAAAAAAATGTAATTTTATTCAACTCAAAGCATAGATAAAATAGAAGGATAAATTTAGTCTAATCAATGTAGAAGTAAAGAATGTGCAATGAAATGAATATGCCATTTGGCATAAGTAGGAGTAGATAAAAGAATAAGCCATTTGGCTTATTGAACATAGTTAGACTTAGTATGTTAGTGCACCAAGAAGACAATAATATAGTTTGATGCACGATTGTAGGTTGAAAGATCAATTTTAAAGAGCGAGCTAAAATATTATAAGCTATTAAATGAGGAAAATGTAGAGCAAACATATTTGAATAAAGAGTTAACATGAAGATGAGTGTCGTATGACCTAAAATGAAAAAGAAGAAATATATTAAAAGCAAAAGCAACAATACACAAGTTTGAATTAGAGAGATACCATGTGTATAGGTGGAATCCACATTAGAGCCAAGCACAAAGGAAATAAAATAGATGATCTCCAAGATCCAGCATTGAAATGTGAATCATAATTAACAATCTTCAAGAGCCAATGTCGAAAGGATGAAGTGCAACAAACGATATTAAAGAGCCGATGCCGAAAGAGGAAACACAATAGTGATTTTTATAAGGGTAACAAAGGAAGGAGATTAATAATGGTAATGTTTGGAGTCAAGCAAACATCTTTACATGATGTCTAAAAGAAGAGTTAATAAGTAGAGTTTGGTAAGGAAATTCTAAGACATCTCATTGGCAGAGAAGGCAATGTAATACTCGTAGAATATAGAAGCAACAAAGTGAAATACTCTTGGCATAACCACCTAGAGACATAACATCCTCAGTGCAATTTGGAATGTTAAGAAATACTAACATTCTATTTTGCCTACCTAAAGAGAAGCTTCCAAATGTAGTAACGTAGCATTTGCAATAGGTTAATTAAATAATAGGTGCATGATTTGGAAGAATCATTCAAGGAAATACAATGAAGTAGACATGAACAGAGTTAAAAGGTAAATTTTAAATTAGATTTTTAAAATTTCAATCATTTTGGAGCTATAAGTTTTAGGTTTTATAAAGGTTTATTTTTAGGGGAATAAATTATAAAGTTATATTTAATTTATTAAGGAGTAATAAGGTAGAACATTATTAAAATATTTTATTAAGGATGAATTAGCCATTTTTTTAATGGAGGGATAAGTAGAATGCTAATTTAAGATTGGAGTTATAAGAATATATTAATAGTTTTTTATTTCTTAGATAAATTTGAAATTGGTTTGATTTGTTAATAATAGATTAGTGATTTTTTGTAAATTGATTAATTTGAGAGTGAAAAGGATTACAACTTCAAACTTAGAAAATTAATTTTGCAAAATTCATATTTCTTAGTTTCTAATATTTGGGAGACAAGGATTTCTACTTCATAGTTTTTTAATTTAGAAACTTTGATTTATTTAAACCTAGGGAGTTATAAGGTAGTCTACATAAAATGAAATATATTCTTGACATTGATTGCATATCATGGAAGAAATTATTAAAAGTGTACTCAATAATGGATATGTAGTAAACAAAATTAAAGGCCATTTTCAAAGAATGATTTATGACTTTGAATGAAGAAAAATCAACAAGATTATAGAATAGTCAAGAAGACACACAATTGGATCTTGTTACTACAAAACCTTATTCTAGCATTTCATCAAACTGAAAAATAAAATCTACTAAAAAAATTAAGGATCTTGATCATCTACAATTTATCTATATGGAAAATAAAGATAGAATAGCTTTGGTTGTACATAAATGGTTATGCTACTTTATCAAGAAAATAGGTGAACTTGAAATTCTGAGAGGAATAAATAAAGCAATAAAAATATCTTCAAGATGTGTTTATTGCAATAAAATTGGTGATGAAAATGTAAATTGTTGGAATCTTCATCGATGTAAATATTGTGGAAGAAAATCTCATTCATCTATTTTCTATAACTACACAAAGAAGTATTGTAGAAGATTTAAAAGAGCATTAATATTTAGATTAGGTTTTCTTTTTCAAATACGTATTTCTAAAGCATATTCTAAAAATGGATTCAAGTGTGCAATTTTTGAAGTATAGGAAGAGAAACCATTTAGAAAACAAGGAAAAATAAAATGGATCAGACATGGTCCAAATTTTTCAAATCAAATATGAAGACTATGAATGAAGACTAAAGTCTTCAATAACCAAATAATGTAATATAAAGGGGTGTTGGATTATATTACATTATGTGGTATATGCTAATGTACCCCCATGGTACCTTCATGGTACATCTTGTAAATATTAGATTAGGGCTATGTATTATTTTAGAGTGTGAGTAATATTTTATGTAATATAATATTGTGTAGGAAATGCACAAGTGTCATGTAAGTGTGCAAGTGTAATGTGAGTCTATGTGCACAACTTTCCTATATGTAAGTTTACACAAGTGTCTTTAGATTAGAATGTTCTAACTGAAGAGTCATTTATAGGTGTGCATACACGATAGAGTCATGTATGCAAGTTTCAAGTAGAGAAGCCAAGATTCATGAGAATTTTCATAAGAAAAGGAATAGTCAAGTATCCAAAGAATCATTCTATAATGGCTATATATTACTCCATGGATGATAATTAGTGATATTGAAGATGTTATCAATATCATCAAGTATAGAGAGATAAGTGTTATATTTGTAAGAGAAATAGGAGTAACAAAGTTTGCATACATTTGAGCAACTAATATTGTAAGTTGTACTACATGCTTTGTATATGTATGATTCAAGCTATTTAGATTCATATTTCTACATATTAATTAATGTTAGTTAATATTTTATAAGCTTTGATATACATATTAGTTTGATCATATTATTTTTCTTACAACATTATCTTGATATTACTATATTGTGGCTATCTAATAATTGATCCTATGACTTTATATTAATTTTAAGACTTTAAAATCTATCAAAATATTAATGCATTAACATCTCATTTCATTTATTCAACATCTCCTATTATAACCACATCAATGGATGTTGGGAAAAAAACCATCCAATCTCCATTAGAGAATCATTCATTTTTGCTAATATTGAGTAATTATTGTAAGGTAATGTTAGTTTCCCAATATATTAATAGGTATGTACAAGCTACACTCCCAATTATAGTGTAACATCAAGTATCCCAATCTCTAATCCTGATATCAATTTATTCCATAATCCTCAATATAATATCACAAGCATAGGTATGGGGCCCGCATAAAACTCTAACCGTGTAATTTCTCATCCTTTATCTTCTAATCCTTTTATATCAGGTACCCAAGTGTAAAATTATACAATGCCAACTTTGACATCATATGCCTAGGTGTACCAATATATTTCTTATGTCAACCATCAACAAATACCTTCTATCTCTTAGCACATATCTTTTATTCCATCAAATATCATTTCTTCTGAACTTCAAGCCTTAACTTGTCAATTAGAGAAATGGAAACAAAAAATGGTCATCATACAAGGGTATTAATCTAGTCATAGGTATTCATATGATGACTTCTACAACCAACCCCTAGATCCCTTTGTAGCTAGTTATCCTTTTCCTCCTAACTTTGATACCCCTAAGTTTCAAATATACAAAGGGAAGGAGTATCCTATCAACCACCTTAGGTGATAGAGAACTAATTATAGTAATACTTTTTATGATGAAACATTAATACTTAAGATCTTAATGTTCCCGTATTGGAATGGTATTACAAAATACCAAGGCATTACTTGAAAATATTTAGGGACCTTGTCAAAATGTTCTTCAAGCAATTCTCATTTTACATTAATAAAAAGGTTACCATTAGTGACCTTACCAACTTAAGCAATCCAAAGATGAGATTTTTTTCAACTTGTTAGCAATATGGTAAGCTCTAGGGGGATACTATAGTACATCCATATGCCCAGATATCTACTAGGTATCTTCATTGGAAACCTTAATGAACAAGTGGCCTTCTAATTAAAGATGACTAGTATGTCTTCCTTAAAAGACATGATTGACATGACCAAGAGAGTAGAGACCACCCTTTTCAAAAAAGGAAAACTAAATATTAATTTTTGTAAAGAGGAAGATAAGTTATCCTTTAAAACAAAGTATAGTACAAGAACAAACATAATATACGCAATGGAGTGATAGAATCATGCTAGACTAACAATGTTAGTGTTGTTGTGAACCATAAAGATCTTATATTAGGGAATCCCCAACAACAAAATCCAAAAGGAGATACTCCTGACTATACAAACCTATTTTAGCCATCCTAAATCAACTCTTGAAAGCTATTTTAATATAAATTCTACCTATTAAATATATTGAACCTAAAATACAAAAGGGTCATTGGTTTTTTACTAATGAGAAATGTGTCTTCCACTACATCAACAATCATGCAACTGATAGATGCATGTGCCTTAGGAATGTGATTCAAGATCTAATTGATAATGGTTAATTTATTCTAAATGGATCTAAGTCTCAATATCCTTCCAATCAAGTTGTGGAAATATTTCATAACCCACAACGTAGTCACAATAAAAACCAAAATGTAACAAATAATATTTATTATAGGAACATCCCAAATCTAAACTAAGGTATGGTTGGGGTGCTCCATTCTTCCAATAACATCTCTAACATTTGTATTGTAATTAAAAAACAATACAAAATTCATCTATCTAACCAACCTTCAAGACCTCCTTTGGTTCTTCACATAAAAGGAACGTCTTCACTTGATGGACCTACTTTAATCATTCAATTAGAAGCTAAGGCTAGCGAAGTATTTGATTTTATTTGGTAGCTTGAAAGTAACCTCACCAAAATATTGCTTCTCAATATTCTAAGGTCTTGTTTGGATCACAGATACATCTTACTTAAAATTTTGAGTTAATAGATTATTCCTCAAGACCTCAACCTAAGTGATATTAATTTTGTAGTAGGATTCATTGGGACCAACCATGTGACTATATCATTCCATGAGGATGATATTCCTCAAATCATATTGTTAGATATCTTCCATTATATATGATAGGCCATACCATTTCCAAGTTCATCAAGTGAATATTTATCAATAATGGTTTTGGTTTTAATGCATATATATTGCAATTCATTAGTTATTTTGGGATAACTAAACAAGATTTGGATAAATTTGATATTTTTATTAGGGCCTTTGACAATGGAAAATATGAAACCAATGACACCATACTCTTACCCATTATAGTCAGACTCCACACTCTCAACACTCTTTTCTATGTCATTCCATATGATCTAATATCCAACATTATTCTTAGGAGATCATGGATCCATTATATGTGGGTCATACCTTCAACTCTTCATCAATATCTTAAATACAAATATAGGAGTAAAATGTATCACACTCTATCTCACACTAAACATTTTGGATTTTGTTATATGGTCAAGTTTGAAAACCCTAAAGCTCATATTATCCTTTAAATTTATCTCTTGAACCATCTTCTTTGAATCCTATCACTAATGCATTAATGTCTCTCACCTTAAGTAATCTATCTAATGATAAAATTATGGGTCAAAATGCTAACCCAATCAACATAAATGATAAAACCAAATAATAATCAACTTATCCTAGACCTAGCCAAGCTTCCTTCATCACCTTGAACCTTAGGTTTGCACTCTAGCAATAAGGGTAAAATAATACAAATAGGAATTTAATCCTTCATTTGAATTGGTATTGCCAATGAGGAGAAAATTTATGGTAGTAACTCTTGTATAAATTATAATATGCTCCATGCATCTTGTTGAAATCATATCACATTCCTAATTAGATTCTTTTAAATATGAAATATTGAGGGTGAGGAGTAGACTTGTATGAATAAGATATCAAGGAGCCCTTGCAAACCAAATATTATCTAGGATGCTATTGGATATGTTATATCCCCAACCATAGTTTTCCTTCACCTATTTCCCTTATACCAAAGAGAAAGTCAATAATTTTGATAGAACATCCCATGATGACACTAGTTATAGATTATTTTGGGATGAGGACAAAGAATATGGGTCATTGCTCCTCATATATTCTAGCTTCTTCAAATTTAATTGATATATTGGTGTGATTATCCTAACCTTAGTCTATCCCAAGCTCATTATTGATGAAAATAACAATGAATTGAAGGACGTTCTAAATTATCTTCCTTAAGATGGTCCTTCTAACTATCTAAAGCAAAATGACTTCTATTTTGGTGGATCATTTCCCTAAATTGTCAGTTTTGTTATCTCATAGCTAATCAATGATATATAGCTAGACTTAGACCCTGTAGATATAAAGAACCCAAGAGTGTTACTAGATCCCCCTCAGCTAGAAGATGAATCTTATATTCTATTTGAGGAAGTTATGGCCATAAAAATTGGAACTCAAAAAGATACTATGATCCTTAAGCTTGGCAAGGTCTTAACCATGAATGAGCATGATAGGTACACTAAGATCTTGATAAAGTTCAAAAACATATTTACTTGGTCCTACATTGATATACATGGTCTTGATCCTTATCCAATTGTCCACCACCTAGTCGTTGCTCTTGGTGCAAAAATTATAAACATAAATTGTGAAAAATACTTCTAAACGTTGCACTTCTAGTCAAATTGGAGATCCAAAAACTTCTTGATATGAAATTTATCAAAACCATTGACTTTTCTTATTGGATCTTTCAACATTATTCCTATCCCTAAGAAAAAAGGTAGTGCTATAGTGTATTCTAACTTTCAAGACATCAATAAAGCATATACTAAGGATGACTTAACTCTATCCAATATTGACATGATAATATTCATTATAGGATGTGGAATGCCATCTATAATGGATAAATTCTTAGGCTATAATAAAAACAAAATCACCCTCAAGGACCAGTCCAAAACAACTTTCACCACCCCAAGGGAAATTTTCTACTACCAAGTCATGCATTTTGGGTTGAAAAATGTAGTTGCTACCTATTAGAGAGCCATGGCAGGCATCTTTCATGACATGATGTATGAAATCATGGAAGGCAATATCAATGTTCTTCTTGGTTGATCTTTAAACAAGAAAATACTATTTAGAACTTAAGACACATCTTTGAGTAGCTATGGAAGTGGAAGGTAGGCTTGAAACCTTAGAAATACATCTTTGGGTTACACTATAAAAACTATTGAGATTCATTATATCCTTACATGGAAGCAAAGTTATTCCTAATAAAATATTAGGTATAGTGAATATGCTACCCTCTCAAACTCTAACCTAGCTTGGGAGCCTCAAGGCAAAAAATCTATGCCATCTAGAGATTTATCTCCTAGCTAGATGATGAGTGCCAAACCTTCACCATGCTTCTAAGGAAGTATGTAGTCTTCGAATGGGATGTTAACTATCAAGCAATCTTCAATGCTCTTAAATCCTATATTTTATCCTAAAATAATTTCCATAGGATATTGTTGTTGTACATAGCATCCATCAACCACGTTTTAGGAGATATTTTGGCATAGTATGACAACCAACATAGAGAAAGAACTATTTTCTATATCAATAGGACTTTGGTGAATTAAGGATTTTGACCTCTCCATAATATAGAAGAGTTTCCTAGCCATAGTTTTCACCTCTCACAAACTTAAACATTATATGCTCAATAATTTAACCTTTGTCATCATGAGGGTTTATCATTTGTGCTATCTCATATCCACACCTAACCTCTAGGGATGATGATGAGGATTCTTAGGTTATATGTTTTAACCTAAGTATTTTATTATTGTTGCACTATATTATACTACGCAATTTTTTTAGGTTTACCCATGTAGAGTGCATGGCTAGTTTGTTGTATTGGTTGTTTTGTCATCTTGCATTATTTAGGTTCGAGTGGTTGCTCCCTGATTAGCATCTGGTTTCAAGATGTTGCAACCTCCGAACGATTATTATTCTCTTGCTTATATATATATATATTTTGCATATGTGTGCAATAATAATAATATAATAAAATACTTAGGTTAAAAGATATAACCTAAGTATCCTCAACGAATGAACCACTAACTGGATCATTGTACTTAGTGAATTCAATGTTGAGTTTCTCAACAAAAATTCTATGAAGGATTAGATTATTTTTGATCAATTAGTTGTTGCACCTTTAGAAGGTAGTTGCCCCTTAGCTGTAAACTTTCCTAATGAGTCAATATTCAATCTAGAAGTAAACCAATCTAAATCTTAGAACCTATACTTTGATGGATGTAGATGTGTCAAAGGAGCAGGGGTACGAGTCATCTTGGTCACTTAATAATAACTGATCCCCTTGTCCTTTAAGATTAAGTTTTATTGCACCAATAGTACCATTTACTACAAATATATTATCCTAAGGTTGTGTGTGGTATTAGCTCTCTAGGTTAGAATCCTTTCTATCTTTGGATATTCTCAACTAGTATTCAACCAAGTCAATGGTTTTTGTCAAACTAAAGATGATTAGATCAATATATACAAGGATATCATTGTTAAAATAATGAAATATTTTTATAAGATAACCATTGATGCTATCCCTAGATCTAGTAACTACCATGATGATACTACGACATGCTATGACATCGGCTGCCTCCATTACCCTCTTAGATCTAGATGATAAACATGTTGTGATCATCATTTAGAAAATTACGGAACCTTCAACCCTATAATCTAGTCAACTTCATCTATGAGTCTTTCCTATAGAAGGAGCTTCATTCCATGATTCTTGGTACAAGGATATCTTTACTTACCTTAACAATGAGACTTTACCTGATGGTTTGAACTATAATGAGTGAAATAACCTCAAGCAATGACCCTATAGGTATGTCATCATTAAAAATATTTTATATCATATTTATATGGCATTTTACTTAGATGCTTAGACTTAGCCAATGCCTAAAAAATCATCAAAGAGGCCCATTATGAATCATGTAATGGATACTTTAATGGTGTTATCATTGCCAAGAAACTCTTATGGATGGGTTATTATTATCCCTCCATGGAAAGAGACTCTTATGACTATGCTAAGAGGTATTATTAGTGTCAAAAGCATGATGACCTTATATATTCTCTTTTTTAATCCCTAACCTATCCATAACATTTATCCATTTGGGGATTGGACATTATTTGGAAGATAAACCCTATGTCCTCAAATGGACATAAATTTATCATTATGGCTACTAAACACTTCAATAAGTGGATCAAATTCATGCCTTAGCCTCAACCATTGGAGTCCAATTCTCCAACTTCATCCTTAATAAAATCCTTAGCCATTATGGCATCACTTCTATGCTAATAAATGACAATGGAACACACTTCAAGAATAAGGATGTTCAAAAAATTTATGCTAAGTATAAAATTTAGCATTAATGATCTAGTCCTTACTATCCTCAAGGAAATGGCCAACTTGATGTTGGAGGTATTACATTATTTGGTCCATTATAAATATTTAGTTTAGAGTGTGAGTTTGATTTTATGTTTAAAGTATATATCAAGTTTGTGGGAGTGTGCAAGTGTCATTTTGTTAAGTGTGTGACGTGTTTAGTTAGGAATTGAAGAGCCTTTGAGTGATGTGTCTTATTTAGAAGTAGGAATTACATGCAATCATGAGAATACTTTATCCTTTTGTAATATGTGGGTCTTGTATTTAAAAAGGTGTTTGAAGATTCAAGTTCTCCTATGAGTTTGAGGAGAGCAAAAGCCAAGAGTCATGTAATGTGAAAAGTCTCATGTATCTTTATATTGGAGATAAAACTTTGTAAAATGTAACTCAAATAAGCTTTGTTTTATGCATTGCTTGAGTTTTATGTAATAATATTTGTAGTGAGATTTTATGTGATATTGATGAATGCATATTTGATATATTGATTTTATGATTTTGATATTTGATGAAATATTTGTGATCTTAGAAGTGAATCCTATGATATTATCCTTCATATTTTCTAATATTGGTATTTTTGGACATTTTGAGTAGATGAGTTGTCATTTATGTCAAGAATGAGTGGTCATTTATGTCAATATTTCAGCATCAGTCAATGGTTGTTTCAGTGGGCAGCATCAGTTTCAGGTTCTCCAATAAGTGTAAAAGGATAGTCCATTTTCGGTTGATCAAGACCCGATTCTAGGAAGTCAAATGTGGTCCAAAGTGCAAAGAAGCCCAAGTGAATAATATTATAATATTTATTTATAATATTATACAGGGAATTTTAAATTTATTATAAATTAATTAATATAATTTCTATTATAAATTAATTTATTAATTAATTTACTCAACATATAAGTTATTTAAATTAATTATTAATTAATTTTAATATTAATTATAAGTTAATTTATGTTAATTTTAAATAACCCTAAGGTGGGTTATTAAGTCGAAATTCAAAAATTTGAATTCGACATCGAGTGCCGATGTGGGGAGAAAATTAACCAAGTGTGTATAAAAGGGAGACTACCCCACCTTAGCCAAAGTCTTTTATGCCTTCGAATTAAATTTAATGCTATACGAGCTTATGCAAATCGTGTTGTGCAACAAGAGGATTTTGTTTTTATTAAAGTTCTTAGAGGAGGCAAAAGGATTTCACCCACCAAGGAGGGAGCCTTGGTTGCCAAGCGTTGGTAGCACAGTTGGCAACTACAGCATGAGCAAGACGTGAGGTCAATGATTGGCGCAGGTTTGAATCCATGGTAGGATTATTTTTGTTTTGTGTTGAATAAACGGTGGACGAAGGTTGAAAAGGAAGGAAGTCTTCCTTCCTTCATGTGGGAGTCTATAGCCCATGCGGTGGGAACCAAAGTGCTAAGGCGCTTGGCACTTGGGGAGACTGTGGTTCGAATCACGTCGAAACCCTTTTGGGGAGAATTCAAAGGTATGCATTAGTTGAGCATCAAAATTTTTGGAGGAATTAGTTGAGCTATTAAAAATTAATTTTTGCATAATTTATTTGGCTTGTAAGGTTTTAAGGGGAGTTATAAGGTTGATGTAAAATAAATTTTTGGTGTTATTTGCTTTAGTGTTTGAAAAGGGTAATAAGGTGTTTTAGGAAGATTGTTTGAGGTTTTGTGGTGTTGGATATTATTTTAATTTGGATACTATAAGGTGTATCCAAATAATTATTATTCATGTATGATTTTATGAATGTTAATTCCAAGAAGGAGCAATAAGGTGTATTTGAGCTTTGATTATTTTTGTGTCTAAGGAATATTTGAGAAAGTGTTAAGAGTGTTATTTTGTCATCTAACCATTGAAATTGGAAAGCAGGAAATTGTGATTGAGACAGGTTTTCTAAGGCCACGTCTACATCAAACAAAAAGGTATGGGCACATATTCCAAGTGAGTGATTTTTGAATGTTGTGAATGCAAAGTTGGAGTGAAAAGGTTTGTTTAGTAAGAATTGTTGAGTGTGTTTTGAATTAATGCTTCAAGGTTTTTGGAATAAAGAGTTGTTGATAAAACCTTGTTTGATAAGCATTGTTGTTGAAGTGATTAGTTGAGTGAACTTGAACTATGGTTTGCAAAGATCATGAGTATAATTGTTATGTGAAGATTTTTTGATAAGCATTTTTATTGAAGTAAGTGAGTGAAGAACTTGGACTAGGGTTTGCAAAAATTATGAGTATCATTGTTATGTGAGATTTATTGATAAGAATTGTTGGAAACATTTGAGTGAGTGTTCTTATGCTTGGAATAGGGTTTGTAAGCAAGGATTAATTCATTGATTGATTTGTTGAGTAGAGTTGGTTGAGCCTAGTCAAGTGGATGTGTTGTTGTGATAGTTCAAGTTCTATGAAACAAATTGTTCTATATTCTGATTTGAGTTGAGAAAGATATTGAGTGTTGATGAATGTGAAACATATTGAGTCTCTAACAATTCTCTATATGTTTATATGATAAAATATATATTGAAAGTGATTGAGAGTTTGTGAGTGTGAAGCATATTGAGTCTCTAACAATTCTCTATATGTTTTTTGTGGTAAAAAGAGTGATTGAAAGTGATTGATCATTGTGGTGAAAGTGAAGCATATTGAGTCTCTAACAATTCTCTTTATGTTTCTATGAGATTGGAAAAGTTCTAGTGAGGACTTATTGAGAAGATTTGGACAATTTCTATTGAGGAATTTTTGAGAAAATTTAGATAAGTTATAGTGAGGAATTATTGAGTATATTTGGAGAAGTTCTAGTGAGGACTTGTTGAGTAGATTTGGACAAGTTCTAGAGAGGACTTGTATATAGATTAGTGTGATATTTTATGGAAGTTTACAAGGTATAGTTGAGACAAGTATTTGAGAAGACTTGAGAGCAGAGTTGATTGATTGATTTGTTCAAACCTTGGGTTAAGGTTTGGGGTAGATCTAGCAGATTATATTTAAGATCAAGTCAAGCTTTGTGTTAATGCTTGAGGACAAATATTGAGGATATATTTGTGCTAGATCGAGGATTGTGTTTAGTGCAAATCAGAGGATAGATATTGAGGACAGATTTATGCTAGACCGAAGGACTGTGTTTAGTACAAATTTGAGGATAGAGTTTGGTGTAGATTTGAGGATAGGTTTGTGCTAGACTAAAGGACTGTGTTTAGTGCAAATTTGAGATAGAGTTTTAAATGTGATAGAGTATAGAGGATGATAGTCTCTAGTGGATAGAGATCCATTAGCCATGGCAGTGAGGACATGAGTCTTTAGTGGATAGAGATACATTATCCAGAGTAGTGGGGGCAGCAGTTCTTCTAGAAGATCACTAGTTAGAGCTAAGGAGAAAGAGTTATCCTATGGATAGAGATCCATAAACTTGATTAGGGGATTGGTTTCTCATTTGGATAGAGGTCCATAAACATTGTAATAGGGAAATGATTCCCAAGAGATTGATTGAGAAAATTTTAGTGAAATATTTTCTCTGTGGAGTAGCCCACATTGGGTGAACCACGTTAAATTGGTGTCTCTGTTGTGTGTGGTGATTTGTGCATTGCTTTGATTATTGTTGTTGATATTTCTATATATACATTGCATAATATTGATTGGGAAAGAAAAGTAAAAAGTGGTCTTATATTGTTCACCCCCTTCTTAGTATAAGCTTGTGTTCTTTAGGTATCATACCCACTATGTTGCAAACAAAGAAGAGACTTGGTGGTTACCAAGCATTTTTTCTTACATATAGATTTGAAGGAAGATACTCTATTGGGAAGCACAACCTTGGAGAATTACTGCTACTACGATAGTGGATTTTGGACAAAATATTGCTTAAGTGGAGGATGTGAGAATGATTTCTAGAGCTATGATATTTGCTAAAAGATTGTAGGATGATGATTTATTGGAGAACGAAGTTTGATTAGAGAATAAATATTGCTAAATTTCTGGAAGAGAACATTTGATAGAGCAAATACATGAAGACCAAGATGTTTATCTCTTGAGAAAAATATCATGTGCTAAAGTTTAAAATACAAATCATAAAAGTAAGCAAAAACATGAAGACTAGGTCATGGAGAGATTTTGGAGCTTTTAAAACCATAGGCAAGAAAAAAGTTGGAACACAATTAAGAAGGTGAAATGTTAGATAAATTTAATTACTACTTAGTAATGTGCCTGGAATATTGTGATATTTATGCTATAGAGAATACTTCTTGTCATCAAAGAATAAGGAGAGTTCCAAAATAAGGTAATATTAATTTTTGAATTATTAAAACTTGGGTGCATGCATTTTTGAGATTATGAAATTGAAAAGTTTTTTTGGGGAGTTATAAGAAGGTAAATTTAATTATTTTGGGAGATATAAGAAGTTAATTAATTCATTTAATGTGGAGAGCTAAAAAACAATTAAGAAATTTGAAATGATTGAATGATTGGGAGTTATAAGTTGAATTAATTAATTTATTAAATTTGATGAATGATTTGATGACTAAAGGAGATTTGATTGAAAATAATACAAATTTATTAAAGAAATTAATTTGATGAATTGATGATTAAATTTATTGAAATGTGAATAAATTATTTGATTAAAGAAAAATTTGATGATTGATCGAAAAAATGATAATTGAAAGGGAAAATAATTTTTTGAAATTTGATTGATTGAAGAAATTATGGAAAATACAAAAATTTTCCTTTCTTAATTACAAATTTTAAAATGACCAAATTTACCCCAACCAAAATATCAAATTTTGAACTTCTCAAGACTTCACTGGCCCATACAAAATTCTTACTCAAAATGTTGAGTGAACAAGTTATTCCCCAAGACCTCATCCTAAATGATCATACTTCTATAGTGGGGCATTGGGGTTAACCATGCAACTATATCATTCTATGAGGATGATATCCCTTAATACTCTATAGTCAAAGATCTACCATTTTACTTCATAGGCCATATTGATGACAAGTTCATCAAGAGAATCCTAATCGATAATGGTTTTGGTCTCAATATGTATAGCTTGAGATTTATTAGTCATTTTGGGCTAGCCAAACAATATTTGGAGAAATATAATCTTAAGGCTTTCAATAATGGTAAATGTGAGTCTAGTTGCATTATAGTCTTACACCTTTTATTCAATCCCTACACTCTCAACACTCTCTTCTATGTCATGCAATGTGATCTAACCTATAACATTCTTCTTGGAAGGCCATGGATCCATGATATGTAGGTCATCCTTTATACTCTTTATCAATGACTTAAGTATGAATACAAGGGTGAGAATTATCATATTGTAGCTAATCTCAAACCCTTCACCTATTTCTAAGTGATGAATATTGAGAATATTAAATCTAATCTTTAACTTTCTCTCAACTCATCTTCTTCTTCTCAACATCCTATTACTAATGCATTAAGGTATCTCACCTTAAATAATCCACCTAACAATTAACCTAAAGATAAAATATCTAATCCAATATATATTAATAACTATAATTTAGATAATAATCAACTTTTCCTAGACCTATCCAAGATTCCCCTATGTCCTTAAATCTTAACCTTAACTTCTAGAAATAAGGGTAAAATAATGCAAAGAGGAACTTACTCCTTTATTTGTGCTAGTACCACTAACAATGAGAAAATACATGATAATAATGATTTTTTGAATAAATGATAGTATACTTCATGCTTCTTGTCAAACTAGTATTCCATTCCTAAGCAGTTATTATCTAATAAGGGATATCAAGGAAAATAACTAGGCATGTATGAGTAGGGCATCAAAGAGCCCTTATAGACAGAAGCCTAGCCAAGATGCTATAGGATAGGTTATATTCTTGGCCTTGGTCATCTCTTACCATTTTATTCCTATTTCAAAGCAATGGTGAATCTAACCATCTTGATAGGTCATCCCATGATAACACAATTTCTTTTAAAAAATTGTATTAGGATGAAGAGGATGATTATGGGTTATTGCTCCTCATATATCCTAGCCTATTTCAGTTTTTACAATCTATCAATGTAAATTTCCTAACCCTATCCTAGCCCAATTTGATTGCTAGTAAAGATAATTATGAGATGAAGGACATCCCAAATTATTCTCCTTAAGATGATCCCTTGGAATATCTAGTGCATAACGACCTCTATTTTGGTGGATATTTTCCCAAATTATAAATGTTTCTATCTCGTATCCAATCAACAAAAATCATCTAATATTAGATATTGTAGATTTAGAGGGATTGGGGGTGCTACTAGATACCCATATATTGGAATATGAATCTCATATTTTGATTATAGAAATTATAAATGTTGATATTAGGACTCCTTAAGATCCTAAAATCCTTAAGTTAAACAAGGTTTTGATACCAACTAATCATGAGCAATACACCAAGCATATGATAGATTTCAAATACCTCTTTAGTTTATCCTATGTTGATATTCTAGGACTTGACTCCTTCATAGTCATTCATCATCTAGTCTTGAATCCTAGTGCAAAAATTATAAAATAGAAATTACAAAAAATGCATCCAAAATTCACCTTGCTAGTCAAATAGGAGCTTCAAAAACTTCTTGATTTTGAATTTATAAAAGCCATCGACTATTTTGATTGGATCTCTAATATTGTTCATGCTACTAAGAAAATAATTAGTGTCATAGTGTACACCAACTTTTAGGACATCAATAAAATATGTCCTAAATATGACTTCCCTCTAATTAACATTGACATGATCATTGATTTCATTGTAGGATGTACAATATTGTCTTTAATAGAAAAATTATCAAGTTATACTAAGATTCAAATTTCTCTTTAGGACCAATCCAAAATAGCTTTCACTACCCCATGAGGAACCTTATGCTATCATGTCATGTCTTTTGGACTAAAAAAAGGAGCTACCTATAAGAGAGCCATGACATATATCTTTCATGACATGATGCATGATATCATGGAGGATTTTGTCAATGATCTTCTTGGTTGGTATTTAAATAAGAATATCATGTTAAATATCTAAGGCAAAATTTTGAGCAACTATGTGAGTTACAAGGTATACCTCAAGCCTTGGACATGCATCTTTGGGGTTACATCAGGAAAATTATTGGGATTCATTATATCTTAAGATGAAATCAATGTTGATCATGACAAGATACTGTTTATAGTCTATGCACAACCCCCTTGAACTCTAACCTAGCATATGAGTCTTTAAGGCAAAATCTAATCCATATAAAGATTTATCTCCATGCTAGCCAAAAAGTGTCAAAACTTCACCAAGTTTTAATGAAGGATGCAGTCTTTGAATGATATTTTGACTATCAAGCTATACTCGATGCTCTCAAATCCTACCCTTTTTCTCCTCCTATCCTTATCCATCTTAACCCGTCTAGATCCTACATAGTAGCAATAAACCAAGTAATAGGAGATATGTTGGAACATTATGATGAACAACCTAGAGAGTGAACCATTTCCTACATTAGTAATTTTCCCAATTACAAATTTTGATATACCCCTTTAGATAAGCTTTACATAACCATAGTTTTTGCTTCCAATAACCTTAGAAACTATATGCTTAGCCATAAAATATTTGTCATTGCAAGGTTTGATCCCTTGAATTCTCTCATGTCTAAGCCTCACCTCTTAGGGTAAAATCCTAAGTGGGTCATTTCACTTAGAAAATTTCATCTTGAGTTTATTAACCAAAAATATATTAAATTTCAAGTCATTTCTAACCAACTACTAGTTGCACTTTTAGAAGCTAGCCATCCCATTGTAGTAGATTTTTTAATGATTTAGTCTTTATCCTAGAAGTATATTAACCCGACTCTTGTACTCTATACTTGGATGACACCCATATATCCAAGGAGAAAAGGTAAGATTCATATTGGTCACTCCTCAATAAAAACCAATGCCTTTGTCTTTCAAGGTTGATTTTTCTTGTACAAACAATACCATTGAGTATGATTCCCTTATCCTCAATATATGTGTAGCATTAGCTCCTAGGTTAGAATCCTTCCTATCTTTGAATAATATTAGCCAGTAGTCAAATAAATTAATGGTATTTATCAAACTATATACATAAATTTTAAGCTATATAAGGACATTATCAATAAATTGAATTGCTTTCAAAAAAAATCACCATTGAAGCTTTCCCTAGGTCTAGTAACTACCATGCCAATGCTATGGTTTTAGCTACATTCCTTGTTTCCTTGGATTTGGATGATCAAAAAGCTATGATTATTATTTAGTAAATTAGAGAGCCTTAAACCCTATAGTATATATACCTTCCTCTAGGAGTATTTTCTATAGAAGCAACTCCTATTATCCTTTGTACAAGGATATTTTTGCTTACCTTAAGGATGGCATTTTGCATGCTAGTTTGAACTACAATGATCATAGATACCTTAATAAATGAGACTATAGGTATGTAATAATTGGAAATATCTTATACTTACATACCCTTTATGGTATTTTACTAGATGCTTAGCCTCAATCAAAGCCTAAGAAGTCATCAATGAGGCCTATGAGGGATCATACAATGGTCACTTTAGCAATGTATCAATTGCCAAAAAACTCTTATGGATGTGTTATTATTTTTCATCCATGGAAAAGGATTCTTGTAACTATGTTAGATGGTGTGATAAGTGTTAGAAATATGACAACCTTATCCATGTTCCATCCAAATCTATCCAATCCTTGGATTTCCCTTGACCTTTTTCCATTAGGGGATTATACATCATTGGGAAGATAAATCTAGTGTCATCTAATACACACAAGTTCATTATATAATACTTCACCAAATGGGTCAAAGCCATTCCTTTAGCCTCAACCATTGGAGTCCAAGTATATAATTTTATCCTTAACCAAATCCTTAGATGTTATGACATCTCTTCTATGCTTATCTTTGATAATGTAACACCCTTCAAGAACAAGTATGTTTAATTTTTTTTTCTAGATACTAGATTCAACACAAATGGTTAATTCCTTAATATAATTAAGGTAATAACCTTATTGAATATTCTAACAAGACTCTCATAAAAATCCTTAAGAATCTCATTAGAAAAATTGGTAGATATTTGCATCTCTAGTTCTATCCAGCCTTTGGACCTATCACACTAGTATTTAAACACCTATTAGTGTGATGCCCTATGATTTGGTTTATGGAACCAAAGTAGTCTTAAATTTTGAGCTAGAGGTGAATTCCTTATTTATTTTGTTATAAGACTCTTTTTTCATATATAAATATTGCATCACCCATATTAGCTAGCTAGAACTGCTTGAAAAAAGTGGATCCATACCTTAGAGAACCTATAGGTCTACTAGAAAAATATTCAACATACTTATAGAAATAAAATATGATCTTGTTCTTTTGATGTTGGTGATATTATCATCAAAGAGAATTAAAAGAAAACCAATGCAAAAATTGAGCTCAAAGGTAAATTTTATCCTAATTGGTGTTGAAATATATTAAATTATTTGGTACATGCTAATGTGCCCCTATGGTACCTTCATAGTACATTTGTAAATAATAGATTAGGGTTGAGTCTATAGTTTAGAGTGTGAATTATATTTCCTCTTTTATGTAAGTGTGAATATGCAAAAAATGCACAAGTGTCATGTAAGTTAGAGTGCAAGTGTAGGTTGAGTAAATGTGCACAAGTATCTTGTATGTAAGAGTGTAAATATGTAATGTAAAAATGTGCATAAGTGTCTTAGATTAGGAGTGCTTGTAGAAGTAAGAGTCATGTAGATGCATACATATGTTATAGAGTCAAGTGTTCACCAAGTATACAAGTGGCAAGTAGATAAGCCAAGAGTCATGTCCTTGGTATATGGAGAGCAATAGTTAAGTACTTGAAGATTCACACCATAAGAAGGCATGAAAAAACAAGAAAAATTTATATATCTCATTGTCTGATTGTAAGAGGAAAAGGAGCAATAAATATTGTATACATTTTGAGCAATTAATATTGTAAGTTGTTCTTCATGCATAGTACATGAATGATTTAGGCTATTTACATTCATATTTTAGCATATAAATGAATGTTATTTAATTTATTATAAGCCTTGATATACATATTAATTTACTCATATTATTCTACTCATGATATTATTACCTTGACCTTTATTGTGGCTATTCAATATTTGGAACATATGTGATATTGTGATATATTTTGCTATATTTTGTGATAGTATTAAGGCTTAAAAAAACCAACAGTGGTATCTGAGCTACCACTAGAATATATCTAGTTTGATAGAGTTTATTGAAGCCATAATTATTAATTAGCTTTATCCATTTTGATAAAGTTAATTTAGATTCCATCCACTTTGAAGGTAGTGAAGAATTAGACTTTATTTTAAAGGTAATATTGAGTAGAGCAGACTAGGGTCTTTCCACAAGGTTGAAGAAAAACTAGTGAAGACTAAGAATCAGCTATGTTGAAGATAAGGGCCAACTTAGAAGAGAAATTAGACATTGATAAATAGGCAGAACCAACCCATAAGGAATATTGGTCATTCAGGTACAAAGCCAACCCTAACATTGTTTTAAAAAAATTGAAGTTATTTTAGATTAAAGTTTAAGGCATAATCAACTTTGGAGAAAATTTGACCATTTAGGGAGAGCCACCTTGAAATTGATTTTAAGATTTGTATATTGAAGACTGAGGAAGAACTAGCTCAGAGATAGTTGGTTATTCAGGAAAAAACCATCCTAACATTGGGTTCTCTAGTAAGGAGGAGAATCATATTGGGTTCTTATATGCGGCCTAAGACATTAAAGATTTCAAATTTTAGAGTTTAGAAAGTACATCCATGATTAAGCTATAGAAGTTTGATAAGATTCCTATAGAATATAGAGAAGAGTTTTAGCTTCTAAGTTGTAGTAGATTGAGAAGCATTCAAAGATTCATAATATTAGATATTAGAAGCATAAAGCAATAGAGAAAAAGAAGAAGAATCAGATCATAGAGTTATTTGACCTTGACAAAGAAGAAGAATTAGGTCATAGAGTTATTTGACCTTGACAAAGAAGAAGAATCAGGTCATAGAGTTATTTGACCTTGATAAAGAAGAAGAATTGGGTCGTAGAGTTATTTGATCTTGACATATTAGAAGAAGAATCAGAAGTTTATATAATAGAAGAAATAATACATTGAAGAACTAGGTTGACTGAATATATCTACATATCATTAAGATAAGCCCATACGAGGCCATTATTAAAAATAGCCGAAGAGGCTATTATAGAAGAGAATTTTGAGAGGATATTTTTAGAAGAAAGGTCCAAAATACCATTATTGAAGAAAGGCTCAAGAAGCCAATATTAAAGAGAAATGTATGAGAAGCCAAGATAAGAATAAGAGGCCCATAATAGAGGAATGAGACCCATATAGAAAATAGGCCCAAAAGAAAGGTCTAAGAGATTATATAAAGAGAATAGGCCCATAGAAAAAGAAAGAGATCTATATTGTTGAAGATAGTGAAGCCATTCTGGTAGCTCTAGCAAGATGAGCAAATAGGTCATTCAGCCAACTCCAGCAAGATGAGTAGAGAGGTCATTCAGACAACTCTAGCAAGATGAGTAGAGAGGTCATTCGACCAATTTAAAAAAAAAGAAATAAAAAAGGCCTATTCGGCCATTTAGTTAAGGATTTTTCATTTAAAATAACTCCAAGGAAAAAAAGATAAAAAGGAAAAAAGAATTATTCATTTAGCCAATCTAGCAGTAGTACTCCAAAGAAAAAAGGAGAAAAAGAACTTTGTATTTAAAAGAAAAATGATAAAAAATATTGTTATATAGAAGAATCCTATAGATCCACAACAACCTAAATATAAGAATCAACACAAAAATTAGTATTACAACAACATATTAAGAGTTATATGGTGAACCAGAGAAATTAAGACTTCTAGAGAAGGAAATCTAGTTTTCTAGAATTCCAAAGGAAGAAGCAAAGCTTCCAAAGACATAAGCAAAGCTTCTATATTGAAGAATAGATAGAAACAATGCACCAACATTCAACATTGTAGGAAGATGAATAATCAGGTGTTGAATAATAATGAAGCATTCAACATTGGAGGATAAAAATTCCAAGTATTGGAGGATAGCATCCAAGCATTGCAAATCATCCAAGCATTGAAGTATCAATGTTTTAAAGTACCTTAATTCCTGCAACATCATTTTTATAACACATTAGAGTTGAAGAGAATAACGTGTATGCAAAGTTACATGTGGATGATTTTCATCATTTGACATTAGGTACTCCTAATCTAGTTTCAAAGGTGTAGAGGTAAACTCTAAAGCACATCAATGGACAATGAATTGAAAATTCCAGTGGGAAAGCAAATTGTAGAACGTTATCAAGCAAGCAAGCACTTCGAAGAACGTCATAGAGCATGATTCAAAAATTGATTTACCTAAGGTCAATTTTTTTAATTTGATTTTTTTTAAGTTTTTGTGGAGTTATAAGGTATATTTATATAGTGTGAAAGAATTAAGGAGTGATAAGTAGACTTTAATTATAATTTAGGAGCTATAAGGTTTGTTTTGGAATTTAAGTTTTTATTATAGAGATATGGAGTAATAAGGATGTCTACTTTGTTATATTTTTTATTATTCAAGATTTTTATATTTGAAGTATTAAAAAAAGTAGAAGATTTATTTTTAAGAATAAATTGCAAATAAATATAAGTTAGAAGTTTTTTTGAAATTTTGCAAATTTATGATTTTGGAGTTAAAAGGTTTTCAACATCAAAGGATTAGAAAAATTAAATTTACAAATTTCATATTTGAATTATTATTTAAAACTAGGGAGTTATAAGGTTTACTACTCCATGGGAATAATTAGAAAATTACATATTTGAATTTGAACCTAAATATGTAAGGATTTCAACTTAAAGATACAAAATGAATAAATGGTAAAGAGGAAATTTTAAACATAGGAGACATTATCAAAATGAGAAACCATACTTTATGAAAGGAAAAGTTCAAAAACAAAACTTATATCAAAGGCAATTTTTTGAATACAATGGGCAAGATCACAAAAGAGTTCTTCAAAACTCTTATCAAAGATGTAAGATAATATCACTTGAGTCTAATCAAAAGGTTCAAATGAAAAAAGATGTTTGGTATATAGACTCAGGAGCTAGTCATCATATGACTAGAAACTTACATTGGTTTGAATCTTTAGAAGTCAAGGATAATATCTCTCTAAAAATTATAGATGATAAGAGATATCTAGTTCAAGGAATTGGTAGAGTAATACCTAGCATGCCTTTTTCATATTTTGTGCTAGAGAATGTTTTGTATGTTTTGAGACTATCAACCAATCTTATTTCAGTTACTCAATTGGTTGAAAAAGGAAGATCAGTTGAATTCAAATATATAAATGAACATAGCAAATGCATCATCAAGAATAAAAATAAAACATAAGCTACATGTTCAATAAAAAATGAAATATATGCCTTAGATTCAATTTGTTTTTCTCAAGATATTATTGAATGTCTATATCAAGATGAAGTTAATGATAAGTTTTCTAAGTGTTCAGAAAGACAAGATACAAGGAATTGGATCCAACATAGTCCAATGTTTTCCTACAAATATAAGCATTGGATGAACCCAAGGTTCAAGATGATGAAGCAGATTCAAGAGAAGTAGAGGTTTGTGAACAATGCAAGGTCACTTGAAGATTGAAGATAAAGATGAAGACCAATATTAAATACTAAAGTATTCAATAACTAAATAATGTAATACATGGGGGTTTTGAGGTATATTACATTATTGGTACATTCATGGTACATTTATAAATAGTATATTAGGGTTGAGTCTATAGTTTAGAGTGTGAATTATATTTTCTCTTTTATGTAAGTATTAATATGTAAGAAATGCACAAGTGTCATGTAAAGTGTAATGTGCAGGAAATGCACAAGTGTCATGTAAGTTAGAGTGCAAGTGTAGATTGAGTAAATGTGCACAAGTGTCTTGTAGATAAGAGTGTAAATATGTAAAGTAAATATGTGCACAATTTTTTTAGATTAGGAGTGCATGTAGAAGTGCAAGAGTCATTTAGAGGTGTGAAAAAGTTATAGAGTCAAGTGTTCATCAAGTATGCAAATGGTAAGTAGATAAGCCAAGAGTCACGAGACTTGGCATATGGAGAGAAATAGTCAAGTACTTGAAGAGTCACATTACTATTTCTATATTATGGATATTCGTAGGAAGGCATGGAAAAACAAGAAAAAGTCATATATCTCATTATCTTATTATAAGAGGAAAAGGACCAATAAAGCTTGTATATATTTTGAGTAATTAATATTGTAAGTTGTTCTTCACGCATAGTACATGAATTATTTAGGCTATTTACATTCATATTTTAATATATAAATGAATATTATTTTATTTATTATAAGACGATATACATATTAATTTGCTCATATTATTCTACTCATTATATTATTACATTGACCTTTATTGTGGTTATTTTATATTTGGGGACCTATGTGATATTGTGAGATATTTTGCTATATTTTGTGGTAGTATTAAGGCTTGAAAAAGCCAAAAATTAGCTAGGTCTATATATTATAATGGCCAAGTATGATATGGGTGTTTATCACCTTCACATGCTTGATAGAAAGGAAATTAAAGAACTAATGAACATAATACATCTTAAAATATATTATATTTGAGTTTGCATCTATTGCCTATTCTCTTTAAGTTGCTTATTGCTACTTGCTTATGTTTGTTTGAATTTATATCTACCTGCATGCATGTGCCTCTCTTGTTTAGACTACCTATTGCATATTGAGCCAGGAATCTATTTTTAAATTTTAAATAATGATCTTAGCTAGAGTAGTTTTTTTTAATTCACTAGGTGACTAATGCAAGCAGGTTCTCTTGGTCCCACTTTGTGAATCAATTAGGATTTATCTCAAACATTATATTTATCTATTCTTCCAATCATTAATTTCTTGTCACATAATAATTACTATGAGGTTTGTGAGTGTTTATGGCAAGGCCAATCAAATGATATTCTTATATCTCCTCAATAACTTACTACCTGATAAATACTATAAATTTTGAATGTGTTATCAGCAAGATTAATTATATAATATCTTATCTCCCATGCACATCATGCATGAGAGAAACTACTTGATAGTGAATTCATCCTCCTAATTGAGGGAATAATTTGTTATCACACCAATTAATCACAAGTCGTATGAAACATCTCTATGAGGTAAATTAATCCAAGACAAAGTCCTTTATGATTTTGTGTGAAGAAAAATATCTAAGCCAAATAAAAAATAGTATTGGAAAAGTTAAATCAAAATTCCTACAAGTAAAGTGAAAGCTATTTAGATATTTGTGTAAAGGAAAATTTTGATTTTCATATTTGTACATGTATTTGTAAAAATATCACTAATAACTAAATTTGTAAGTGGTGGAGAGTCCCATCCATCTATTTATGGGATAGGAGTGGACTATCTTTGTTAGCCCTTGGATAGGACAACAAAAATCCATGTTGGTCAATGGTTTTGGTTCCCTTTCTTCACCCAATTATTATTTTTTTCCACCTTTCATGATATTTTCCCTTCTAACGTTATCAAAACCCAAAAATAATGATAGGATCATGATTAAGGGATTTATTGACATGTGTCCTCCAAAAAATGCATCCTAAAAATTGATGGTTCCAATACCACCACTTTAATCTAGGGGCTTTATCTTCTAATTAATTATAGTATTTTTTATGCATGCTCATAATTCTAGTGTATGTTTACATATAGTGTTTGAATGACACATCGTTTGGACTGATAATTTTGATTTTTTGACCCTAAAAAAGGATTAAATCAATTGTTAAATCCAAAGGATAAGTTATTTAATTTTATTTTCTCTAAATACCCCTTTCACACTCTCTTTTTTCACCATACATTCAAATATCAAAATTATATATTTGCTTTTTAAAAGATTAACTGTTAACATTGATTTCAATTTTCTTTACTTATGTTGATACTACTTCACACATCCTATTTTGATATCTTTCTCTCTCAATCTCTCATCCTTATAGTTATAAACAAATCCATTGACCACTAGTTTTCTCCCTTCCATAGATGGGATGCTTTACCGAGATTCAAATACAAAGATAATTGATTACAAATTGAGGATAAGATTATAATTTAGGTCAAACCCTCCACAAATATGCTTGATGTGATATCTTATTAATACTATGGTGACTTTACAAGTAGGATAACATAGGAAGGATTTATTTATTTTCTAAATACTATGGTCCATAATGCCCTAAGTATCTATCAAGATGGTAAAGAGGATACCCTTCCTTACCTCAACATGGACAAGGTATTTATATATGTTATATGGGGCTTTAAAGGCCATGTTTCATGTATTTATTCACAAACATCTATGTTTTGGGTTTACTAAGATCCTTCACTTGCTTATTATAAGTCTAATAATAAGATGAAGGAATACAAATATTCAAATGATGCAACAGACATATTCTAACTATATGCTTATTTTTCCTTTGTATGTTCTAAAATAGAAGTAATCCCTTTATTTATTTTCAAAGCAATAAAATTAGAAATAAAATACAAAAATAAAGAATCTATCATAATGAAACTATATACGTTTTAGATAAGAATGCCTATGAATCAACATAGGATGTTTCTCTTTATACATAGACTATACTACAATTTTCTAATGGAAAGAAATAACTAGGTATATTGAAAAACTATATTATAGGAGAAACATAAATTAGGGCACAAACATATCTGAATTCAGTCGATCAATGATTTGGCTATGAAAGGCAAATAAATTAGAAGGTAGTGCTCCAGTTGTGTCCCAACAACATAATGATTTCCTACAAATAGAGAAACAATGCAAGTTGCAAACAAAATATCAATTATGATTAGTGTTAAGGGGTATACCAAGATTAGAGAAAGTATTAAATCTTCTTGGTCATATAGTCAAACCCCTATTCCCTTTATGGAAAGCTTAAAAGCAAATGATAGATAAATATGAAAACATGCAAGAGCTATTTTGCATAACCATTAATAGATATCAAAAATGAAGAAATTAGAATTACTAGTAGTAGAGGCTTTTTGAATAACCAAAGTTAAAGGAATATGATAATTACAAGCTAACACATGACTAACTATGTATGCAAACATTAGATTAAACTATCTATAGGGTATAGATAAATTAGAGAAACAAAGGATATTGATAGAGAGAAATACAAGATGGTCAGTGCAACAAGCTACTAAGGTGCAAAAAAAGAATGAGGGATTTTTGGATTGGTATCGAAGTTGAAAGAGACTAAGGATAAGACAAGAGATAGAAAATAGTATGAAGGGATGGTCCAAATTTAAATGGAGGTGTATTTTTGTGCATATGGGACCACTCCTAACCACTAGTGACCACAGAGTGAGAGTCAATGGACACCTACCAAGATTAATTAGTGCAAAAACCATGAGTATGTGTGCAATATAGAGTGCTTGCATCCATAAGTGATAATAAAAAATGATAAAATAATTGTGTCAAATATTTTCTTAGTATACAAGTTTTCTTACAGAAATCTAGCAGCACTTCATTAGCATGTACCTTTTGTTCATATTTTATGCTATCACAAGGGTGGTATTTATAGATAAACTTGGAAATCTTAGACTATTGCATGGGAAATAATTTCAAGTCATGCACCATCACATTAGGTAGGGACCATAGGTTCAATATGGATCAAGCTAACAAATTTTTGAGTGTCACATCAATCATGGCTCGATGCAAGTGACCAATGACAAACATGTCAGGGAAAGGCATAATCCATTTCCAAGGTAGACTTAAAAACTATCTTTAGAGGTGACCGATGGAATGGTTATAGAGTAATTGTTTCCTATTTTGATCAGCAAATAGAAATTGAAAATGTGCTTGACTCTAGATACACTAGGGAGACAAACTAGAGCTAGATATTTAATGCATTCATTATGGATGCAATACAACAAACCTATCATGTAATTACAGGTCAAGATTTAAAATTGATGAGTTACCATGGTAACAACTACACCATTCTCTAGGCTTCCTTACAAAAAAAATCCTACAGTCAAGGAGTGGAAGATATGTTGAACATGTGTCCATTAACTTAATGTGCAAAAATAAACTATTGAGTTGCATCTAATAGGATACATCTAGGTAAGAGTGCATTGAACATGTTTCAAGACATAACCTTCAATAAATGGTTGATACATGGAGGATCCATAATGCCTTGTTACTATGGATGGTCTTGACAGTGTTATAGGGGATTTGCAACACAAAAAAAATATCCATAGAGTAGATGGGGATCCACAACATGGATGGAAATTTGGAGTGTGGTAAAAAAGTCTTTAAATACTAAGGGATATTTGGGGTGATTGATTACTAAATGGAATGTGTGTATTAATGATTTTTGGATAGCATTTTTTGAGCAAATTCTATAAAGAGAGTCATAGAAAGTATTCTTTCCCTAAAATATGGAAATTTTAGATGAGCTAATTAGGGTGCACAAAATTGGGTGTCCATAGTATCAAGTAATTATTTTCATTGCTTCAGGATTAAACCCTAGTTCATATATTATGGATAATTTTATTGTAGTTACTCTTGAAATTTATTTATGCTTGAATTATGATAGCTTTTAATATTTATTTTTAACTTACTACTTTGTTGTATTTGTTCTAAAATATTGGTTTATTTGCTATTAATTTTAAATAATTATATTAGATATCCCATTTTCCCATGAACATTTTAACGAACCTAACATAAAATCACCTTTTGAGATATTTCTTTCATTTTTAGCCCCTAGGATTTGGTAGGTTAGCTATCATAGGGTTTGTGTTAGCCATTGATTTTTTCTATGTGCTAAATAAAAACTACCTTAGTTTGCCTCCTTCTCATAAGGATTTACCATACATACATTTTTATTTTCTATAAGGGTTTTTGTAGTTTATTTTCTTAAGGGTAGAACATTTTGGTAAAACCCTAGTTGCTCTTAAGTAGATTTTTTGCTTACCTTTATGGCTCCTTTGGCTTCTTCCAAGGGCATTGGAATGACTTCTAGATATAAGAATAAGAGTATTCCAAAATTTATAGAAATATAAGGGGTTCTTCCTCCTATCACCATTCCAAATTATATCAACCACACTCCATTGATGATTCATGATGATGAACTTAGGACTAAGGATTAGTTTGATAAAAATATTGATTGAAAAGAAGAAAAATATCATAATGTTGACTTTAAGAGACCATACAAATCTATCCTAAGGTCTCAAAAAACTTTAAGGACTTTGGTGTTAGGTAGTGAAGATGAGTTCCATGATGAACTTGAACCATCCCTTAATGAGATATTCATGGCACAACTATGATTTTACTAAAATAAGGCATTCATGACGTGACCATGGTCATCCTAGAATGTGATGATTGTGATAATACAAATGTGTGCAAATGATGCAAGCTAAACACCAATTCCCAAGATCCACCACTCATTATGAGTTTAATGACAAAAAGTGATTTGCATACATGACGACCCTTAGGGAATATTTAGCTTACTAGCTAGATAGTGATAGGCATGTTACTAAAAATAATTAGAGGTTTCTAGGAGAGAGTTGGAGGCTTCTACAAGATAAATAACCAATAAAATGCAATATTTGATAGCCAATATGGCTCAAACATTGAATTCCAATAGAATCCTTATAGTACAAGCTATTATTCCTCTCTCAATCATGAATCTCAATGCTCCTTGTCCTTCTCTATCTAACCTTGGAGAGGGTTTACCTACAACAACTGATCCAACTTTATAAAACTATAAAAGTTAAACTCTAGCCCTTGATGTGGAAGCTATAAGACTATCTTGGAATGTGCCTAAGATATTTTATAATGGGACTAATAAATATAAAAAATTTATATACAAGTTCACAACATATTATAAATATTGGCTTTACAATGAGAAAGTTTTACTAAAACTAATGATTAGGGCTTTGGTAGGAAATTATCTTGACTAGTTTGCATCCTCCCCTAAACATTGCATTAACTCCCTAGATACTTCTATTAAGAAATTAAACAATATTTTGATGATGCTATTACTATTATGAATGTAATAGATGTTTTTGTAAACATAAAACAATGCCCTAATGAATTTATTACTAATATTTGGTATGATGTTTGGTTGAACCCTTGTCCTCTTAGCTATGATTTAAAATGGAACCATTTTCTGAAGCATGCCTAGATTATAAAGGTCTAAAGGTCAAAGATTATATTAATGTGAGCAACAAATCTAGATAATAAATTTTTATTAGTAACCTAGTTGTAGTAAAGGAACTCAAACAAATTATAGATGAACTTCAAAAGATGCATCAAGATTTTATTTATTGATTTTTACATGAAAGGATGGGTTAGTTTGAAATCTATCAAAATATGGTGGATGCTCATTCAAATTGTGATGTGAGGATTTAGGACAATAAAAATTTCCTACTCCCATAGATTTTTATTGGAAGAATGTTTGGTCACTAGAGGCTCTCACTAAGGCCTCAAAATTTCTTTGGTTAGTAGTTCAAAGTAAGATTCTTATATGATAAATTCTATAAAGAAGATAATATCTTGGACATTTTAGATGTGACTTGTGCAAAAAGGATTTAGAAAAATTAGATCATTTACTTATTTATTGTCCATTTGCTCAAACTATTTGGGTTTACTTCTAAAAAAATGAATATATATTAGGTAGCTCCATCAACATTGAAAGAGATGATGAAATATTGGATTAATCGTTTCAAAGGTAAAGCATTATGTATTCCATGGAGGATTTGCCCCACCATTATTTTTTGAAATTTATGGCTCAAAAGTAATAATATATTTTTTTACTATAAATCTCAAAATCATGCCTAAGTTTGGAATCATATTATTTTCTTGCCTCTCTTGCATAATGTTTACAAACATGGTACTCATCATGGGAACTCTCAAGTTCAGAAAAAGAGGTGGTAACAATTAGGTTACACAATTTGAACATAAATGAAAGAGTTATATGAGACAATGACATCAAAACAAATGATCTACTACACTCTAGGGTAAAATAGAAATGTCCTAAAATTGGTTTTATCAAAATTAATTTAATGGTGCTTCTAAAAGGAATTTGGGAAAATCCAATGGAGGTAATATTTTTCAAAATAATGAAAGAAAAATTCTCCTCACTTAGAATCATATGGAACTTAAACTAAAAACTATGCAAAGGCTAGGGCACTTCTTATAGGGATTAAATTTACTTCAAAAAATAGATGAAAATATATTTCAATTTGCGGGGGATTTATAAATTATTATTAATGATATCAACCAAATGGATGTGGAGACTGGATAAAAAATAATATTATTGCTAATGTTCATAATCTATTGTTGGGGATAATCTCTTGGAAATGTAAGCATGTCTATAGATAAGGAAATAAGGTAAACATAATTTAGCCAATCATGGTATTGATCTTCATCTTAGTAAAATTTAAATTTTAGAAGGAAATTAGACAAATGAGATTTTATTTGTTAATGGAAGCTAGTTGTGGAAACATAACACTTTGAGTAAGATGAAGAATCTATTTGGTAGAAAAATAAATGAAAAATACCTATGATAAAAAGGCATGTTGGATATGGTTTGTTTTACCTAAGAATACATGTATTATTTTAATATTTTGATGGGAGTGGCCCCAATAGAAGCCATGTATAGCTTTAGAATTTTATTATTAAAATAAAATTGATAATAATAAGTTTGAATGATTATAAATTGGTTGTTATGGATTTTGTTTATAGTGGAACTAGTATAATTTATTTATGGATCAAATATATCTTACACATATATGATCTTGTTGGTCGAAGATCTGGCTAATGGAAGGAGTTGTATGCCCACAGACCCAACCAACATTAAATGGTCATAAGACTACAAGTTTTTATGACCAATATTTGGAGTAGGTCGGTTCCTTGAAAGGGTTATAACCACTTTTGTTTGAGTTATGGAAAGAGGAAGAGAGCATTCTAATATAAAACTGTAAAATATAAGGGGATGGGTTAGCCGCATCAAGATACATGTAAGATTAGAACTAAAACATAAACAACATACTCTTGAACCATATAACAGACCATCCAATACATTTTAATATCATTCAATGCTTAGTATTTGGTTGTGAATTCCAAAATTAATAAACAAACAATAAAAATCCATAATGCATAATTAAAACTAATTTTTTCACCAATTTTAGCAAAAATAAACAACCATAATGTTCATACATACATGAAAGTACTTGAAGGCTAGACAACAATTTATTTGTTTTTAGTATGCTTCAAATATTACATATAAATTGTAATAGCCAAGAGCCAACCCTGAAAATACATTACATCCTTATACTAATAGATGTGAGGCCCCACTTCTTCTACAAAATAGTTAAAGTTTAATTAATGAGGCATCGATGTAGCAATGAGTAGTTGGCTTTTGTAAAATTTCCTATGAATCCTCTACCTTGATAGAACATCTCTACATCACCTAGACTAGCTGCATTAAATATATTTATTTAACTTCTCAATTCACTTCTGCATCCGATAGCGTTACTGTACTTTACGCGTTCACACCTGGGGCCAGGGTAGTTGGGGCATTAACACCATCTGCAACCTACTTCCACTTTTGAATGCAATGCTCTACAAGTACTGGCAAGAAACTAAATCCCTAAGATTTCAAATTGAATTTTATGATGGGCTCCTAGATTTTTGTAAATCCATATAAATTATTTATTTTGTCAGGTGTTCACTTATGCGTAGGGCATACCTTTTAGATTGAACTTGATTCAGCTTTCTATCCTATTTTACTAAGTATTCACCTTGGGCGAGGTTTTGGGTTTTGAAGAAGCCCACAACTTGTCCTATCTCTTTGCATGATATAGCATCTGATTTACCTAGGGTAGGACTTTGTAGCACCTCCTTTCATTTTCAGCTTCCTATTTCTCTTCCCCATATTATTTTCTTGGGTGGCACTTTGGGATTGCTTCACCCTTATAGTATTTCTAGACTTCTACCCAGTCTAGGGTAGTGTTTTTGGATCCACCTTGATTTTTTGACCATCTGAATCTTTGTCCCTATCTACTCCTTTTCTTGGGTGAAACTTTGAGAGTGGTGGATAATACTTGGGATCAAAATTTTTGCTCGAAGCATGACCTTTGCATAGTTGTTGGGTTGAGGTTTTTGGGGTGCACCTAAGGTTGGGAGATGTAAAATTATTCACCCCACACTCTTGGTGAATTTTGAGGTCTTTTACTTGTTAAAAATGGAGAACCCAAACAAAAATGGATAGAAGCAATTATCTGTCGTGATCAAAATTTCAAATAAAATTAAAAACAATAATTACATAACAAAAATGAACCTTGGCCACTATCCATTGGGCTACAAATTCATAAAAACTAAACCAAGCCCTCAGAGGCCTTCTTACTCTTTTTATATTCCTACGCTTCTCCCAAATTGGTTCCTTACTACTCTCGTCCTCCAAAAGACTCAGCCTAAGTCATTGCCATCATTGGGATTTGAACCTTGAGGTTCTAGTACAAGCACTCCCAAATTTTAACAGTAGGGAGGGGACCACTTCTGATATACTCAATGATGGTCTGTAACCTATAAATATAATTGTAGGAAGGTCACAGTAACTTTTATCTGCTTATAGCATGAAGGTCAAATAGCCTTAAGATAAAATTCAATATTTTATCTACTACCACCGGTTCTTCTAGTACGATAATATTGCTTTCATCCTGCTCTAAGGCCTCAAAATAATTGATGAGGTCATGCTCTTTATGAAACTACCTGTTACTATCCTAAAAACCTAGAGAACCAAGTGTTCTAAGTCTGGTGTTGATCATTTTTATCTTCTCCACTTCCTTCTTCAATGCAATGAGGATTTCTTTACCTTCATAGTATAGATCTATAACCAAAAGTATTTGTTGTGTGCGGGTCTTGGTTTGATCTATTTCCTATTTTGAACACTCCAACAAGATGGGATCTTCCCTTCTAAAAATTACTTTCACCACCAATGCTTGAGGGCCCATGCTTTGCACCACCTTTCCTTTGTTAGCTAATTCTACCTTCACCCTTCTGGAAATTAACAGACTGTCTTCTAACTTCCATGCAAAGGTGGGCAACACCCTTAATGTTACCTCTCTTATTTTGTATAGATAGAAATATATGATTTTACTTATCCAAACCTTTGAAATTATTGCTCCATGAGGTATATCTCTTTCTCTTTACAAATCATTCAAAGCATCGTTCAGGTACTTTTTCAACTGCTATAGTTTAGCTTGAGCTTTGGCATCCCACTTATCAAACTGTCCTTGGGTGGCCTACAACTTGTATTTCAATGCATTGATCTCCTCATCCTTTTGTTGTAGCATTCTCTTGGAGGGAGATTTTTTCAGGCCATATTGGAGTTCCTTCACCTTTTGATCTAGAGCTCACTACTTTAATTTTGCTCACTTGACTTGATCTTCTAGGTTGTTAATATTTTTACTTGTAAGCTTCAATTCCTTTTTCTCATTGCTATTTTTCCATAATAGTGTGTTGACCTGCGCATGCAAATTTTGAATGGTCTAAGTCTTAGGGATCTTCAAAACATCTTTGGTGCTCACCTAGAAATTCCATTCCTTATACCCCATTTCTATAATGGCTTTATCGACCTATGGAATAGTGGTTATTTCATGCATCTTCCCTTATATCAGATCAATCTAAATACGTGTTATGGGGACCACCAGTGCTCATTCATTTTCTAAGTGCTCATTCATTTGCTAGCTTCTACCATTATTGATCATCCCACTTTATTTGATTATCTTGTATGTTCTTTATTGCAGCATAGACCTTTGAAAAGTCCTCTTTTGTAACCTGTGGGAGAAGTGGCGTAGTTAGGAAGGCTAGGAGAGAGATCACTAGACAAGATGCCAAGGTGTGAGTTTGAAGTGAACTAATTGTCTCACCCAAGTGTTCTAGATTTGGCAATACCATAAATGGCTGAGGTATCTGGGATTGAGTGAAATATTGTAGGGGTGTACTAGGTAAATACATTGTCATATATGGGGATTGGAGAATATCAAACACTATGGCTAAAGGATTGAGGGTGGGTGGAGGCAGTGGGAACTCAAGTGATTTTTTGGAATATACATGTTGGTGGAAAGGGGGAAGTGGAGGCACCATGTGGGCTATGGCTAGTATTACCCCAGTGATTTGCATTTGGGATAAAATAGGGGAATCCTCTATGGATTCTAATGATAGGGTTTGAAGAAGAGACAGTGAATGTGAGTTCACTATTTCAACCATGTCTCATTCTTGCATCACTTTGGGAGGCTCCTTCACCAAAAACTCCTACATAGGGATCTTTCTTGATACCATCGTTCCTTCTATATTTGGGACTTTGAGAGGTGGATTTTGTCCTTGAATTACCACTTGTTGATATTGAGACACATCAAGACTAGGATATCCTTTTCTCTTTCTACTTGATTCAACCCTCTGAGGTGGAGGTGCAAGGGACATCTAAACTTCCACCCAAAAAATTTTGGCCGATCTAATGATTCTAACCTTTGATGAAGGTTCTATAGGTAATATTTCTTACTCATTTATTCCTTTCTTGGTTGGTCTTACCAATACCTAGAGGTTGCTCTGGACCTCCTACTCCTCTTCTTCATCATCGTCCTCTTCATATTCCTTACTTTACCTAGGGCTAGTCATGTCTGACTTCCTCAAGAATTTAGGAGTGAGATCTTATCCTTTCTTCTTCTAGGTATTGTAGTTGGCGTTAAACTTGGTGAAGAATTTCCCATCTATTTTTCTCGAGAATGCTTTCTTGATATCACCCTGCTCACACCACATAATCCACCATTGCTCAATCTTATTCTCTCCCCATTTCCTCTACCAAATTATTTCTTGGATCAAAGATGATTTTATCTGCTAAGTGGGATATTTCTTAGGAATAAAAACATTCTCATACAGGTAACAGGTCCTCCATAATGGTATCTTATGCATATCAATTCTAGTTAGAGGTATTATTTCATCCTCCAATAGGTTCTTGTACTTTAAAACTTCTTCATTAGCTTCATTATTTTGATATTTGAAATATTGAAACTTCACATTTTCCTAAAGCCTAGTTCTCAAAGTATGATCAATATCATAATGCCATCTAGGCAGCACCACAAGGAGACCCAAGGCAGAAAACCTATCATAGAGCTTTTGAAATGAAACATCCTCATTTTTTAGTAGAAAAATAGGTCTAAACAATACTAACTATGGGAAAATTCTTTTTTTCTTGGGTCCAAGTCCCCATTTCTTCTCAATGAAATAGATTTTTCAGCATACTTCCATATCGAAAATTTAGTCCATCATGTAGAATAGAAGAAAATATGGGAATTCTGAGAACCCATATAGTTGGATGCATGTTCCCTCCTCCAAGAAGTACCAGTCTCCAACCTCCTGTGTGTTAGAATTTCCCAACAATAGACATGCAAAGCATTACATAAAATATGAAGAGAAGAGTAGAACCGATTGATTATTCCATGGATCAACTTTGTATAAATAACAAAGTTTATCATTGAGAGCCTTTGGATTACAACAACTCATCAAATATGATCTATACTATAATTGAGAGTTAACCTGACTCATGAAGGAGTGGAAACTCAAGTAAAAACCCCATGGAAAAAACCATCAATCAAAAAGGAATAGTGAAGAGGCTTGTCTTTGGATGGCGAAGATTGTCCTCTTAATACAAATAAAAAGGATGAGTCCCGGCAACATGGCCTGATGAGGTACTCATTTACAATATATATATGGTGAAAAAACCCCTTGGGAAAAAACCATCTATCATAAGAAAATATCCAAGATAGAGGTATGTCTTCGGATGGTGAAGATTGTCCTCATACAAATAATGAGTCCGACAACTTGGCCTGATTAGGTACTCATGAAAAATATATATGTTGTTGGAGTGATGATAAAAAAAACCACAAGGAAAAAAACCATCATCCAAAGAATACAATAATAACAGGAGATGTGGAAGACCTTTGTTTTAATGCAGTTGTATTACTCCAAGTTTTCCTCACAATTGTATGTAACGCGGAGAAGGAAATGACTTGGTGAAGATGTCTACAACTTGATTTTTAGTTGGAATATATTCCAATAATATGTCCCCATTCTGAATATGTTGTCAAATGAAGTGCATATGTATCTCAATGTGCTTGGTGAGTTGATGCTCAACTGGGTTGCATGCAATATGAATTGTGCTCTGATTGTCACACCAAAGAGTAATAGGTTTATCATTGGAAAACCCAAATTATTTTAGAATATGATGAAGCCTAACCTATCCAAAAAGTGTGCACCTATCTGATGCATCAATAAAAATCAACATGAAAGCATAAAATAATGAACAAGATTACATATGACGAGAAAATAGATGCTTCTTTTATTAATAGTTAAAAGAATATCGATTACAATCATGCCCCTCTTAGGGTCACCCAAATGTTGATACAATTGATACAATTCCCAAGCCCCCAATGGGGTAGGCACAGTACTAATGCTCTTTAAATAGTCACAAACTGCTCTAGGGTGGAGTTGACCCTCTTATTTGTGTTGAGGAAGTAATTAGATAATTGAATCTCCTTCGAACCTGCTTTCTTGTGGTTATGAAACAACAAAAAAGCATTAAACAAAGATGCAGCCTCTCATGATGAGGTCCTTTGAGGAAAATATGCATAAATATGCCATAACAAATATGAAATCAAGAATATGGATAAAACATATTACACTTGTGCAAGATTCATAAAGATTGTTAGAAACATGAAAACAGGAAGTGCAACTATCTATCTACTTGATCAATTGCATGAAATTAAACAAGTTAACATGAAAAGAAACCATTAATGTCCTACTTGCTATGATGAAAAAAATATTGATTAAACCCTAAATAAACTAGTAATATTATCTCTAAACATGAATTAACCCACTAAAGTAACTAATCTAACCTAATTAAGCATACTAAAATAGAAACAGAAAGGAGATTTGTCACCTGTTGCAAACCATAGCTCTGATGAGCAGTCTACACTGTACACCGTGGCTGTCAACCGTGGCTAGCAATCAAGTAGTTTTACCCTCAAAATATAAGGTTATGGGCTTGATATTCCTTGTCAAATTGATGATCAAGGGTAACCTTAGTATCCTCTAACATGTTTGGCGGTTGAATTCTATAATTGGGCCTTCGTTTGCCCGAATTAACATTTCTTGGCGTTCTAGCTCCTTAGGGCATCCATGGCATGAATTTTCATGATGCTTGATGAATTGGAAAATGAATATCAACTAGGCTCTCTCATTACACCCAAGTGAGTCTACAATATGATAAGGCTTTGTTGCTCTAATCTCCAATACTTCGTTCTCTAATTTGCCCTAATTTGAAGGGGTATTTATAGGACTACCCAAGGGCTAGAGGTGGCTTCATGGAGAAGCCAAGATCAAGAAGAGGTGGTTAGGAAAGTTGGATTAGAAGCCTCTAGAATATTTTATCCTTTAACCACATTATTATAGAACAAATGGTTGTTCAAACTAATTTGGCTCGGATGAAGACCAACTAAACTTCAGTTTATACTACAGGTGACAACTTTGGCCTAGACTATAGACCATAGGTCTTAGCTACAGTTCATATTGTAGACTGTAGGTCTCTACTGCAGTTAAAAATGATTAGGCCAAGGAGCCAAAATTGAGTGGTTAGAACCACTACTCTATCTTGGAGCATGTCCAAGATCTTCCATATGGTCTTGTAGCATGTCCCATATGAGTAGTCGTCCAAAACATTATGTGTTTTAGGTGTCTCAGATGCCCCTTTTGAGATGCGTTGTGAGATCAAACAATGCTGAGAAAAAATAGACCTCCTAAAATGATGCCTAAGGTTCTATGATGATTGTTAGTCGAATCAAAATTAGATACCCTAGGTCCTGCAAAAGGACATGCATCCTAGAATAATTGCTTCCAACTGGGTGAAAGGCTTAAATTTGAAAGAGTTTGCACTCGTCATCAAACACTCGGGTAGATTTGGTGCTACAATAGGAGTTAGGCCTATATAACCAAAATTAGGAGAGCTACAAACTAACTATCATATATGTTATTTACCCCAACCAAAGTGATAAGCTTATTGTTGTGGCTGATCCACAACACACCCCAAAATTGGGGACCCACCTTTTTTGCAGGCTTTCAAAGAAAATCTCAGTGACCCAGATGCTAAAAATCAAGAAAAAGGGGCAAAATTGCACAAGGAAGAAAAGTGTCACGATATCGCGACATGTCGCGCCATCGCTGCCAAAAATGAAAAGTGTCACGAAATCGCGACATGTTGCTCCGTCGCGACCGAAAATGAAAAGTGTGAAAATCGTGACGTGTTGCTTCGTCGCGGAGAGAGAAAGGCAAAATGGAAAGGCGTAGCGAAATCGTGACATGTCGCAAAATCGTGGGTCAAACCAGTCAAATAGGGCAAAGCAAAAAAACGTCGTGAAATCGCGACAGGAAGCGGCAAACGGGGCACGAAGCAGAAAGGCGTAGCGAAATCGTGACGTGTCACAAAATCATGGTCAACGCAGTCAGCGACAGCAGGTGGGCGAAACCGTCGTGAAATCATGACGTGTTTGATTTTCATGGCTTGCAAGCGGGCGGAAGGCATGAAATAGAAAATGGTAGCGAAATCATGACAAAAATGAGCCAAAGGCAACAAGGCGATAGTGTAGCGAAATCGTGACAAAATCGACACAAAGCTCATAAGCCAAAAATGGTAGCGAAATCATGCAACTTTTGAGAAAGCGTGCCCGCCAGAAAAAATGTCGTGAAATCGTGATAGTGCAAAAAGCATGGAGTGAAAAATGTCATGAAATCATGACAAGTTGAGAAAGGAGTGCGAGTGAAAACGTCGTGAAATCGTGACAAGTATGCGAAAGAGTACGAAGTGAAAAACGTCGTGAAATCGTGACGAAGTTGCGAAAAGGAGTGCAAGTGAAAATGTCATGATTTCGTGACAGGTTGCGAAGGAGTGTCGAGTGAAAAAGTCGTGATTTCGTGACATGTTGCGGAGAGTGTATGAAAAGAAAAGGCATGAGATGTCATTTGCGGAAGAACATGTCACGATATCGCGACCTGTCTCATTTTCGCTGTGCTGGCAGAGGAACAAGCTGCATGCATAAAAACGTCATGATTTACATGGGGCCATTACGAAACATGCTGGAAATGCAGAACACGTGGCATACAGGTGTCAGAGTTGCAGAAGCGTTACATGTAACAGAAAATTTTGAACGTTTCGGCATCGAGCATGAATCAAAAGCAACGAAAAGGCGAGGAATTTGAAACGACGCATTCTGGGAGGTGAAACGAAGCGACGTAGGTGAATCGAAGAGCCGTGCTAGATAGTATAAAATCAGAAGCGTAGATTGAACAGGGGTTGGAAATTGCTGCTAGCAGAGTTGCAGAGACAAGGGCTGCATGCCATTCTGGGCCTGCACTTGGAGCAATTTCCTTCATTTGTTCTGGATTTGTTATACCTGGAACATTCTGTCATTGTAACTGATATACCATTTTAATACAGAAATACAGAGAGTTGGCATCTCATTGATGAGAAAGAAGGAGTCATTTTTGCATGCATGATTTAATGTTTATCTTCCCCTTTCAGATTTTAAGGTTTATAGATGGAGTTTAATGCGAGTTCTCTCGGTTGCTTCATGCGAATGCCTAAAATCTGAAATTACATTAAAAACCCTAGAAACCCGCACCTAGCTTATCAGGATTGTGCGAATGTGCAGATTCAATAGGTTAGGTTGCATGTAGAAAACCTCATTATCTTCGGTTTTGTCGAATTGAGATGGCAGCATTTTGAGCGTAGTTTAGTTTACTATTCTTTGCATTTTCTTTTATTTTCAATTCTTCATTTTATTTTCTGCATTTTAATTACTGTAATTCAAATAAATAACTAAAAATCCATCAAAGCTCAAGATCAAAACAGATTCATCTCTTAGATTTATTCACTTTGAGTCCATTGCAAATTCAAATTAAATTAAACCATAGTGCCCCTTGTTAACATCCACTTGCAACCCTAAGGTATTCCTAGCATTTAAATTGAACAACATCATTGGTAAACAAAGAGCTAGCATAACAGGAACCTTGGAGAAATTATTCTGTTATAATTTCTTTGCAAGCAGAGGATTTTGGGACTCAGATCCTACCGGAGAGTGTGCTTTCACAATTGGGTGAAAACACCACTCAACAGATTGGCGCTAGAAGGAGGGCCCGAATTGGTTTACTTTATTTTGATTTTCATACATGAGTAATATCTTTTTGATTTAATTTTGAAATCATCTCTTAAATCTCACAGACAGCTAAACTGTAGCTTTTGTTTTTCTTTTGGTTGCAGGTTTTCTTTGAAATAATCGAGGGTTTCATCAGGTAGAATGGACCCACCGCGTCGTATTGCGACCAGGTCCCAAACAACCGGGAAACCATTTTTCATGACCTTACGCTCACTGGTACTCCCAAGAATAAAACCAAGCAAGTCGTAAGCTTACCAATCACAAAAGACCTTTTTTCTCCAGGAACATCGAGTGGACCTACACCAGTGATACCCGTTGCCACTAGTGTTCCTATTGTCAGTAATATTTCCACTGCTCTTGTAGGGTTGTCTTCATCAATTTTGAGTCAAATGGCTCAACCTCCAGCAGCTCCTTGGTATGGAGCTAACAATATTCCTTTGAACATTGCTAGGGATATCCATGAAATCCCCAAGAACATAGAAATATTTTTGCCTAAATACAAACCAGATGGCCCAAGAATAGCAGAAGAACATATCCAAGCCTATAGGGATGTTTTAATTAGGCTGCAAGTCCAACATGAAGATGTGGCTTGCAGACTTTTCCCCATGAGCTTAGATCCAATAGCATATGAATGGTATATATGCTTACCAACTGGTTCAATCACTTCATGGACGCAAATGGAGAATGCCTTTGTTAATCAATTTAGGTCACCCTTGGATCCCGCAACCATTTACAATCAGTTTATTACATGCAAAAGGGGCCAGGGTGAACCTATCAGAACATTTAATCAAAAATTCCAAAAGTGCTATAATAGAGCAGTTCGACATTTTGCCATCGATCCCGTAGTGGCTTTGCAGATATATTTTGGGGCATTGGACCCCATGACAGCCATGTTTGCAAGACGAAATCCTCAAGTCACCACGCTAGCTCTAGCCTATAATGAAGCCATGACCATCGAGCAGCAAATGACACCACAGGGCTATGGGTTTCCCCAGATGCCTATGATGGGACAGTATGCTCCATATGGTCAAGCTCCCTTGGCAAATCAGATCATGGCACCACAAATGCCAAGCATGAACGCCTTCCCATATCAGCAACCGTATCCACCAGCACCTGCGTATGCACCCATTCCAATCCAACCAATTACATCCATTCCACCTGTTCTCGCATTTTTGCAGAATAGTCAATCGACTATGCAAGGAACCAGCCAAGTTAATTCTCAGGCTATAGTTCCTTTCCCAAATCCAACTCCGATTCAAAGTGTCAATCCATACGGGAATCAAATTCCTCAAAACCCGACCCAAATGTTGAATCAAGACCCCACCAATTATGCAAATCCAACGGGGGTTAACAACAATGTGATTCCATCGAAGGAGATTTATTCAGAGGTCGAAGAGCTCAAGAAAATAGTTCATAAACTGAGCAATGACATGGTTCAAAAGCAGAAGTATGAATCCCATGCCCCTCACTCAAATCAAAATTTTAACAATAGAGGGAGACATTGGAACACAAAGCCAAACAATGGGGGAGTACCCGCTCCCATTGCTAATCAACTAGATACTTCTATAGGACCTAGTCAATCCAATTCCCTTTTGAATCTTTCAGATTTGGCATGGGAAAGGGGGTGTAGGTTGCACAACACAAAAGAACACAATGAGAGGAATTGTCCTGAAATTGCTAGATACACTCATTGTCTTCAGGCACAAGTTGATGATTTGGAACTGGTATCAAATGAGGGTCCATCGCAACATCAAGATGATAACATTATGGTGATGGAAATTGTATATCATCAAGAAGGTGAGAGTGAGGAAGAAGAAGACGAAATTTTGGAACAGGAGGTGCAAGCTTTTCGAGATTTTAGAAAGGGGAATCATGGATACCATTTGAGAAGTAAATCTAAAGCCCCTAAAACCTCATCAACACCTCCAAACAACTCTATTCTTCCTCCGGATACTAAGGCAGATAATAATCCTCCTCCTCCACTCGGAAGAGAAATGTCTAATGACGTGCATAAGACAGTCAAATTCGAAAAACCAAACTATGACATAGTGGAGGATCTAAAGAAGTCCAAATCTAGCCTTTCGTTCTTGGACGCGGCTAGATTGCCTGGCCAAAAGGAGGCGTTGATAAAAGCTCTGAACTCACCTGATCAAATGTGGAAGGGAAAAGGAGTTGAGTCCCATCTGATTTTACGAAAGGAGAGACGGGATGTCCCGCCATTCTTATTGACTCCGAGAATTGCGGGTAAGAATTTGCATAACCGTTTGGTGGACACGGGTGCCACGAGCAACCTCATGCCTTCGGAGATATGTCAAATGCTGGGTCTGCAACCTGTTTCATCCAAATGCAAGGTCCTGCAATTGGACCGATCAGAGGTAAATGTGGTAGGGACCCTATATGATGTCAAAATTCAATTAAATTCTGAACCCAGGGTCCAGCAGGTTGTCGACATTCTGGTTGTTAATATCCCAAGTAGATATGGAATGCTACTTGCGAGGGATTGGATGAAAACTCTGAATGGCTATTTTTCAATAGACTGCTCACATATGTGGCTACCCTGGAAAGGAATTGCAAACCAAATCAGAGTGGAAAATGAACCGAGGCTTAAGGAGATCATAACAAAATTTAACAAGCCGAATGAAGTTCAGTTTTCTGAGCCAGAACTGGGGGTTTATGCACTTGATGTTGAGGAAGCTACTGAAGAGCCTAAAGAGGAAACATGTCATGGTGGCTCTTCTGAGGAAAATGATTGCACATGGTTGCTCAGGTTCGATGGATCAAAATCTAGACAGGGAGCAGGAGCTGGAGTCGAGCTCACTGGTCCAGGAGGTAAACCATTATTGGTTGCTTACAGATTGCAATTTCCTTGCACGAACAATGTGGTAGAATACGAAGCATTGATCTTTGGTTTACGTCTAGCATTGAGCAAGCATGTTAAATGCTTGAAGGTTTTGGGAGATTCTGAGTTGGTAGTCAAGCAAATCAAAGGACAGTATACATGCCGTGATAGGAGACTGAGCCTTTATAGAACTAGGGTTATGGACCTCATTGAGGAATTCGATGCATTCAATATAGCCCTTATTTCTAGAAAAGGAAATCGAATAGCAGACTCTCTTGCAGTCGTCGCGGGCATGTTAAACCCGGTTGATATAAAAAGGTGTAAAAAGTTCTCCATTGAATTGGTTCCTTGTCCATCAATACCCGATAATGTCAAGAATTTCCAGGTTTTTGAAAATGACAGACATATCTTCAAATTTGTCACGAACTCGGGTATTTTTGAAAATCAGGTGATTGATGAGGAGCAAAGGTGGCAAGATGAAACAGAAAATGAGAGTGAAACCGCATGTCAATCCAACAAAATACCTAAAGACGTGGTTTCATTGGAGAAAATGTTCGACGTGGGATACAAGACCAAGAAAGAAAAAAGGGTCCCACTCCCCAAAGATGCATGTGATTCAATTAATCTAGGGAGTGCAGACAATCCAAAGGAGGTGTACATTGCAAAGGCATGTACAGATGAAGAAAGGAGCAACATAATACAGGCATTGAAGCATTACATAGATTGCATTGCTTGGAATTACAATGAGCTGAAAACATACAACCAAGACATTATCACACATACCATCCCTTTGAAGCCAGACTCCAAGCCTTTTAGGCAAAGACAACGAGTTGTTAACCCGCTATTGGAGCCTTTGATCGAAAAGGAGGTCAAAATATTATTGGAAGCGAAAATCATATTTCCCGTTAGGCACTCAACCCGGGTTGCTAACCTCGTTCCAGTAAGAAAAAAGAGTGGAGAGATCAGGTTGTGCATAGATTTTCGAAATCTTAATAAAGCCTCTCAAAAGGATAATTATCCATTGCCTTCAATCGATGAAATTCTACAAACGGTAAATGGATCTGAAATGATGTCCTTTCTTGATGGGTATTCTGGATACAACCAAATTCTTATACATCCAAATGACAGGATGAAAACAGCCTTCACCACCAAGTGGGGGACATTTGCATATAAGAGAATGCCATTTGGATTGTTAAATGCTGGTGCAACATTTCAACGCGCCATGGATTATGCATTCAAAGGGCTTATAGGCAAATGTATCATCGTGTATGTGGATGATATTCCAGTATTCTCAAAGAAGAGAGAAGACCATGTCAAAGATTTGAAGAAAGTGCTTCAAAGATGCAGAGAACATGGAATTTCCTTAAATCCCAAAAAGTGCATTTTCGGAGTAACAGAAGGAAAATTGCTTGGTCACATCATTTCAAAAGAGGGCATATCCATCGACCCGTAAAGGATACAAGCTATCCAAAATTTACCTCTCCCAGGTAGTAAAAAAGAATTGAGATCTTTCTTTGGGCAGGTTAATTTTGTGAGGAAGTTTATCTCTAGCTTTGTTGAGATAGCCAAACCTCTGAACAAGATGCTCAAGAAGGATGTGGATGTAAAATGGAACGAGGAAAGTAGAGTGGCCTTTCAGAACATCAAAGATGCCATTTCCAGAGCCCCGGTCCTCATAAGTCCAGACTATTCCAAACCTTTCTATATTTATGCTTTTGCATCAAAACACTCTTTTGCGAGTGTCTTAACCCAAAAAGGTGAGGATAGTGCAGAAAAACCCATAGCATTTTTAAGTGCCCCCTAAAAGATGCTCAATTAAGGTATTCAATCCTTGATAAGCAAATGTACGCACTTTTTAAAATGGTGAAAAAATTTAGGCATTACATTGTGCACAGCAGAGTTATTGCCATCGTGCCTGACTCTGTTGTTAAGACCATGTTTTTACAAAATGAACTAGGTGAGAAAAGAGGGAAATGGATTTCCACCATCCAAGAATTTGATCTCGAAATCCAACCTATGAAACTAGTTCGAGGACAGGGACTGGTGAAGGCGATCGCTGAAAATAATCCGCAAATAACATGCCAATACTCGAATACATAATACATTGCTAAGGATGACTGGTATGTTGATATTGTGCAATTTTTATTGAATGGTAAGTGTCCTTCTAATCTGAATTCAACCCACAGAAGAGCTTTAAGGCTTAAGTCTATCAATTATCTGATGAAATCTGGTGTTCTTTATAGGAAGAATCATGAAGGGATCTACCTGAGGTGCTTGAACAAAGAAGAAGCTGCCAGGGTGTTGCAGGAATTTCACGGGAAACATGGAACTGGTCATGGTGCGGCAAATGCTACAGCGCATCAAATCTTGAGAGCAGGATACTACTGGCCCCACATTTTCAAAGATGCACATGCCCATGTACGATCTTGTCATATCTGTCAAGTGGCTGCCAATAGAGAAAGAAATGCAGCCATGCCATTACAACCCGTAGTTGAAATGAGACCATTTGCACAGTGGGGACTAGATTTCATTGGGGTTATTAACCCAAATTCTTCTGATTCTCATAAATTCATATTGACAGCTACAGACTCACTGTACAAGGTGGACGAAGCGATTCCTACTAAACATGCCACCACAGACGTTGTAATAAAATTCCTTGAGGACCATATTATAACAAGATTTGGAATGCCCGATTCTATTGTCAATGACAATGGTAAAGCTTTTATTTCTACACAATTTGCAGATTGGGCATATGACAACAAAGTGAGCTTAAAATTTGCATCCAATTATTATCCTCAAGGAAATGGTTTGGCCGAATCTTCAAATAAAAATTTGTTGAACACCATTAAGAAATTGCTGGAAAAGAACCCTCGGGATTGGCACAGCCAATTGAAGTTTGCCCTTTGGGCAGATAGGACCAGAGTAAAGGAATCCATAGGGAATACTCCCTATCATTTGGTCTATGGGCAAGACCCGATATTTCCTGCAAATTTGAAGTTGCAGACCTTGCATTTCATACAAGAGTACTTGGGGACAGATGATCAAGTTGAAGCCAGGTTAAGTCATTTGTTGCACCTTGATGAAAAGAGAGAAGAAGCCATGAATCACATGAATAAACACCAGGAAGTTATCAAGAGATGGTTTGACGTAAGGGCCAAAATTAAGTCCTTCAGAATTTCAGATTTGGTATTACTATGGGACAAAAGACATGAGGAAAAAGGGAATCATCAAAAGTTTGATTGTCTTTGGTTAGGCCCCTATCAGATTTCAGAAATTCTCGAGAAAAATACCTTCAGGCTAAAAACTTTAGAAGGGAAAGATTTTATGCTACCGGTTAATGGGCAGATTTTAAAGCATTATTTTAGCCCTTAGGTTGTGAGATTTTGATGTTATTCTTTTCGGTTTTGGTGGGGATTTTCAGATTTTGTTTTCATTGTTTAGGATTGTTAGTCTAGTTAGGATTTAGGTTGTGGGTTTGATTTCAATTGACATGTTTTGTTTATTTTGATAAAAAAATAAATAAAAATAAAAAAAAATAATAAAAAAAAAAAAAGAATAAAATTGAGATGTCAACTTATGCTTAAGATTAGGAGAATATGAAATATTGGAATTGTCTTGTAAAAGCTCCACAAGTCACACAAACATTTTAAGTTATATCGTTTGAAATTTGTGATGCATGAAGTAGTCAGTTTTGTATGGCAAATATTTCATTTGCAATTCAAGAGATAATGCATTCATGTTACATCTCACTTTACATATACATTCCATCTTAGTTGCATATGCATCTTAGGTACAAATCATTAAAGTATGTCAAATCCTCTTAGGGTTGTGTTATAACATAAATGTAAGAAAAATCCTAAGGTTGGAAACTGAGTCTTGAGATATCTAGAACCAAGCACGTCTTATACATTAAAAAGGATCTTGAGCAAAATGATCAAAACCTAACTTGGAAGAAAAGGTTGGGCGAAAGAAGTTTTTCATGTCTATCCTATTATGCAACATGATCCTTAAAACAGTGGTTTTGACCACTTCCATAGAGCTTAAAGCCTAAAATCAGAGTAGTAAGGATAGGGTTAAATCCTCATCAAACTTAGGTTGAGGATCCAATTCCCCAAAGCTTTGATTTGACCTACATGGAGTAGTAAGGATAGGGCATAAATTCTCATCTCGCTTAGGTTGAGAATCTGATTCCCCAAAGCTCTTATGTCTCATTTCATAATAAGTCTTGGATTGGAAGGATCGTACTACTTGTCCTCTCCAAAGGATGGGTAGTCATCCCCAAGGTCTAAGCAATAAAATTAATATTTTCCATTTTTATCCAAAGCTTGGATTGGAAGGATCGTACTACATGTCCCTAGCAAGGATGGGTAGTCATCCCCAAGGTCCAAGAAGTAAAAAATTAATTTTTCCCATCTCATCTTTATTTTGGATTGGAAGGATCGTACTACTTGTCCTCTGCAAAGGATGGGTAGTCATCCCCAAGGTCCAAAGAAATGAAGATAAGTTTTGGATTGTGGGGTTAGGTATGCCCATGCATGGCAACATGTCTTGTCTAAAAAACAAGACCACCGATTGTCCAAAGGGTTAGACTAGCATGACCATTTCTTCCATAATTGGTTAAATTATTTTGCTCAAAGTGAGGTAATGAACTCTAAATCAGAATAGTAAGGATAGGGTTAAACTCCCATCTCGGTTAGGTTGGGAGTCTGATTCCCCAAAGTTCTGATTTCACATTCACTTGCACATGGGTTCAAGATAGTAGGGACTCATAACCAACTTTGGGATATAATAAAACAATTCATTAGTGGATCCTAAGAGGGTTTGGCAATCTTGAATGTTTGTACATGATACTAGAAGAAAGACTATGCCTTTTATAAAAGCAAAATCTCCTAGCATATTCATTAGGTTACACAAATCATTCACAATCTCACATATGCATTCATGCAAAACTGACAATGGAATGTTGATCAATTTCAAACGATAGGGAATGAAATTCATTGCACACACTGAGCTAATACTTGATGATTCTGATGATTCATGTACTTCTGATCTTTGGGCATTTGTTTATATTGCTTATGTGCTAACACATGTTTTCGAGTTTGTATATGTTTCAGGTTGGGTTCTCACTAAAATGCTCAAGAGCATTTGACAGCAGAGTCACCATTTGTTGTGGCTGATCCACAACACACCCCAAAATTGGGGACCCACCTTTTTTGCATGCTTTCAAAGGAAATCTCAGTGACCCAGATGCTAAAAATCAAGAAAAAGGGGCAAAATTGCACAAGGAAGAAAAGTGTCACGATATCGCGACATGTCGCGCCATCGTGGCCAAAAATGAAAAAGTGTCACGAAATCGTGACATGTTGCTCCGTCGCGGCCGAAATGAGAAAGGGTGCAGAAATCGTGACATGTTGCTTCGTCGCAGCCGAAAATGAAAAAGTGTAGCGAAATCGTGACATGTCGCAAAATCGTGGGTCAAACTAGTCAAACAGGGCAAAGAAAAAACGTCGTGAAATCGTGACAGAAGCGAAACGGGCATGAAGCAGAAAGGCGTAGCGAAATCGTGACGCGTCGCAAAATCATGGTCAATGCAGAAGACAAGGGGGGAAACCATCGGAAATCATGACGTGTTTGATTTTCGTGGCCTGTAAGCGGGCGAAAGGCATGAAATAGAAAATGGTAGCGAAATCGTGACAAAAATGAGCCAAAGGCAATAAGGCCAAGTGAGAAATCAAATCGCGAAACAAAGCATAAGCAAAAATGGTAGCGAAATCGTGCAACTTTTGAGAAAGGTGCGAGAAAAAACGTCGTGAAATCATGATAGATTGAGCAAAGAGTAGGAAGTGAAAAATGTCGTGAAATCGTGACAGGTTGCAGCCAAAGGAGTGTCGAGTGAAAAACGTCGTGAAATCGCGATAGGTGGAAAGAGTGCGAAGTGAAAAACGTCATGAAATCGTGACAAGTTGCAGCCAAAGGAGTGCCGAGTGAAAAACGTCGTGATTTCGTGACAGGTTGCGGTTGAGAGTGTATGAAATAGAAAAGCGTCATGATTTCGTGACATGTTGCGATTTCGTGACATGTCGCGTTGGGCAAGAAGGCAAGAAGGTTGTTGCCGAAAACGTCGTGATATCGCGACCTGTCTCATTTTCGCTGTGCTGGCAGAGGAACAAGCTGCATGCATAAAAACGTCACGATTTACATGGGGCCATTACGAAACATGCTGGAAATGCAGAACACGTGGCATACAGGTGTCAGAGTTGCAGAAGCGTTACATGTAACAAAAAATTTTGAACGTTTCGACATCGAGCATGAATCAAAAGCAACGAAAAGGCGAGGAATTTGAAACGATGCATTCTGGGAGGTGAAACGAAGCGACGCAGGGTGAATCGAAGAGCCGCGCTAGATAGTATAAAATCAGAAGCGCAGATTGAACAGAGGGTTGGAAATTGCTGCTAGCAGAGTTGCAGAGACAAGGGCTGCAAGCCATTCTGGGCCTGCACTTGGAGCAATTTCCTTCATTTGTTCTGGATTTGTTATACCTGGAACATTCTGTCATTGTAACTGATATACCATTTTAATACAGAAATACAGAGAGTTGGCATCTCATTGATGAGAAAGAAGGAGTCATTTTTGCATGCATGATTTAATGTTTATCTTCCCCTTTCAGATTTTTAGGTTTATAGATGGAGTTTAATGCGAGTTCTCTTGGTTGCTTCATGCGAATGCCTAAAATCTGAAATTACAGTAAAACCCTAGAAACCCGCACCTAGCTTATCAGGATTGTGCGAATGTGCAGATTCAATAGGTTAGGTTGCATGTAGAAAACCTCATTATCTTCGGTTTTGTCGAATGGAGATGGCAGCATTCTGAATGTAGTTTAGTTTACTTTTTAGTTGCATTTCTTTTATTCTCAATTCTTCATTTTATTTTCTGCATTTTAATTACCACGATTCAAATAAATAACTGAAAATCCATCAAAGCTCAAGATCAAAACAGATTCATCTCTTAGATTTATTCACTTTGAGTCCATTGCAAATTCAAATTAAAATAAACCATAGTGCCCCTTGTTAATATCCACTTGTAACCCTAAGGTATTCCCAGCATTTAAATTAAACAACATCATTGGTATACAAAGAACTAACATAACAGGAACCTTGGAGAAATTATTCTGTTATAATTTCTTTGCAAGCAGAGGATTTTGGGACTCAGATCCTACTGGAGAGTGTGCTTTCACAATTGGGTGAAAACACCACTCAACACTTATGATAGTTGTTGACAATGATTCGCAAGGATGAACACAATTTTGACAAGATCAAGGGATCTACAATTTTAGGGATCTTCTGTTGACTTTGATTATGATTATGATATTATGACTACCCCCTCAAGCGATGAGTCGATGAGGGTAATGACAATGTATGAAGTGATGATGTCGCTTGACCATTATGAATGATCTGAACAAACTTAGAATTTTAGCATTTGATTACTTGGCTAAGCCTAGTTCAGCTTATGATTGCAACTATTAATAGTAATTGCACATTCCTATCCCATGGAGCGGTCGGGCTGCAATAGCCTTCTTAGGGAATCAAAATGATACAATGCCAATTAGATTTATGTTGAATCAATTTGTCGATGATTTTCTAAAAATATGTCATAGGAGAAATGACATGAAACGCTTCATTCCCATGGAGCGGTCCAACCTTGAAGGCCTTCTTCGGGATTGAAAAGAAGCATATCAAATCAACGATGACAATTTTACCCCAAATGTCCTTATGGTTATTTACTCATCTCGTCGGATTGCATGGAGCGTCAATTGCTACAACCATCGAGTGTATAGGGTAAATGACTGAATACGAGGTGCATTTGGCTTTTGATTATTTGATTTTTTTTGTTAATTTGAATTTTTAATTGATCATGGTGCTTGAGAATCACCAAATTTGTTAAATTGATTGCTCTTATTGAGATTCTGATCCGTTATGAATCATTAATTTACCATTTAAGACCTTCCCACGATGGGATTTTAGTGCATTTAATGCCAGTTGCAAATCGCATGTATGGATTGCGGTTGGTATTTCAAATTTTGGGAACCATGGCTCAGGGCTATGGTCGCAAAACCCTAATTCTGGGACCACGTTTGTTAGTTGCAGTCTACCAAAATTAGAAAAGGGTATTTAAATTTTCCATTTTGAAAAATTCTCATTATTCCTCCTGCAAGAAACTAAAACTGAGAGAGCTCTGAGAGGTTAGGGAGTAAATTTGATGTGAAGCATTGCTGAAACTACAACCTGACACCTCCACACATCCCGATGGCAGACCCTGGGTAACCTTCTACTAGCAGAGGCCTTGAAGTGGGCAAGGTAACTCAAAACCGAGACCTCACACTCTTTACCAACTTAAAATGAACCACATTAATTAATGGGTTAAATCAATCTCACTAAACTGTTGGCAATGAACCTCACCTTAGACTAGGCTAGATTTAGGTTTTAATTTTTTTGGTCTACCCAGCTAGGAAGTGACCCTAAAAAGGTCACTTTCCTAGACCACAATTGGCAGATGCGGTTCCCAATTGATATATTGGGGACCACAGCTATCATTCATGGTGGGATTCAAATCCCAATGGTCAAAAATTTGACCGTTATGCGGACCACAGCTTTGACCTACGGTTCCCAATTTTTGAAAAAAATTCATTTTTTTATTTTTTCTAATGTTTTCTGGTAGTTAATGCCATTTATTGCACTTTTGAAGTACATGTTTGTTTTTTGTGAAAATTTTTGCATGTTTTGTCTTTTTAACAATTTTTAAATTTGTTTGACATTTTTTAAGGTCATTTTTAGCTATTTTTGGTTGTTTTTAATCATCTTTTCCCTTATACATTATTTCTTTTTAGAAATTGACTTCTAGATCTAGAGAGCCGGAGATCTCCTTGCACCCTCCATGAAGGTAACTGACCTAGAGCGGGAGTGGTTTGGAGCCATTGGCTTTGGCTACGTTTTGGATCTACCCACTATCAGGGTAGATCAAGCCTACATGACTACGTTGGCCCAACGCTGGGATGCGTAGACCAACACCTTTCACCTATCGATAGGTGAAATTACTATTACTCTAGAGGACATCTACCGGATCTTTAGGATCCCTATTGATGGTGAGCCCATCACCTCCACTCCATTTACCAGTAGAGGAGTTATTTTTGATGCTATCTTCGGTGATCGTAGCGAGGATGCCTAGGGCAAGATTGATCATGGAGGCATCCACATCGAGTACTAGTAGAGGAAGGGCATCTTCTCTATCAGAGAGGTAGTATTCATGCACTTGGTCATGCAGATTGTTCTTCCAGACTCCTCAGGTGTGAGGATCCCTTGGAACCTTTTGGCTAGTGTCAAGAGGGTTACATAGAGCTCTATCGATCATCCACTCCTCCTAGCCTAGGGGAGCACTCTATTGTGCCAGTTGTATCGAGAGCTCTACCAGATTACTAGTAGGAGCTAGGTAGGGATTAGCTATAGTCTACTTCTCTAGATCTAGGGTTGGTAGCATATCAGGATCGAGCATCCTATGGAGCTACCCCTTGCTATTACTTCTATTGATGATGCTCATCAGTGCTACGTCACATGCTGGCCCCATGAGGAGGAGGGGTTCTGGAGCAGGTCCCATTATGGGGATGTAGAGCACTACATTGGAAGGTTTTCAGTGCTTCGACCGGATGACATTGAGTGGTGATCTTATATGGACTTCCCTACATAGGAGGAGGCTGGCGATTGGCTATGCAGGCTTGGTAAGACATGTGGCTACTTGGCCGTAAGGATGAGATACATGAGTATCAGTACTACTCTCATGTCTTGCGGTAGTTTGTCCTGGTTTAGGACATACCGGAGTTACCCATCATCTACAGGAGGTTGGTGCTAGAGAGTCATTTACCTTGGATACAGTTGACACCACTAGGAGACATGATTGATGACTTACAAGAGTTAGGGGTTGCTAGGGCTGGGACCACCCCAACATATGATACTTGGTGGTCCCTACTATAGTGGTAGGGATCTAGGCCACTTGATCAGATATATGACGAGGCATAGGCTGATCCAGAGGGGTGCAATGTGTGCTAGTGGATTGAGGGTGGATGGGGCATCGAGGCCACCGTAGGGGAGGCTCCATAGGTTGATGCTAAGGATGAGGCATCCGAGGAGGGTGAGGCACCTCCTAATAGTGAGGTAGGATAGCTACTAGCTCAGGTTATGGATTTATAGAGTTAGGTGGGTAGGCTTCAGACCCAGCTACTATAGAGGGATACTAGTCTCACCATAGTAGAGGTGAAGCTTAGACATGGTTAGAGCTAGTGGAGGAGCTATGAGGAGGAGAGGCCTCTCCTCAAGGCATAGTTGACTATAGCCAATATAGAGATCCAGAGGCTCACTATTGAGCATGATCTTACATGGACACAACTAGATCTATTGAGGGCATCAAGGGGAGATCCCTCATCTACATAGGTTGTCATGGCACCTCCTGTAGCACCATCATCTATACTACCAGGAGGCCATGACCCCATGACCGAGATTAGGTGGCTCACTTCCCTCATTGAGGAGGGTAACAATATTCATAATGTGAGGGTAGCTCACATCTCTCAACTAGAGGGCCACATCAAGTTGATAGGTGGGAAGGTTCTAGAGGACATGTACTCTATCGGGACCCACAGGAGCAGCTCCAGGACCAGGACTAGGGAGATAGGGTAGTCTTCTACTAGTTCTAGTCATAGGACCCATAGGACTGAGAGGACACATAGGTCCTCTAGCACTCATGGAGCCAGCTCATAGAGGGGCCATAGGGATGGCAGAGGTGATGGAGGTGACTCATAGGCTGGGGGTGCAGGCCCTCTGTAGTACATATTGCAGAGATATTTTGTTGTACTATTTTTGAGTGTAAGGTCGAGGACCTACATAGTTGTAGCCTATGGGTATTTTTGATGTACCCTCATGTACTCATTTTTGGACACACACACACACACACACACACACAATATATATATATATATGAGATATTGATCATTTTGGCTCATTATGTGTACTTGTGTATTTTTAATTTTATGTTTATGTTATGCACATGGATGCAGATGTTTATATTGATGTTATGCTTATGTAATGTGATGTATGGATGACATGCACTAGATAGCTATTTAATTTATGATGATGATGGTATGCAATGATCTAGATGTTTAGATATGCTATTTATGATGGATGCATATGGATGCGATGTTTACTTTTAAATGCATATTTAATTTTGCTTTATTGTATGCATTTAATTTGTGATGATGTCACGCTATGCTGGTGTAATATATGTAATGCTTTATTTACATGATGGTAATCTAATGTAAATGAACCTGTATGCTTTAATCACTTAAAACATAAGGAATGAATGCGATATATGTTTAACAATCTAATGGACGACACCACATAATGTGTAAAAATCATGAATGTAATTGAAAATCCTCATTACAAGAATTTAAGCAATTAATCACCCATATATGAAATGCAATGATATGCAGTGGTATGATGTGAATGATATAATATGTCACTCTATATTCCTTTTTGCAATTTTGAAAAATATGCACAATATAGTCAGTGGTCATCTAAATATCATTTCTGATATCCATCCGGTATCTATCCTATATCTTGATTGTGCTCTATGTAATGATGTATCACTTATTAGATACTTTGCAATTTGATGATTTGAAATGACTTTTACTTTTTATGGTTTGTGATATTTGATATTTTGTTGCTATTAGAGAAATTTTTGAGGTTTTCCATGAGACTCAAACACCCTAGTAGACTTCTCAAATATCACATACTAACTGTACAAGGCTTTTGTTGGATAAAGCTTTCATCATGAATGACCCAACTATTCATTATCCCTATGTGTGCACATGAGTATTTTTAGATAGACCATAGGCATACCCCAGATGTCATTCGGGACTCTTCCAACCCATATGTGAGATCGGGTTCCTCTTATGTTCATATCATCCTTGTTTTAGACTTGATTGGACTATAATTCTAGACAACCCTAGGCACCTAGAGCTAGCTCATCTTGCAAATTGATCAGGACTACCCCTCCAAGAATAGTCAAGACTCTTTCAACCCATTGCTGCGTTTGGGGATCACCCAATAGAACTACTAATCTAAAAGTAGGCGAGACTCTTTCAACCCATTGCTACAATCGGGGTTCACTCTATGGCTTTGAATGGTGAACAATTCAGGGATTCAAGTTCTCACCCTTCTTTTCTTTCTATTCATAGGGATACTTGCTCATGTGTAGTGATAAAAATCACTATTTTTCACGTTTTACTTTGAGTGATAAAAATCACTGTTTATTCTCATTTTTCTTGAGCAAGGGATTTATATAGTGCTTTTGATTCACTATGTAACTTTAGATTTGACTTTGAACTTGATTTTGATCTTCATTTGATCTTTGATTTGAACTTTGAGGGTTTTGACTTTTGAGATGTCAATTTGGGATATCAATTTTAGGATATCGATGTGGGGTATCAACCTTTGATGTTGATCTAGGATGTTACTCTAGGATATTGCTCCTTTATTTGTAAGCAAGGGAATGTATGGGTAGGGGAAATCTTGTCCTTTTGCCAAGGTTCACCATTCTAGACCAAACTATTTGCAAGATAAGCAAGTAATAAAACCCTTCTCTCTAAATACCCAAGACCACTTTCATAGCTTTCATCTTCCCTTATCTTAGCAAGATTTTAAATGTTTCAATTAGTGATAGGATCCTGATATGCCAAGTACTATCACAACTAGTGACCTCATCTACAAAAGCAAAGCAAGCTTTCTACGACGTCTGAGAAACCCACTAGGTATGGTTGAGTGACTAGAAAACTTTGGTATACATATACATATCTCATAGCAATAGGTGTTGTGTTAACAAAATTACTCACATGAATGATGGATTATGATAAATGCAGAGGTGCATGATTAAAACACAAACATGGCATCATTTGTAAGACTGACAAACACAATCCATTCTACTGCGGAATGCAATGGATGACGAATGCCTATATGCAATGCAATGATGAAATGAATGCATGTGTAAATGAAAATGCATAATGCAAATGCAAATGTTTTTGGATTTTATGCTTTACCAATTTTTTTGGATTTTATTGATTTTATAATTTTTATTGATTTTGAGCCTTTATATTTGACCAAACGATGAGTACATGCCTTTGGAGCCTTTAAATTGACCAAGTGAAATTTAAAAGACCTTGGAGCTTTTTAGGATGACCGAAAGGTTTTAATGAAAACCTTTGGAGCCTTTTGGGGTTGACCAAAGGTTTGAAATACCTTTGGAGCTTTTTGATTGACCAAACTACTCACAAGAGAGCTTGGAGCCTTTTAGGATGATCGAGTGGATTTTAAGCAAACCCTCGGAGCCTTTGGGATGATCGAGCAGTTTTAAGCAAACTCTCGAGGCCTTTGATTGACATGACCAAGCGGTTTTAGGAACCCTTGGAGCCTTTTGCTACACTCTCAAGCATAGAATACCTTAATATGGATGATGTTGAGAGGTTCAGGCTCTTCAACACCTCCTAGCGATGTTAGGTGATAGGTACCCAAACCAATATTTTTAGATATGATATAGGGTCCTAGCCAATTAGCCATGAATTTGTCTCGCATATCTAGTGGTAAATTAGAGTTCTGTTGGTTCTCTTTCAAGACAAGATCCCCAACTTCAAAGTCTCTCTGATGGACTTTGATATTATAAGCTCATTTTAGTCACTCTTGATAAACGTGGAGATGCTCAAGGGCATTCACGTGATGTTCATCAAGTAGCGTCAATTGATCCAGGCGAGCTTGTCATGCGGTGTCATCATCGATGAACTCTTTCAATGCGATATGCAGCGTTGGAATTTCTAACTCTAAGGGCATAATGGCCTCAATGCCATATACTAGTGAAAATGGAGTTGCCCTAGTGGGTGTCCGAATGCTAGTCCTGTAAGCCCATAATGCAAGGGGTAGCTGGATATGCCAATATTTGTGGTGTTCTTGTACCATATTTTTCAAGATGGAAACCACTATCTTATTTGAAGCTTCAGCCTACCCGTTTGCCTATGGATAGTATGGAGTCACAAAACTATGTTTGATTCTATACTTAGACATCAAAGCTCTCATAGTTTTGTTCTTGAATGACGTTCCATTATCCAAAACTATCTTGGATGGAATCCCAAAATGACATATGATATGCTCGAGTATAAACTCTGCTATGCGAGCTCCAGTGGTCATTGTTAAGGGTATTGCTTCCACCCACTTTGTAAAGTACTCAGTAGCCATGATAATGAATGTATGTCGACCCGATGATGGGGGAGAGATCTTGCCTATGAGATCGAATCCCCATTGAGAAAATGGCCAAGCCGCTTGGATGGGTTGTAAGGCCTATGATGGCAAGTGCGTAAGATTAGCATGATGCTGACATTTGATGCATTTCTTGACATACACATTGCAATCCTTCTCCATAGTGGGCCAATAGTAACCCATTCGAAGGATGCACTTGATGATGGCCATGCCACTAAAATGGCCATCGCACGTACCATCATGAGCTTGTGAAATCACCCAAGATGACTCTTGGGGCTCTAGACAATGAAGGAGAACTCCATCGTAACCTCATCGGTACAAAATATCTCCTATCAAGACATATTTAGTCACTTTCTACTTGAATGTGCATCTTGCGACATGCGACAATCCCTCTGGGATCAGACCAAGTTTTAAGAAGTCTTGGATTTGTGACATCCAACTTTGACAAGCCTCAGCTTCAACTGCCAAGATGACTTGCTCCCCCTGCATATTTACTTTTGCAAATGCAGACTAGGAAATAACCTTGTGGTGAATGGTAGTACCACTCCCCGTCGGACTCTGAGAGGTTAATGACCCCCAGGGTGCCTTCTTTAGAAAGTCTTCAGCTCTATAGAACCATTCAACTTTTGGTTCCATGCTAATCATGTTGACTGACATTTTATTATCAAAGGCTTCTCGCTCCATTGTAGGATGTGAGAGCATTTTAACATGAATGGTAGTGAAATCGATAGATGGATTCTGAGGGATTAAGGATCCCAAAGATGCCATGGTGTCTATGAACCTATTTGATGAATGAGGGATTGCCTCGATGTCATACCATTCCAATTTAGCCAAATATGTAACAACTAGATCTTTATAAGCTTTTAGTATGGGACATCGACACTGAAAGAGCCCCTTAACTTGGTTGACTATGAGCAAGGAGTCACCAAAGATGTTTAATCTTTTAATGTTCATGGTGATGGCTATGTGGAGGCCTAATAGTAGGGCTTCATATTCAACATTGTTGTTGGTGCAAGGAAAATATAATTTAAATGACAAGGGCATTGGAGCTCCTTGCGGTATGAAAAACACTATTCTTGCACCACCTCCTTGCTCGCACTTCGAACCATCGAAGAACAATGTCATATCAACATTATTTTCTAGTTCTTTGGGTTTGGGAGCTTCGGATATGATGAAGACCGCATCATCCGAAAGCTCAATGGTAAGAGGCCTACTATTTGATAGTGGTGCCTCAACCAGCTGATCAGCTATGACTTATCCCTTAATGGACTTCTGGCTTATGAATTCCAGATCAAATTCTATCAGTAGCATGATCCACTTCGTAGTACGTGTGTTATGATATGTCTTACTCATCATGTACTACAAAGGATTTTGTTTTGATATAACATATGTCGTATGACTTAGCATATAGTGCCACAATTTCTTTGTAGTGAACACTATTGCTAAACATAGTTTCTCCACATATGCATATCCTAGCTCGTAACTCACCAAGGTTCGGCTAATATAATATATGGCTTGCTCTTTGCCTTGCACATTATTTTGGGCTAACATGGTCCCTAATGCAAATTCGGTCATCGATATATATAGCAAAAATGGCACATCTGGCCTTGGTGGAGCTAGCACTAGTGGCGTCACTAGGTATTGCTTTATTTTAGCAAAAGTTGCTCGATAGTCCTCATCCCAATTGAATGGGACCCCCTTGTGTAGTAGTCGATTCATGGGTCAACATTTATCCGATAATTGAGTGATAAATCACTTTATCGATGCTACCTTGCCTTGAAGGCTTCTTAGCTCTTTGATATTGGTGGGGGGATGCATCTCTAAGATAGCCTTGACCTTCGCTGGGTCAACTTCGATGCCTCACTTTGAAATGATGAATCCTAAGAGTTTACCAGAAGTTACACCAAATACGCACTTCTTAGGATTCAACCTGACATTATATTCTATCAGGCGATCGAAGACCTTCCTCAAGACCTCTGCATGCTCAGCACGTAGTAATGACTTGGCCAACAAGTCATCCATATAATCCTCTAGGATCTTATGCATATAGTCATGAAAGATATATGTCATGGCCCGTTGATATGTGGCACCAACATTTTTAAGACCAAATGGCATAACTTTATAGCAAAATGTTCCCCATGGCATTATAAATATAGTTTTATGTTGGTCTTCGGGCTTAATCCAAATTTTATTGTAACTAAAAAAATCATCCATTAAGGAGAGCATTTCATGACCTGTAGTTGCATCTACAAGAGCATCAATATTAGGCAATGGAAATGAATCCTTAGGTGTTGCCTTATTCAGGTCTCTAAAATCCATACAAATACGGATCCTTCCATCAGGTTTTCCTATGGGCACCATATTGGATACCCATTCTGGATAGTCGATGGAGATTACAAACTCTATGTCCAACAACTTTTGTAGCTCATATTTCACCATTAAGGCTACTATTGGATGCATCTTTCTAAGCTTCTACCTGACTGGCTTCTTTGATAGATCTAGCGAAAGGTTATGGGTAACCAATTTTGGGTCTAGACCTAGCATATCTTTGTAAGTCCAAGAAAAAATATTAGGTCTCTCTTTCAGTAGAGGGATGAGGGTGGCACGCTCATCTAGAGTGAGACTCTCTCCAAATTTAACCTTCCTTGGATTGGTGGGATCATTACTGATATCCACATCGAAGGTTTCCTCTATTGACATATGCGATCCCTCCTCAAGCTGATGAGGCGTAGGGATCAAGTGGATGTCATCCATTGGGTTCATAGGTTCTATGTTGGAAGCATCCTCAGCATGATAGACATCATAAGCATAGCCTAGTGCAAAATGAAATGGTTGCAACATTTCTTCATTAGGGAAGAAATATTCAGGCTCAATAGGTGAGTCAACGTGATCCCAGTCGATAGCATCTACATTGAGATGCAATGGTTTGGATGGATCTGTTGGATTGTAGAGTGGAGTGGTCAAATAAATGGAGACCATATTGATGGAATGGAATTGATCTCCAGGACCACATGGACAAACTTCTACATAATCGATGTAGTCCTCATACTCGAGATCTGGCTCTAATGGCACAGGCACAAATGGGTCCTCTCTATGTAGACTATGGATGACTGGGTCCTCTCTATGCACTGATTGCAAGATGGGATCATTCGGCTCAATGAGCTCCATGTACATAGGTGGGTCGGGAAACACCATGTGATAGATCACATCGAAGTTTGGTGGTCTTCCCCTAAGGTGAGGATTGAGATTGATCTCTCTGCGCATGTCCTCAGTCGTATAAGGTGCATTATGATGATGTAGGTAAGGAGGTCCTAGATAGGCTCTCTCTATTTCATCCTTATCATCACTATCGTAATACAATCCTTCACCACTATCCACTAGCATGGGATGCTCTGGCAAGTGCGGCCCCATGTAAGTCACATCTTGATCACTATCATCATTATCCGATAAAATTGGGTATGAGCGTCATAAATATGATACCGCCTCATAAATCGGTTCAACTTCATCCTCTGACTGATTGTCAGGTGAGATCTCACTATCCACCAAGGTATCTTCATGATATGACTCGGGTGGAGCTATGGTGACATAAGACACCATCTGATTATCCCTCTGGAATGTAGAAGGATCAGGGTGATATGGGTTGAAATCCACATCATCCCCTAGACTAAGGTACAGGTGATCTAATGATGCTACAAGTAAATCATCCTATCCTCGTATCTGTAATCCTAGCCCAAACCTATCAGTTGCCAACTGATAACGTGGCTCGAGTGGAGTCCTACGCCCTTGTTCAAAAAGACCAAGGTCGTACCCATGCCAATGATATAATTCAAAAATATGCCTGGCATATTCGGGGTTGGATAGATAATGAACATTCACTATGAATGGTTCATCATCATCTTCATCCATGGGTGTTCACGTGGGAAGCTGATCTAGCCCAGCATAGATGAAGTTCGTCTGGTTGGGTGGCTCTCCCAATGGCACCATTGATCCAACCAAAAAATGATGAGCATGGGGTCGGCCCATCTCTTGTGTAGTCTCTAGAATTGGTCCAAAGGTGATGTTCTACACAATATATTCTCCTAACCCTATGTTGGCTAGGTGAACAGTCACCCATGGTGCGGATGACCCTATTGATGATGCAGGTGAGGTAGGCTGAGGTACCTCCTCGGCTATATCTTGGGCTTCCTCCACTTCCATAGGAATGGGAGCCTCATCGATGACTAGTTCAGGCATATGTTTCTTTTCCTTCTCACCCACTTTCACCTTTAGCTTCCTCTCATCCCGAAGCATTGTTGATGCAGTCGGTTTCAAGGAAGTAGCAGTAGTGTGCTCAGATCTATGTGATACAGATATCGATGGTTGAGCACATACTCTTTGTTTTTCTCCTAGACTCTTAATCGATGATGCTGGCCGGACATCCAGGTGCATTGATGGGAGTATGAAACCCCCTAGAAAATCAGCCATGTTCACGAATTTAAATGGTTCTCCATCTGACGACACCATGTGAACTTGTCCCTCATGAATGTACTTCACACATTGATGTAATATAGAGGGAATACAATACATCTCTCGAATCCAAGGCCTCCCTAGTAGGATGTTATACTGCATGGCACCTTCGATCACATGACACATCATAGGGATGGTATTTAGGCCTACCTGAATAGGTAGGATGATCATGCCAACCATCGAACATAACGCATCGTTAAACACTCTCAACGTGAATGCAGTGGGCACAATGTGTGACTTAGGCAGCTTCAAGGGACTCAACGCCTTGGTCGTTATAATGTTGATTGATGAACCAATGTCGATCAAGACCCTCTTGAATGGCACATGATTGACACATGCAATGATATGCAATGGTGGGTCAGTCGTATCTGTAGGAACCATCCTGATTTCATGATCATAAAATTGGATCGTCGGTTCCTGGCACTATTGTACGTGTCCCACAAAGTTGGTGAATGCTTGAGCATCCTGGGACTGTACTTCGATGGACCTTAGAATGTCCATGAGAGTCTCCCTATGCCTAGGGGACTATTGTATTAACTCATAAATAGACAACTTAGTGGGAGTTGTCTACAGGTTTTGAACCAACCTGCTTCGTATGGTCACCACCGGTCTAGTTGGTGGGCCTAGAATATTCTGAGTCGATTGTTGATTCGGTGTGGCTTGTATTCTTATGGGAGCACATGGTTGATTTGGCTGCTCATATCTCCCATGTCTCATAACAATATTAACCATACCTACGAACCCCTGGGTAGGTGGTTCGACGTGCACCTGGTTGACATGACCAACATTGTTGCACGGTGCCTCATGGTTTGGCAATGGATTTTTGTAAATCCCCATGTTTTGGTTGTCGGGTGCTAGTAGATTATTTGGTACTACAAGCTCACCTTTTTCAATCATGTTTTGCACAATATGCTTGAAGGACCAACACACTTCGATGTCATGACCCTTCGCATGATGGAAGATGCAAAATAGATCATCCTGGTACCCCTTTGACTTGGGTTGATTCGGATCGACCAGTTTGATCTCGGGTAACCTGATTGCCTTGGCCTCACATAATTGATGGAATATCGATGTCAATGATTCCTTCAAAGGCATGAATTGGTGAGGTGGGTGTTGTTCTTTGTTTTTTCCCTTATAATTATTATTGCACTTTTCGTACTACGCAGGAGGAGGTTGGGCCTGATAATTCTGCTTTTGCTACCCTTTATCCTCCCTCTGGAGGTTTAGCACCACTTGGTTGACATGGGCCTACTTGCCCTTATGTTTCATGGAGCTCTTCTTGGGCCCCTCTTTCCTGTTCTTAAGCTTCAAGTTGCCTTCTTGCAACTTGATATCTTCAATTACTTTGGCTTGCGCCAAAGCTTCCTCGAATGTTGGATACTACTGCAATTGCAACAATAATGAGATGTGCTTGGCACAACTCTTGGTAAACATTCAGGTCAATTTCATAGCAGGAATAGGGAATGGCAACTTCACCATTAATCTCCTCCACCTCTTTTCATACTATTCAATTGGCTCATCATCGCGCTGAGCTAGCACAACCAGATCAAAAAGGTTAGCCTATTTCTTGATGCCAAAAGAAAAGCGTTCAAGGAAAGCATCAGCCAATTGCTCAAAACTGGTAATGTTGTGCCTCTTTTGTTGATTGAACCACTCTCGAGCTGGGCCTGAGAGGGTTGTGATGAATGTGTGCAAAAGCAAGGCATTATTGCTCGTAATTTGGAAATATGCATCCAAAAATCCTATGACATGCTCTTGCGCATCTTCGTCACCTTTAAATTTGTCTAGCCTGGGCATAACAAAATGCTCAGGGTATGTAGGAGTAGGTATCGAGGGGTCCAAAGGCTCATTATGAATCTTTCTTAATGTCAGATTTTGAATAGCCATACCTTGCCTCTCGATCACTTTTACTTTTGTTGCTAAGGCTTTATAAGCCTCCGAGGATAGAAAGTCCTCCTCCCTAAGCTATCGTGGGGGTGGTCTTGGAGGTACATTCTTCCTCTATCGAGGTGGAGGACATTGCTCTTCCTCCTCCTCAACTTGGGAGTCTTCAGGATACTCTTGATCGTTTCCATCTCCCTCTTCTTCCTCATATTGTTGTTGCCTCTCATATTCGAATGGTGGTGGTCGTTCTCTTTGTAGGGCACTAATATGAGTGTGAGCATCTCTACGCTCCTGCTGCACATCGGCTTGTGAAAAATCCTTTCTCTGAATGCGCTCTTTGTTCTCCATGTGAGTGTATAGACCAGCCCTGGCTAGCCTATCCTCCTACTCTATGCACTCCTTTTGGGTAAGGATGCATTCCTCACGCATGCGCTGCTCATATAGTCTTTGTCTGATGAGCCTCTATGATTGAATATTCTCTTCTTCAATGCATTGCCTCTCTAAGTGAGTATCCTCCAATTGATCTTGGAGGAGTTATCATCTCTTCTTGGATACTAGTCTATGTGATCTATCAAGTTGATCGGCCATGATAGGCCTCTGGTATGCATGCTCTATGTGAGTGACCTTATGGGTTCTATACCCATCTGACTGATTTATGATGCTTTTGCCCTTGTTCGTGTAGATGGCATTGGCATCCTATTGAGCTCTATGCTCTGTGCCACCATGCATGGATGGTGGATGTGTCACATGAGGGCACTTGGAAGCCTCTCCATGTTCTCTAGTAGTCCTAATAGAACTCCTACTATGCTCACTCGGGGCATGAGTGGGCAGAGCCAAAGGCTTATAGCCTAGCTACTCAAGGATGCTACCTAAGCCATCCAACTATCTGGATCTCCACCGCTCATGCGGTGGTGTGCCATTGGCTCCCACCTTAGCCATATCAATAGTGATATTTCGATGTTCACTACGTGTGGGAGTCTGCACAGGCCTATGCTCAATGGTGGCCCTATCTGCATGCCCCTGAATGGGTGGGTCTCGATCCCATCTATACTTTAAAGGTGGAGCCATGGATCCTCCTGTAGACCTATGATGTAGGGGTACCAACTTGGACCCTTGTATAACATACTCTTCGGTCGACCCCATGGATGCACATGCAATGTGATCTCGATAATGGCTTTCGAGTGGAACACCCTCATGCTGAGAGGCTCCCTGCTCTATTCTATGCCTAGAAGAATGCACAAAAACTCCTCTATCGGGGGTACGCTCAATAGGTTCCCCTCGTGTCGAGTTGTCTCCTCTAATGCTCATCGAACGATGTTCGGGAAGCGCATGTGGGTGAGGATTCGACATATGTTATTGTGAATCTATTGGGGCTTGGTCATTGGCATCAGGCTTATGCCTTTGTCGACCACCCCGTGTCTCCACCATGGTGTACCTAGTGTCTAGATTTATTCTTTATTACACAAACAAGGTATACAATGGTGATTATCTCATATTAACTTTTAAAAGTGAGCCCTAAACTATTTGATGTTGTTTCAAATTTGTTGTATCAGTAAAGAACTCCTTATCATGTTTGAAAGCTTGTTGGATGATATTCTCAGTTTAATTGGCTTTCACCTGTATACTCGTAGCTCGACAACTTGGCTATGAACTCCAAGTCATGTAATCCAACCTATAATGTGTGGTAATGAAGCCCACACATGGTCAGGGAGCACAGGTCCTCCCAGATCCTCACCCATTTTCCCCTAGTCAGCGTTATACCCTTTGAAGAGAATACATGTAAATTTTCTAGGGTATGAAAGGTTCTCGGATCTGGTATTGGTCTAGTATCCAAGGGTACGTAGGATTTGGGCCAACGGATGGAAATTACGCCCACCGTCGTTGAACCCTACTAGTGGTTGGATGTGACTCCCAACTCACTAGCGTTTAAGTGAAACGTGGTGTGTGTGGTTCATTTTAATCTTTGCATAGAAAGGAAAATGCATAATACAACATGAATGATTATTTCCTATATGATATGCAAAAATAAACGTTTCATTTCAGAGAATGCATGCTATATCCTATATGATTTTTGATAATGCAAATTATGATGATATAGCCTCTGATTGGGCCTCAAGCATGCAAACCAACACACAATTTAAACCTAGCATACTGGATTCTAGGGTGGACTGCACTCAGAGGTCCATTGTTCCTAGCAGTGCCTAGCCAAACTCAAAAAAGAAACCCCAAAACCTAATTCATTTTCCTTTTTTAGTGTCTTAATTGGATTTCCCCTTTTCTGCTTTCTGGAAAAATACAAATAGTAAAAATATAGATAGAGAGTGAAAAATGGGGCCTACCTCAGGTCCTCATTGATCCAGATTTTAAATGCTTTGGCTCCTCTTGTCTGTTGTGTCTATTGTGAACCGTAGGTCTATTGTGCGGTTCAGACTGCAACCCACATTTTGAAGCTATGGGCCAACAATGAGACCGTAGTTGTAACCTATGGTTTGCACTTGATATCAAAAAAACACAAGGGTCAGAGATTAGTGCATAAATTATGGAGTTCCACCGTGATCACCTTCTGACCTATCCAAAAAGCGTGCACCTATCTGATGCATCAATTGAAATCAACATGAAAGCATAAAATGATAAACAAGATTGCATATGAAAATAAAATGGATGCTTCTTTTATTAATATTGAAAATAATCTTAGTTACAATCATGCCCCTCTTAGGGTTACCCAAATTTTGATACAATTGATACAATTCCAAAGCCCCCAATGGGGTAGGCACAATACTAATGCTCTTTAAATAGTCACAAACTGCTCTAGGGTGGAGTTGACCCTCTTCTTCGTGTTGAGGAAGGAATTGGATGATTGAATCTCCTTCGAACCTGCTTTCCTGCGGTCAAGAAACAACACAAAAGCATTAAACAAATAGGCAACCTCTCATGATGAGGCCCTTTGAGGAAGATATGCATAAAGATGTCATAACAACTATGAAATCAAGAATATGAATAAAACATATTAAACTTGTGCAAGATTCATAAATATTGTTAGAAACATGAAATTAGGAAGTATAATTATCTATCTACTGGATCAATTGCATGAAATGAAACAAGTTAGCATGAAAATAAGCCATTAATGTCCTACTTGCTATGATGAAAAAAATATTGATTAAACCCTAAATATACTAGGTTATATTGTCTCTAAACTATGAATTAAACCATTAAAATGACTAATCTAACCTAATTAAGCATAATGAAATAGAAATAGTAAGGAGATCTATCACCTATTGCAAACCATAGCTCGAATGAGTGGTCTACACTGTACACCATGGCTATCAGCCATGGTTAGCAATCAAGTAAGTTTACCCTCCAAATCTAGGGCTGTGGTCTTGATCTTCCTTGTCAAATTGATGATCAAGGGTCACCTCGGTGTCCTCTGATAGGTTTGGTGGTTGAATTGCACAATTGGGCCTCCGTTCGCCCAAATTAGCATTTCTTGGCATTCTAGCTCCTTAGGGCATCCATGGCACAAATTGTCATGATGCTTGATGAATTAGCAAGTGAATAGCAACTAGTCTCTCTCAGTACACTCAAGTGAGTCTACAATCCGATAGGGCTTCGCTGCTCTAATATCCAATACTTCATTCTCTCATTTGCCCTAATTCGAAGGGGTACTTATAGGATTACCCAAGGGCTAGGGGTGGCTTCATGGAGAAGCCAAGATCAAGAAGAGGTGGTTAGGATAGTTGGATTGGAAGCCTCTGGAATCTTCCATCCTTTAACCACCTTCTTCTAGAACAAATGGTCATTCAAACTGATTTGGCTCGGATGAAGGCCAACTGAACTTCAGTTTAGACCATAGGTGACAGCTGTAGCCTAGACTGTAGACCACAGGTCTTAGCTACGGTTCAGACTATAGACCGTAGGTCTCAGCTATGGTTCAGACTGATTAGGCCAAGGAGCCCAAATTGAGTGGTTAGAACCACTGCTCTATCTTGGAGTCTATCCAAGATCTTCCATATGGTCTTGTAGCATGTCCCATATGAGTAGTCACCCTCGACATGACGCGTTTTAGGTGTCTACAAAGCCAAAGAGATTCATAAATTGCTAAAAATTGTGCTTTGTATTAGGCCTGTATAGATGATAAGGCCACTGCTTGTTGTTTTTTGCATAACCAAGCAATTGGCGAAGAACCAAGACAAAATACATAGCCAGAAGTTGAACATTTGTCTTCTACTAAACCTGCCCAATCTAAATCTGTGTAGCCAATGATATCCATGGATTTTCCCTCATATAAGAGCCCAAAGTGAGAAGTTCCTTGCAAGTAGCGGAGGATACTTTTTGCTGCTTGCTAGTGACTGAAATGAGGTTGATGTGAGAATCTGGATATTAAGACAACATATGAGATATCTAGATGAGTATGGGTAAGGTATAACAGACTCCCTACAAGCTGACGATATAGAGTTGCATCACAAAGAGGAGATGTGTAGGAAGTACTAAGATTGACTCTAGACTAAAAAGGTGTAGGATATGGTTTGCAATATGTCATTTAAAACCTTTGAAGAATATCTAGTGTATTTTTGTTGACACAATGAAATTCATGCATTTGTTTGATTTATTTGGATTCCAAAGAAGTAATGTGCTAGACCCAGATCATCCATATCAAATTTTTTAGAGAGGGAGTCTTTTATAGTTTGAATGTGAGTGAAGTCACTACTAGTGAGTAGTATATCATCAACATATAGAATAAGTATGGTGATTTTTATTTCATCTCTCCAAATGTAGACTGTGTTATCAGAATCACAATGAGAAAAACTTGAGGAAAGAAGGAAGGAGTCAATTATTTCATACCAAGCTCTAGGATCTTTTTTGAGGCCATAGAGAGACTTCTTTAGCCTACAAACAAGAGAGGAGTCTTGAGTGAAATCAACAGGTTGTTCCATGTATATTTCTTCCTTTAAATACCTATGTAAGAAAGCACATTTTACATCCATTTGAATGACAAGGCACTTTTGGGAAGCAACCAGAGCAAGAACCAGTCTTACAGAATCCATTTTTGCAACTGGAGAAAAGGTTTCAACATAATCAATTCCTTTAATTTGAGATAAACCTTTGGCTACTAGGCGAGCTTTGTGTTTGTCAATTTCTCCATTAGGACCATATTTTGTTCTATATATCCATTTACAATAGACTAATTTCCTTCCTTTAGGGAGGGGAACTAAATCCCAAGTATTATTTTTTATTAAGGAAGAGAACTTGTCTTTTGTGGCATCATCCCATTATTTAATACCATTTGCTTCTTTGAAGTACTAAGGATCAGAGAAAATAGACTAACAGACAATACCAGTGCTTATGGTATTGGTAGATCTGGATGAAGGAAGATTTTGGATGTAAGGAGTAGCTTCTTTAATAATGGTGTGTGCCTATTTTGGCATAGTGGAAGGAGTAGGAGTGGAAATACTTTGAGTTGGAGTTACAGGTTCCTCATCTTGATTATCAATCTCTAAGTTAATATCTAGAGTTGGTTCTTCATAATATTGAGGTTCTACTATAAGAGAGGGCTCAATAGAGGAAGATAAGGGTTGAGGATCTTTCTGAGGGAATGTTTCATCAAATTGGACATTCCTATGAAAAAAGACCTCATGAGTTGAGGGATAAAGGAGCTTGTATGCTTTCATTTCCTCACAATAACCAACAAAGATGATATTTTTTCTTTTCTTATCTAGAGCCTTCCTTTTCTTCTTTGGAATGTGTGCCCAAGTAGTACATCCAAATATTTTGAAGAAGGAAACATCTATTTTTGAGCTAGTCCATGCTTCTTCAGGAGTTAAAGGTTCAAGAGCTTTATGAGGTGTGCGATTTTGAATATAATTGGCAAAGTTAATAGCTTATGCCCAAAAAACTTTTGGAATATCTCTTGAATGGAGCATACGATTTGCCATTTCCTTCAATGTTCATTTTTTCCTTTTTGCAATACCATTTTGTTATGGATTATGGGAGATAGAATTCTGATGAATGATGCCATGACTTGATAGAAAGATGGAGAAATCATTACTATAGTATTCTACCCCATTATTTGTGTGAATTTTCTTGATGTTGTAGGAGGTCTAATTTTCTACTAAGGCTTCGAAAAAATTGAAGTGGGATAGAACATCACTTTTATATTTCAGGAAGTAGACCCAAGTTCTTCTAGAAAATTCATCAATAAAGGTTAGAGCATATTTTACTCCTTTGAAATAAGGTTTTGGAAAAGACATCAAGTCACTATGGATTAATTCTAGAGGGGATGAGGCTTTTAGAGAACTACTTAGATGGAAATAATATTGATGTTGCTTTCCAAGAGCACATCTAGGATAAAATCCATCAATAGAAGAGAGTTGAGGTAAACCTATTACCATTTAATGGGTGCTCAATTCTTTTATGTAGTTGTAACTGATATGATCAAACCTTTCATGCCAAATTTTACTTTCAATATCTCCATGAGCCACAAAGCAGGAGGTCCCTTATGGATTTTTGAATCCTTTGAAGTGAAATAGGCGAGTATTGTGATCAATATCTCATTTGGCTATGATAGAATGGGGATCTTGAAAGTCTCTTATCTCAACTCTTGTTGGAGAGAAGAGAATTGTTTTCCCCTTTCCATATGTACAAATTTGATAAATGGAGAGGATATTTGTGGCAATTATTGGAACATAGAGAATATTATTGATAGATCCACCATCAATGGTTATGTCACCCTTTCCTTTGACTGGGATAAAGGAAGAGTCACCCACTTCTATGTGTAGACACCCAAAAGTCACACATTGCTATTTTTACATATATAAATGTGATTCCAGACATCCCTAGGCTATTGTAGACTATTTTAGTCATGCGTAGACATACATAGTCATGTGTAGATAGCTGTAGTAATGTGTAGTCATGCATAGATCGCCATAGATCTCCATAGTAACATGTAGACTTCCACAAATAGCTTTCAGGTCCAAAACCCTAATAATCCCTCAAAACTACATCTTATGCATCGAGATACTTTCATATGACAACCCGAGGTGATGCATAGCCCATTTACACTCAATTGACACCCCCATGGGGTATTAATTGACAAAATCAATTAAAATTAAATCATCAAATTCTAATTTAATGTTGACTTCACTTAAGCCCCTTTTTAGGGCAAAATTGGATTAATTAACTCTTAATTCATAATTAGTATTAATAAAATCCTTCCACATGTGCCAATTTAGGGTTTCCTAGGGTTTTCTTTTAATCCTCCCCTAAACATGCTTAAGGCCTAATTAGTATTAGCACTAATCCTTCCTCACACATGTGTGACGATAGGATATTTCCTACTTATAATGAGATGTTGCCACATAGCATTTCTTAACCTAACTCTAGTCAAAACCAAACCTAGGTTTAGTCTATCTAACCCCCCCTGCACCTTGCCTTTGCCTATAAATAGTGGGTCCTAAACCCCTAATTAGGTCTGATTCCCTAATTCAACAAAGTATAATTAATCTGCTGAAATGGAGAGCCACATTTGAACAGTTATTTTCTGGTGCACATAGATGGATTTTGATAGCACACAGAGGCACCCCAGCTACCTTAGGACCATTCCAATGAGGAAATTTTACCAGAGGAGCATCACAACTCAATTCACAACCTAACCTACGAATCCGGCCCTAATTAGTGACCTAGGTCATGAAGTGCATCGACAGGCCCCAAATCACTCCATATTTGGGAGGTAATCTTTGTTTCAGCATATCATTACTGTCTACACATTTTATTTGGAGTTATATTACAGTTTTATAGTCATTTCATCTTCTTAAATATGGGGCTTGATTAAGGCAAGCCCCCCAACGTATTGACCCTTTCTTGCAAGTTTCTCTAAGGTTATGCAGCAAATTTTAAGGAAAGGAACACCAAAAAACAACCCAACAGTAGCCCGCATACAATGAAGCCCACCTACACTGAGGGAGATCAGAAGGAGGCATCAGGCCTATATTGCTTGTTCATGAAAATAAAAGGGGAAAACTCTACCTATTTGTAACCGATGCAAATTTGATAATGAATAAAACATATGTTTCTGAATGACTTGTGTTATTTACATGTTGTTAAATAAAATGTCAACTTCTGGTCATTTCATTCTGGCACGCCCAGTGGGACCCCCACAACGGATAGTGCTAGGTTCATTTTCCTTATAAATATGACATTATCCTCTATTTTTGTGTGTTACAAGTACCAAATATGTTGTTCACAGAGACCTACAAAGCCCTAGGACCCCTCATAGGCCCTCGACTCTCTGATTTGAAGCCTTTGCACTTGATTCATGACCCGCCCTATGATTTAGGTCAAATTCACGACCCGGATCGTGATTTGAGCATAAACACCTTCAAATCCCCCAAATCAACTGGGGTAACCTCCTCAGCGTCCAGATAAACCCTTGCTAGCATCATAATGCAGGTGTTTTCCATTCTTCTACCTTTGTTGCAAGTTTTTGATTAAAAAATGTACTAGTTTAGTGTAATGATCATTGCCTAAAGTAGTCTTGCTTTCATTGTAAAGTTGTTGAAGCATTAGGGTTTCTAAAATTTTTAGGACCTGCAACTTTCCAACAAGTTCATAAAATTTATTTCTCAAATAAGTTTGCATATGTCCTTGTATATTGCATGTAGCACAAGCCTACATTGATTTCATTTCACTAATAGCTTTCATTGTTAGAAAGAACTATACATGTTCAAATAAATCAGGGTTTCTAATCCCCTCTTCCATTTTTGAAATGTATTTTTATTCTAACAACAAATTAAGGTTCTTAATCCCTTATTACTTTGCTTGAAAGAAATTTTTGTATTCAAAATTTTAAATCGGGATTGTAATCCCCTTTACTCCACATATTTGGATTGCATGTTTCTACGTTTTGCAAAGTAGATTAGTTTGCTTTACAAAGGCATATAGGCTAGCTCATTTCTTTACAAATATTGTAAGCTATTTAATTATTTTCTTTTGAAAATACATTAGGATTAGTTTTCTTTTGAAAAGGTAAGTAGCTAGTTTCTTATCTCGCATACATCGATAGTGAAACACAAACCCACACACACTCACGTGGTACTTAAACAAGTTGTGAGATTGGACTTCATCCCCAATCCATCGCTTGAGACTAGTGTGGATCAAGTTGCACTCTCCATAAACTCACCCCCCTAGACACCTAGTAGCCCTACAGGAGTGGTTATCTAGATTTCATCACCAAAAATCCCCTACTCTTGCGATTGGGCCCTGGATTTCATCACCAGTGGTTACCTGCAGAGTGGGATAGGATTTAGCACCTTCATCCACAAGGCTTGTATAATTTGTGTTATCGATAATTGTCATTCTTGACTAAGCTCACCCAAGGGTGAAGCAAAAGCATGGGTATGCTGATATCAGGTCTCAGATAGTGCCACTTCTTCTCGTGTGAGGATATTGTGAACTTGCTTTAGCATTGTGAGTTTCACCCCTTGCACCTTCCATACAGGTCACCATTCACACGTTGTGGTACCATTATATCCTATGCATATTTGGGTGTTGCAGGAGGTTTGTTATTGACAATATTCCTGATTTGCTAGAGTATTCACTCCATTACCCGTGATTCTACATAGAAAATATCAACATTACAACACACAAAACTAATATAACACTTTTATTTTCTCAGCATTTAGAATTGATTTTGGTCTATCGTTGCTTGCATGATCACAGACCGGTATCAACACATTACACCACATATTTTTTTGCTACACATGACATGTCACTTAATTCAAACTTGCATTAGACACGATTGAGTCCACATCACATAGGTTTTATTCCTAAAACCCATTCACACATGCCACTATGCATGTGGTTACCCATAGTATAGCGCGTGAGTGATCACGCTCTATGGAGGAATGGCCACCCCCTTCCCCTAGTCAGCCTACTCTTTCTCCTTTGATCATGAAGGATAATATCATAGACACATCTAATTCATGCATAGAATATGATGTACCATTCACACACATGATACCTCATGATGAGACGTCAACTTTGAGTGAAATTCTTGCTACTTCACTCGTAGAGGATTACCTGCTATTTGTAGGCCCATCCTCACCTAATCCCTCGACCACATTCTATGACCATGTAATCTATAAAATACTAGGATAGTCTCCTCTAGCCTTCATCGTAGATGAGGAGGTCATACCTACGTCACCCACCTTTGCACACCCTTTTTTTTAGAATTTATCTCAATCCCTGTTTGAGAATGATTCCTCCCTTCCAAACCGTACCTGTCCGAAGGTTGCATCATTCGCCCCTACTATAGGAATGGTTTCTGACCCATCCTAATCCACTATAGGAAGCCAGAGTCCATCCTTTCAAACTGCACAATATATCCCTACCCAGCAAGAACTGTAAGCATTCCCTCAAACCTCACGCCCCTACTCACAAGAGTACCAACCATCTTCTTCCCAATATTCGTTCTTCATCATATCGGAGGGTACTTCCCAATAGCCTATTTAGGATCAAGAGATGCAAACCCAAGCGGGGGTATACAATTACACTTTCCCCTCAACCCAAGCTCCTAACATAGCAACTTATCCCACCTTTTTAGCAGCATTCCCACCTATCTCACAGGTATCCAGAGTGCACGACGCCCAACCCATGGAGCCACCTTTGCCTACGATGACCTTTACGATATCGCCACCTATGGATTTTTGGGTTCCCACTACCCATCTCCATCCTACCTAGGGACCGATACTAGCAGCTTATGCACCTACTCAACAAAATTATTCCACATAGTTTAGCTTCCCTACTTCCTATCCTCCAGGGCAGAGACAGATCCCATATTTTGATACCTTGTCTCGACCACCTCTAGCACCAGTAGCACTTACACCTACATTACCACTAGCTACACCTAGATTCTTTACTCCTCATCTAGTTTGGTTATCACCACCCACGGTCCAACCAGTATAGTAAGCCCAAAACCAACAAGTACCTATGCTGCAATTATATGCCTCACAGTCGTAGTACTATTATCCTCAACAGAAACCTACCCACAACCTAGTGTGCATGTAGACATGACAATACATGTCATCCAGTACCCACTTTATCATGATTAGACATAATAGTATTCCCCATAGTATTTTGAAGAACAACAATACTAGTATCCACCACATCCATAGGGCCAGCCTCCCATAGCCCAACCTTCGACTCCCATGACACCTGAAATTCAACTCTTACAAGATGAGGTCAAAATATTGAACCTATGCACCTCTAGCTATGGGCCACAAAATCGTTGCTATGATTAATTGTGCAACGAGCCCGTAAATCCATCCATCACTATCCCTGCTTATCCCTATCACTTCAAAATATCAAAATTTGACAAGTATAGAGGCAAGGAAGATCCCAGAGAACATGTGAGAAACTACCGCTCGTCCTGTTACCAACTTCATAGTAGTAACCCTCTTATGTTGTGTACCTTCTCCCTATCCCTCGCTGGGCCAACATTGGATTGGTATAACATACTACCATGCCATAGCCTGTACACCTTTGAGCAGTTGGCCAATTCCTTCTTAGAGCACTTTTCCATCAACATCAAGAAAAATACCACATTTTCTAATGTCTATGCCTTACAACAGGCGGACGACGAACCCATCACTAATTTTATCACCAAATGGAGAGCGATTATTCATGATCTTACCCATAGCCTCCTCACCTTGGATGTTATGACACTCTTTTCCAAGAGTTGCCACAAAAATATTTCTACATCCCTCCAACTTCATCAAAGTCATACTTTTGAAGATGATATATCACAAGAAAATATGATTGAAGATATTAAGGTGCAATATGGGAAGATTAATTTGAGAGCTAAAACCAACTACAACTACAACTTTCGCTTCAATATACCCACACCAAATCAACCTTACCCATGACCACAACAAACCAATCAAGTCGCAACTACTACCCTAGCACTAGTACCGACTCCTCCACCCTATACACTGCAACCACAAGCACTCCAAGCTAATACACCCACCCCACCTCGACCATAGAAATATCACAGAATACACCCACAGGGTCCACCGCACAACTTTACACCTTTATCTGAACCATTACCAGCCTTGTTCCATAGATTGTACGAGGGTAACCATCTTGTTCTACCTAACATCCGCCCATTGGATCCAAATGCACCTAAATATCATGACTAAAATGAATAGTTCTTTTATCCTTTTCATAGGTAGCATGGCCATAATATCAATTCATGTCGTTCCTTTCACGAACAAGTTCAAGACCTAATAGATAGGGGTATTATTCAGGTGGTAAACCCGTTAGCCCTGTAGAATCAAAACCTAGGGATCTTCCAAAACCCTCTACCAGATCACAGAGGACCTAATCCCCCTAGACCTTTAAAAAGTCCTCTAGTGCCCCCTTGCTAAGTTAACAATGTCCAGTGTGATCCTCCATCATGTGGAGTAGTAGGCATGATCAACCTCACTACGAGAAACCAACGGTACCTGTCATCCCAAAAAACACCTATTATTTCTCCTCTTGTCTATTTTATGTCCCCACAAACATCTCAAAGGTCTAATGTCATACCACCACCACCTCAAAATTTGATTACCATATGTGGTAGTATAACCCATCAGCTATGCAATGCCCCCGCATGGCTATCCATATTTGACCTCCTACAGAAATCTCAACCCCATTGTGAGGGATTGAATGATATCCTATATTCCATTGACTTAGAGACACATGACACAAATGCCTTTGTTAATTTTTTAGGGAACATCCCACGATGCCTTCAACTGTCAATTAGTTTTTACAACCATGAGATAACAAAACTCGTTGGTGAAAGATTTGACCCTCCCCTCCACATACAAGGTAATATCAATGATATTACCCACAAGAGGGTACTCATTGACATGGTCTCATCCATCAGTATCATATCAATAGTAGCCTTACATCATCTACACCTCCCTCCAACACATTTTGCCACACCTTCCCTAGACCTACATGCTTTTGATGGTTCCATGAGACCTACCATAGGATCCGTAGTTTTGCCCATTCGTGTAGGCATCCGTACGATCCCCATCCTCTTCCACATCATTCAAGGAGAAATGCAATACAATATTCTCCTTGGTTGCCCTTGGATCAGAGACATGTAGTGTGTCCCATCCAAATTGCATCATTGCCTCAAGTATGTCCACAATGGACTTGTTCATTGTGTCCTAGTCGATGGAGACCCCTTCAAGTTTTGTAATGTCACAGACCTTCCCCCTGCACCTTCATTCTCATCTTTCCAAATATTCCCTGTATCTTCTCACTAGTCATTAGGAGCATCAGAATCCTCACCAATTTTCACCTCAACATCCCAATGTTCATTGATAATACAAGCATCGATAGCTACACCATTAACATCATCTGTTGGGGGACCTAAAACTCATACTATGTCTTCCCTACCACTATTTTCATGGCCTCCACAACCTTCTCAACCTCTACCATTCCAATTTCCACCCATGGTGTTGCAACCACCATTTCCACCCATCGCACAACCAACTATATTACCTCCCTCACCCTCACATATGGAAGCCCCCATCCTTCCTACACCGCAGACACTACCTCTTCCCTTCCAACCAAAATCTAAGACGTTCATGTCTCCATGCATCCTTGCACCTACATCGATGTCATCCCATACACAGAACAAATAGCCTGTTCAATCCACAACAACCAAACATCATGAACCTAAACAACCAACATCCAGATTGAATGAACCTCCATACCCTTTAGCTTCCACCATAAAGGAATCCTAACTTTCTCCTTCATCATCTGATTCAGATACACCACCCCAATCGCCAAAGCATGCTACACCATGCATATCTATATTTATAATGAACAATGGCTTAGGAGACTATAACGTACATGACACCCACGTATGTGACACCCCTATCCAATCTACCCAAGATTTTGGTCATCCCTCAGCTTCAGTATTGACTATTGGAACTATCGTATGCCTAGGAAGTCCCGAAAACCACACCAACTTTGTGTATGCAAGAATAGATTCTTCAATCCCCTCACCAACTTCTTCACCACCATAATCTAGCTCGGGTGATGCAATCACACACCTGGACAACCCTCAATTTTCCTTGCACTACCTACAACACTTTCATTGGCATGGGTTTAGACTAGGCTATTATGAGCAAGGGCTACGTACACCCATTAACCCTCGTGTCCAATCACCTATCGACAAAACTATCCTAGGTTATCGCCCAACTACCATCTACACGTTAGAAGATGAGATCCAAGATATTTCTTTACATCCTCCTCCACATCCAACACACACCTTGGAAGAGTATATTGACATGGATATGCTAGAGGACACACCTTCGCCCACATAAACTATCACTGTCCCCTATGATTTCTTCCAAGAATCTTCTACAACCAATACCTCATTGTTTAGTGATGTTCAAAGATTGGCAGAACACTTTGCTACCTTATCCCTAGCCACACCACCAATATAGTCGGACCCCATCCCACCATATCCACCACCGATAGAGCCAAACCTAGTTCTGCATGATTCACCACAAATACGCATGCATGTATTCCCGCCTATACATAGATAGTTATAGAGAGCAGCCTCTTTTCCTCATTCACCACCAGTCGTCATGCAACCTCCCTTGAGTCTCTTAGGACATGCACAACCTATTAAACCTCCATCACCATATTTTACACCCCCTACTTCACCTACAACATTGATTAACATGGTTGAGGTATATTTATGTTCTCCCCTCCATTACAGCCATTAACAATTTTGAGACGATACCCCAAACCCAAACTTTATCAATCTCACATAAATTTCACACATACCAGTACCCAGAGACTTTATTCTCTCTCCTCATATCTTACGAGCAGCAAATATACCCTCCTCATCCACATCTTCCCAAATCCCTCAAGTCCATCACACAGGCATTTACATAGATGATGAATTTGAGTTCAACAAGGCCATCGACGACTTCAATCTCATTCCTATCCCTAAATAGTTATGTGATGGATCTCGCATGCTCATCGAGGACACGATCGACAAAGACATCGATGATGATCCAAAAAATCCACACATCCTCAAACTAGCCGCTAGCCTCTCATCCGAGGAGCGCATCACCTTCATGAAATTCTTATGCAAGTATATAAAAGTGTTCACATGGTCTTACAAAGACATGTTGGGACTTGACCCTGCCGTAGTAGTGCATAATATTATACTAGATCCCAATGCCAAACCAATGAGACAAAAGTTGTGATGCATGCATCCAACTATCACATTGATAGTAAAATCCGAGCTTCAAAAGCTCCTAGATGTTGATTTTATAATACCCATCGACTATCCCGAGTGGGTATCCAGCATGGTCCCTGTCCCTAAACCATCCGATGACGTTTGTGTTTGCATAGACTTTCATGATCTAAACAAATATTTTCCCAAATACAACTTCCCATTACTCAACATTGATTCCCTGGTCGACTCCATCAGAGGTCATGAAATGATTTACCTCATGAATGGATTTTTTGGATATAATAAAATTAGGATCAACCCAGTAGATCAACACAAAACTTCCTTCACAACACCCTGGGGAACTTTTTGCTGCAATGTCATGCCCTTTGGCCTTAAAAATGTTGGGGTAGCCTATCAATGAGCCATGACCTACATCTTTCATGACCTAATGCATAAAATTATTGAAGACTATGTAGATGACCTCATATCCAAATCAAAGAAACGTGCTGATCATCTCGAATATCTCTGTCATATTTTTGATCGACTACTAGAACACAACGTGTGCCTCAATCCAAAAAAGTGTGTGTTCAATGTTACATCTGGAAAGATACTAGGATTCATTGTTTCCCAATGAGGTATTGAGGTTGATCCTGGCAAGGTAAAAGCCATCATCGAGATGGCTCCTCCTACCACCTTAAAACAATTATGCAGCTTATAGGGCAAGATCACCTCTATTCATATATTTATAGCATAATTATTAGACAAATGCCAACCATTCAATCATCTCCAACAAAAAGGAATACACTTTAAATGGGATAAAAATTGTCAAATCGTATTCAATGCTATAAAAACTTACCTCACATCATCGTCGGTTATGTCACTGCCACATCCACAATTACCACTAACTTTATACATCTCAACCACAGAGCTTGCGCTAGGTACACTCCTAGCCCAAAAGAATACTCTTGACAAAGAGCAAGCTATCTACTACATCAGTCGTACACTAATTAGTTATGAAATGAGATATAGATACATGGAGAAGCTATGCCTAGCAGTAGTATTCGCCACCCAGAAGCTAAGGAACTACATGTTAAACCACACAACTTTTGTCATCACCAGAGATAATCCCCTATGGTATATGATGAACAAAAGTTATCACAACTCTCACACAGCCAAATGGATCATGCTTCTAACCGAGTTTGACCTAGAATTCGTACCTCAAAAGTCTATCAAAGGGCAAGTTATTGTTGATCAACTAGCTGAAGCCCCTATAACCGACAATTAACCCTTACTCATCCAACTTCCTGATGACTCTATATTTCACATAACTGAATATGAGGAATACGTCGAACCAAAATTCATGGCTAACCTCACAATGTTCTTTGATGGGTCCAGGTGTCTCCACGTTGGGGGTGCAGGTATTTTTTTCTTTACACTTGAAGGAGAACCACTCCCATTTTCATTCAAACTTGATTTTCCTTGTACCAATAACAACACATAGTACCAAGCCCTAATATTAGGATTGAAAAAAGCACATGCTATGCACATCAAGTGCCTTCACATCATAGGCAATTCACCTTTTATTGTCAATCAAGTGCAGGAACTTTGGCTATGTAATTGTCCAATTCTCCAACAATACAAGAACATTGCCCAACAACTCTTATCCTAGTTTGAATGGCATTATCTCAAAGCCGCACCACACTCATCAAAAAATTTTGTAGACACCATGGCCTCCTTAGGGTCCCTTATCTTGCAAAATATAATGTCCAGCACAACATCTATAACCATTCATACACTTACACAATCTGCTATATCACCTACACCTCCCACAGATGATGGCGGTATATATGTGGTAAACACTGAACCTCATGACCCATGGTTCTCATATATTAAGGAATACATCAAACTAGATTTCCTATCGTGTGATCTACCCCACGCCCAACGCCAAACCTTTAAATAAAGAGTGATCCACTACACCTTGTTGGGGGACATCCTTTATTGTTGCAGTTATGAGGGTATACTCTTGCGTTGCCTAGAACCGCAAGAATCACAACGGGTTGTACAAGAAACCCATGATGACACTTACGGTGGCCATTTCAGTGGCATGGCAATTACTAAATGCATTCTTCGTATGGGCTACTATTGGCCTAAAATGGAGCAAGACTACTGCGAGTATGTTAAACATTGCATCAAATACCAACAACATGCCAACTTAACACATTTACCATCCCAAGAACTTCAACCAATCCAGTCCATGTGGCCCTTTTCCCAATGGGACCTGTATTTAACTAGACAAATTACACCTGCATCATCTAGCAATCATAAATTTATCATTATAGTAACAAAATATTTTACGAAGTGGGTTGAAGCCATCCCACTAGTCCAAACTACATGAGACAAAATTGTAACATTCATCATGAAGCATATCATATGCCTCTTCGGAATTCCCTCCCAAATTATTTTAGATAATGGGAAGTATTTTAAAAATAAAACTATTCGAGCTTTGTGCAACATATTTCACATACATCATAGCTTTTCGACCCCATATTACCCTCAAGGAAATGGCTAGGCTGAAGCCACTAACAAAACCATCTACTCTATTCTTCGTAAAACTATAGCAGAATCTCATCAGGACTGGCATAACCAAATTCCCATAGCCTTGTGGGATTATTGTATGAGCATTCATACTCCCACTTAGGAAAAACCTTTTCACTTGTCTATGGAGTAGAGGTTATCATACCCCTTGAGCTGGAGATACCCTCTTTACAGATATCCATGAAATATTTCATCAACGACGACATAGCTCGTCAAGCTTGTCTAGGTCAGCTAACACTCCTTGATGAACATCGTATCCATTCCATTGAGCACACATGAGTATATCAAGATCACCTTCATCATGCCTACAATAGTAAGGTACATCAACATGAATTTAATATCAGTGACTTGGTTCTCAAATAGAACTAGCAAATCACAAGTCAACCTCACCAACAACACGATAAATTCACTTCAAACTGGCTAGGCCCATTTATGGTTATACATAAATAAGGTTCAAGAGCATATCGTCTAGCCGATCTTGAAGGCATTAACAATTTGAAACCCATAAAAATATTGCACCTTCATGCATTTAATGCATGATGCACAATCACATTCACCATCACAAGTATCGCATAGTGTTAAAAGTAAATCACCAAGCACATTATCATGTGAATCTATTATTTTTGTTTTATTATTTCTATATTCATGTAAATTTCACCTTTATGCCATTTTTATGCTCAGGGTATTTGTTTTTCCTTTTGTAGGACTCACATCATCAGTAGGAAAGCACTACAACGGCCTCACCTACCACCATGCATGACCATCTGCAGCCATAGCAAAAAACCATTACACTGGTCAATCTCGCCCAACAACCAACCGCCCTTCATACCAGGTGCTCCTCGCACTCATCCCAGTCAGGTCACCACACGTCACCTCGATACCATTCCCCTTGCCAACAAGGCTCATCCTATTCACCACACTCTGGTAATAGCTAGATCATCATGTCCTCTTTCGATGACAAAGAGAAATCCACTCAACCGTAAGCACAAGGATCATCCTCCCATTTGTTTGATGATCTCAAACATCATTATTCACCCAAAAATCACCCCCATAATTCCATAGGATCTTACTACCCACCTAATAGGGAGTACACATCCTATCAACCTCACCCTACATTTCTACCAGCCTCACTTCCTAACGGTGATTCTACCTATGCCCAGGTGTTGCAAGCCCGTGCAATCCAAGCTACTCAAGTTGGTCGTGGAAACATGCCCTCCTCCCATTCATGCCATCGCCCAAAGCCATCACCCATACCACCGGTTGTCAAAACACCACCTTCACCATTACAAGGCTTACCTCCCCAGCAAATCTTACAATCACCATAATTATTTCATTTTGTTGCTTCCTCATCATAGTCCTATCCTTTTTCTACCATGCATCAAGATATTCCATTTGCCTTAGAATCTCGATCACCCCCTTCCCTAATACCATCACCACCACACCACAAAATACAACATCTCATCTCCTATATCAAAGCTCTAGAGTTGCAGATGAGCCACTATCGTTGCCATGTTCACCCACGATAGTCTTTCGTGACCCATACATCCTTGCCACCATGCAGATCCCTTCCCCGAACCCAAACTCGACACATGCCAGAACCCAAACCCATGCCTCCCTTACCATATCATCTATCACCTAGACCTCACTCCCCTCTAGTAGATCCTTACATATACCCCATGCCTATTCCACATACGCCCATTTTCAAAATGTTCCATCATCTCATGCACCAGGGTCTTATTGACCTACCAGAGATTCGACCTACTGACCCCTCATGTCCTAAATCGTGTAATTATAACGAGAAGCAATTTTGCATTTACCATCGCCAACCAGGTCATGATATCGAAGAGTGCAGATCATTCAAAACCCTAGTGCACAACATGTTGCACAGTGAGTGTACCCTATCACCGAAGTATTATTTCCCATTTAATCGACTTGTCAGTCCTCCATGCCACACCATTCCTAGGACTTTACCACCCCGTAGTACCCTAACAATGCCCACTCGCTATATTCATAACATTTCCAACTATAGCTCCAACCACAATTATAGCCATATCATCACTTCACCATCCCACTCCCACCTGGATTTATGCCATTTCGCCTGATAGTAGTGTTATTTACTCGTCTTCTTCTATCTCATTCTTCTACTTTGTACATACGTTGATTTGTTTCTTCTCTTCTATCTTCATCAACTGTTGGTGATCCCCTTATCTTGATTGGTCACAAAAGTCTGTTTCTTCTCACTTCTTCCACTTGTACATTCCACTTTTACATCTTGCTTCTTCTTGATGACCATTACATACACATATGCAGCTCATAGCAAAACACCTACTACACACACACCCCCCACACGCTGGGGCAACCAGGATCATGGCATCACACTTTTTGTCATCATTATTCACTTTACTCATTTGTAAATAATTTCTTCTAAACTTCTCTTTCTACACAACGTCCCTTTCTTCTTGTAAATATTGCATTCAACCATTTGCATCATTTATAGTTACATCCATTACACATATTCATATGCTTTATAGTTAAAATTTTAATTCATGTTTGTACATTCTCCCCCAAAATTTGCCTCAATAGGAATAATACAATCACTTGTTAGCATCACCACCTGGATGTCCATTCCCCTTTTTCAAGATCAGGGTATACATAGGCATCGTGTTTAATTTTGACTACTATGTAGTTTAGGCAATCAAGTGTCACCCATAGCTACTAAGTCATGTACGTTCTTCTTATGGTATTTTAGGTTGGTTCAACTTCTCTCAAGGATCGCTCACAAAAATGTTACACATTAATCATTTTTGAGCCTAGGAAAGAGGACATTTGGAGTAGATATCGCCATCTAGCAAATGATATCCCCTGCTCGTCCTATCGCCTGCATGGTCAACATATGACCTAGGTATAAATAAAGAGATCAAGCATAAGAAAAAATAAATGATTGGATAGAAAACAAACTACATCGCCCATACAAAAAGAGCACCACAAAAAAAAAAGAAATGAAAAGAGCACCACCAAAATTAGATAGATCAACACTAGAACAGGGGCAAAAAAAAAAGGAAATACCTCTTGATACCACACATGTTATGCTTATCTCCTTTGGTCCTTAGATTCAACATAATACCATGGGATTATTTCCATCGCTAGCAATAGGCTCCAAGAGCCTACCTACCAGTGGAATAGTCTTATGGGTGACAACACATCTCTTACATTAGCATCTCACTTTTGTAGAAATCACTGTTGTGGACGGATGAGCTAGCTAGTACAGTAGCATCTACAATGGGTTAATTCTACCTCCCTCAAAATGCATAAATGAACATTACACATTCACACACATAGGTCCAAGATAGACTTTGAACCAGCCCGATTATGTTGTAAGTTTCCACAAAACTTGCATAGCTAAGGGTTTGAGATTTGATTATCATAACTATGTTAGTCAAAACCATTACACATGCCTTACATTATCCACTAATCCTGAAATCATGGAATGGATAACATCCATACAGGTAAATGCAATGATACAAGTGCTTCCTTGGCACATTTTAGTAAGTCCATACATGCATACATGCATCTATGTTAGATACATTTGATACACATTATAGTATTGCATTTATCCTACATGCATTTCATATCAAATTATATTTATTGCATTCATCTCATACGTATTTCAAAATCGAGTCATAGTATCACACTTACCATACATACATTCATTACAAAATCATGTTTGATATCACATCATGTCATATTAGAAATACAATCATAACACTATTCTACAATCTATTCATACCACAATACGATAATAGATCTAAACCATGTCATACATGCACATCTATTCATCAGATATATCTACAAACTATGTTATGCTAATCCATGCAAACATAAACAAGAACACAATTCAAACCATCAAAATAACACATGTATATGTAATAGCTGAAATAAAAAAGGTATATATATATATATATATATATATATATATATATATATATATATATATATATATATATATATATATATATATATATATATATATATATATATATATATATATATATATATATATCGTAGTCCATACAAAATTCCTAAAGGCTACAACTTGGGATCATGCCCATCATCATCAAGCATAAACACAATATACCCGTAGGCTAGAATGAGTAGTAGATATCCTAACTCCCACTAGGAGTATCCTCACGGTCCTCACAACTCACTCGTATCTCTATAGCCCAGGTCGACTCCACCCTAAATCCCAAAATTTGATCCACAGCAAGTTTATCCTGCACCTCCACCCTAGCACCTCTCTGGTCTATGGTAGCTACACTGTGCTAACTCTGATGTGATGGTGCCTGCACCTGTGAACATGATCCATACTGCACCACAATCCTACCATAATCAAGTAGAGGAATATCGTGCACCAACAAGGTGGTCTCGCACATCATCTTCTTAGTGACCTCGACCACAACCTGACCAGTCATAGTATCGATCGCCTGATCCTACCTAGACATAGCATCCCTCATCTCCACCATGTCTGCCTCCAACTGCTGGATCCTATCATGTAATCCATGTACATCCTCCGTAGCTGGCCTCTACAAGATATCGATGGGAATCTACTGTGCTATATCAGCAAATACCCCAATATCAATGGTATCATTGATACCACCCACATCGGCCACCCTTCCTCCCCCAGCTCCAACAACCTACTCCATCCCAACCTCTACATCCACATCAACCTCCTCCACTCTCAAACTAAAAATACTCAATATTTCGAGTATACCTCCCCACCAACCACCTACACCATCGCACAGCCCACAACTGTTCATCATCTTCCCTCCACCTCACTCCACCCATCCATGGCCTTAATGTAATATCACCTACTGTCAACTCCCCAAACTTAACCCTCCACAAAACTGGATCACCCTCATGAGGCCTCTTCATACCCTGCTCAGCATCCGTACTCCACCGCAAGGCGTAAAGAATCTCCTCATCCTCCTCATGAATAGGGTGCGATAACAAAGAGGGTCTCTCAATGGTTATGTGTTCCCATGCCCATATCTACAGCAATGGAATCACACTCAATCCCATACATCTACCTCAAACCACCTCATATAACTCCCGGTAGACCTGAGCCAATAGTGCAGGTGCCCATGCAAACACCACCTTATGCTCTACCAAATCGCTAATAATATCCAACATGTTCCAGGTAAACAATACCTCGAAACTATTAGGGAGTGCATATGTGGAGATAATCATCATCGCCACACACTGCCAATCTAAGATCTTCCCTTGTACCCACAACCACTCGTAATAAATCTTAGAGATATCAATCTCTCGCTGCCTAGCTCTAAAGAATCTCTCCAGCACTGCCTCTTTCCTCTCATCCTCGGATTCCCTCATAGGAACACCCTCAATCGGTAGTCGATATATCAGATACATGTCCTCTAGTGTCAAGGTCATCTTCCCCATAGGAAAATGAAAAGTGTTTCGATCTCCATCCCACCGCTCACACAAGGCAGACACATATGCTCTATTGGTGAAAATGTGCTTACACTCCCATACACCTCGAAAGTGTATATCATCCAACCACTGTAACTCTTCCTCAGTTTGCATCAACTTTTCAAAACCCTCCTTAAACTGTCACACCCGATGATGAGGCTCAAGCGCCTTCACCTATTCAACACATAACACAAACACACATCAGTAATCCACATAACAAATCAATCAAACTTAATATCATCACTCAAAATTTACAAATTAAAAAACATTTAATTTGACATGCATCTCGAGACAAAATAACATATAAATAAAATGACAAAACACATCAACAACATAGTCATGTATTTGGATACCCATTTTGTCATTTCATAGCAAAATTCCAAGTACATACAACAAACAATACACATCGGTCGCCCAACGACCAATAATAGACTCAAACTGTACAGCTACTATGGAATGCAATCTAAAACATGATCAATTAATATGACATACGAAAACAAATCACATTTTTGGATACCCATTTGCCCACTTTATGGTAAATGTGTCAACAAAATTAAAAAATAAAGCACCAACCAACACAGATGTAATAATCAAATTTGTCCTAAAAACACCAAAACTGAACACATATCTAGGTACGCAATCTAAAAATAAGAGTCATATTTTTAGATACCCATTTGCCCATTTAGTGGTGGAAGTTCAAACTGACATCAAGTACAGTCTACATTGGGCTCTCTATAGCTCGTTTTTAGTTTACTACTATCTACACTGTGGCATGCAAATCCAAGGCATGTCAAATGAGGTCAGCTACCAAAATAGTTAACATTTTTGGACACCCATTTTGCCCTTCTACGATGAAAGTTTCGTTAGTTTTTAGATATTCTACCTCTAACATGACAGATCTAACGTCCTAGTGTTCACACATTACACCTAAAAGTGACATATTTCAAAATCACATCAAACAAAGTCATAAAAATAAAATAGTCACATAACCAAATACCCATTTCCTACTTTAGCAGACAAAGTGCAAAAACATATCGATGTCAGTATACCGTTACCTCAAAAACTGACAATCAAACTTCACACCTACTCTACCCATTTCCCGGTCAAATTTGCGATAAAACAAACCCAATCAGAAAACTAACCACACTTTTGGATACCCATTTGGCCCGTTTATCACTATGTGATCAAATTTTAATTAAAAGTCATAATTTTTTTTTAAATCAGGACGAAAAATTCCCTCCTCCCTCATTCATATTTTCCTAGAAAAATAAAACACAAACAAAATAGAGTCAAGAATCGCTTACCGGTGGATCCCCGTGTCTGATGCTAGCTAGTCTGCGTCCCTTCGTCATCCTGGCTCTCACAATCGCTAATCGCGCTCCTTGCGTACCATCAACTGCTCTCCTAATCCACTTTCAACACACGTGCGTTGTCCACATGTGCGTCGTCCAAATGAGCTCCCACCATGTATATTTGGGTTAAAATACTACTTACTTGTCGTTTCACAACCAGGTCACGAGATAGGTCAAAATCATGACCCATGTCGTGAATCAGGTCAAAATCGTGACCTGGGTCATGACTTCAGCCAAAACACCTCAAAACCTCCCCAAAACCCTAGGAAAGCAGGGAAATGACCTCTAAAACCCTAGGATCCTAAAAAACTTACCTTTTAACACCACTTGCACAAACACATTGCATTTTATCGACAAACTTGCCACATTCATACTCCGCGACCATGCTGACCTGGTCGCACAAGCATAGCAGACAACAATTGCCATTCTCAAGCACCTCGTATGGCATCGTAAATGTCATACATATGCAAAAAAAACACAACATTGCATTTGCAATCATCTATTTCATTTTATTAGCATTGTTTTTCATTTCTTTCCTCTTCTTCCCTTTCCCTCTTTTTTTTCCCTTCTCCTTCTTGGCTATCTAGTCAATGTTGTATGGTCACGCTTCGAGCGGCTACATGCCTTTGATTAGATTCCATTCTTTTCCCTTCTCCTTCTTGGCTATTTGTAACCACCAAAAAGGGGTCACACCCGATGGCATTTCTTATTGCAATAATGATAAATATAAAGCATGCATATAAGAACAAGAAATTGACAAAAAATGATTAATGATAAATGTGCTTTATTCCATTGTATTCAAAGTCAAATTCTAGTTACAAGTACATCTCTTGTAGGGATAATCATTTTGATACAATATTACAAATAGGAGTGCACAATCATTTCCCTCTTAAGGGTAGGTGTGATTTCCAAATGCCTTTCAGGGTGACACAAACATCTCTAGGGTGGATATTCCCTCTTCTTCATGATGGGGAAGGAACTTGATAGTTGGTTCTCCTTTGAAAATATTCTCTGCAATCAAGAAACAACACAAGAATGTCAAAAATATAGGCAGCCTCTCATGATGAGGCCCTTTTAGGTAAATTGTATATATGATAGAATTGAACATGCATAATCAATAAAATGTGTAAAGTGCTTTTAAAATACTCAAATCAAATCAAGATTCATATACTTGCATAAATTAAAGTAGCAGCTCCACTATGCATGGGTTAGATATGTAAAAAAAAACATGAAATTGCATAAAGAACTTATTAATGTCCTAATTGAAGCATAAACACAAAGAAGCTAAAATAACTTAAATCCACGGTCAGAAGTCTACTAGAATGTATTTTAACCATGAAATCAACTAATCTAAGCTAATTAACCATACAAAAATGAAAATAGAAAGGGGGTGATAGCTCTGTTGTAAATCATAGCTCTGATGTGTGGTCTACACTATAAACCGTGGCTGAGAGCCATGGTTAGCACTCTGATAGGCTTACCCTCAATTCCAAGGGAAGTGGGCTTGACCTCCTTGTCTAATTGATGTTCAAGGGTCAGCTTCGATGTCCTTTAGATAGGTTTTGCGATTGAATCAATGTGATGGGCCTTCATTTTCTTGAGTTTGCATTTCTTGGATCTCCCAGGCTCCTAGGGCATCCATAGCAAATCGATATTTAGGTGAATAGAAAAGTGGCCTTTAAATACATGAACTCAGTATACAATTTGATAGGGCTTCGATGATCACTTGATCAACTCACTCTCTCTTGATAATTCATCAGCACTTCGCTATACCATTCATCTATATTCTCTCCCCATTTGAAGGGGTTATTTATATCATGTCCTTAGGGCTAGGGGTGGCTTCATGGAGAAGCTAAGATCAAGAAGGGGTGGTTAGGACAATTGGATTGGAAGCTTTCATCCTTTAACCACCATCTTCTAAAACTTATAGTTATTTCAACCAATTTGGCTCGGATTGAAGGGCAACTGAACTTTAGTTAATACCGTAGGTCACAACTACAGTTTAGAATGTAAACTGTAGGTCTCAATCATAGTTCAATTATAAACCATAGGTCTAGGATGTGGTTCAGATTGATTAGGGCAAGGAACCCAAATTCAGAGGTTAGAACCATTACTTTATCATGAAATCTATCCAATATCTTCCATATGGTCTTATAGCATGTCCATATGAGTATTCGCCCTCGACATGACATATTTTAGGTGTCTATAGATGCCCCTTTTGAGATGCATTGTGAGATCAAACAATGCTAAGAAAAAATAGACCTCATAAAATGATGCCAAAGGTTCTATGATGATCATTAGTCAGATCAACATTAGATGCCCCAGGTCCAACAAAAGGACATGCATCTTGGAATCATTGCTTCCAACTCTTTGGAGGCTTAAATTTGAAAGAGTTTGCACACGTCATCAGTCATTCGGGTAGCTCTGGTGCTACAATAGGAGTTCCTATATAATAAAAATGAGGCAAGATACAAATAAGTTATCATGTTTTCTATTTACCCCAAGCAAAGGGGTAATCTTATGATAGTTGTTGACAATGATTCGCATGGACGAACGCAATTTTGAAAAGATCAAGGGATCTACAATTCTCAGGGATATTTTTTTGATTTTAATTATGATTTGATATTATGACTACCCCCTCAAGCGATGAGTCGATGAGAGTAATGATAATAATTGAATTGACAAGATCGCTTGACCACCATGGATGATCTAAAAAAACTTATATTTGAGTAAATTAATGCCCTAGCTAGGCCTAGTTCAGCTTTTGATTCCAGTTGTTAATAGTATTTGTACGCTTCTATCCCATGGAGTAGTCGGGCTGCAATAGTCATCTTAGAGAATCAAATTGATACAAATCTAATAAAATTTGTGTTAAATAAAATGATCGATGATTTGCTAAAAAGAGGTCATAGAAGAAATGGCATGCAACATATCGTTTCCTTAGAGAAGTCTAGTCGCAAAGTCCTTCTTAGGGATTGAAAATAAGCATAATAGATCAATGATGACAATTTTTTCCCCAAATGTCATTATGGTAATTTACTCATCTTGTCAGATTGCATGGAGCGCAAGTCACTGCAACCACCAAGTGTATAGGGTAAATTAGTGAATATGAGGTGCATTTGGTGTTTTAAATTATTTGATTTATTTGAATGTTTCGAATTATGTGTTGAGCTTATTTATTTGGCTAGGAGGTGCATCACTCCATGAAAGTATTGTCATAGTGACAACCTCGATTGAATGTACTTTATAATCTCAGTCAGATTTTTAATTTTTAATTGGATCTCGATGCTTGATTATCATCAACTTTCCAAATTGATTTGCTTTTATTAATTTTTGACCCAATGGGAGGAATTAATTTATCTTTTTTACCCTTCCCATGGTGGGAATTTATTAAATTCCATGCCAGTTACAAACCGCAGCTAGGCCCTACGGTTCCCATTTGCAAATTTGGGAACCGTGACTAGGGCTTGCGGTCTACACGAAACATAAGAGGCCTATAAAATGCTCAATTTTCAAATTTCTCTAATTATTACCTGATAGCAACTTGCAATTGGATCTCTAAAAGTGACAACTGAGAACTCACCTGAAACCTAACACACTTTACTCACACACCTACTCACATGATGATGGTCGGGCACAGGCAAGCATCTTCTAGATGTGGAGTATGAGGCGAGGGCAAGGTAACTCAAAATCCAAGACCTCGCATCCATTAAAATTTAAAAATGAACCTAATTAATAAATCGATAAATCAATTTCACTAAACTACTGGTAATGAACCTCAACTTAGGCTATGGTAGCTTAGGTTTAATTTTTTTTCTATTTATGGTTGCAGTATCGTATCGGGTCGGATCTCGAATGGAGACCGTAGATGCTAGCAATGATTCCCAATTGGTCAATTGGGGACTATAGCCGCCAGCTGCGGTTAGCATTCAAAATTATAACGATCAATTTTTTACCACAAGTGGATCATAGGGTTGGCCCATGGTTCGCCAACCTTAGGAAAAATTATAAATAATTTATTATTTTTTGAAGTTTTTTAGGGGTAATTAATATCATTTAATGTATTTTTGACCTGTTTATTGACAAATTTTATTTGTAGGCCTACATGATGACATTTTTTTACAATTTTATTAGTTTTTACCTATTTTTGATGATTTTTAGATCAATTTTTAAATGTTTTTGCTTGTTTTAGTTAGATTTTTTTTTATATCATGCTATTTATTTTAGAGATTTACCTCTAGAGCTTGAGAGCCTAACATTCTGAAGACTCTTTGTGGAGAGCTCACTGATGGTGAGCGATAGTGGTTCGAAGTTGTCAGCTTCGACTACGTATTGGATCTACCCACTATTAGGGTAGATCAATCCTATTTGACTACATTGGCCCGTTGTTTGAATATGCGAGCCAACATGTTTCACCTACCTACAGGTGAAATGATAGTCACACTAGAGGATGTTTATAGGATCTTTCAGATCCCCATCGATAGAGAGGCCATCGCATGCTCGAATTATATAACTAGAGAGTCAGCCTTCGATGCTATATTTGGTTCTTAGAGTGATGAGGCTCAGCGTGGCATGGATCACATAGGGGTCCACATCGGCTATTGGTAGGGGAAGAATGTCTTCTCCATGTATGAGGTCATTTTCATACACCTGGTGGTGAAATATGTGCTTTCAGACTCCTCAAGTGTGAGGATTCCCTGAAAACTTATAGCTACTATGTGTAGAGTTATCCAAAGATCTATCTACTAACCACTACTCCTAGCCTAAGGGAGTGCTCTATTGGCTTAGCTATATCGAGAGCTATACCATATCATTAAGCATAGCCATAAGGGCATCAGCTATAGTATTATTTTACATATTTGGGACTGGCAACATATTAGGATAGAGCATCTTGGGGAGCTATCCTTACATATTATAGACATTAATGATGATTATCAATACTAAGTTGCCTTTTGGCCTTGAGAGGAGGAGGGTTTCCATAGCAGGGCTCATGCTGGTGAGACCCAACATTACATCACCTAGTTTATAGCACTTGGGCTGGATGATATCCAGTGGCAGCCCTACATGAATTGTCCTAACTAGCCAGAGGTTAGTGAACGACTTCGATAGTCTCACCAAGGCAGATGGCTACTTGACCGAAAGGCTGAGATTAGAGAGTTTTAGTTCTTCTCTCATGTCCTACGATAGTTTGGGATGGTGCAAGACATCCCAGAGATCCCATTCACTTATAGGTGCCTATATTTGGAGAGGGATCTATCAAGGATCCAACCTTCAGCTCTAGGTGATGCTCTATATGACTTCCAGGAGACTGGGGTTGACATAGCGGTGACCACTCTAGAGTATGACATATGGTGGTCGATGTTTCACTGGTATGGGATAGGGTCTCTAGTCCGAATGGTATATTAGGTCAAAGTAGAGGTTGATCCTGATAGGTGCAGGGTGTACCAACAGATAGAGGGTGGTTGGGCATAGAGGCATAGAGGCTATCACTGAGCAGGTTCCTGAGATTTATCCCAAGGAGGATGTTACTAAGGAGGGTGAGGTCCTTCCTAATAGTGTAGAGGGGCTAATCTTAGCACAGGTGGCTGACTTACAGAGCTAGCTTGGATGATTCTAGATGTAGTAGAGGGAGCGTGACACTACTATCGCTACTCTATAGGCATAATTAATTGATAGATATCACCAAATGATGTAGGTAGAGCAAGAGATTGCTAGCCTGATAACATGGGTAACCACAGTAGAGACCCAGGTTGGTGAGCTCACTCATGCTCATGATTTGGTAGAGGCATAGAGGGATGTAGCCATAGTAGAGCAAGATCTACTTAGGGTATAGAGGGGAGGTCCTCCATCCTCTTAGGTGATTATGGGGTCTCCTACAATACTAGTAGCAGCACTACTAGGTGGCCAAGATCTTATGGGAGAGATTAAATGCTTACAGGGCTTGCTATTGAGTTCTAATGAGAGGCATGCATCCAGGGTTGCTCAGGTAGACCAACTGGTTGGATACATTTAGATGCTAGATGCAGAGGTTCTTGAGGATCCATATGCCCCAGAGTCCTAGTGAACTAGATCTAGGACTACTATACAATCCACTACCAACTCAAGCCATCACATCCATTAGAGCGAGAGGACACACAGGTCCTCCAGTACACATGGTGACAGTAGTCATACTAGGATCAGGGAGGTAGGGCATTCCACTATGATATCTAGCCATAGGTCCTAGTGCATAGAGGTGCCCATTTCACAGGGCATAGTTGGGCGAGTACTTGGTCTCTTCGGATAGGTGGCACTCAAGGAACTCAATAGGATCCATAGAAGTTAGTAGGGCAACAGGCAGAGCAGGCTCCTGAGCATGACACTAAGTGAGGCAACAAGAGCTCCAGTACAGAGGGAGTAGATCAGAGCTAGAGCTCTATAATGGCAGGATATATTTTTGACTTGTATCATTTTGGTGTAAGATTGAGGACCTACACAGTTGTAGCCTACAAGAATTTTTGTACTCCTAATGTACTTTGAGACACACTTTTATATATGATATGACTGATCATTATTTTATGGCTCATTATTGTGTACTCATTTATTTTTAATTTTATATTTATGTGATGCACATGGATGCAATGCTTATGTTATTTTGATGCTATATGATGAGATGTATGATGTCATGCATTAGATAGCTATGTAATTTATGATGATGATATATATGCTTAGATATGCTTTTGATGATAGATGCAAATGAATGCAATGTTTTCTTTTAACGCATATTTGATATTGCTTTCTTTGTATGCATTAATATATGTAATGGTTTATTTACACGATGGTAATCTAATGAACCTGTATGCTTTAACCACTTAAAACATAAGGAATGAATGCAAATATATTTATTAGTCTAATGGATGACGCCACAGGATGTGTGAAAATCATGACTGTAATTGAAAATCCTTAAGATAATAATTTAATAAATTAATCACCCACATATGAAATGAAATGACTACAACTGTATAATGTGAATGATATGATGTGTCATTCAATTTTCTTTCTTTTGCATTTTGGATGATATGCACGATATAGTCAATGGTCATCTAAACATCATTTGTTGATATTAATCTACTATCTATCTTATATCTTGATTGTGCTTTATATAATGATATATCACTTTTCATATAATTTGAAATTTGATGGTTTGAAATTACTTTTACCATTTAATGGTTTATGCTTTTTGTAGCATTTGTTGCTTTTTAGAGAAATTTTTGAGATTTTCCATGAGACTCAAACACCCTAATTGTCTTATCAAAAGTTGTATATTGACCATACTAGACTTATGAGATATAAGTTTTTTGCTAGGATAGGTCCTAACTATTCATTATCCCTATGTGTGTACATGAATATTTTAATATAAGACATGAGCACTCCTCGATGTCAGGCAAGATTCTTTCAGCACATTGCTAAGATAAGGGTTCCACAAATGTCTTATCCAATATCAAGTTTAGATTTTAGTTGGACTAAACCACTAAGCAATGTAGGAAACCTGAAGCTAGCTCTTCCACATTCAAACATTGGTCTTTTTCATCAGCAAGGTGCTAATGCATCAGACATATCATCATGCGAAGGTATGGTAGTGCTGGCAATCCCAGGGATTCAAGTTTGTTCCCACTCATTATTTTTTAATTTTCGGGATACTTGCTCATATGTAGTAAAGCAAGGAAGTTTATTCTATCTTCATTCTAAACTATCTTTGTATCTTCTTTTTATCTCTCTTCAAATTGGATTTTGGATCTTCATTTGATCTCCACTCGAACTTTGATTTATGATCTTCATTTGATCTTCACTATGAACTTTGAATTAAGCCTGTTTTATGATCTTCACTTGATATTCACTTGAGATTTGACTTCTGATCTTCATTCCATATTCACTTTTTGGAATTTACATCTGATAATTCTCTTCAAAAACTTTCCTTTGGGGAATTTTAATTTGGGGGGAACTATTTCTGTAATATCAATTGAGTGTATCGATCTATGATATCAATATAGGATATCAATCTGGGATGTCGATCTATGATATCGATCTAGGGTATCAATCTTGAGGATTTATGTGGGATATCACTCTGGGATATTTCTCATTTTATTGTAAGCAAGGGATTTTGAGTAGGAAATAAACTTGTCCTTTTTCGAACTACCAATATTTCCCATACCGTTCGCATAGAGGGATAAGCAAGAATAACACTTTTCACTTCAGGATACCCGATCCTACTTCATAACTTTCATCTTCCCCTAGTCCTTATTAGGATTGCTTAAATTTTTTTATTAGTGATAGAACTCTGATATGCTAAGGGTTATACTAAATAGTCCTTAACTACAAAAGTAAAGTAAGCTTTCTATCAACTCTTGATAAGACCTCTAGGTATGGTTGAGTGATCAGAAACCTGAGTATGTCTTCGTAGCAACATTATCGGTTGTGTTGAAAAACACAATTTACTCACATGAATGATGGATTATAATAAATGCAGAGGTGCATGATTAAAACACAAACGTGGCATCACTTGTGATACTGACAAACACATTACTTTCTATTACGGAATGCAATGAATGATGAATACCTATTTGCAATGCAATGGAATGAATGCATGGATGAAAATACATAATAAAAAATGCAAATGTTTTTGGATTATATGCTTTACATTTTTTTTTGGATTTTGTTGATTTTGTAATTTTTATGATTTTTTTAGCCTCATATCTGACCAAACAACGAGTACATGCCTCTGGAGCCTTTAGATTGACTAAGTGATTTTTAGGAATCTTTGGAGCTTTTAGGATTGACCAAAGGGATTTTGAGCACCTTTGAGGTATTTTGGGATGACCAAGCGATTTTAAGAACCCTTGGAGCCTTTGGGTTGACCAAGTAGTTTTTAGAAACTCTTGGTGCCTTTTGATTGACCAAGTTACTCATAGACGAGCTTGGAGCCTTTTTAGGATGACCGAGCGATATTGAGAACCCTCAAGGTTTTTGAATGACATGAACAATTTTTTTTTAGAACCCTTGGAGCCTTTTGCTATGATCCTCAAGCATAAAATGCCTTAATATGGATGATATTGAGAGGTTTAGGCTCTTCAACACTCCCTAGTGACATCAATAGATAAGTACCTAGACCAATATTTTTAGATATGTTATAGGGTCCTAGCCAACTACATGTAAATTTATCCCTTAGATCGGGTGGAAAATTAGAGTTCTATTGGTTTTCTTTTAATAGAATATCCCCAAAGTAAAAGTCTCTCTGATGGAATTTGACATTGTAAGCTCATTTTAGTCACTCCTGATAAACGTGGAGATGCTCTAGGACATTTACATGATGTTCATCAAGCAGAGTCAGTTGATCAAAATGATAATGCCATGCGATGTCATCATCGATGAACTCTTTCAATGCGACATGTAGCATTGGAATTTCTAATTCCAAGGGCATAATGGCCTCAGTTCCATATACTACTGAGAACAAGGTTACCCCTATGGGTGTCTGAATACTAGTCCTATAAGCCCATAATGCAAGGGGCAGTTGGACATGCCAGTCTTTGTGGTTTTCTTGGACCATATTTTTCAAGATGGCCACCATCATCTTATTTGAAGCTTAAGCCTGGCTGTTTTCTTATGGATAGTATGGAGTCATAAAACTATGTTTGATTCTATATTTAGATGTTAAAGCTCTCACTTTTTTGTTCTTGAATGACATTCCATTATCCGATATTATTTTGGATGGAATCCCAAAATGACTTATAATATGCTCCAGTATAAATTTTGCTATACGAGCTCTAGTTGTCGTTGTTAAGGGTATTGCTTCCATCCACTTTGTAAAATACTCAGTAGCCATGATTATAAATGTATGTCGGCCCAATGATGGGGGAGAGATCTTACTTATAAGATCTAGTCCCCACTAAGAAAATGGCAAAGTCGCTTGGATGGGCTGTAAGGCCTATGATGACAAGTGCGTAAGATTAGCATGATGTTGACATTTGATGGATTTCTTGACATACGCATTGCAATCCTTCTCTAGAGTGGGTCAAAAGTAGTCCATTCAAAGGATGCACTTGACGATGGCCATGCTATTGAAGTGACCACTGCATGTACCATCATGAGCTTGTGAGATCGCACAAGATTACTCTTGGGGATCTAAACAATGAAGGAGAACTCCATCATAACTTCTGCGATACAGAATGTCTCCTATTAAGACATATTTTATCACTTTATATTTAAATGTGCATCTCGCAGCACGCGACAATCCCTCTAGGATTATACTAAGATTTAGGAAGTCTTTAATTTATGACATCCAATTTTGATAAATCTCAGCTTCGACTGCTAAGACGACTTGCTCCCCCTACGTATTTACCTTTGCAAATGTAGACTCAAAAATAACCCTATGGTGAATGGTAGTACCACTCCCCATTAGACTCTAAGAGGTTAATGACCCCTAGGGTGCCTTCTTAAGAAAGCCTTCAGCTTTACATAACCATTCAGCTTTTGGTTCTACACTAATCATATTGATTGACTCTTTGTTATCATAAGATGCACGCTCTGCTACAGGATGAGAGAGCATCTTGACATGAATGGTAGTAAAATCCGTAGATGTATTATGAGGGATTAAAGATACCAAATATGCCATGGTGTCTGCAAACCTATTTGATGATCGAGGGATTGGCTCGATGTCATACATTTCAAATTTATCCAAATAAGTGGCAACTAGATCTTTATAGGCCTTAAGTACAGGACATCAACACTAAAAAAGCCCCTTGACTTGATTTACTATGAGCAAGGAGTTGCCCAAATATGTTCAATATCTTAATATTCATTGTGACAGCTATGTGGAGGCCTAGGAATAGGGCTTCGTACTCAACATTGTTGTTGGTGCATAAAAAATCCAACTTAAACGACAAGGGCATTGGAGCTCCTTATGGTATGAAAAACACTATTCTAGCACCACCACCTTGTTTTCACTTTGAACCATCAAAGAATAGAGTTATATTAGCATTTTTCTTTGGTTCCTCAGGTTCAAGAGCTTCAGATATGATGAAGACCGCATCGTTTGGAAGCTCAATTGTTAGAGGCCTACTATTTTCTAGTTATACTTCAGCTAATTTATCTACTATGACTTGTTTCTTAATGGACTTTTGGCTTATGATTTCCAAGTCAAATTATGTCAATAGCATGATCCACTTCACAATATGCATATTGTGATACGTCTTACTCATCATGTACTGTAAATGGTTTTGTTTTGATATAACATATGTTGTATGACTCAACATATAGTGCCACAATTTATTTGTAGCAAACACTACTGCTAAACATAATTTCTCCACATATGCATACCCTAGCTCATAGCTCACTAGGGTTCATCTAATGTAATATATGGCTTGTTCTTTATCTTGTACATTCTTTTGGGCCAACATGGTCCCTAATGCAAAGCCAGTTGCCAATATATATAGTAGAAAAGGCACATCCGACCTTGGTGGAGCTAATACTTGTGGTATCACCAGGTATTCCTTTATTTCAATGAAGGTTGCCTAAAAGTCCTCATCCCAATTAAACGTGACTCTCTTATGTAGCAGTCAATTCATGGGTCGACTCTCATCTGATAACTGAATGATGAATCGCTTGATCGAAGCTACTCTACCCTAAAGGCTTCTCAACTCTTTAATGTTGGAGGAAGGACACATTTCTAAAATAACCTTGACCTTCACTGGGTCAAATTCGATGCCTCTCTTTGAGATAATGAATCCTAATAATTTACCAGAAGTTACACCAAATACGCACTTCTTAGGATTCAACCTAACATTATCATCTATTAAGCGATCGAAGACCTTCCTTAAGACCTCTACATGCTCTGCACGTAATAATGACTTGGCTAGAAAGTCATCCATGTAATATTCTAGTATTTTGTGCATACAGTCATGAAAAATGTATGTCATGACCCGTTGGTACATCACACCAACATTTTTGAGATTGAATGGCATAAATTTGTAGCAAAATATTTTCCATGGTGTTATAAATGTAGTTTATGTTGGTCTTTGGGTTTAATCTGAATTTGGTTGTAACCAAAAAAACCATCCATTAAGGAGAGCATTTTTTATCTGTAGTTGCATCCATGAGAGCATCGGTGTTGGGCAATGGAAATAAATCTTTGGGTGTTGCCTTATTGAGGTCTCTAAAATCCATACAAATAAGGATCCTCCCATCAGGTTTTCCTATGGGTACCATATTGGAAACCCATTCTGGATAGTCGATGGAAATCACAAATTCTACATCAAACAACTTTTTTAGCTCATATTTCACCATTAAGGCTACTTTTGGATGTATTTTTCTAAGATTTTTCTTGACCGACTTCTTCATCAAATCTAGCGAAAGGTTATGAATAACCAATTTTGGTTCTAGATCTAGCATATCCTTGTACGTCCAAGCAAACAAATATGGTATCTCTTTTAGTAGAGGGATGAGGATAGCCCACTCATATGGAGTGAGACTCTCTCTAAGTTTAACCTTCTTTTGATTGGTGGGATCATTGTTCATATCCACTTCAAAGGTTTCCTATACTGACATATGCGACCCCTCCTCAAGCTAGTGAGGCATAGGGATTAGATGGATGTCATCAAATAGATTTATATGTTCTATGTTAGAATCATTCTCAGCATGATATACATCGTAAGCACAACCTGGCACAAAATATAAAGGTTGTAGCATTTCTTCGTTAGGGAAGAAATATTCAGGCTCTACTGGTGAATCAGTATGATCCCAGTCGATAGCATATACATTTAGATACAACATATTAGACGAATCTATTGGATTATGAAGTGGAGTGGTTAAGTCAATGGAGACCATATTGATGGAATGGTATTGGCCTCTAGAACCACATGAGAAATCCTCCACATAAGTGATGTAATATTCACTTCCAGGGTCTGGCTCCAATGGCATAGGTACAAAGGGGTCTTCTTTGTGAGGACTATGAACAATCAAATCCTCCCTATGCACTAGCTGCAAAATAGGATCATTTGGTTCCATGAGTTCCATGTAGGTTGGCAGGGGAGGATTAACCATCTGATGAATCTAATCAAGGGTTAAGCATCTCGCTCATATATTAGGACCTATACGCAACTCAGGATAGACTTCATCTAGGTCTATGCATTGGTCATCACTATATAAGAACTAAAGCCCTTCATTCACTTCTACCCCCATGGGGAACTCCTCCAAATGAGGCCCCATGAACCTCACTGCTTGATTGTTGTCATTGCTATCCGGATAAACCAGATAATTGTACCTTATGTATGACACTGCATCAAAAACTAGCTCGATATCTTCTTCTAAATGATTGACGTTAGGAAGAATTTCTTTGGTAACATGTACCAACTCTATAGGTAGCAAGTTTTGCGCATATAATGGCCTTATATAAGCATATTTGAATTTATCCTCAGACTCATCATTGCTTGAGGATTCCTCATCTGCATCATAGCCTGGTCCACTCATATCGGAGGTGGACTCCTCTCCGTATTTATTACAAATATCTCCTTATTCGAGATCATCTACAGTGATGGGGTCATGCCCCTACATGTCTGTGTCATTGACTGCCTCACGAATTTTGTGTCCCAGGTCATCTCTATGGTTCTGTTCTGTCTCAATATGCTCAAGGAGCCCTTCATGATGATCTTCGAGTGGCTCGATTGTGACAAAAGATATCATCAGGTGATTCCTCTAGAATTTGGAAGGATCAGGATGGTAGGGATTAAAATCCACATCATTAGTCAGAGTAAGGTACAGATGATCGATATATGCCACAAGGAAATCATCCTACCCCCATATCTGTAACCCTAAACCATACGTATCCATGGCTAACTGATAGCTTAGCTCCAACATAGTCCTACTTCCCTGTTCAAAGAGACCAAGGTCGTATCCATTCCAATGATATAACTCTAATATCCATACAGAATACTCTAGATTGGATAGATAATGAACATTTACGATGAATGTTTCACTATCCTCTTTGTCCATGGTACGAAGCTGGTCTGATTGGGTGGGTCACCCAATGGTACAACTGATCCAACCCGATATCGATGGGCATGCGGTCGGTCCATATCCTATGCAGTTTCCAAAATAGGCTCGAAGGTCACATTCTACATAATGTATTTGCCCAACCCAGTGTTGGCGAGATGGATAGTCACCCATGGTGCGAATGACCCTACTAAAGATGCAGGTGAGGCAAGATGAGGTGCCTCCTTGGCTTTGTCTTGGGGTTCCTCAACCTCCATAGTAGTAGAAGCCTCCTTGACAATTGGCTCAAGCTCGTACAGTTTCTCTTTCTCACCCATATTTGCCTTTAACTTCATTTCATCCCATTGCATGACTAATGTCAATGGTTTCTGGGAAGTGGCAGTGGTGTGTTCCAATCTATGTGACATAGATGGTGTTGGTTGAACATGTACTATTGGTTTGCTTCTTGGCTTCTTTATCAGTTACAACGACCGAAAATCCAAGTGTATTGATAGGAGTACAAAACCCCTAGGAAAATATGCTAGGTTCATGAACTTGAAAGGTTCTTCATCCGATAATACTACGTGAACCCGTCCCTCAAGAATATATTTCATGCACTAATGCAATATTGAGGGGATGCAATGCATTTCATGAATCCAAGGCCTACTGAGTAATATGTTATATTGCATAGCCCCTTCTATCATGTGACACATCATGGAGATGGCCTTCAGGCCTACCTGCATGGGTAGGATAATTGTTCGTACCTCCCGTTCCTAGTGATAATGTTCACCATGCCTATGAACCCCTGGGTAGGTGGTTCGACTTGCACCTGGTTGACTTGGCCAACATTGTTTTGAGGTGCCTCATGATTTGGCAAGGGGTTTTTATAAATCCCCATATTATTATTGTCAGGCACCTATAGGTTGTGTGGCACTACAAGCTCACCTTTTTCAATCATATTTTGCACTAAGTGTTTAAAATACCACCATACTTCAATGTCATGACCTTTCACTTGATGAAAAATGCAGAATAGATCCTCTTGATACCCCACTGGTTTGGGTTGATTGGGGTCTATCATATTGACTTAGGGTAATCTAATTTCCTTGGCCTTGCATAACTAATGAAAAATCACCGTCAGCGATTTCGTCAATGGTGTGAACTGGTGAGACGGGCGTTGATCCTTGTTCTTGCCCCTATAATTATTGTTGCACTTTTCATACTGCGTAGGGGGAGGTTGAGCTTGATAATTCTATTTTTTCTGCCCCTTGTCCTCCCGTTGGAGATTTAGCACCACCTGATTTAAATGGGTCTGCTTGCCCTATGGTTTTGTGGTACTCTTATTTTATCCCTATCACTTGTTCTTGAGCTTCAAGTTGCCTTCCTGCAACTTGATATCCTCAATCACTTTGGCTTGTGCAAAAGCTTCCTCGAATGTAGGATACTGCTACAGCTGCAACAGTAACGAGATGTGTTTGGCACAAATATTTGTAAACATATGAGTTAATTCTATGGTAGGAATCAGGAATGGCAACTTTACCATTAGTCTCCTACATCTCTTTTTGTATTGTTCTATAGGCTCATCATCACATTGAGCTAGCACATCCAGATCAAAAATATTGGCCTATTTCTTGACACCAAAGGAATAGCATTCAATAAAGGCATCAGCTAATTACTCGAAACCAGTGATGCTATGTTTCTTTAGCTAGTTAAAACACTCCCAAGCTGGTCCAATGAGTGTCATGATGAAAGTATGGAGCAACAATGCATCATTTCTTGTTATTTGAAAACAAGCATCCAGAAATCTCGTGATGTGCTCCTATGCATCCTCATCACCCTTGAACTTGTCCAACCTGGGCATATAAAAATGCTCAGGGTAGGCCAAATTAGGTACTAAAGGATCCAAAGGCTCATTATGGAATTTTTGTAAAGTTAGCTTTTGAATATCCATGCCTTGTATTTTGATGGTTTTGACCTTCTCGGCTAAGGCCTTGTAGGTCTCTGAAGATAGAAAGTCCCCCTCCCTAAGTTGACATGGAGGTGTTCTAGGAGGTACTATCTTCCTCGTACAATGTGGAAGGCATGGGTCCTCCTCATCCTTAGCTCGAGAGCTCTCAGAATATTCCTGATCGTATTTGTCTCCCTCTTCTTCTTCATGTTATCTTTGCCTCTGATCATTGAGCGGTGGTGGGCACTCCCTCTATTTTGCACTAGCATGAGTATGAGCATTTCTACACTCTCGATGCATATCGGCTTGTGACAAAGCCCTCCTATGTGTATGCTCTCTATGATCATCCTGAGGATATATGCCAACCCTAGGTAACTAATCCTCCTACTCTACACACTCCTTATGGGTAAGGATACACTCTTCGTGCATGCATTGCTCATATAATCGATGTCTAAGGAGCCTTTGTGCTTGAATATTTTCATCTTCAATGTGTTGCCTCTCTAGGCGAGCATCCTCCAATTGATCTTGGAGGAGTTGGCATTTCTATTTTGATGCCAGTCGATGTGACCTATCGATCTGGTTGGTGGTGGGAGGCCTTTGATATCCTTACTTTGTACAAGCAACCTTATGGGTCCTACACCCATAGGACTAATATGTTGTGCCTTTGCATCTATCTATGAATACGACATTAGCATTGTGTTGTGTCCTACACTATGAACCACCATGCATGGATAGTGGATGTGTGACATGAGAGCATTTAGAAGCCTCTCTGTGCTCTCTAGTAGTCTAGATGACACTTCCGCTATGCTCACTTGGGGCATGAGTGGGTGGAGCCAAAGGCTTGCATCCTAGTTGCTCCAAGACACTACCTAGACCCTCTAGTTATCTAGACTACCACTGCTCATGCAGAGGGGTACCATTATCTCCCAACTTTGATATGTCAATGGTGATCTTGCATGGCAGAGCATGCGTGAGGGTATGGCTAGACCTATGCTCTGCAATGAGCCTATTTGCATTCCCTTGAATGGGTGGGTCTCTAGTCCTTCTATACTCAGAAGGTGGAGCCACAGATCCTCTAATGGACTTAGTATATAGGGGTACCAACCTGGCCCCTTGGACATTGAACTCTTTTTCCGATCTTGTGGATACGCATGCATTACGGTCTTGGTAATGGCTCTCAATTGGAACACCCTCATGCTGAGAGGCTTCCTACTCTAACCTGTACCTAGAGGAGTGTACTAAAGATCCTCTAGTAGGGTTTTGCTCTACTGGCTCTCCTCGTGTCAAATTATCTCCTCGAATGCTAGCCGAACGACATTTAGTTTGCTCATGTGGTTGAGGAATTGACACCTACTATTGTGAATTGGTTAGGGGTTGGTCATCAGCGTTGGTTTTGGACCTTTGCCAACCACCCCATGTATCCACCATTGTGTACCTAGAATATAGATGTATTATTATTAAGCAAACAAGGTATACAATAATGATTATCTCCTTTTAAGTTTTGAAAGTTAGTCCTAAACTGTTTGATGTGTTTTTCAAGATTTTTTGTATCAGTGTAGAAACTCCTATCGTGTTTTGCAAAACTTGTTGGATTTTATAATAATTTTTTTCAAATGTTTTCACCTATATAATCGTACAAGCCGAATATGGGAATGAATTTCATACTCAACGAGGTAGCATAGGTACTGCCAACCCTCACCCAACACATCATGCATAGTGATACACTCTTCCAAAGATGAGTGCATGCTATTTTGCATGGATAGGACAGTTCTTGGGTTAGCCTTGGCCATAAACGGGTCCTAATAATACAATTTCAAATGAACCAACCAAGTGGTAATGACATCCACTATTGGTCTCAATCAAATGGGTTGGATGTGAGAGCCCAACACCAATGATGTTTAAATGAAACGTGGTGTGTGGGGTTCTTTTTAATTTGTATGCATGTTATACTCTACATGATTTTTTGACAATGTAAACTAGTATGTGAATGGCCACTACTTGGGCCTCAAACATGCAAACCACACAAACAATTCTAATATAGCATATTGGATTCTAGGGTAGACTGCAATCAGATGTCCGATTTTCCTACCAGTGCCTATCTAAAACTTAGAAAAAGAAACCTAAATCCATTTTCAGTTCATTTTAGCCTTAGTAAATTTACGTTTCAATTTTTGTTCTCTGGAAAACATAGACAGAAAATAAAAAACATAGAGGATGAAAATGGGGCCTACCTCAGGTCCTTATCTGATCTGCACTTTATTTTTTGTTGTCTACTCTATCAGATGTAAACTACAGGTCTGATCTACAATTCAAACTGTAAACCATGTGATGTACCTACGGTTTAGTTGTTGGCCCATAGCTGATAGCTACGATCTGTACCTACAATTCCAAAAACATAAGGAACACAGTCAGATCCTAAAAATATGGGGTTTCATCGTGATCGCCTACTGTAACCACAAAAAATAGGTCACACCTGATGGCGTTTCCTATTGGAATAATGATAAAGATAAAGCATGCATACAAGAACAAGAAATTGACAACAAATGATTAATGAGAAATGCATTTTATTCCATTGTATTCAAAGTTAAATTCTAGTTACAAGTACATCCCTCTTAGGGATAATTGTTTTGATACAATATTACAAATAGGAGTGCACAATTGTTTCCCTCTTAATGTGATTTCCAAATGCCTTTCAGGGTGACACGAATAGCTCTAGGTTGGAGGTACCCTCTTCTTCATGATTGAGAAGGAATTTGATAGTTGGTTCTCCTTTGAAACTGTTTCCTACGGTTAAGAAACAACACAAGAATGTCGAAAAGATAGGTAGCCTCTCATGATAATGCCCTTTTAGGTTAATTACATATATGACACCATTGAGCATGCATAATCAAGAAAAAGTGTAAATTGTTTTTAAACTACTCAAATACAATCAAGATTCATATACTAGCGTAAAGGAAAGTAGCAGCTACACTATGCATGGTTCAGATATGTAAAACAAAACATGAAAGTGCATAAAGAACTTATTAATGTCCTAATTGAAGCATAAACACAAAGAAGCTAAACTAACCTAAATCCATGGTCAAAAGTTTGCTAGAATGTATTCTAACCATGAAATCAACTAATCTAAGCTAGTTAACCATTAAAAAATTAAAATAGGAGGTGATACCTCTACTCCAAACTGCAGCTCTAATACGTAGTCTACACTGTAAACCATAGCTGAGAGCCATAGTTATCACTTCGATAGGCTTACCCTCCATTCCAAGGGCAGTGGGCTTGACCTCCTTGTCCAATTGATGTTCAAGGGTCACCTTCGGTGTCCTTCAAATAGGTTTGGTGGTTGAATCATTATGATAGGCCTTCGTTTGCCCAAATTTGCATTTCTTGGCTCTCCTAGGATCCTAGGGCATCCATAGCAAATCAATATTTAGGTGAATAGAAAAGTGGCCTTCAAATGCATGAACCCAGTATGAAATTTGACAAAGCTTCGCTACTCACTTGATCAACTCACTCTCTCTTGATAATTCGTCAGCGCTTCGTTATACAAATCATCTATATCTTCTCCTCATTTGAAGGGGATATTTATAGCATACCCCTAGAGCTAGGGGTGGCTTCATGGGGAAGCCAAGATCAAGAAGGGGTGGTTAGCACAGTTGTATTAGAAGCTTCCATCCTTTAACTGCCCTCTTCTACAACTTATGGTCGTTTCAACCAATTTGGCTTGGATTGAAGGCCAATTGAACTTCATTTAAGACCGTAGGTCACAGCTGTGGTCTAGACTGTAAACCATAGGTATCATCCACGGTTTAGCTATAAAACATAGTTTTGGACTATAGTTTAGGCTGATTAGGCCAAGGAGCCCAAATTGAGTGGTTAGAACCACTACTCTATCTTGGAATCTGTCCAAGATCTTCCATATGGTTTTCTAGCATGTCCATATGAGTATTCACCCTCAACATGATGTGTTTTAGGTGTCTACACTATCCAGTCAATGTTGTATGGTCACGCTTAGAGTGGCTACATACCTTTTATTAGATCCCATTCTTTTCCCTTCTCTTTCTTGGTTATCCAGTCAATGTTTTATGGCCACGCTCCGAGCGGCTACATACCTTTGACTAAATCCCATTCTGTTCTTTTCATACTAGCAATCATATTCATCATGCATTAGTATATTTATCACTTGTTGCATCATCCATTCATCACACTTCATTCGCCTCATTTTTTATTCCTTTTTTGAGGGGTTATTCATATCCAAAGTTAGTTTTGCATGCAACCGCAACATCAAAAACCCAAAAGTGCGGTTAACACATTTGTCTACAAAAAATTTTGCTGAATATTATCATACGATCATAATATTGATCCCAAACAAACATGGGTTACATCAAGAGAGTTACGCGTTACTATGGAGAAGTCAATCTAGCATTCATGTACATTGAGTACACAACGGATGATACATTTGATCAATCCTAGCATAATATTTGGAAATGGACTTTGCGACCATGTTGATATGGTCACGATTTGATGATCCAAATGTTAAACTAGCTCAAATGGTTTAAAATTTGTTGCCATGTTCTCATCAATCAATCAACAACAAATATTTAGTTAGACTTTTTTCCTAATAATACTTTTGGACCATGTTGATCTAGTCATAAAAGTAAAGCAATCAAAATTTGTCATTCTCAAGCAACCAGTATGGCATCGTAAATGTCATGCGGACTTAGCAAAATTAGATCATTGCATTCATAATCATTCATTTTCCCTTACTAGCATATTTTTTATCTCTTTCCTCTTTTTCTTCTTTTCTTCCTCTCTTCTTCCCCTATGGACATCTGATTGATGTTGTATGGTCACGCTTCGAGCGGCTACATACATTCGATTAAATTCCATTATTTCTCTTCTTTTCCCTAGAAACCTGATTTATTTGTATGGTCACGATTGGAGCGGCTATATACCCTTTGATTGGATTCCATTCCCCTTCTATCCCTTTTTCTTTTGCACAAAACCTTCATATTTTTGTATTAAACTATGTTCTACACAGTATAATACAAAACGGGTCAAAATGTAGACACCCAAAAGTCACACATTGTTATTTTTGCATATCTATAGGTGATTCCAAACATCCCTAGGCTATTTTAGACTATTGTAGTTATGAGTAGACATGCATAGACATACGTAGTCATGCGTAGACGGTTGTAGTCATGTGTAGTCATGTGTAGATCGCCATAGATCTCCATAGTAACGTGTAGACTTCCACAAATGGCTTTTAGGTCCAAAACCCTAATAAGCCCTCAAAACTACATCTTATGCATCGATATACTTTCAGATGGCAACCCGAGGTGATGCATAGCCCATTTACACTCAATTGACACCCCCACAGGGTATTAATTGACAAAATCAATTAAAATTCAATCATCAAATTCTAATTTAATGTTGACTTCACTTAAGCCCCTTTTTAGAGTAAAATTGGATTAATTAGCTCCTAATTCATAATTAGTGTTAATAAAATCCTCCCACATGTGCCAATTTAGGGTTTTCTAGGGTTTTATTTTAATCCTCCCCTAAACATGCTTAAGGCCTAATTGGGATTAGCACTAATCCTTCCTCACATATGTGTGAGGATAGGATATTTCCTACTTAGAATGAGATTCTGCTACATAGCATTTCTTAACCTACCCCTAGTCAGAACCAAACCTAGGTTTAGTCTATCTAACCCCCCCTACACCTTGCCTTTGCCTATAAATAGTGGGTCCTAAACCCCTAATTAGGTTTGATTCCCTAATTCAACAAAGTACAGTTACTCTGCTGAAATGGAGAGCCACCTTTGAACAATTATTTTTTGATGCACATAGATGAATTTTGATAGCACACAGAGGCACCCCAGCTGCCTTAGGATCATTCCATCAAGGAAATTTTACCAGAGGAGCATCACAGCTCAATTCGTATCCTAACCTGCAAATCCAACCCCAATTAGCGACCCGAGTCGTGAAATGCATCTGTAGGCCCCAAATCACTCTATATTTGGGAGGTAAGCTTTGTTTCAGCATATCATTACCTTCTACACATTTTATTTGGAGTTATGTTACATTTTTATAGTTTTTTCGTATTCTTAAATATGGGGCCATATTAAGGCAAGCCCCCCAATGTATTGACCCTTTATTGCAAGTTTATATCATGTTATGCACCAGATTTGAAGGAAAGGAACACCAACAAACAACAACCCAGCGGTGGCCTGCATACAACAAAGCCCACCTACACTGAGGGACATTAGAAGGAGGCATCAGGCCTATATTGCTTGTTCATGAAAAGAAAAGGGGAAAACTCTCCCTATTTGTAATCGATGCAAATTTGATAATGAATAAAGCATATGTTTTTGAATGACTTGTGTTATTTACATGTTGTTAGATAAAATGTCAACTTCTGGTCATTTCGCAATGCTACATGTAGAACTTGAGAAGATAGAAGAGAATGACTCATCTGAACCAGTCATGTGATGAGTTGCTCCAAAATATAGGACCTAGTAATTAGAAGAAGAATTGGAGGTTTTCCCTTGAACATTTAGGGCTTTTCCTATTTACTTTTTATTGTCTATATTTTGATCCTTCATAGCTGCCTCTAGTTGTAATATTTTCCAGCATTTATTTGTAGAATGACCATTCTTTTTGTAGTGAGTACAAGTTATGGGATTCCTTTCCTTATTTTTGAATTTTTCTTTAGTAGAGGTGGAGGTTACTAAGGCTTTTGAGGAAGAGGAAGAGATATTATATCTTGTAATTTTTGTTTCTTCCTTATTTAGTCTATCACAAAATTCTTCTAAAGAGGGCATTTTAAAGGTTGCACCAAGAGCATCTTTTGTAGATAGAAAGGTGGTTGCAAAGATTTGAAATACACCATTTAGTTTAGAAATAATTAGATAAATGCATTCTTCTTTAGTCTTAGTCTTACCACTGCCTTTGTATTGAGTGAGGATTTATTTGAATTTGGTGAGGAATTCAACAATATTGCTATCAGGAGATAAATTTGTCAATTCTGCCTCTAATTGCATTGATATTATTTGATCTACTTTCCCAAAAAAAATATTTAATTTTTCCCAACTTTCATAAGGATTTTTACACTCTGTAATGTGAAACCATAGGCTTTCATGAACATTAGTGCCTATAATACCCATTTTTTCACACATATTTCCTTTATGAACAAATTTTTCATATTCTTTCTCAAATTCAGGTTGCTTTTCTTCTAATAGGTGTGTGAGCCCTTTCTGAGAAATGAGATTTAAAACTTTGGGTTTCCATGTATGGTAGTTATGAGGAGTGAGAGGGTCAATTGTTTCATCATTTTTTTTTAAGTTTGAATTTTAACCAATATACCCCGCTTACAACTTCAAGTTTTTATTAATGCAATTGATTTTAAAGAAGAGATGAAGCTATTTAATATCACAATCCTCAAAATACCCACCCTAACAAGAGGGAAACTATAAGTATTGGAGTTTTGATATATTAAAATTGGCTTTAGAATATTGTCAGTCCTTTAATATTTCTTCTCAATACCTGCCCTTACTTGAGGGAAACTTTAAGTAATGAGTAGAATAAATTAAGGAATCTAGGCTTGAAATGCAGTGTGATCAGCCAGATATATATTGGAAAATCTCAATTACTCGCCCTTACGAGAGGGAAACTATAAGTTAGAGAGATATTCAATATGTGAAATATGGTTGATCAAGAAAAATATTTGCCATGCCTTTATACCATTATTTTCAAAAAACCTGCCCTAACGTGAGGGAAACTATAAGTTTTTAGATTCAATGGTACATGGAACGTAGGCAATATATTTTGAAGGAAAAAAAATTATCCTTTTAAGTATAGAATTTACTTTTAGAAAAGCAAAAAATAATGAAAGAAGATTTAATATTATAACACCTCTGAAATAGATATAACCAAAAAATAATTTAAAATATTTATGAGGTTATATATTGATGGTTTGCATTAATAATTCAAGAATAGGCAATCATATATATGACACTTTTGAAATTGAAATGTCTTGATTTTTTTTTTAAATTTAAAAAGAAATAACAAAGATATTATTAATTTTTTTATGTTAAGAGGGTGTGATTAATTAGTGAGTACCTTCTTTATGAAATACTTAAATGAATATTTCCAACAATAACACCTTTTAATTATATGCTACTAAAAGGAATTAAATGAAGATAGAAGAATATAGACACAAAAAATTTAACAACCCCCCCTCAAAAGATAAAACAAAAATGTGCAATAAATTGCACTTGCAACCCCCCCAAATAAACTCTTTTATTAAATTGGTTACAAATGACTCGCAAATTTTGAAGAGATCCTTTGAAAAAAAGTAAAGGCTCTTTGAAAAAATGGAGTCAAAGGTTTGTTGCAAGGATGACCTTCTAAATCAAAGGTTTTAATAAACCGATACAAAAAACCTAATTTACCAAAGGAGGACAATAGATTATCATAATATGAGGCACCGATGGTTAGATTTATAAAGGCTGACCTGAAGCAAAGTGCGGAGACTATACTCTAAAAATGTTTGGTGTTCATATGAAATGGAAACGCCTGAAGAGAGCAGCCTGCAGAAAAAATTATTAGAATATAAAATTTTTGATGCCTTCCTCCTTCTAATATGTGGCAGAAGTACCGTGACACGAAAAACTTGAAGCTGGTCTTTTTAAGGGCATATGTAACCCAATATAGGACCACCAATGCTACAAGCCTAGCAATCTATTGCTAACTGGCACCACAGATGACTTCAAACAAGGCTCTACTTTTTATTTGAGATGTGCAGTCCTTAGAGAAGATATTTTAACCTACAAAATAGAAGAATAGGAGATGCGTAAATCTGAAAAAAATATATCCTATTTTCTTAGCAAAAGGGATAATAAAAAATCATATATCTACTTTTGCCTGCTGCTATATACCAAACAAAGAAATAATCAGATACTGTAAACAAGAAATGCAATCTTCAAAAATCATGAATGCACTGCGATAGAGAGAGGGCTCGAATGGTATTAAAAAGGAACCCAAAGATAGTCGTTTAACCTTCACCAATCAATTTTAATGAGAGATGTGGCAAATTAGGAAAGGAAATCTGGTTTAAATGGGGTCTTTTTGAATTTCATCGAGCATAAAAGATGTTTAAAAAAATTAAGACGATACGTTTCTTTAAAAAACATATCAAATTCAATATCTAGAAGACGTCATTCCAAATTCACAAAGGCAAACAACTTTAATAGAAAACCATAAATCGAAGTTCACTAAGCATAATAGACGTTAAAAATATTAAGAAGATACGTTTCTTTAAAAATGTATCAATTTCAATATTGAGAAGACGTCGTTCCAAGCTCACGAAAGCAAACAACTTTAATAGATTTAATTAGAATATTTTTATGAAGATATCTGCACCAATCGAGGAAAAAAACTCAGAGAGTGTGCTCTCATTCTTCATTGGAGAGGCGGAAGAGAGGTGTCATGAAGGGAAACAAAGAGCGCTCAATAGAGGTTGTTGATAGCATGATTTGCAAGCTTCTCGAGGGCTCTAAGACCAATGAAAGGGCAGCACAACATTTTTTTCTACGAAGAAGAAACACTTAAAGATAGGAAAAAATCCTATGATATCAAGCTCGTTATTAAAAAATAATAACAGGTAATAAAAAAATGCTTGAATAACATGTTTTTCTTAAGAAAAAAATAATAAGATAATATGTATGCTTATGAAAAAAATGGGCAATTATTCTGAAAAAAATTACACTAGAATACAATGAATCTTCCATCTTTAACTGAGAAGGGCACAGGTTTTTTTAGGAATAGCCCACATACATAAAAAAATATAGCTGAAAAAAAAACCATATATAAAATCTTATTGAAGGCCCCCTTTTTTTTTTTTTAAAGGAGAAGCCAAAAAAAATATAGAAAGAACCAACTCCTAGAATCTTAAAGAGAGAATGCTAGCAAGATCTATCTTGCTCTGGTACCATGTTAGAATTTTCCAACAATAAACATACAAAGCATTACACAAAATATGAAGAGAAGAGTAGAACTGATTAATTATTCTATGGATCAACTTTGTATAAATAACAAAGTTGATCATTGAGAGTCGTTGGATTACAACAACTCATCAAATCTGATCTAGACTATAACTAAGAGTTTACCTTACTCATGAAGGAGTGAAAAATCAAAGTAAGTCTATCCTAGTAGAACTTAAGAGAATAATTATTTATTCTAACATTGTGTGTTGGTTCTCAAGAAATCATGCACCTTGCTCGATAATCACGGACATACTTGGTAAATGCATGCGAGGGCGAGACCCAAAATTTTAATTTATATAGGAGTTACTCCTGAGGGTATGTATCCAGTATATAGCCAGATGTATCTATCCCTTCTCATCCTTATCTTGGATTTGCATAGTGTGTCTATCACATGTATGCTATTGAAAAATAACCAGACCAAATGTGACACATACTAAAATTCTTAGCTATATTTGCTTTGATAGTCTTCCAACTACTTTTGAATGTTTCTAGACATGAAATCCACCCAGTCGAGACTTATTGAGTTGAAGACCCATAAAATAGTGTACGCCATTGCCATCTTATGTGGATGCATAGTTTTATCTGATGGGAGATCCAATAGGACGACCAACAAATACAAGATGGGTTGGACTTACTGTTTGAAATCCTTTATTGATCGGGTGTTCTTCATGTAGTCATCTGGTAGTCCACCAAGGGCTTCAATCACCCACTTTTTAGGACCATCCTTGTATACTAGGTCCCAATATTTATCCATATCTATAATTCTCAGTTGTGCTTCCTAAAGCTCGTGCACCAACGAGGTTTTGGTAAGAAACACCTCTCGAATGGTGCTAGAATTTATGTAGAATAACACTTACCCTTTTTCATCTCATATTGCATGAGTGGATACGTCATAAAATTCTACAATGGTGTGAACCAGCTCAGGGTAAGGATGAACAAGGAATAACATATAAGCACTTAGCTGAGTTTTCTAAGATAGGATTGTCGAGTTACTGCAAGAGAGTTTTGTTGCCATGATTACTGCGGCTTCATAAGTAATTTTTATTTTACCCCTAATGGTTATTTTCATGTTATTGAGCCTCTCATATGAGTTTTCTAAGTTCTTTTCTATATTTTCCCTCATCATTTTCAGACTTAAATTCTATTTACTCATATAATTTTCCCCCAAAGATGGGTGGTCACAAGAAATCAGAAATCTTCCTCGATTTTGACTTTCACTAGATTTTTCTATCACTCAAAGAGTTGTATCAAAAAAATGAACAGAGAGGAAAGAAGCAAGCTTACCTACCAACTTCCCTTATTATAGCGCCTGGTTGGAAATGCAATTGGGACGTTGCATCAATACCGTTAAAGGTAATTTGCTCAAACCAAGGTAAATATTTTTTAAAATTATTTTCTTCTAACAGTCAGTTGTGGATTTCCCTTGGGAGGTGAACCACTAGCCAATGAGGTGGTTGCATATGCTACTTTCATCAGTGATAGGGATTAGTTGTATGATTAGGTATGTTTTAATAAATTATAGTTTTTTATTTTTAATTGTTGGGATTAAGGTGCATAGTTGTCATTCAATGCGACCTTATCCATAACATGGATGTAATGCCTATTTATAGGCCCTTGTTTATCAATGAAAATAATTTTTTGGATTGTCAATTCCTTTCCTTGTGCTTACATTCACCGTTCTATATTATTTGGTATCAGATCCGGTTGTGGAATCAAGGCAAGTATCCTCTTCCTCTAGGCCGATTTTAGTTCATACAAGGAACGAGAATGCCTCCATATTCAGATTCATGGAATAGCTATCTTTTCAAGCACTTTGTTTTTTTGATCCTACAGATTGACTCAATCTATTCACGGTTTCAACCTGCCTAGGTCATGCACTTTTTGGCAAGTCCAAAATCTTTGTCGATTCTATTTTCATTTTCACATGAGTTCGTGAATTGGAGCTGCTCAGTTACGACATGTTTTTTGGGTATTACATCCATGTTACGGATAAGGTCACATTAAATAACAACTATGCACCTTAATCCCAATAATTAAAAATAAACAACTATAATTTATTAAAACATACCTAATACACCTAATCCCTATCATTCCTGTCAACAGGATCAGCAATGCACAACAAAACACGCAACTTGTTGAACTAGTACATGTAATCCTGAATGGATCGATTATGTCCCTGTCAAAGGCGAAGCCAATGAATCTACAAATTGGCATCATAATGGGATGGATAAAATGTGGCCTTCAAATATTTTTGAAGAACATGGACTTATACTGAGAGGGGGGTGAACAGTATAAGACTTAAACAATTAGTAATTTTAACTTTAGATAGCAGTGGCATCAACACAGCATTAATCAAGACAGAGAGCATCACACATTGAAGACCCATTTTTAACGTGGTTCACCCAAAATGCTTGGGCTACGTCCACAAAACTTTTCTCTAAAAGTTATCTCAAAGTTCTTTTTGGGAATCCTTCCCAATTACAATGTTTATGAGCCTCTCGCTCAAAGGAGATACCTTCCCTCTCGCTCTGGATATGATCCCTCGAAGATCAACTCGTCTCTACCTCTTGCCAGACACGTGGAACTCCTTTCCACCGAAGACCTCCTGTCCTCAATGCTTAGCCTAAGAGACCTCTGCCTTCTATGATCACGTCCACAGCAGCTCAACAACCAGTACCAAACACAGTCAGTCGGTCTAGTACAAGTCTTCCTCTGTCTCGTCAGATCTGTCCAACTCTTGAACAAATCAATCCTCTATCCACAAGCCTTCTCAAAGACTTGCCAAATCTGTCCTCAGGTTCTCTGATAGAACCAATGTACCTCTGTCCTCAAGTTCTCCGATAGAACTTTCAATCTCAGCTCACAAGTCCTCTCGCTAGGACCTGTCCAAATCTGCTCACAAGTCCCCACTGGAACCTGTCCAAAACCTGCTCACAAGTCCCCAATGAAACCTGTCCAAAATAGCTCACAAGTCCCCAACGGAACCTGTCCAAAATAGCTCACAAGTTCACCAAGAAAAACTTGCTTAGCATGAACCCACAAAGAGAATTGTTAGAGACCCAATGTGATTCATCAACCTCATAGAAGCATAAAGAGAATTGTTAGAGACTCAATATGTTCTATACTTAACTCCCAATCTCAATCTCAACTCAATCACAATCTCAAAAGAATAAGATAGATGTAGTATGCTTTTCTCAAGAACATGAAACACAACCCAACAATTGCCAAACAAGCAATATCTCATATAACAATGATACTCATGTTCTTTCCACAACCAATATCTTTTCTCAACCAATTAGGGCTTTAACAACAATGCTTATAGACAAGGTTTAACCAATATCATTCAACTCAACATTAACCTTGAAGCATTCAACCAATCATCACAAGAAAAGGAAACAAGTAGAAATCCTTTTCCCTCCAAAGATATTTGAACAAAACAGCCACCAACACAATATCACCAAATGCAAAGAATAACTTGCTCAAATCAACTCAATGGAGTAAGCCCAATATCATGAATCAAGTAAAGCAATAACTTGATCAAACAACCTCTATGGAAGCAACTCAACCATCAAACTCAAAACAGCCAACCAAGGGTTCCACCAACTCAATGCAAGTAGCTTGACTCACAAATAAAACCCTAGTGCACAAAGCTTCCACTATCTCAAACCAGAAATTATGCATTCATCAAAAACTCTCCTTAAGGATAACAATGCATAAGTAGTCTTCAACAAACCAGAAAATAGGATTTACACCCAATCAAAGAAAACCTAGTTGAAAACCTTTTCACTCCAACCTTATTTCAGAAAACATACACCAATCATACTCATAAGAAGAATGTGCCCATACCTTATTGGAGTAGAAGAAACTTGACCCTTAAAGTCGTCACCACACACAACCCTCAAACTTCCAACCAAGTTAGGGTTAGAACCAAGATAAATGAGCATATAAAAACTTTCCTTAATACACCTTTTAGCTTCTCTTCTTTTGAAAACAACCACCAAAGAAGTCAAAAACACAACAACCAAAACTTACACCTTATATCTCCATTTTAAACTTTAGCATAGCAAAAGACTAATCTCAAAAATACAACCAAAGAAATATCCCCTTATTTCTCCTATGTCTTTTAAACAATGCTAAACAATGCCAAAAATTATATCAAGAAATTAATCACACCTTAGAATGGCTGTCCTTGAAGAATCCAAAAATCGTGGAATGGCTGCCCTTGACGAATCCAAAAATCGCGGAACAAAATACGTTTTAACAAAAACGTGACTTAATCCATGCACAGCTCCCTCCACGGGAATCGAAACGTAGACCTCCGCCTACGCAAAGCCCAAACGCAGCCTATGCTGCCACTAGCCCACAAGGGGCTAACGAAGTCTAAGACAGACTTCCTACCACTTCAACGAACAAGCACTTCGTAAGTTTTTCAAACGCGAGCTCTCTTCTTCCGCGGCGTCAACAGAGCATCGATCGCAGCCAAAAATTAATGCATTCAAAATTCTCAAGAGGAGTTAAACCTTAGGATCCTTCCCATATTTATAGTCCAATCGTGGACTTTAGAACACGTCGACGACAGAGAAACGTAATTTCGAATTTAATCGAAATTGCTTTCTAAAGGGTTTAAAAACCCTTAATTAATTTTAATAAATTAAGAATAAAAAAGGTTTAAAAACCTTTAAATATTTTTAATAAATTAAAAATAATTTCTCCCTTAATTAATTAAATAATTAATTAATTAAAACCTTGAAGGGTTTTAAATAATAATTAAATAATAAAGAGAACCTCCATTGGTTTTAATAAAAACCATTTAACTTGGTTTTAATAAAAACCCTATCCAAAAACCTTATCCAATGGAATCTCTCCGGATTCTCTTAAAAATATTCTCTTGGAATCTTTCACCTTTGAAGCCAACACATCCTCTTAACATTAATGCCATTTCCTTTTGACATCAATGACAACTCATAGACAAGGAGCTAGGATCTCAAACCCAAAATTGCCAACAATCTCCCCCTTTGTCATTGATGGCAAACCATGCTTCTCAACAACAAAAACTCAACATAAACAACTCCCCCTGTCTTGAGGCTCTCCCCCTTACTCAAATCTCTCCCCCTTTGTCATCAATGGCAAAGGGTCACCTTTGGGGCTCGGAACTAAGAATGAGCTTCTTAGCTTAGTCCCTCCCCCACCTCCTCGATGAGGTGATTAATTCTGGGGTGGGAGTACAACTCCCAATTTCTCCCTTAGATACTCAAACATATCTCTTGGAAGAGGTTTGGTGAAGATATCTCGCAATCTGCTCTTTAGTAGACACATACTCTACCTTGACCCGCTTGTCTTGCACTTTCTCCCTTAGAAAGTGATACTTGATGGAAATATGCTTTGTCCTTGAGTGCATTACCGGATTTTTGGAAATACTTATGGCACTTGTATTATCACAAAGTATGGAGATGGGTTGTTCATGCTTGACTTTGAAATCCTCCAAGGTGGTTTTCATCCATAAAACCCGTGTACACCCAGCCACTGCTGCTATGTATTCAGCCTCTATCGTAGATAAGGAAACTGAAGGTTGTTTCTTACTTAGCCACGAAACCAAACTCTTTCCCAGAAAGAATGGTCCACCACTAGTGCTTTTCCCGTCATCAATACTGCTCCGCCCAATCTGCATCTCGTATAAGCTGTGAGGGTGAAATCATCACCTTTGGGATACCAAAGCCCAAAGTCCATAGTGCCCTTCGGATATCTGAATATCCTCTTAACCGCTATAACATGAGAATCTTTAGGAGCTGCCTGAAATCTTGCTACTAACCCAACCGCCCGCATGATATCTCAGTCTGGTAGTTGTAACATATAATAAACTGCCAATCATAGATCTGTACAACCTCTGATCTGCCACTGGAGAATCATCATCTTTACTCATCTTGCACCCTGTAATCATTGGAGTACACACTGGTTTGTTGTCCATCATCCCAAATTTCTTCAACATTTCTTTGATATACTTTCCTTGAGAGAGAAATATACCATCTTTTGATTGAGCAATCTGAAGACCTAAAAAGAATGACAGCTCTCCAATCATAGACATCTCAAATTCCTTCTGCATGGTGTTAGCAAAAACTTTGCACATCTGAGTATTATTTCCCCCAAAGATAATATCATCAACATAGACAACTATAATCAGCATATTATCACCTTCATCCTTAATATACAAATTGCTATCTCGCCACACCTTTCCCGAAGCCTTGCTCATGAAGATACCTGTCAAGTCTTGAGTACCAAGCCCTAGGTGCTTGCTTTAACCCATACAAGGCCTTTTTCAGTTTGCACACATAGTCCGACTGTTCTGAGAGAGACACTCCTTCCGGCTGTTCTATGTAGACTTCTTCTTCCAACACCCCATTTAGAAAAGCTGATTTTACATCCATTTGATATACCTTGAATGATTTGAAGCTTGAAAGGGCCAAAAACATTCTGATAGCTTCAAGACGAGCAACAAGAGCAAACGTCTCTTCGAAATCAACACCTTCTACTTGAGCATAACCTTTGCAGACTAACCTAGCTTTGTTTCTGACAATATTTCCAACCTCATTGAGTTTATTTCTGAATATCCATTTTGTGCCAATGACATTCTTGTCCTTAGGTCTTGGAACCAATTCCCAAGTTTCACTTTTCTCTATTTGATTTAGCTCTTCATCCATTGCTTTTACCCAAAACTTATCCGCACATGCTTCACTGAAATCTTTTGGCTCAATTTGAGATAATAATGAAACATTTGTAGAATCATGTGAGGGAATGACTCTTCTTCTTGTTTGCCTCCTATTTGGATCACCAATGATCAAATCTTTGGGATGATGTTTCTGAACATATCGTGAAGGAGTTTTGGGAAGCAGCTTGTTGACTTTCCTCTTCTTCATCTCGAAACCTCTCTCGAATTCTTCTTGACAAATTTCATCATCGAGTTCCTTGACCGGTTCTCTTATCCCCTGTCTTTTCATCAACTGTTACATTTATGCTCTCTACAACTCGTATGGGTTCTTTTTTTGAAGCATCTGTAGGCCTTGCTTTTCCTGGAATATCCAAGAAAGATTCCCTCATCACACCTAGGATCAAACTTACCCAAATTCTGATCTTCCCTTCTGATGAAGCACTTACTTCCAAACACTTTGAAGTATTTTACTGTAGCTGGTCTTCCTTTCCACAACTCATAAGGAGTTTTATGATGGTTGACTCTAAGTTGGGCCCGGGTGATAATGTAGACTGTTGTACTGATCGCCTCTTTCCAAAAACCATCTGAAAGTTTTGACTCATTTAACATAGCTCTAGCCATATTTTCAATAGTTCTATTTTTCCTTTCAACTACTCCATTTTGTTGAGGAGTTCTTGCTGCTGAATATTCTCTTTTGATTCCTTGTTGCTCACATTTATTCCACAAATTCATTTGAAGTGAACTCTCCTCCTCTATCCGATCTTAAGCATTTGATTCTCTTGTCAGTCTCATTTTCAATCATTTCTTTGAAAGCTTTAAATTTTTCAAAAGCTTCAGATTTTTCTTTGAGAAAAGTAACCCAAGTCATTCTAGAATAATCATCTATAAACAAGCATGAAGTAGCTTTCTCCCTGAATGCTTCGAGTTCTGGTAGGGCCACATAAATCAGTATGAATAAGATCCAATGGTTTTGAAGAAGTATACCCTTTTGATTTGAAACTGGTTCTGGTCCTTTTTCCATGTTGACAAGGACCACAAATGATGTTATGGGGCCTTTTTATTTTGGGCAAGTCTCTAATCGCTTCCTTGTTACTAATATTGACAAGATTATCAAAGCTCAAATGCCCCAATATTTTATGCCATAACCAACTCTCATCTTCTTGAGTTAGAAAACACTTTTCCTTTTTTATCTCACTTAGCATGTAAAGATTGTTTGGAGTCCTTGTAGCACTAGCAATGAGTTTTCCATTTTTTTCTTTACTTATCTCACATCTATCCGAAAAGAAAGATACTATGTGTCCTTGATCACAAAGTTGACTCACACTTAGAAGATTATGTCTTAGGCCTTCTACATAAAGCACATTTTCTGTTTTGGATTTCCCATCCAAACTAAGAGTCCCCTTACCACAGATTTTAGCCGACCTGTTATCTCCAAAACTAACTCGTTCCTCTCGTTTGTTTCTTTTAAGATCAAAAACTTTTCCTTTTTGCCAATCATATGTTTTGAACAACCACTATCAAGATACCATTTCTCTACTTTGTCTAGAGCATGAAAAGCAGTTTGAGCTATCATTGACTTAGATTTGATCTCATTTTTCTTTTTAGTGAACTCAAGGCTAGATCTATCCAAACTGCACATCCTTGCTATATGCCCAAAATTATTGCACTTGTAACACATGACATCTTTATTCATAAGAGGTGCAAAAGAATTAACATTTTCCTTACTATGGCTATTCAAAGACTTATTGCAATACATAGCTTTGTGACCAAATTTCTTGCAGGAAAAACAATAGCCATGGAAAGTATTTTGTAACCTGTTTTGATGCTTTGGATGATTGTCCTTCTTGTGACCAACTGGAATCCACCGCTCTTCAGGATGAAAATTGATCTTGCTTGAAGACCCTATTTCTTGAATGGTGATACCATCCTTATTTTGCTTTTCACACGGAGTATTCTATCTGAGAGTCAGATGTTCCAACTTCACTCTAAGAGACATAACCTCTTCTTCTAGTTTCTCGCAATCAGCTTCCTTTCCTTTGAGAACCTCTGTCGAACCTGTTCAATCTTCTTCCCTTATTTACCTAGAATTTTGAAGTCTATAACACTTTGAGACAATTTTTATCTTGCTATCTCTTCTTCCCCGACATTGATGCTGGAGAGCAGAATTCTCTTCCCTAAATTTCTCAAGCTTTCTCAAAGCCAAGAAGAATTCACCTTTGAGATCGAACTCAAACTCTTCATCTCTTTCTGAATCTGTATGTTCCTCCGATAGATCCTTCTCCAAGCTGTTAGGCTCTTTCTGGAGAGACCTGCTCTGATACCAATTGAAGAACATGGACTTATACTGAGAGGGGGGTGAACAGTATAAGACTTAAACAATTAGTAATTTTAACTTTAGATAGCAGTGGCATCAACACAACATTAATCAAGACAGAGAGCATCACACATTGAAGACCCATTTTTAACGTGGTTCACCCAAAATGCTTGGGCTACGTCCACAAAACTTTTCTCTAAAAGTTATCTCAAAGTTCTTTTTGGGAATCCTTCCCAATTACAATGTTTATGAGCCTCTTCTCAAAGGAGATACCTTCCCCTCTGCTCTGGATATGATCCCTCAGAAGATCAATCGTCTCTACCTCTTGCCAGCACGTGGAACTCCTTTCCACCGAAGACCTCCTGTCCTCAATGCTTAGCCTAAGAGACCTTCGCCTTCTATGATCACGTCCACAGTAGCTCAAAGAACTCCGTACCAAACACAGTCAATCGGTCTAGTACAAGTCTTCCTCTATCTGTCAGATCTATCCAACTCTTGAACAAATCAATCCTCCGTCCACAAGCCTTCTCAAAGACTTGCCAAATCTGTCCTCAGGTTCTCTGATAGAACCAATGTACCTCTGTCCTCAAGTTCTCTGATAGAACTTTCAATCTCAGCTCACAAGTCCTCTCGCTAGGACCTGTCCAAATCTGCTCACAAGTCCCCACCGAAACCTGTCCAAAACCTCGCTCACAAGTCCCCAACGGAACCTGTCCAAAACCTCGCTCACAAGTCCCCAACGGAACTCTGTCCAAAATAGCTCACAAGTTCACCAAGAAAAACTTGCTTAGCATGAACCCACAAAGAGAATTGTTAGAGACCCAATGTGATTCATCAACCTCATAGAAGCATAAAGAGAATTGTTAGAGACTCAATATGTTCTATACTTAACTCCCAATCTCAATCTCAACTCAATCACAATCTCAAAAGAATAAGATAGATGTAGTATGCTTTTCTCAAGAACATGAAACACAACCCAACAATTGCCAAACAAGCAATATCTCATATAACAATGATACTCATGTTCTTTCCACAACCAATATCTTTTCTCAACCAATTAGGGCTTTAACAACAATGCTTATAGACAAGGTTTAACCAATATCATTCAACTCAACATTAACCTTGAAGCATTCAACCAATCATCACAAGAAAAGGAAACAAGTAGAAATCCTTTTCCCTCCAAAGATATTTGAACAAAACAGCCACCAACACAATATCACCAAATGCAAAGAATAACTTGCTCAAATCAACTCAATGGAGTAAGCCCAATATCATGAATCAAGTAAAGCAATAACTTGATCAAACAACCTCTATGGAAGCAACTCAACCATCAAACTCAAAACAGCCAACCAAGGGTTCCACCAACTCAATGCAAGTAGCTTGACTCACAAATACAAACCCTAGTGCACAAAGCTTCCACTATCTCAAACCAAAAATTATGCATTCATCAAAAACTCTCCTTAAGGATAACAATGCATAAGTAGTCTTCAACAAACCAGAAAATAGGATTTACACCCAATCAAAGAAAACCTAGTTGAAAACCTTTTCACTCCAACCTTATTTCAGAAAACATACACCAATCATACTCATAAGAAGAATGTGCCCATACCTTATTGGAGTAGAAGAAACTTGACCCTTAAAGTCTGTCACCACACACAACCCTCAAACTTCCAACCAAGTTAGGGTTAGAACCAAGATAAATGAGCATATAAAAACTTTCCTTAATACACCTTTTAGCTTCTCTTCTTTTGAAAACAACCACCAAAGAAGTCAAAAACACAACAACCAAAACTTACACCTTATATCTCCATTTTAAACTTTAGCATAGCAAAAGACTAATCTCAAAAATACAACCAAAGAAATATCCCCTTATTTCTCCTATGTCTTTTAAACAATGCTAAACAATGCCAAAAATTATATCAAGAAATTAATCACACCTTAGAATGGTTGTCCTTGAAGAATCCAAAAATCGCGGAATGGCTGCCCTTGACGAATCCAAAAATCATGGAACAAAATACGTTTTAACAAAAACGTGACTTAATCCATGCACAGCTCCCTCCGCGGGAATCGAAACGCAGACCTCCGCCTACGCAAAGCCCAAACGCAGCCTATGCTGCCACTAGCCCACAAGGGGCTAACGAAGTCTAAGACAGACTTCCTACCACTTCAACGAACAAGCACTTCGTAAGTTTTTCAAACGCGAGCTCTCTTCTTCCGCGGCGTCAACAGAGCATCGATCGCAGCCAAAAATTAATGCATTCAAAATTCTCAAGAGGAGTTAAACCTTAGGATCCTTCCCATATTTATAGTCCAATCGTGGACTTTAGAACACGTCGACTGACAGAGAAACGTAATTTCGAATTTAATCGAAATTGCTTTCTAAAGGGTTTAAAAACCCTTAATTAATTTTAATAAATTAAGAATAAAAAAGGTTTAAAAACCTTTAAATATTTTTAATAAATTAAAAATAATTTCTCCCTTAATTAATTAAATAATTAATTAATTAAAACCTTGAAGGGTTTTAAATAATAATTAAATAATAAAGAGAACCTCCATTGGTTTTAATAAAAACCATTTAACTTGGTTTTAATAAAAACCCTATCCAAAAACCTTATCCAATGGAATCTCTCCGGATTCTCTTAAAAATATTCTCTTGGAATCTTTCACCTTTGAAGCCAACACATCCTCTTAACATTAATGCCATTTCCTTTTGACATCAATGACAACTCATAGACAAGGAGCTAGGATCTCAAACCCAAAATTGCCAACAATTTTACCAAGTCATCCCATGTGACAATCTGGCGTTTAGTTACAAGGACTTTAGCCATGCCAGAGAGTTTCAGCTTGGCAAATGGAACTTTGTCATCCTCCATTATTTGACTATAGTCAAACCATATCTCCATGTCGAGTATCCAAGTATTGAGAACATTAGGATCTCGAGAACCTTCATAAATGTGAACCTCACATTTGGCATGAGATGATGAGGACTTGAGTGTGACATCTTGAAGTTTATTTGCTAAATAGGTTACTTGAGATTGGATTGTGGTCAATGTGGCAGAAGATTGGGTAGAAACTTAGGAAATTTTAGCTATTTTTTTGGCTAATGCCATGTTGTTGGCCATATTTATGGTGTGAGCCAGGAAGAAAAGCCAAAATATATCAAAATGGTAGTCAAAATGCAAAGATACAAGCCTAAGAAGAAGCTAGGATTTGGGATACAATTTGGGGAATAAAATAGGTCCAAATAGAAAAAGTACTATGGTAAAAGCGTAGAGCTTGGAACAAGCTTTCCAATGAGTATACACAAGGCTATATTCAAATAAATAATGAGCCTGTAGGAGCAAAAATAGAAAAAGTCTCCCAAAATGAGGAACGGGTAAAAAGTTGGGTTAATGGCAATTGATCACTCCAACGGTTACTAAGCAACATTAATGCTAAGCCAACATTTAATTTCAATGAGCCAATATTTAATTTCAATGGTAATTAATTTCAATGGTGGCAACGGTAGAATTAAACGTATTCGACAGGAATCAATGGTGACAACAGGCCAATAGTTAAGAGTGGGCTGGTGGAAGGTAGAGCAAAGGGAAATGATGATGTCAGTGGTTTTAGGCTAATAGTTATAGTAGTAGTTTGAGGCTACACATAGTATACTTGTACTACTTTACAAATGGTATGACCTATTGCTTTAATGTTTAGCACACCACAGTAGTTGGACGTTCAGCCGCAAGTCCTTTTATCCACTTCACAGCACCTATAGTGGGCTCCTGTTCCTGCTATACCTATAGGTCCTATTGTATCTCTAGCAGTTCTTGTTGTACCTACAGTAGTTCCTATTCCAGCAGTTATTCTTATGGTTTTGGCACCTCCTCCTGTTGTTGCACCAACATATATTTGTGATGCTCCTGCTCCTGTTGCAGTTGTAGCTCCTCCTCCATATGTTCTTTTGGTTCCCAACATTCTACATCCTGCCTTCTTCACATTGCAAGACTTTCAATATTTGGTGGTATATCAAACACTTTCATTCATATACACTCATATTGGCAGTCCACATTGCATCTACATGGCACCTCATTTTGGAGCATCTCCATAGCCTTCAGGAGTCACACCATATTCCTTATATTTTGGAAGCATTGGAGGACAATGCTTCTACAGTGGGAAGGAATTATAGGAATTAGGTGTATGGTTAGGTGCGTTTTAATAAATTGTAGTTATTTATTTTAATTGTTGGGATTAAGGTGCATAGTTGTCATTCAATGTGACCTTATCCATAACATGGATGTAATGCCTATTTATAGGCCCTTGTTTATCAATGAAAATAAGTTTTTAGATTTTCAATTCCTTTCCTTGTGCTTACAATCGTTGTTCTATATTATTTGGTATCAGATCCAGTTGTGGAATCAATGCAAGTATCCTCTTCCTCTAGGCTGAGTTTAGTTCAGACAAGGAACGAGAATGCCTCCATAGTCAAATTCATGGAATAGCTATCTTTTCAAGCACTTTGTTTTTTCGGTCCTACAAATTGACTCAATCTATTCACAGTTTCAACCTGCCTAGGTCATGCACTTTTTGGCAAGTCCAAAATATTTTTTGATTCTATTTTCATTTTCACATGAGTTCGTGAATTGGAGCTGCTCAGTTACGACGTGTTTTTTGGGTATTACATCCATGTTACGGATAAGGTCACATTAAATAACAACTATGCACCTTAATCCCAACAATTAAAAATACACAACTATAATTTATTAAAACATACCTAATACACCTAATCATACACCTAATCCCTATCATTCCTATCAACAGGATCAGCAATGCACAACAAAACACGCAACTTGTTGAACTAGTACATGTAATCCTGAATGGATCGATTATGTCCCTGTCAAAGGTGAAGCCAATGAATCTAAATGTGGCCTTCAAATATTTTACCAAGTCATCCCATGTGACAATCTAGCGTTTAGTTACAAGGACTTTAGCCATGCCAGAGAGTTTCAGCTTGGTAAATGGAACTTTGTCATCCTCCATTATTTGACTATAGTCAAACCATATCTCCATGTCAAGTATCCAAGTATTGAGAACATTAGGATCTCGAGAACCTTCATAAATGTGAACCTCACATTTGGCATGAGATGAGGAGGACTTGAGTGTGACATCTTGAAGTTTATTTGCTAAATAGGTTACTTGAGCTTGGATTGTGGTCAATGTGGCAGAATATTGGGTAGAAACTTAGGAAATTTTAGCTAATTTTTTGGCTAAGGCCATGTTGTTGGCCATATTTCTGGTGTGAGCCAGGAAGAAAAGCCAAAATATGTCAAAATGGTAGTCAAAATGCAAAGATACAAGCCTGAGAAGAAGCTAGGTTTTGGGATACAATTTGGGGAATAAAATAGGTCCAAATAGAAAAAGTACTATGGTATAAGCGTAGATCTTAGAACAAGCTTTCCAACGAGTATACGCAAGACTATATTCAAATAAATAATGAGCCTGTATGAGTAAAAATAGCAAAAGTCTCCCAAAATGAGGAACAGGTAAAAATTTGGGTTAATGGCAATTGATCACTCCAACGGCTATTAAGCAACATTAATGCTAATCCAACATTTAATTTCAATGAGCCAATATTTAATTTCAATGGTAATTAATGTCAATGGTGGCAATGGTAGAATTAAACGTATTCGACAGGAATCAATGGTGATAGTAGGCCAATAGTTAAGAGTGGGCTGGTGTACGGTAGAGTAAAGGAAAATGATGATGTCAGTGGTTTTAGGCTAATAGTTATAGTAGTAGTTTGAGGCTACACATAGTATACTTGTACTAATTTACAAATGGTATGACCTATTGCTTTAATTTTTAGCACACCACAGTAGTTGGACGTTTAGCCGCAAGTCCTTTTATCCACTTCATAGCACCTACAGTGGGCTCATGTTCCTGCTACACCTATAGTTCCTATTTTATCTCTAGCAGTTCTTGTTGTACCTACAGTAGTTCCTATTCCAGTAGTTATTCTTGTGGTTTTGGCACCTCCTCCTATTGTTGCACCAACACATATTCATGATGCTCCTGCTCCTGTTGCAGTTGTAGCTCCTCCTCCATATGTTCTTTTGGTTCCCACCATTCTACATCCTGCCTTCTTCACATTGCAAGACTTTCAATATTCGATGGTATATCAAACACTGTCATTCATATACACTCCTATTGGCAATCCACATTGCATCTACATGGCACCTAATTTTTGAGCATCTCCACAGCCTTCGGGAGTCACACCATATTACTTATATTTTGGAAGCATTGGAGGACAATGCTTCTACAGTGGGAAAGTATGATAGGAATTAGGTGTATGGTTAGGTGTGTTTTAATAAATTGTAGTTGTTTATTTTAATTTTTGGGATTAAGGTGCATAGTTGTCATTCAATGCGACCTTATCCATAACATGGATGTAATGCCTATTTAAAGGCCCTTGTTTATCAATGAAAATAAGTTTTTGGCTTGTTATGATCATTGTTCCATATCAATCAGCCCAGCATAGTGAGATTTGGCCATTGCTCTCAAATTAGAATTCCTTTGATTATCGTGTCATCGTAATTCACCAAAGTTCTATTGGATGTAAGTAGATCGAGATCGAGATACGTTATTTATGATAGCCTATCCTTTGCTTCAAATTACATGACCCTTGTATTATCCTTAATAGTGTTGATGTGTTCATCTGAGGAGCAACCATCTAGCAAATTTTACTTCTTAAGCCATTACTTTTTTTGTGTTGTTGGTATGGAAACCATCTTAGCGGTAATTAAATTGTGCCACTATCACTGAAGTGGTGGTTGATATTCCACATATCTTTATTAATAGCATACTTTAATGACATGATTGACACAGTGCAGTCATCACACGTGTCTACTTTTTGAAGAAAGTTGGACAGTTGGTATTTTGATAGTCTTAGGTATAGTTCTTCTTTGCAGTGAAACTTTAGGATTTTTAGGAAGTGAGTTGCATTTCAAATGTCTATTCAGCCCTTGATTATAGTGGAATTTAGCATGAGGGCAGAATTTTTGGAATCCTTCAACTTATTGTTTGTCTTATTTTTCCACCCCACCCTTTTTTTATTACTCCATCGAGTCTCTTAGTTTCCCATTTCTCCACCCCTGGTGGGCAATATTTTAGGCTAAGCCAATTTTGAGGCTTTCTACCATTTCTCTATCCTGCCCACCTTTTGTTAGCTTCTTACTTTAGCTTTCTAGGTCTACGAAGGATCTCTCATTGGCTAGTATTTTGTTGTACTGACATCTCATCATCTAAGCTAAGTGCATGCTTGGGTAAAAAATACACTATGATAGAGGATGAGAAATTGACATGCTTTGAAAATTTTATACAACAGTTTTAGAAAAGAAATAAAAAGTAGCAAGGGAAAGGAATATATACAATCTAGATCATTATCCAGACTAAGCATAATGCTTAAGGTACTAACCATTTACAGGAATTGGGAGTAGTCTTCCTTCTAGGTCCTATAGTTGGTATGCATTCGAATGTTTGCAACTTTGGATAAAATATGGACCTGACAAAAAAGAGTTAAACTTGTCATGAATGCTTGGTTTTTCTCATTCAGCATCCCATTTTAGGACAAGATCACCTTCGAAGAATTTCTTTGGTGTGGCCTTCTTATCAAACCATTGTTTGACAATATCTTGCTAATGACATAGGTTATTGTATGCCTTCTCATGTTCTTCTTCTAGTTGCATTAGTTGTACCAGTATTTTCACCATGGCTATGAAATCTTTTACCTCTATCTCACTCATGAATTTGAGATCCAGGAGCTCCAGGTTGATCGGTAGAACCACCTCCTTTCCATAGACTAGGGCATAGGGTGATATTTTTAGTTATTTCTTAGACATGATTTTGTCTGCCTATAACACTCGATCAAGAAGAAGGTGCCACATTCTAGGATTATTCTCTATGCTCCACTTGATTCTTAGTAATTTTTTGTTAGTAGCCTCCACTAGACCATTTCCCTATGGGTAATAGTTTGAATATGCATTCCAGTAGATGTCATATTTTCTAGAAAAGTCCATGGTTTGGGCACCTATGAAAGGTGTACCATTATCAGATACAATGATGGTAGGGATTCCAAACTTGGTTATTAGCATTTCTAAGAAATAAATGACCATTTGTTGGTCAACATGCTTGGTGGCTTTTACTTCGGTCCATTTTGTGAAATAGTCAGTTACCAATAGTATATACTTGTGACCGGTTGATGAATTTGGATTGATAACACTAATGAAATCCAATTCCCACTGTAGTATAGCTCTCCTCTACTCGAAATGCATATAAAATGAAATCCTTGGAGTATTCTAGGTTGGTAAGGACCGAGGATCACAAAATCATTTCTTTGATACTTTTAAAAGTATCTCATCATGCTTTAGTCCATTTGAACTCTATATTTTTCTTGAGCATCTCTGTCATGGGTTTAACTATCTAATAAAAATCAAAAATAAACTTTTGTACGAATTTGATTTGTCCAAAGAAAGACTGAAGTCTATTCTTATTCATAGGAAGAGACAAATCTAATATATCTTTTATCCTATTTGGGTCAATAGCAAGCCTTGCTTTAGACACAACATGTCCTAGCAATTTTCTTTCTTGCATGGTGAATATCAATTTTTTTTGGATTGAGTGATATCCCAAACTCTCTACACTTCTCAAAGACTTGTGTAAGGTGCGCTATATGATCTTTTTTGTAATAAAATACAATCATATCATCTAGGTATATGACAATAATTCTATTAACTAGTTTACCAAATGTCATATCCATTGCCTTTTAAAAAGTGGCTCTTGCATTAGACAACGCAAATGACATCCATTGATAAGAGAAGGTTCTCCATTTGGTGGTGAAGGTTGTCTTATATTGGTCTTCATATTAGACCCAAATTTGATTGAATCTATAAAATCCATCTAGAAGATAAAATCTCTCCTCTCCTGCTACTGCGTGCAGTATCTGATCAATTTGTGGCAAGGGATAATGGTATTTTAGAGAGACTCTATTCAGGCTTTAGAATTCAACATAGAGTCTAATGTCTCCATTATTTTTTCTAATTGGAACTAAGTTTTCAATCCATATGGAATGCTTGATGGGGTATATTATATTGGCATTAAGAAACTTCAAGAGTTCTTGTTTCATCAGAGCTTTAATATTCAGGTTAACTAGCCTTTGCTTCTGTCAAACTGATTCTACATTTGATTCTAATTCAATAATATGTTGAATAGTGTTCTTGTTATAAACCTTGAGGTCATAATACATCCAAGTGATAATGTCATCATACCTTTTGCACAAATCCTAGATCTAACCTAGTTCTTCTTCTAAGCAATCCATACTTACCTTAAGACTCTTTCTTGGGACCACTGAAACCTCCTTAGATCCCTTATCATCAATTTTGTTCATGTGACCCACTAGGTTGTCCCTATTGTCAAAAAAAAATTCTAAGGTAATTAGACCTTTTGGTATGTGGTTATTCTTTAGTTGGAGGAATTCCTCCTCTTCTTCCTCTTGATCTTCATCTCCCACAGGTCCAGTTGAATAGTTCATTTCTTGGATTAAGAAATCTATTATATGTTTATCACTCTCAAATACCTACCAAAATATGTCTTTATCTAGTATGAAAGGTCGGTATATCAGCCTTACTATATTGGGCCTATATATAACATTTGACATAGGGCAATAACTGGCTCCCATGGCTTCCAAGGTGTCAGCATGGGTATTTTGGTTTATGGGGATGGCTTTAATATTCAGGGCCTCAAAGGCTTCTAGTAAGTCCTAGACTCTGTTCCTATATTCCTTGAGATAGTGTTCTTTGCTTACACACTTCTTAGTGATTTTATTAATTACCAACTCAGAATCTCTAAATATTTGCAATTGCTTGATTCCAAGTTTCTCAGCTTTCTTTAATCCTAGGCATAAGGCTTCATACTCTACTGCATTATTAGTGTATCTCCATGTGAGTCTATAAGAGAAGGTTTTTTGAGTTCCTATGGATGATATTAACACCACTATTGCTCCTACACCATTTTTACACCTCGCCCCATAAAAATACAACTTCCATAGTTGATCTGATGCAAGTGTCAACTTCTCCAACTCTTTTGTCTTTGACTTCTGAATGGAGTAAGTCCCCATCCTAGTTTCTATCATAGCATTGAAGTCCTTCATAGAAAAATTGTCTTCATATTGAATTTCCTCTAGAATTTCTCCATCAAATCTTCTTCTTCATTAATTATGCCCATTGTACTGGCCTGCTGATCTGCCTCTTCTAGTTTTTCTATAATAAATGAAGAGGGTTTCTCAGAGTAAATCTTCACTCTTCTACCTTTGAAGGGTATCTCCATGTGATAATAGTCCAAGGTAAGGTAACCTCCCAACTTGGAAATAAATTCCCTTGATAAAAACATTCTAAAGTAGGACCTGAGGTCCACCATGATGATTTCCTGTATGATTATAACTTGGGAAAGTCTATGTAGCACCATGGGGACATCCTTGATGACCCCTACAGTCTTGACTGACGTACCATCTAATTACAAGACTCTAGAGTAGCTTCTTGTATATTCCATACCCATAACATCACATACAACTTTAGGCATGACTATAGTGGTAGCTCTTGATTCAATTATACAATTGTGTACTACCCATCCTTCCATTTCTAAGGACAAATAAAAAGGATATCTATTTTTACTTGCCCCTATAACAGGACTCCCTTGGATAAGATTCTACTCAGGCAGTGGCTTGCTTTGATTCTTTATCAGCTCAAGTGTTGCTTACAATAGATCAATATGTTCGAGGATTAGCAAAGCATCATACATGCTGACCTTTGAAGGTGTTATCTTCAATTATTTGATGATATTGAAGGTGGAGGTTGCAGGTTTCCTTTCTTTGTCTCTCTAAAATAGCTCATACTTGCTTCAGTATTACTAAGTCATTTCTATTTGCTACCACTTTTTCAAGGATGGATATCTTAGTTTATCCTGGATTCTTCTTGTTTCTCCACTCCCTTTTGCTACATTGCATTGGGTGTGATCTTCTTATTCTACTGAGTGATTGGCCTTTGGATAGAGGATTTTTGAGGAGCTTCCTTTTCAATTTCTCTTTTCTCATTTTTATTTTTGGATATCTTCAGAGGGTTTAATTCTTCTAGGTTCACCTGTAGTGGCTTATTTCCATATTTGGTTAGGATAGAGACTTGTTCCATAGATGACATCATAAAAGTATTCTCTCCTTCCCTTATCAAGTTAATATGCCCTTTTTGAGCCTTCTCCATCCTTTCCACATCCACCTTTTGCATATAATTTTGATGCATCATGTAAGTTTTTTTACATGGGGATCATTGCATATGGAGTACTAGTAGTCTGATAGAGTTACTGAAGTGGAAGGCTCTACCTCTTCAATTTCAAGGACAACACTTGTTCTCTTGAGGGGCTTACTGGTAGATGCAACTTGATATTTGGTTACATAGGGGAATATTCTAGGTTGGAATTTCCTTTATACTTCCCTTATTTTCATCAAGGTGATCTCATTGGTGAGGTTCTTCATGGTATTCTACATATCTAGCAGGAGGGTAGTTTGTGGGTTTGGTTTTGAAAGTGTCAGGACTACGAGAGGAGTAGGGAGTACTGATAACACAAATATTTTTGGTAAATCTAGTGCCATTGAGGTATCAAGCCAATGTGGCACATTCACTGGGGGAGGAATCATAGGGTAAGTTGGTGCTAAGGGCATAGGCTACATTTGGTTCTAGAAGATCTCTAGGAAAATAGGCATTATGGGCTTAGGAGGCAATCAACCAATGGCTATGAGGAGCTTCTCAGCTTTAATAACTTCCTAAATTATTTTGAAAAAGTTTAGAATGTTCAACTACCTTATCATTAGACTTAAATCTTAATTGAAGACCCTCAAATAATAATATACAACTTCCTCATTGGTTGGTCGAAGACCCTTCGACACCCTTTTCCACGTGCAACTGAATTTGATATTAAAATCAACTATTACCTCTTGAGGGTGATTTTGTATAGCAGTAAACTAGGTGAAGATGGAAAAAGTATCAGTCTGCTCATTAAACTCTGCCACCAATATTCCAGTCAGGTCTGCCCATGAAGTGATACTTCCATTAGGGAGGGTCCTATACCAATACAACATTTTTTCCTTTAAAGAGATGACCAGTAATCTGATCATGACATCCTCTTCTTGGATATCATGAACAATGACTAATATTACCCCATCTTGATAATGTTTATATTTTGTTTTCCCTGTGACATCATATATAGGTAGGAATTTTAGGGATGCCAAGGGGATGGTATTTTTATTGTCAATATTATAATCCATCACTTGGTTATGATTCTGATTTTAAGCCATCACTTTTGAAGGGGTAAGAGGCTCCTCAAAATTTGACTCATTGTGGTCTTGATTTTCTAAGAGGATAGGGAGAAACAAATTTGGCAGAGGTAGGTGACTGCCTTCTTGAAAAATATAGCTCAAAGAACTCAAAAAGCTCTTCATTCAAGCTAGCTTTATACCTTGTAAACATGAAATGTTAGTATCAAAGGATTTTTGTGTTACTACACCAACAGAGTCACCAAGTGATTAGAGGATAACTGAATATAGTAGAGAATCACCTAGATTTAAACTACTTAAGATGTGAGACTTTTGTCCCATCGGACATGCCAAAAATTGTTGGTTGGATATCTGGATAATGGAAGGAGTTGTGCACCCATAGACTCAACCAACATTGAATGGTCATAATACTACAATATTTTATGACCAATCTTTGGAAAGGGTTATAACCACTTTTGTTTGGGTTATGGAAAAGGGGAAGAGAAAAATCTAATCTAAAACTGTAAAATATAAGGGTATGGGTTAGACACATCAAGATACATGTAAGATCAAAATTGAAACATAAATAACATATTTTTGAACCATCTAACTGACCAACCAACACATTTCAATATCATTCAATGCTTAGTATTTGGTTGTGAAAATTCCAGAATTAATGAACAAATAGTAAAAACTCATAATGAAAAATTAAAACTAATTCATTCATCAATTTTAGCATAAATAAACAACAATAATTTTCATACATACATGAAAGTTCTTGAAGGCTAGATAATAGTTCATTTGTATTCAGTATGCTTCAAATATTACACACAAATTGTAATAGCCAAGAGCCGATCCTAAAAATATATTACATCCTTATACTTATAGATGCAATGCCCCTCTCCTTCTACAAGATTGTCATAATTTAATTAATGAGGCACCATCATAGCAGTGAGTAGTTGGGTTCTATAAAATTCTCTACAAATCCTTTGCCCTCGATGGAACATCTTTGCATCATCGAAATTGGCTACATTAAATATATTTATCTAACTTCTCAATTCACTTCTGTATCCGAAAATATTGTTGTACTTTATGCATTCGCACTTGGATCCAGGGTAGCTGGGGCATTAACATTGTCTACAACCTAATTCTATTTTTTAACGCAGTGTTCTACAAGGATTGGCAAGAAATTAAATCCCTAAGATTTCAAATTGGATTTGATGGCAGGCTCCTAGATTTCCATAATTTTGTATTAATTCTTGATTCCACCAGGTGTTCACTTATGCACAAGGTGAACCTTTTATATTGGACTTGCTTCAACTTTCTGCCCTATTTTACTAAGTATTCACCTTGGGTGAGGTTTCGGGCTCTGAAGAAGCCCACAAATTTTCTTATCTCTCTGCCTATTGTAGCATCCAATTTACCTAGGGTGGGACTTTGGAGCACCTTCTTTCATTGTCAGTTATCTATTTCTTCAGCCTGTCTTATTTTCTTGGGTGACACTTTAGGATTGCTCCATCCTTGTAGCCTTTCCAAACTTTCACCCAATCTAGGGTAGGGTTTTTGAATCTGCCTCAATTTTCTAACCATCCAAATCTCTACCCCATCTACTCCTTTGATTGGGTGGAACTTTGAGAACGGTAGAGAAATACCTGGGACCAAAAATTCTACCCAAAGATTGACCTTTGCATAGTTTTTATGGTGGGGTTTTTGGTATGTTCCCAAGGTTGGAATATGCCCAATTCTCTGCCCCATAGATCTTTATAGAGCTTTAAGCTTAAACTTAAATATTTTCCTTGGAGAGAACTCATTTTTAAAACTTATTCTCATTCAATCAAAAAAACTTTTTTTTTTAAGTAAAAACATCAACATCGCCCATCAAGAGTTTATAGATGATACAACCCTTTTTGGGAGGGTAAGGATAAATGAGGCCAGAGCATTGAATAACTTATTAAAGGAATATGAAAGAGCATCAAAATTAATAGGGCACAATCCAAAATTTACTTCCTAAACATCCCAACTAAAATCAAAGCAGATATATGTAGGTTACTTCAAATGGAGAAGGTAAAGTTACCAACAACTTATCTAGGGATGTCTTTATTTGAGGGGAGAATGAGGATAGAATTATGGAATCTAGTTATAAGTAAAGTTAAAAATAAACTACCGACATGGAAAGATAAATAGTTATCATTAGTAGGAAGAGTGCAATTAAGTAAATCAATCTTACAGGCCATTCAAACATATTACATGTCCTTGTATACTTGCAAAAATTGATTAAAAAAAATAATCTATATTATGTGGTCATTTTTGTGGTTAGGATTACATGATAAAATGGAATCTCCTTTTGGGAAATGGAGAAATGTGTGTGATGATAAAACTAGGGGAGGTCTCAGTTTAAGAGTTCTTATGAATTCTAACTTAGCTATTAGGGGAAAAATAATTTGGAGATTGTACAAAGAGTGTCAAATAAAATAGACAAGAATTGTTCTAAGTATGTTGAGCCTAGTGACCCAAGATTAATATTTATTGCATTCTCTCTACCAAATGGTTATGCACTATAGAACGATTTAAAAAAATCAATTGGTCTAGTGATTAAAGGTTTAAGATGTGTGGTGGGAAATGAAGAAATGTTTTTTATTTGGATGAATACTTGGTGTGATATAAAACCACTCAATCTAGATTCAATTTTGAAACCATGTATGAGATTACTTCAAGATAATATGGTGATAGGGTTTCAAATATTTTGCACAAGGATCAAGAAAGAAGATACAAATAGAAAGAAGATTTTTTTACAAGTCTACAAGACATTGATGCTAGGAGGAAATTGATTTTAAATATAGCATCCATGATTATTTTGAGGGAATCCAAATATAAGTTAATTTTAGAGTTGAATGGCTCAGAAGAATACACAACAAGAAGTGAATATAATATAAAGCACCAAAAAAATGGGAATATCGTAAGAACATGAGAGATATTTGGGATAGCCTATGCATCCCTAAAGTTAAAATATTTTTTTGGCTATTAGGTCATAGAAGAATTTTATCCTAGAATAACCTTATGAAAATAGGTTTTCATGGCCCCTCATAATGTGTTCTTTGTAAAAATGAGGAGAGTTTAGACCATCTCTTGAGACACTACTCAATAGTCTTGAAAATATGGCAATGGATTATTAATATGTTTGGTAAATGCATAGTGATGAATGATAAAAAAAATTGGTTAAAGCAATGGCAGAACACTTTTAAAAGTGGGGATTTATAGATAATATAGGATATATCAAAAGATATAATACTTTGGATTGTATGGATAGAAAGGAATAGAAGAATATTTAAAGGAAAGGAAAGCAATTTAGAGGTAATAAAAATGAAGATTTGTTAGCCATATAGGAGTCTAAACCAACCCTATCAACTCACCCAATCCCTAATTTGGAAGTAGAGAGCCTTGATAGATGGATTCAAGTTATCAAATTGAATTATGATGTTGGATATAAGAGAAACAAAAAGAAGGTAAATAATGTAAAGTGGAAACCACCAGATGTGGAGTTAGTCAAATTGAATTTTGATGGAGCATCTAAAGGAAAACCAGGACTTGCAGGATGAGGAATAATTAGAAATAATAGGGGAGAGATTTTGTCTCCTTATGCTTTCAATAGTGGATTTAAGACAAATAATGAAGCTAAATCCTGGGCGTAAAAATATGCAAACAAATGAAATGGAAGAGAGGATGGATGGAAAGTGATTCACTCAATAATATTTGCAATTTTAAAAAAAGTAAAGGCTCCATGGAACATACAAGAGATAATTGTGGAAATTCAAGACCTTGCTATAGAGTTTGAAGAAGTTAGGTTTACACATATGTTAAGGGAAAAAAAATATGTAGATAGGCTTGCCAATTGAAGGATTTTAATTGAGGATCATGAAGTTAATTTCCATTTTTCATGGTTAGAGGAAGTAGTAGTTTAGCTAAAGTTGAAAAGAAAATGTTGACTGCTTGAATCAAACAATGATTAAGATTTCCATTGGTAATATTTGTTTTATTTTACTTTTTTCTCCGGTTTTTTGAGCTCTGGCGATTTTGCGGGAATCCTTCTGAATTGCCGACGGCCGAGTCTCTAGGGTTTCAGTTCGGAAACCTCTTCCAGAGTGTTTGGGGTTTGTTGCTGGTTTCTGGTCTAGGATCTTTCGGTGTCCCGGGAGGGCCCAATGGGGTCTCTTCTTGGTTCTCTCGAGGGAAAAAAGACCTCTTATGCGGAGATTTTACGAGAAAATCCTGCGTCTTCCTCTGCTGATGCTCAACGGAGTGCCTTCCATCTGCTATCCAAGAATGCGGGCAAGGGCTCCCCTGGGCACAGAATCAATGGATGTCTCCCGCAATCTGCATCAAGACCGAAAATAGTCATCGAACCAGAGCTGGTTGAAGACACGATAAACTATCGGGCCACTCATGATCTGATCTGCAAGTTCATGGGCATTCGACCCACCCCTGCACTTTTTGCATTCCTGGGTGAGACAAAACTGGGAGCCAATCGGTGAGTACTCCTTATGGCCCATTAGCAATGGGTATTTCATTATTAGTTTTTCTTCCCTAATGGATAGAAACAGAGCATTTGAATCAGAGAAGAGGAGCCATGGCCCGGCAAGGTTATTTGTCCAACCGTGGAGAGCGGGTTTCGACCCTCGCATTGAGCCCACGGCTGTCCCGGTTTGGATCCGGCTGTATGCTCTCCCGATGGAGTTTTGGGGTGAGCGGATTCTTGAATTGATAGGCAACTCTCTAGGTAGATTTTTGGGAGTTTCTAAGGATACCATTGAAGGAATTACTGCTGTTTATGCAAGAATCTGTGTTGAATTGGATATTAGCCAACCGCTACCAGCTGAGATGGAATTGGAGTTAGCAGGACAATCTTGGGTACAGCAGTTAGACTATGAAGCCCTACCTTTCCGATGTAGAGTCTGTCATTTGCATGGCCATTTGGCAAGGTTCTGTCCAAATATCTTGAGCACCAAAGCGGATGCTACACAGGGAATGTCAAATCGCTCCCGAGGAGGTAAGTCCACTTCGGCCAAGGAACCACCTGTCATTCCCACTGGTTCTGAGGGCCAGAATGATGGCTTTGAACAGCAGAAGAGGAGAAGAAACAAAAAGAGAAATGGTAAGGAGCAAGCTCTTCCCAAGCCAACCAACCGGTATGAAATCTTCAAATCTCTTGTGGATCAAGAAGACCAACCTATGGAAGGAGCAGATGGGATCCTTGAGGATAATATCATCCTTACTCATGCTCCTCCTTCCTCAACCCCTGTCCTTGAACAGGCGATTGATTCCTCTGAGACTTTGCATCATGAAAACCCCGGGACTCTGGTAATCCACTCCCCAGTCCAGCCCGTTATTAAAGATGTTACCATGGGAATTGCAGAAAAGCTCAGAGAAAGACCAGCTCTTGGAATTTCCCAGGTGGAGAAGAGGTCGAAAAATAGTAATTCCCAAGGGGTGGGCAGGAAATCCAATAAGGATCTAATTGCAAGTGCAAGGGGATAAGCTAATCAATGGAGGATTGGCAAGAACAATTGATTCGTATTGCTCCCAAGGTTTCCAATGATTATTCAATCTTGGAATGTGAGGGGTTTAAACAGTAGAACCCATCAATCTGCTGTTCAAAGACTTTTAGAAAGAAGTAAAACAGACTTTCTGCTCATTCAGGAAACAAAAATGTCATTAGACCTTATGAGTAAAACTGTCGGCCGAATCTGGAGGGGTGCTGGCCATATGGCAGTGGCTGCTCTTGGTGCCTCGGGAGGGATTGCTACTCTTTGGAATCCTTTGGCGTGGATAGCAATAGATCATATAGCCTGGAGAGGGGTCCTAACATCTCTTTTCAAGAATATAGTTACAGCTGAACAAGTCTTAATTACAAATTTCTATGGGGCTCAGAACACCGATGGTCAGCGGTTTCAATGGAAAGTTGTTCAAAACATGAGGTCCTCCCGGGAAGATGTTGATTGGATTATAGCTGGGGACTTCAATGCTAAATTATCCGCTAGAGATCAGGAAGGTGGCATCCCTGTTCTGGATACAGGGGATCGGTTGTTTATTGCCCAAGTCCAGGCCTTTAACCTTGTTGATATCAAAGGCCCTGGTACAAACTTTACCTGGACTAATAAGAGAAGAGAGCCATACAGTAGGAGGGTTAAGCTTGATAGGTTTTTGGTCTCGGAGGAAGCTTATGTTAGATGGAATATCAAATTCCAGATCTTGGAGGGCCCAGTTTCTGATCACTCTCCCATTTTGCTGGAGGGAGGGACTATGTCAGGAAAGTATTACAAACCTTTTAAATTTGAAAATTTTTGGTTGCAAAAAGAGGACCTACGAAGGAAAATTCCACAGTGGTGGGAAGAAGGTCGTCTCCCTTTTGGAACAGCTATGTTCAAATTTCATAAACAACTTCTCTTTGTTAAGAGTAAACTGAAACAGTGGAAGCAAACTAACAAATCTGATTTCCAGCTCCAACGGGCTCCCTTGCTGGACAGATGGAATGAGGTGCAAAAACAATTCAGAGAAGGAATTATTTCTGAGCATCTTAAATTTGAGGATGACGCTTTACGCAAAGCAGTTGAAGACATTGATAATCAAGAAGAGATCTACTGGAGACAGAGAGCAAGAAATACTTGGCTATTAGAAGGAGACAGAAATACTAAATTTTTCCATCGCTCTGCCTGTGCTAGAAGGCAATTGAATAACATGGAGTTCCTTCAAGATGAGTTTGGAAACTCTTTTGACACTCTTCCTGATATGCATTCCCTATCTATGGAGTACTTCTCAAACCTCTTCAAGGAAAGTATGCAGCATGATGTGGAAGCCCAAAATGAAGTCATTGAGGGAATTCCCTCTATTATTTCTCATGAAGAGAATCAGTCCCTTCTTAAGCCCATTGATCGTGATGAACTCAAGAAGGTGGTCTTTGGGATGTGCACAGGAAAGTCGCCTGGTCCGGACGGTTTCCCTATTGAGTTCTTTCAGGCCTTCTGGGATATCTTGGAGGAGGATGTGTTGGCTGTCATTGAGGAATCCCGAATTAACAAAAGAATGCTCAAGGCTCTAAATCACACCTTTATCACTTTAATTCCTAAAGGAGAGGGGGGGGCTCACATTTTTGATTTCAGACCTATTGCTTTATGTAATGTGATCTACAAAATTATCACTAAACTTATGGCTGAAAGACTAAAACCCCTTCTTCATAATTTAATTTCCCCTGAGCAAGGGGGTTTTGTTGAAGGAAGACAGATCTTGGATGGAGTGATCTTGGCTCAGGAGGCTATCCATTCTATGCATAATTCAGGTAACAAGGGAATGTTCATCAAACTGGATATGTCTAAGGCTTATGACAGAGTAGAGTGGGGTTTCTTGGTCAAGATGTTGGCAGCCTTTGGTTTTTCTCAGGACTGGATTGCCTGGGTCATGAGCTGTATCTCTACGCCTTCCTACTCTATTTTAATTAAGGGGCTTCCCTCGCCACCTTTTGGAGCCTCTCGGGGTCTCCGTCAAGGAGATCCCTGCTCTCCATATCTCTTTCTTATCTTAGCTGAAGGTTTAGGCAGACTCCTCCTGAGAAGAAGACGTCAAGGACAGATTACAAGAATTAAAATCGGAGCCGAAGTTTTGACTCATTTACAGTTCGTGGATGATACGGGCTTGGTGGGAGTTGCCAACCTCAGGGAAGCAAGAGGAATCAAAGATACTCTTAACGTCTACCTCCGGGCTTCTAATCAAGTCATCAATGAATCAAAATCAAAAGTGGTCTTCTTCAACCTTGATCAAAGGCCGCAAGAGAGAGTTATGGAGATCCTGGGTTTCACTCGGACCTCCCTTCCTGTTGTTTATTTGGGGGTTCCTCTGCATTACAAAAAATTGACAGCTGATTTCTGGAAGGACCTGCTAGATGGCATCAAAGAGAGAATGAATCACTGGTCTCATAGATGGTTAAGCTATGGGGGCCGACTAACTTTTCTGAAGTCTGTTATTCAGGCCATGCCTATTTACAAATTCTCTATTCCGCCGCCCCTCCTTCAATCCGGAAAGAGTTGGACAAAGCGGCTAGAAGTTTTCTCTGGGAAGGTGCCAATGGAGAGAGGAAATGGGCCTTGGTTGGTTGGGATAAGGTCACCCAGCCCAAGGAAAAAGGTGGGTCGGGCTTAAGAAGTTCCAAGTTTAACAATCGGGTCCCTCGGCTGGAAACTGTATTGGAGGTGGATTTCCCAGCCTTCGTCCCTCTGCAGCAGAATCCTTTCTAGCAAATACTTGGGTCTTGTTCATCCCAACGACTTGGGCCGCTATCCTTTGGAAGGCAATGGTTCTCTTGTGTGGCAGGCGCTCAAGCTTGGATCTCGCATTATCAAAGATCAATTGTTCTGGAAAGTTGGGAGAGGGGAGAAGGCCCGGTTTTGGACTGACTCTTGGGATCGAGATCCTCCTATCCTTGCTGTGTTTCCTGATTTGCATCCGTTAAAAATAGCTCTTGAAGATAAAGGTTGGATTAATATTGAGAGCTACTTCAATACCAGCCAATTGGGGGAGTATAAGGTTCAAAAATTTAAGCGGCTGGGTGAATGGCCTATTCCAATCCCTCCGGAGTAGGCTCCAACTCTGGAAAAACTTTTGGCAGAAAGGTTTCTAACTGGGAGAGATGAGGAGGATGAGCTTGCTTGGGGCTTTGGGAACCTTGGGGTTTATTCTGTGAAGGAGGGCTATGCTTCGATCCTACCTGAGCCCCCCCCACACTCTTTTCCTGTTCATGAATGGAGGAAGATATGGCATCCCAAGGGCTGGCCGAAAGTGAACTTCTTTGCTTGGCAACTGATGCATAATGGTATCTTGACCTTTGACAACCTCAGAATTAGAGGCATCATTGGCCCTTCCCAGTGTGTTTTATGTTATAGGAATGAGGAAACTGTGGATCATCTTCTGTTTGATTGTTCTTTCACACAGCAGATTTGGCACCGTTGGTTCTCCCACTTTAAACTTCAGGCGCTTGGAGACTTGTCTCGGACCAATTTATGGGAAAGCTGGAAGAGAGGTAGATTTATATCTAAAGCTCTTCGTACTGGCTGGGAGCTCGGTTTCCTTTTTATTTGGTGGCAGGTATGGTTGGAAAGAAATGCTCGTATTTTTCGTGAAACCTTCTCTTCGGTGGATGGGATTTGGCAGGTCATCTGGAGCAAAGTTGTGGAAACCGTTGCCATCTATGCTGAGAAGGAAAACCAGTCGGCTTCTAAGCCTTTGAGTGGGAGAGGTGCTGATCTTGAGAGACAGGTAAGAAGTTGTTGGAAACCTCCCCCAGAAGGCTGGGTCAAAATCAATACTGATGGAGCTGCTAAAGGTAATCCGGGTAATGCTGGTAGTGGAGTTATCTGCCGTGATCATGCTGGGACTGTGCTATATTGGGAATTGCAAGGTCTGGGATATGCCACAAACAATGAAGCTGAGGCCTTTGCTATTAAATCTGCCTCCATCTGGGCCGTCAAACATGGTCACAGAAAGATAATCATTGAGTCTGATTCCCAAATCCTGGTTGGTGCTCTTGATTGCCTGAGGAACTTTGCCTTAAAATCTTGGAGGCTCCGGATTTTGGTTTCCCAAATTTTAGAGCTTTGGAAGGAAATTGAGGATGTGATTCCTGTATATGCTAGTAGATCTCTCAATAAAGCGGCTGATTTCCTCGCTAAGTTGGGTGCTGAGAGAGAGGTTGGGATTCATCTGCATAGCAATTTGTCTGTGGAGAATGCCGAGATCAGACAAGGCCTTGAACAATTTCTGAAATAATGTGCAAAGTTTTTTTTGCTAAGGGTCCTTTTTGTCGCGATATCGTGACATGTTGTGCTGTCGCGGCCGTTGGCTGGTTGCTGTCGCGATATCGCGACAGGTTGAGCCTCCGCAGCCTCTGGTTGGTTTCTGTCGCGACATCGCGACATGTCGCGTTATCGCGGGTCGCGATTCCGTGACATGTTGCGATATCGCGACATGTCACGTTATCGCGTGACGCGATTCCGCGTCTTGTCGCGATATCGCGACATGTCGCGATATCGCGACATGTCACGATTTCGCGACTCGCGATTCCGCGACATGTCGCGATATCGCGACAGGTCCCGCTTTCTAGGTCCGATTGGTGTTCTTGCCGCGCTCTCATTCCCTTCATGAAGTTGAATAGCAATGTAAATATTTCGTCGCGTTTTCGTGACAAGTTTGAGTTTTGGAAGCTGCATGGTTCTTCTGTCGCGATTTCGCGACACTTTTGGCACTCAGGCGGCTGGGTGGAAAATTGTCGCGATATCGCGACCTGTAGCGCTGTCGCGACAACGAGCTGGTTTTTGTCGCGATTTCGCGACAGGTTGTGCCTTCCTGGCCTCTGGCGTATTTCTTGCGCGATATCGCAGCATGTTTGGCTCTTTTGCGACTGGTTGGTTTTTTGTCGCGATATCGCGACCTTTATGCGGCTTGACTGTTGTTTAGTGTTTCTGTCGCGCTTTCGCGACGCTTTCTGCGGGTGGCTGTCGAGGGCCCTTCCTGTCGCGATTTCGCGACATGTCACGATTTCGCGACATGTCGCGTTATCGCGCCTGTTGGTGCCGAAGTGGCCGTGACGGGTTTGCCTGTCGGGATTTCGTGACATGTCGCGTTTTCGCGACATGTCGCTTTTTCGTGTCGTCCGTTCTCTGTGCCTTGTGGTCGCTAGTGTTGCCTTTGTGCGCTTTCCTTGCTGTTTTGCTCGTGGCTCTGGCTCGGGATGTGTTCTCTCCCGCTTGTTTCTGGTTCTTGTTTTAATACAAATTTTCATTTTTTCAAAAAAAAATATTTGTTTTATTTTATAACATTAATGTGTTTTCATATAAACTATTTATTACAATTTTTGTGGTTGCACTTATACTTCAGGAAGGAAACTAGCAATCCATATTTGGTAAAGCAGACTATGATAGTGCGATGTTTTAAAAACATTACTCTACTAAAATGTAATGCATAGATAGTAGAGGTGAAGATTTGGTATTGTGAAGGTTGTTCTAGGGAAATGTCAAGAAGGATGTTGGATTCTAAAATATTTGTATTCACACAAAATATTAAAAAATATCCAAAATGAAAAGCAAGAATTTAGACATTTTATGTAAAATGATGCAGGTTTTTAGCTAAACAACTCAATTGAGATGATAATTGAATTTATTTGTAAATTCTCTAGATTTAAATAAGAGAGTTGTGATTTGTCAAGGGTGGGGGACCCAAGTACAACCCCTTGTTCTCCAAAAGAAAGAAAAAAACTATTTTTTTATTTTCAATTGGTTATATGGGTATGGAATTGGCTCCACTCATATTACTTCATCATCACATAGTGGTATTACAACAACTTGGATATTATTTATTATCTCTTGGCAATATTTGAACCTAGGTCTCCTCCTTGAATCTTAAGAAATCTAACTAGATGAGTTATCACCATTTGATTCTTGAAAATTTAGGGTAAGGCACAAGTTTTGGAAGGGTCCCAGACCCCTTATACTAGGGTTAGAACTTGGGTATCCTAAATGAAAACACAAAGACATACATTATGATATCTCTCATGGAACTATTTTAGAGTAAAGCATGAGTTTTGAAAGGGTATTAGTCTCCTTGTACCGAGATTAGAACTTGGGTCTCTTGGATGAAAATCCAAAAACATACCACTACATTACCTCTAATAAAATTAAAATTTTAAGATAAAGCATGGTTTTTTTTAAATAATATATTTTTATTTTTTTATTTTGTAAGTGTGAGAAACCCCTAGCTTAATACATAGGGCTCAGCAGGCTTCCCCCAACCATGACCCCTTTTAAATTCCAGAGCTATGCTTATCAATAGGGAATTTAACACAACCACCACACACCCACCCCCTCACACACTCGCCCACACCGCGGTTTAAACCTTGGACCTCCCGAAGAAGAGCCAAAGCCCGAACCGTTGCGCTATCCCCCAGGACAATATATTTTTATTTTTTTAATATTTAATAAAACTAAATTTTAAATTAATTAAAAGAATACTTTAATAATAATTTGTTAGAAAATTATCCACAAAGTTTTTAGTTTGTAAGTAAAAGTTTATAACATGAAACACCATCTTTAAAAATTAGAAAAGCAACCTTATGGAATTCTAATAACATATCAAGAAATCAATATGCCATCAGCGTTTTCATGGTGATGTAAACTTCCATGCATTTAATACACCTTCCTTTATTCATTTTCATTCTATTACATTTAATATTAAGAAATTTAGTGAAAAGTTTTGGATTTACTGTAGATGTTTAAAACAAACTTAACATTTGAAACTCATAGAAAACTTTAGATTTTAATCTTAAAAATAAAAAATTAAAACAAAATAATTCAAACATTTTGATTTCAGTAGCAAAATTTTAAAACTTTTATTTTTAAAAAAATTAATATTTTTTATGTTTTATTGAAGGTAATTTTTAAGAAAAATTTAAACGTTGTAATTTGTAAATTATATTAAAAATTAATTGAATAATAATAAAAATGTGAAAAGTAGTGTGAAATAAAAAATAAAAAGTATTAATTTGATTATAAGATTTGAATATACATAGAAGAGTCATATGCAATAATAATATTAAAAGAAAAGACTTGCCTTAATTTAAGGTAAAATTAAATGTTTAGAAATTGGGTTTATCAAAATTAGTTTTGATGGTGCTTTTAAAGGAAATCCAAGAAAAGTAGGTAGCGGTGGTGTTTCTTGAAATAATGAAGAAAACATTCTCCTAACTAACTCATGAGCATATGGAACATCAACTAATAACTATGTACATGTTAGGGCACTTACAAGATTAAAATTGCAATTGAAAATTGATGGAAATATATTTCAATTGATAGGGATTCACAAATTGTCATAAAATGCTATAAAAAAAATGGATGTGGGAAATGAGTGAAATATAATATTATTACATAAGTTCATCATCCACTGTTGAAGACAATCTCTTGGAAATATAAGCATATCTATAGAGAAGAAAATTGGATGGCATTTGAAATATGGAGAGGGGGAGAGTGGGAGGACGGAGAGCGGAGAGCGGAAGGACGATGATCGGGAGGACAGAGCAGGGCGCAGGAGGAACCAGTAATGGCAATCATGATGGTGGAGGTTCCGAGGCAGAGGGGACCCCTAATCCGATAGGAAAGGTCTCGACGGATGGGTCTTTCGGTCACAGGAAGGATCCCCCCGAAAAATGGGGTCCCACTAGCGGGACAACCAATGCGGCCAAAACCCTAAAGGGAACCTACGCTGATGCAGTAAGCCATGAACCCCTGGCCAAAGCCCCAACCCAGGAGCTGATCCCTACAGGAGCCGATCTGGTCATCCCTGAAGACCTAATGGACAACTACCTTGAGCTGGAAAAGTTTACCCTGGTTGGCAAGTTCATTGGAGGGCGCCCGGACATGGAGACCATCCAAAAATGGGCGTACTCCAAGTGGAGAACTAGCGGCAATATGGAGATCATTGCCCTCTCCAGAGGCTTTTTTGCCATCAGGCTAAATACTAAGGAGGATTTCTGCAACATCCTCTCTGGGGGACCATGGTTCCTAGGGCGTAGGAGCCTCTTCCTCCGTAAATGGGGTGAGAACTTTAATCCTGAAACCCAAAACATAAACATCACCCTGATATGGGTTAGATTGTCGAATCTCCCCTTCCAGTGCTGGCACGAGGATGTCCTCAGAGGGATATCCAGAACCATCGGTGAGCTGATCGTTGTCGACCCCTCCACCAAGGTCCGATCCCGGATGGTCCAAGCTCACATCTGTGTTAACGCCAATCTAGAAACAGAACTCCCCACCCATGTGAATCTTTATTGAGGGCCAACCCTCATAAAATGGCAACCAATCGAGTATGAGAATAAACCCACATTCTGTACTCAATGCAGCACCCAAGGTCACCTAGACTTTCAATGTCCTACTCTGAAGGCTCAGAACCAAGGCCCTAAAGGACCGATCAAAGGAGCAAACCAAAGATAGGGAATCCCGTAGTAGGGGAGGCAACACCCTCCAGCACCAGGCCGCAACCCCCGACCCCCTCATCAAGATCCGATCCCACACCAAGGGAACTATGGAGGAGTGCCACCAACCCAGGAGGAGCAAGGGAATGAGGGAGGATCTCAGTCAACTCAGGAGGAGCCTGGGCCCCCATCGAGTGCAATGGTAATAGAAGAACCTTGCTTAGAGGATCCTATAACTCAGGTACATTCCCTCACTCCCATCATCACCCCTAACCCCTACATAGATGAGTATCTTGCTACCAATAGGAATTCCCCCTCTCAGTCAAACAGGGGTGAGGGTTCTCACTCCCCTATTCTTGAAGAAGAAGGAAGCCTCCAGCTCTATCCCTTTCCAGCTAGGAAAGTTAGTCCCAAAAACACCAGAAGCAAAAAGCAGGCCATCGATTTTGGCAACGAGAAGAAAAGAGGAAGGTCATCAAGCAATGACCAGAGAAACAAAGAAACAGTAGAGGACATCACCAATGGGACCCAGCTGACTCTCTTCTCTGAGGATCCCGACCTCCAGAAATATGACCCACGAGGATCCAAACCTTCCCTTCAGCAGGCGAAGGGAGGCAGGAAAAACCAAAATAATTTGAAATGAAAATCCTCTCCTGGAATGTGAGAGGCCTAAACGGAGTAGCCAAGCAGCGTCTGGTTGCTAACATCAAAAAAGAAATCAACCCTTCTATCTTCATCATCCAAGAAACCAAAAATGATGAAACTTCCTCCCAAAAATTCGGCTAACATCATCTGGAACAAAGGGGAAACCCTGTTCAGCCCCACCCAAGGATCCTCGGGAGGTCTCATGTGCCTATGGGACCCAACCCTGGTTGAAGGAAGGTTGTTGTCTTCCTCTAGTAGAATCCTCAACATCCTGTTCCACTCCAAGGCAAACAACCAATCCTGGATTCTGACCAACATTTATGCCCCAAACTCTCCCATCGAGAGAGTAGAACTATGGAAAACCATTAGCCAGATGAGGATTACCTTCAACACCATGTCGTGGATTATTGGAGGAGATTTCAATAACCCTTTGTACCCATCCAAAAAGAGAGGAGGTCTCAATACCCCAAGTAGAAGCATGGAGGACTTCAGAGACTTTGTCAACCTCAATGAACTCCTTGATATCCAACTCAAAGGATCCAGGTTCACTTGGAGCAACAGAAGAATTGGCAGTGGGCTCATTCAGGTGAAGCTCGATAGGTTCCTCATTTCTCAAGAAGTTATCCCCACTTTTGGGGATGCCTCCCTTCTTGCCCTCCCGAGGATTGGCTCAGATCACAGCCCCCTCATCCTTGAAGCGGGAAAGTCACCTACTTTCAAGACCCCCTTCAGGTTCGAATCCATGTGGATTCACCATAAGGATCTCAGAGCTGAGGTCACCTCCTGGTGGCAACAAACTTTCTCGGGATCCCCCACCATGCAAATAGCCCAGAAACTCAAAATGGTCAAAGAAAAATTGAAAGTTTGGAACAGAGAGGTCTTTGGAAATATTTTTTCCAACAAAAAATCCATCACAGGAAGACTCCAGGAGATAGAAAAATAGATCGAGGTAGGGGATCACAACAGCACCACCAGAGATGATGAAAGGAAACTCCTGGCAGAATACCACAACATCCTTGCCAGGGAGGAAACCTTTTGGAGACAAAAATCCCGGGACCTCTGGGTTAAAGAGGGTGACTCAAACACCAGGTTCTTTCATGCATCCACCATGAGACACAAAGGCTCCAAAAAAATTTGAGAGGTCACCTACAGTGACGGATCCACCACCAGGGATATTGTCGAGATAAGGTCAGAAGCGGTCTCCTTCTTCTAGAACCTCCTTGGCAGCCATCCAGAGAGTGATAATCAAGCCAAATCTGAACTCCTTGCCAATATCCTAGCTGTTGTCCCTCAGGATGCCAACCTCATGTTAATCAGACCCTTCACCCCAGAAGAAATCAAAGAGGCCCTCTTCTCCATGCAACCCGATAAAGCCCCTGGGCCCGATGGGTTTCCTCCCCATTTCTATCAAACCTTTTGGGATATCATTGGGGTCGATGTCTACAAGGCTATCAGAGAGCTTCAATATTCCAAGGTCATTCCTTGGAGCATCAACTCCACTTTCATAGCTCTCATCCCAAAGTCCCCAGTCTATAGAACCCTATCAGATTATAGACCCATTAGCCTCTGCAATGTCCTCTACAAAATTCTCACCAAGGCTATGGCCAATAGAATGAAGCCCATCCTCCCCCTCATCATTGATCCCTATCAAGGTAGCTCAGTGAAAGGTAGGAACATCTTGGATGGAGTTATCACTATTCATGAGACCTTACACTCAGCCTCCTTGGCCAAGAAGGTTGCCCTTTTCATCAAACTTGACATGAACAAAGCCTTTGATAGGGTTGATTGGGACTTCCTCCGTGATGTCCTCCTTAAGTTTGGCTTCCATCCCTTATGGGTTGATCTCATTCATGGCTACTCTTCCTCTCCCTGGTTCTCCATCCTAGTCAACGGATCCCCTATGGGTTTCTTCCCGAGTGTTAGAGGCCTCCGCCAAGGTGACCCGTTGTCCCCCATTCTTTTCATCATCCTGGTTGAGGCTTTGGGCAGAGCTTTCAAGGAAGCCCGCTTGCGAAGGAAGGTGATAGGCATTCTAGCAGCCTCTGGTACAGGGGCAGTCACTCATCAACAATTTATGGACGATACCATCCTATCCACCCAAGCCTCTATGGCCCAGGCCAAATCCATCAAGCACATTCTCTCCCTTTATGAAAAATTTGTAGGTCATAAAGTCAACTACATCAAAAGCAAGATCTACTTCCTCAACACCCCCATGGGTCGGCAAGTCAAGATCGCAAGAATCTTAGGATGCTCTATTGATGCCCTCCCATCCTCCTATCTTGGCCTTACCCTTTTCTGCAATAGACCCAAGGAGGGCATGTGGAACAATGTGCTTGAAAGAATCCAAAAAAAGTTGACAACCTGGAAGGGTAAATTTTTATCCCAAGCAGCCAAAGCTACCCTCACCATGGCTTACCTCCAAGGAATTCTGATTTACTTCATGTCAGTCTTCAGGATCCCCATGACTGTGTGTCACAAGATAGAACAAATGCAGAGAAGCTTTCTATGGTCAGGCAATGACGACAAGACTAGGATTCCCTTAGTAGCATGGGACATTGTTTGCAGAAGCAAGAAACAAGGAGGTCTAGGCTTCAAGAGGATGGCTAAGATGAACATGGATCTAGTAGCAAAACACACTTGGAGGATCCTCACCAACGACCCGGCTGAGTGGATTCAAATAGTCAAAAGGAAATATCTTACTAACCACTCTGTTCTTGACGAAGGGATCCCCACCATTGGATCGGCCTTCTGGAAATCCATCACTCAGACCCATCAGCTCATTCAATATGGGCTGAGGTGGATCCTCAGGGATGGTAGAAGCATAGAATTTTGGAGGGACAGGTGGATTCAGGAGGAACCTTTGATAGAACGACCTGAGCTAGCGGATCTCAAGTCCATGATGGATGCTAATGTGGGGCAGAAGGTGGCTGATTTCATTACCTGGCAGAATGGCTCCCCCCATTGGAAGACCATCGATGCCAACAACCTAGAGGAGGCAACCGACATCCTTTCCTCTGTGCTCCAGTCGACTACCATTCCTACTAGCAGAGGCCCAGACAGGCCCATCTAGAAAGGCTCAGATAGTGACGAGTTTTCAGTCAAGTCAGCCTATGACATTCAGAGCCACTACCAAGAATCGGGCTTTCCCTACAACCTGGTTTGGAGGAAACTCCTGATCCCAAAGGTAAATTTCTTTTCGTGGATAGCTTTTCAAAATAGAGCCCTCACTATTGATAATCTCCACAAACGTGGCTTCTCTATTCCCAATAGGTGCTACCTTTACGAGGCAAACTAGGAGTCCACAGACCACTTGTTTTTGCACTGTGATTTCTCCTTTTCTATTCTAGGCATCATCCTCTCCTCCTTTCAGATTCAGTGGACCCTCCCTAGGTCCATCAAGGATGTCTTCACTCAGTGGACTAACCCTTTTTGCAATCCTAGGCTCCATTTCCCATGGAATATTAGTCTTCATAATTTCATATGGTAGAGCTAGAGCGTAATAGTAGAGTCTTTGGCAATTCCTCCAGGGATCCTCCCTCTGTAGCTTCCAGAACCATATCTTTCACCATAGAAAATGCCAATATTATCCCATGCCTTTCTAGCCCTTAGCAGATCAATGAAGATGCCATCTTTAGGACCCTGAATATCCCCTATGGGCGAGGGAAGCAGCCTGCCCCCAACCTCACAAGAAAGAAAGTAAAGTGGAAGCGTCCTCCTGAAGGGTGGATAAAGCTCAACTTTGATGGGGCATCAAGAGGTAATCCGGGACCGGCTGGAGCCGGAGGAGCGATCCGGGACCAGAACGACAAGCTTATTCTGGCCTTTTGTGAAAGCTTGGGAATCTAGACTAACCATGTCACCAAGGCTAGAGCTCTATGGAGAGGGCTCAACCTCCTCTCAGAGGATCCCAGATCGGCCATCGTTGAAGGGGACTCCATGAACATCATCAACTACATGAAGAATTCCAAAGTCCCTGCCTGGAGGGTGAGTAATACCATCAATGAGGCAAGGAAACTACTCCAGCGGAGGAACCCCACCCATGTTCAGCATACATATAGAGAAGGCAATACTCTGGCAGACCACATGGCAAACAAAGGACTCCTTTCCAATCATTTAGTGGTTTGGAGACACAACTTCCCTGCCGACATCGAGGAGGTGACCAATCAGGACAATGAAGAGGCTTCCAATCATGAGGAGGGATAATGCCCCGTCAGCTCCCCGTAAGAGGCAAAAATATAGTGGAGTGTCTAGCCCATGTGTCCACACCATTATCACTTGGATCTTCATGACAGGAAACACGTTTGATTATTCCAGCGGTGGGTAGATTACGATGGCCCTCGAGGACCATCCCAGTGGGTTTGTTAGAAGGCTCGCCAGCCTTGGAAACCATAGAGGTGACTTAGGGGCGATTGCCAACACGTCACGGATGACTAATCATCATAGTCACACCCAAGGAGAGGAGTTGATTGGGCTTAGTCCCATCATCACTGACCACCATAGGGGCCCGTCCTCATTTTCTTCCCTCGATAATATAAAGCCCAACGATTTTGAGGCAGCTTGGCACCAAGTTCACGCGTGGCATTCATGGAGTTGGTCTATCCACCTCAGCCACATCTTTCACCACCCTACCAACAATAATGCCATTCTCGGTGATGATGATTTTCCATGCAATCGGTGGAGCCCTAGTGATGTTTTCGCTCCCCCCATTGTGATGCCTATTTTAACCCAGGCTCCCCAAGGTTGGCCATCTTGTCTCAAATGATGTTTTCCTCTATCGGCTTATCTATTTTCTTCGCTAGAGGATTGTCCTAAGGCTGTGCAAAGCTCTATCCCCTTCCCTCGGCCATCCATGGCAGCCCCCTATATCGAGCCTGCTGAGCTTTCCCTTTGCAATGAGGCCCTAACCTTCATGAAATCCAAGGGACTGGTCCCTTTCCTCCAAAAGTTTCAGGGAGCTGAAGAAGATATCACCAATGCCTTCATTGAGACGTGGCATAGAGGGGAGGTTCATGTCCGTGGGATTCACTTCAAAGTAACTCTGGAGCTTATGTGCGAAATCACGGGACTACAGGCGATTGGGTGCAACATAAGGAGAGACAAGCATAATTGGGAGGAGGAACTAGAGCAGTTTCTTGAGAAGGGCAAAAATCTGGGTTGGGACAAGTTGGCCCTGCTTCGCACTACTCTCCCCAAACCCTAGAACTTAGCTATGATCCCCGTGATGTAGTATATCATGTGTGATGATCCCGACAAGCCTCTAAGAAGTTTTCACATTAGCTTCGTCAATCACCTTAGGGACGCCAAGCAAGTCTGTATCCCCGACTACCTTGTGTACTCCCTCACCATTTCTATCAAAAAATGCAAGAAAACCCACCTCAAACCCATCCACCAGGGGCTTATGGCTGTAATTTACCACCATGTCATTGCCAATCATCCTCCTCCCCAACTAGTGCCACCTCTGGCTTCCCAACCATCGGCAAGTCCCTCCTTCGTCCCTGAAGATCGGTCTCCTAGTCCTGCTCGGACCAGTCCGCCCAGCCCTATCAAAGAGTCTCCCTGCAAAGGTTCCATTCGAAGTCGCCCTAGCAAGCGTGGGCAGCACATGGAAACTCCTCCTCCTCCTAGATCATCCAAGCGTCTGAAGAAGCCCAAGGTGGAGAAGTCTACCCCATCGCAACACATCAGTTCTGACACCAAAAGTGAGGCAGAGGCGATGTCTCACCAGCTTCTCCTGGACATGGCGGCCAACATCGCTAGCTCGACAAACGCAATGATTAGGATCCTAAAGCAACTTAGCAGCAAGGGCCACGAGGGCCAGGACGACCAGGAGGATCCCGAGAAGGCCTAATTTCATGCGTAGTCATGCCTGGTGTTTGTTTTTTGGTAGCTTCGGTTGTGATGGATTTTGGTTTGTTGTCTTTCTTTGGGGTTACCATCGGCCTTTAGTCTCTGTGTTACTGCTTTTGGGTTTTCTTTATGAAGCTTAATGTATCTGGGTTTGGTGGGTAATGTAGCCCAATGGGCTTTTTTTTGTTGTTGCATGCTACGACATTTACTGTTATAAGGTTTTGGGATCCTCTCAAAAAACCCACTTTTGTATATAAAATCTAACTTACCAAAAAAAAAAATTGGGTAGCATATAATTTAATCAATCATGGTGTTGATCTTCATTTTGGTAAAATTTAGATTTTAGAAAACAATTGGCCAAGTTTTATATCTTAATGAAAATTATGTCGAGGAGAAAACATAGCACTTTGAGGAAGAAGAATATATTTGATAGAAAAATAAATGAAAAATATATATGATTAAAATATATGCTAGATATGGTTTAATTGAACCAACAACATATGTAATATTTTATCATTTGATGGGAGTGGTCCCCGATAGAAGCACGTATAACTTATTAAAAATAAAATAAAAAATAAAAAATAAAGAAGTGGCCATCCTAAGGCCATCATAATAGAAACATGATAAGGTAAGGATGGGTCTTATGTTGTCATTAATATTGTTTCTTAAGAAAAGTATTTTATTCAAAAAATAGCAAATATGATAGATAAAGTTAATGGGGTAAGGTCCACATTAAAATATTGAGATAATTAATTGTAGAATTTGTATACCTCCTCAGTGCAAGATGATTATCATAGGTTAGGATCATTGCTTGCTTATATGGAATACTCATTCCTAACAAGATGTGATGTAATGATATCACCTCATAGAAAACTCCTCCTACAACATGATATTTAGTCTCAGTAGAAGATACAACAACATGTTATTTCTTACTTTTCTAACAGATCAAACTAGATTCCAAAAGTACATAGCTAGATATGGATACCATATCATCAGTGGATCTTGCATAGTCCATAGTTGTAAAACCTATCAAGAAAATTAATCATTATTCTTGTGCTCCTTTCCATACTCAATCATACCATGGATATACATTCATTTTACTACTTTCTAGTGATACACCTTTAATTCTTGCATTAACCATGAAATATAGCTAATAGTATAGCTAATTTCTAGTTTGACGTAGGTCAAATAAATGATACTCCTAATCAACAAGTGATAAAAAATTAGATTGACCTATGGGGATGGATCATTTTGGGATAGTCATAGCCCTATTTCCATTAGGTTGGTCATAGGCTTAAATATATTATCCAAAATTTCTTGAGCAATGTCTTGGTAGACTTCATTTATAAAAAAAATATTATTCTTTGTCTACCACACTTTCAAGACAATAAAATATTTTATTAGCCCAAAATCAATCATGTCAATTGAATTTTTGAACTCTTTATTGGTCTCTTTAATTAACCTCATTGAAATTCTAGTAATGACCAAGTTGTCAATATACATAATTAAGATCATGACCTATCCTTCGTATCGTTTGAAGTATAGGTTTGGATCATAATGACTATGACAAAATCTATCTTGCATAAGATGCTCATCAATATAGGATACGGGAGCCTTCTTTAGCCCATAGAAAGACTTGATAAACCTATATACCTTCCTTTTCTAACCAAATATGAAAAATCCCTCTGGAGATATATCATATAGACTCCTTCATTGAGGTTACCATTAAGGAGTACACCCTTCACATCAAATCTAACACAACTTCCATCCAAATTGAGCTATTACAGATACCACTTGAATAATCTTGATGTTTGATATTGGTATTAAGGTCTTGTCATAATCCATGTCTTATTTTTATGCATAGCCCTTTGCAACAATCCTCCTCTTGTATTTGTTGATACTACCACCACCTTTGTATTAAATATTTAATACCTTCTTGTAACTAATGGGTTTCTTTTTAGGTGGATGATCAACAAGTTGTTGTCTTGTTCTTCAACAATGTCTAATATTTGACATTCATGGATTTCTTCCATTATTTTGATGCAAGAGTTTCTTGAACTATTGAACATTCAATGTTTTGCATAAATATTCTCACAAGGGCTAAAATGACTTTATTTCAATCTCTACTATGAGTTCTTGTCCCTATACTAGATGTGTATAGGACACAATTTAAGTTTGCATACCAAACTATGGTAAAATACCACTTGGACCTGCTAATGTTAGTCAAAGTAGATGGTTTTGGTTCATTAGTCAATATTATCATCATCATCAAATTTTGTATTCTCTCTCTAAGGCATCATCATCATCGTCAAACAATAGAATGAATCATGTATCTTAGAAAAAAGGTACATTCATTCTTCTTATTAAACATGACATCTCAAATAATATACAACTTCTTGATGTTAAGATCCATTAGTCTATATCCTTTAAGCTCATCACTATATCCAATTATGATTTATCTTAGAAAAGAGGTACATTCATTATTTTTATCACATATTGAATAATATACAACTTCTTGATGTCAAGATCCATGAGTCTATATCCCCTCAACTAATAACTATATCAAATGAAGATTCATCTCTTGGATTTCTCATCTAGCTTAATTTGCTTATTATTTAGAATGTGCACGAATGTTGTGTATCTAAACAATCTAATATGGGAGATGCTAGGATTGATACCTATCTATACCTCCTTAGGTGTGACACCATTCAATTCAAATATGGTGCATGATTTAACAAATAAACTATAATACAAACAACTTCTACACAAAAATTTCGCTCTAATTTGGTATTTCTTGGTATTATTGCATCATATCCTATGCAATAGAATTATTCCTCTGTATAACTCCATTTTGTTGAGGCATATAGGGAATTATCAGCTATCTTTTAGTACCATTTTGCTTCATGAAGTAGAAAACACATTACTAGTATAGACTCCCCTTGATTCAAGCGAAGTATAAGAATATGACAATCAAACATCTTTTTCACATGAGATTTGAACTCTTGAAAAAAATGGAAGTCTTCCATATGTTTAAATTCATTGGGCACCATAGATAAATGATGCCCATGAATTGCGTCAGAGGTAATATCGAAAGTATGGCCTCCCTAATCTTAGATACAATATTGTTGGTTGTCGATGAGGATGTAAATAAGATACTAAAAAAGGGAAACACCCTATTGAAATTCATTGGAAACCATAGATAAATGGCCAAGAATATGGCCTATTCATGGTGAAATAGGGTGGTTAGGGTTGAACCAATATCCTTCTAAATGTTGAAGTGATGGGATTGGTAGTGGATGGGTTCATGCACAATAGAGAAAAACATTCTCTAGCTAGGGAATCTCAAATTTTCTTGGGTGAGGAAGAAGAATTGGTTAGAATTCAAAATGGGTTCAAGCAAATCTCACTAAAAGCACCTTGATATAGAGTGACATTAGTCATAATGCAATACTTTACTCTTGATGAAAACCAAGATATTCTCAGAATATTTCACTTCATGTTTCTAAATCATCTGCATCATAATAAGTTGATGAACATGCCCTCTTTTTTGTTTTAGTTCATGTCTAGGTAGATAAGTAAGGTAAAAAAGGTATTGCCCTTGATCCAATCCACTAGGGTCTAGAAAAAAATATTATTTGACCATGTGGTTAAAACCAAAGGCCTGTCAATGGAGGACATCCTGAATTCTCTCAACAGGGCATCAAATCCCATTGTGGATTACCCTGAATTATCCAACTTAGAAGGAAATGAATAGATTAGTCAAGAAGTTGTTAATGTTACCCTCTTTTTGGGGTCTATGGCTAGGATAGTAGATTCTCCCCCAAAAGGGATAAGTGGTAGTGATGAGAGTACCAGGTGATCCAAGCACCTGGTCGCTAATATGGCCAACTCTAGAAAGGCCCTGTTATGTATTAAGGAATCTAAGTCTAAAGATGTTATCCAACCAACTAAGAAATTCAAGCTCATCCTAGGCACAAGGAGTTCTAAAAAGGTGTAGGACACTTGAGTCCAGGTATTGATATTTTCCCTTAAATCACTCAAGAGGATGCTTCTAAAGTTGCAAAAATATTTGATTGACTCTATGCATGCAACTATCTCATATGCGGAGAAAATTTTAGTTCTCATGGGTTGGGAGCCATAGGAGATGAAGGATCAAGAAGTGGATAATGATGTTGGCCCTAGTGGGACCAAAGAGTCATTCTTGGCTTCTTGGCCTATGTTTATTTTTGGTTTCCATTGTCTTTGTCTTAGCTTGTTTATTTTGTTGATCCTACCTTGCATGGAAGGTATGTTTCTATTTGTAAGGTTGGGCTAGTCTCTCTTTGTTTTATTTTGGAGTAGGTATCTTGTCTTGTAGTGGAGCTCACTAGTTTTTTGGTTGGTTGGTTCACTTTTTGTTGTGTTAGTGCTTTGACCTTCCTTGCTTCTCCAAGAAGGTTGGTTGGATCCTTTTTGTAAAAGGTTTGGGGTTCCTTTCAAAACCCCTTCTTCCATATAATAAAAAGCAAAATTATTAACAAAGAATTGAAAATATCAACTAGTAAATATTAGATCCATGATTTCTAATATATTAATGTGCACTAGGTCAAATGGACTAGCTACTTTACAACTCCTTGATCCAAATGGGGTTCTATGTTACTTTCCTACCAAGCAACTCGTAAAATGTCATAATTCTTTATCAATGAGGGAAGCTCTTTGACCATGACATAATTGGTGAGTGTTTTTAGGTGGCCAAAACTTAGATGTCCAAATTGTCTATGCCAAAGTGTGGTAGCTTTATCCACATTGGCTACCAAATCTTGGTTGTCTTGTAATACAACTGCAAGTTAAAATATCATGCATATGTTAGTTACACAGGCAATAATTGTCGATCCTCTAGATTTTTCTTGAATGAGACATAGTTTCTTATAACCTATTTTGATAAATTTAACTCAATAATTATGATCAAGTAACTAATTTATAAAATTTTATTTGTGAGACTAGACACGTAAATAAATTTAGTCAAGCAAAAGGTATGCAAACAAACATCACCTATATTTGCAATGGTGTATATCAAATTATCACCAAGAGTAAATTTCCTATGATATACAAATACTCAAGGTACATGAATCATTCCTTGTAGTTTATAATATGTTTGGTGGCCATCAAATAAACAAACTAAAATAGTCTAAGCTTTAAAACAACATCAAGAGTTTACACAAAATAAAAGTCTTTTAATTTTGTGTGAAAATTGGTATCCTTTGCTACATTGCCATGTTGGCATTGAGGTGTATTCTTCCTCTACCATTGAGGACCTTTCTACTTGCCTCATCATATATTCTTCTGGTTCTGATTTGAAGAATCTTGTGAGAACATGTTGTACTTGCACTCCTAAAGTACATGATCCAATTTCCTATAAATTAAATACATGATATTGGAACATGAAAGTTCCATTGACCTATTATTATTGATTGTTATCTTTGCCTTTCTATTTTTGATGGTTCTTAATAATTCCACCACCTTTATTTGCTTACACTGGCTTTTTATATTTTTGTTGCATGACTAGAGAATGTTCATTTTTAGTTTTATCTCTTGAATCACTTCCTCATATTAAAGCAAATAACTCTAGTTAGTAACGTCCACAGTTATCACTGAAATAATAAATGTATGTAGTAATATTGATACCCCAATTGGAACAAGTATATCATCATTAATAGTTTCACCTGATGCTTGAAGTGAGGCTTACAACTCAACAACTCTCTACAAAATACTCTCTAACTTTTCATTGCTCTTTATATTTAGATAGTGTAATTGATTTTGTAGGTGTAGAATCTAGTTTTGATTTTCTAATTCAAATACCATACTAAGTTTATCTCATTCATCCTTGGTGGTTATTGCATCAATAATGTATGTCTAAATCTCATCAATCATGCCAAATATTATAATCAATAGGTATTTTCAGTCTACATTGTTGAACTTTATTTATTTATCAAGGTCTATGGCATATTTTTACATGGTACTAGACATCAATACTCATAACTCTTTGAACTTAAGGTGAATATTCAAGTTCATATTCCATGGAGAATAGTTGTCACCTTTAAGCAACTTTGAATAAAGAAACATTATCTTAAGGAATTAATAGCCATGTTCATGTTGAAATATTTGTAATATGACCTTATTAGGCCAAGGGCGATAATGTTGAAGTACCTAAGGGTGCTCTTGATGTAGCCTATAGAAAAGTGCTATGTAAGTCTTTGAGCATTTTCTATGTAAGCTTAAGGGTGTTCTAAATATAAGCTTATGAAAATTCTTCTATGTAAGCTTACAAGCATCTATGTGTAATTCTATAGGCATCTTTCTATAAGCCTAAGGGTATTTCTCTCGTATTTGTATTTAGTGATATTGGTTAATCCACATATATGGATAACCTTGATTAAAGGGCGTATTTTATTATATTATTTTAATTTAACCTCAAACTCAAGTTAATGTTAGCTTAGGGTTAACTATTAATTGGGGTTATGGTATCACTTGAAATAACCCTCAATGACTAATCCATTAAATTAGTTTATGAATGTGAGATATTAGGATGCCTATAGGCACCCACCCTTTATTCCTTCTCTATATTTGTGTCATTTATATCTTTATTTTTTCTATACGCTCTTCTGTTTTTCTCGTCATCTTTTTATTTTATATTATTGTGGTGAATGCATATTTTGGGATGTTTTTGTAAATATTATAAATTCCAAAAGTTTAACCTTCATAAAATGGAAGAAAAAATGTGTTCAACTAGATCAACCTCCAAAATATCTATCCAATGACTATACATGTGCCTATACTTGCAAGAACGTAAGTGCCTCAAATCATGAAAAAATGATAGTGTATCATGAGGCAAAAAGATATGGGGTACAAGTCAATGTCCTAGTCAAATCAAGGTCAAACCAAACAACAATCAAAAGGGATGGAAGTCCAATATTCCTCCACCTTTCAATTCACTTATTGAAATAGGGTAACGAGTATATAAATTAGTTATGTCACCACACACTATGCATGTGGGATTCAAAATATAATTTTCCTTCCAAACAACCTAGCATGCACTCACCCAAATGATATCATCCCTTGGTCAATGAATGTTGCAGCAATATCTATCATTATTATATCAATCTAATTACTTAACATAAATAACTAGTATGATTATTATCTATTATTAATTATAAATCAAATGAATCTTAATTTATGGAGATGTTAGTGTTGGAAGTATTACATTATTTGGCCCCCTTGTAAATATTAGTTTTGTAAATATTAGAAACCTGATTCTTGGGCCAACATGGCGGAACTTTTGAGCTCTTCTTCAACTATGCTCCTCCAGGCTGGTAATATTCTCAACACTATGAAATAATATAACACCCAGGTTGTGGAGGATGAGCATAGTGTTGATTCAACCAAGTGAGATCACCCTAAAGAGTAACCTGGACCTCAAAGGTAGTGGTGTTTTTGTTAATGCAGTGTCTATCATTACTGTTTTGTGCCCTTTCAATCCTAGGACTATGGTGATGGGTTGTTTTATCTTTGTTATTTCTTTGGTCTACTGGTTTGTCAAGGCCATCTCTGTTGAGATCGCCTCCTTTTGGTCTTCTAAGATCATCTCTATTGAGATGACCTTGATATGATCTCCTTGTGATATTTTTTCACGTAAGTTTATCTATTCCTTTGTAAAAGGTTTGAGGTTCCTTTCAAAACCTCTTTTCAATCTATCAAAAAAAATATTAGTTTGGTAGTTGATTTATATTTTATGTGTCAATATCATAGAAAGTGCAAGGTGTCAAGTGAGGAATATGAAAGGATGCATCTCCCAACTGTTAGAGGAGAGCAATAGTTAGAGTACTAAAAAGTCATGTAAAATTATATATTGGAGATCTCTCTCCATGCAATGTAATCAATCAATATCATTCTTGTAATCTTGTGATATAAAATATATTTGAGATATATTTGTGATATATTCTATTTATATAATTCATTATTATTTTATGTGAGTTATTTGTATGATTTATTCTTATGAGAAATAAGGTTCATGAAATAAAATAGTCTTGGAAAGCTAATAGTGGTATCAAAGCCACAAATTGTTATAAAAAGGTACTTTATAGTAGTGAGCAAAGATACCATAGGGATCCAACAATTTGAAATCATGAGCAAATCAGAGGTTACACTTTGTTGAAGGTATTCTGAAGTTTTATTATTAAATATTTTATTTAATCCATTGAAGGAGGCATAAGGTTAATGGTTTAAAAATATTTTAAGAGTTATAATTTTATTCTTTGGTTTCTTAATTAATTATTTTAGGTATGGAGTAAGGATGTCTACTTAAAAAAAATTGAGTATTTGAAATATTAAAAATTTAGAAGATTTATTTTTTTAATTCTGGAGTGATAAGGAAGTCAACTAGTTTGCTTGAAGGATTTTATATATAAAAAAAAGAGCCTTCAAAGTTGTTATGAGACATTCTTGATAAAAATAAAAAATAAAGAATAGTTATTTGGCTATATAGAGAGGAAGACAAGTTATTCACTCACAGTAAAAGAATAGTCATACAACTATATTACAAAGGAACAAAGAAAAATAAAATATGGTAAATTAAGAATCTTAGAACAATTTGATCCATTCATTTTTCTTTTCTAAAAGGCTCATTGCACAATACAATTTAGTTGATATTTGAGAGTTGAGAGATTAATTAGCAATTTTGAAATGACACATAGGGGATCTCAATATTCATGGTGTTGAAATCCACATTCTACCTATCATATATTTTCTTCTACTACCATTCAATTCTCAACATCATAGGCTTGAATTCTTGAGATTAAAAAAGAAAAAGAAAATTCTCATTTTTTTGTCTATTTTTGAATTGAAAATAGCTCTGAGGGTGTGAGAAAGGATTAGGAGAGATAGAAGCTTGAATCTTGATAAAGGTGATAAAAAATGGCTTTCACAAAATAGAAATATGAAAAGAAGGCTTCATGAAAGTTTTTTTAATCGGATGAACCGTTCCCCGGGTAGCAACGAGGGTTTCATCCATGAAGGACCAAGACTACAGACACGTTTGAGTCTATGCTAAATCCACCTATTTCTAGCATCTTCGAGCTTGGCTATAGATTTTCTCTACATGCATAGAATGATATTATTGATGTTGTGAATCCCAACAACCGTATTTCCCTTTCTAAGGGTCTTGAGGGTATATTCCACTTTTAAAATATGGTCGTTCGAAGAAAAACAGTGATTGCTCTATCGTATCTTGCCATGTTTTTATTTTTCCTTTGATATTGAAACCCTTATGAAAAAAAATCTTCGAATCTCTTAAATTCTTTACATGAAATCCTCCTTCGCAACTAAAACCAAAGGTTTGAATATTGGTGAAATATAGAGAAATGTTGAGATGAGGTTGAGTGAAGATCAATAAATCCACCTATTCTTGCATGCCATCCATCTGTCAGAACAATCAAGGTGTCTAACCATTGTCGTCAGAGTATAGCAAGAGCATTGAGATATCTTGGCAAGTCAAATTGTGTGAATATTAAAAAAAGATAAAATATATGCAAGGTATGCATTAAATCATCTTATTTAATAATTTGGGTGTAGGACATACATTTCGAAGAAATAAGGTTTCTTTTAAAAAATAAAAATAAAAATACAATATTTTTTTACCATTAATAAGTGCACACCTTTTTGGTCAGTCAAACAAGAAGGGAAAGTTTTTTTATTTGGAAAATAATAAAGTATAAGGTTTATTTAAAGTTTTATAAGGATAGATAAGTTAATTGTTAGATTATTATATTTTTGGAGTGATAAGATTTATTAGGAAAGTATTAATATAAGGAGTAATAAGGTTTTCTAGGTTATTTGAAAGTAGTGTTTTCTAATTTAGGAGTGATAAGTTTTTTTTTTCTTTTTAATATAAAGATTGATTTGATTTTATATTTAAAAAAGGGAGAAAAGAGAAGAAAATTTTTAAATTCACTTTTTTTTTAATTATTGTAAATTTATCTAGTTGAGAGATAAAAGAATTTCAACACCAAATTTAAGAAAACAAAAATTTGCAAAATTCAAATTTTAGTTTCTAGAACTAGGGAGACATAAGGATTCCTACTCCATAGGAATTAAATTAGAAACTTTGAATTATTTAAACTTAGGAGTTATAGTTTATCAACTTCAAATAAACATGGCAAAGAAAAAACAAACAAAAGGAAAAATAAATGATCAAAAAATAGAAATACAAAAACATGAGTTGTCAAAAACAAATGAAGAAGAAAACTTATGTTTTCAAGAAGAACAAATATACATTCAGGATGTCTCACTAGAAGAGACTAAGGAAATGTTGTACTTAATACATGATAGCAAAAATTTAAGGACAAAAGGATACATCAATGAAGGAAAAGAGAATCTTACAATCAATCATGATTGAAGCTAAAGATGAGATTTTTTCAATGCTAGGAAATTATCTAAGTTCAAAGCTTGATAAAGCAGTAGAAGACTCTAAAGGTGGTTTCATATTATCTAGTGATATAGGAAATATAATGTATATGACATTACTTTCTAATGAAGTTCTCAAAGGTCAAAATAGAAAACAAGAGGAATTGACTAAACATTTAAAAAATAAGTTTGTTGATATTACTAATGAAGCAGAACAAGGTTTCCTAGAATTTTCTACATGCTATTCTTAGAAAGTTTAGTTTTGATTATAGTTGGTGTGAGTGGATTAAATATTGTTATAGCACTACAAAATTTTCTATTTTTATCAATGGTTCTCCTGTTGGGTACTTCAAGTCATCTTGTGGATTTTTTCAAGGTGATCCTCTTTCTCCTTATCTATTCATTATTCTGCAGAAGCATTAGGGAGAGCTTTTTCAAAGGAAAAAATGGAAGGAAAAATCAAGGGTATTCAAGTTGCAAAAAATGATCCTTTTGAATCCTATCTCCAATTTGTTGATGATACTTTTATTTTGGGCCATCCCTTAATCAGTGAGGCCATGGAGTTCAAATCAATATTATCATGTTATGAGAAGGCTACTAGATAGTTGGTAAATACTTCAAAATCTAGGATCTTTTTCATTAATACTACCCTAGATTTACAATAAATTATTGTGAATATTTTAGGGTTCAAAATTGAAAAATTTCCATCAACTTACTTGGGTATTCCTTTGTCTAATAAAGGGAATAAAAAGGAGCTTTGGGTAACTTTTTTTGATAGAATGCAAGCTTGCTTGACAGGTTGGAAAGGTAAGTTCTTAACCATGGTAGGAAGGCTACAACTCATAAAGACTATTTTACAATCAATTCCTATTTATGTGATGTCACTTTCAAGACTGCCAACAGGTATTGCAATAGAAAAGGATAAAATTCAAAGAGAATTTCTATGGAAAGTTTGTGAGGAAAAATTTAGGTTTCCTCTTTGTAAGTGGAATAGGGTTTGCAAAGAAAAGAAAATTGGAGGAGAAGGCTTGCAAAATTGCAGACTTATGAATTTAGCATTAGGAGCAAAGCTTGGGTGGAGACTATTCAGAGATCAAAAAAAGAATTGGGTAAAAATATTACTTCAAAAATATATAGGTTCTCTTGATGCAATGAAATTGTTTAGGAAAAGAAATCTACCCAAAGGATCATCAACATGGAACTTCATATCAGAGAGTTTATATTTTATAAAGAAACATATTAGATGGTTAGTCAATGAGGGGAGTTATGCAAATTTTTGGTCTGATGCTTGTTTGAAGCCTTGTCCTCTTATCTCTGACTCAAAGTGGAAACCATTGGCTCAAGCGTGCATGGCATGTAAAGATCCAAATGTTAAATATTATATTATTAGGAACAAAAACTCGAGAACTTGGATTTATTTTAGTAATATGGTTGAAGGAGAGGAAATCAAAAAAATTGCAAATGAACTTCAAAATATACTTCAAGAGTTTTATTTGTCAATTTTTACACGAAAGGATGAGTTGGTTTGGAATTTATCAAAGGATGGTGGATACTCAGTAAATTTGGGATATGAGGATTTAGAAAAATCAAAATTGCCTTCTCCCATTGATTTTTCTTGGAAGAATGTTTGGTCATTAGAGGCACTCCATAAGGCCTCAACATTTCTTTGGTTAGCAGTTAATATAAGATTCTTATCGAAGAGAGTCTACAAAGAAGAGGATATTATGGACCCTTCAGATGTGCCTTATGTGAGAAGGATTTATAAATGTCAGACCACTTATTCATTTTTTGTTTTCTAATATTGGATAGCTTCATCAACATTGAAAGAGTTGATAAAATGTTGGATAAGTTATAATAAAGCTAAAGCATTATGTATTCTTTGGAGGATTGGCCCTGCTATTATTTGTTGGAATTTATGGCTTGAAAGGAATAATAGAATTTTTAAAAATAAATATCAAAATCATGCCCAAGTTAAGAACCGTATTAGCATCTCTCTTGCAAAATGTCTAAAAATATGGTGCTCATCATGGAAAGTATCAATTGCAAAAAAAAGAAAAAGAGGTGCTAATAACTTGGTTACATGATTTGCATATTCATGGAAGAGTTATCTGCGATAACAAAATTAAAACAAAGGATCTACTTCGATCTATGGTAAAATGGAAATGTCTAGAAATTGGTTTATCAAAATTAATTTTGATGGTGCTTCTAAAGGAAATCTAAGAAAAGCTAGTGGAGGTGGTGTTTTTAGAAATAGTGAAGGTAAAATTCTCCTCACTTATTTAGAATCATATGGAACTTCAACTAACAACTATGCAGAGGCTAGGGAACTTCTTACAGGGATTAAAATTGCAATAGAAAAATGATGAAAATATATTTCAATTGAGGGGGACTCACAAATTATCATCAATGCTATTAAAAAAATGGATGTGGATACTGGATAAAAAATAGTATTATTACTGATGTTCATTTTCTATTACTAGAGGCAATCTCCTAGAAGTGTGAGAATATTTATAGAGAAGGAAATCAAGTAGCAGATAAATTAATGAATTATGGTGTTGATATTCATCCCGGTGAATTTCAAATTTTAGAAGGCAACTGGCCAAGTGAGATTTTATGTCTTAATCAAAATGATGTTAAGGAGTTGATTGTGGAAACAACACTTTGATGAAGTTGAAAAATATATTTAAGATAAAAAAGAAATGAAAAAGTCATGATAAAAATGTATGCTACAACAAATGTAATATTTTGGTATTGTGATGGGAGTGGCCCTCAATAGAAGCCACATATAACCTATTCAAAAACAATAAAGTAGAACAGGGTGAATTTCTAATGCTTCAACAATGCATGCAAAGTATACTTAATGATGCTAATGATTGTTTTGAAAAATTTGTTACTATACCTGTTAGTCTAAGAAAAATAATCTAAAAGGGAATAATCACTCTAAATGTTTCCAAGATAAGAAAGCAAGGAAAAGTTGAAGAATTAAGAAAAAAACCATTGATGAAAATGTTTTTTGTGATACAAATGATTAAGGGCCATGATGATAGATGCATGTTGTGATAGTAGTGATCTTCATCTAAAAGAAAATTACGAGTTGTGATCCTCATAAAAATGAAAAGAAAAATTGCGATGCAAGTAATGATACTTGTGATTTTGAATTCATGACATAGATAGAAGAACCTATTACAAAAATAGATGTTACATGTGACAAAGGATTTAACTACAATTTGTGATTGTTCAGAAAATCTTATGCTATCAAAATTGATGGTGACATGGATTCAAATGATGATATAGATAATGATGTTTAGAGTTGTGTTGATGTTGATAGGGATTAGTCTGATAATAATTTTTGGTTATTTTTAAAGGTATACTAAATGAATTGGTTCAAAATTGTTAAATAAAATGGGATACAAAGACACGGGTTTGGAAAAATATGAACAAGGAATGAAAGAGCCAATTGTACCAAAAATAAGACCAAAATATGAAGGTCTTGGATATACAAGACAAACTAGTAGTAATGAGCAAGGGACTAAGTTTGTGATAGAAAACAGTGACATCAAATTAGTGACAAAGACTGATAGAATCAATAACAATGAAGGACCAAATGGCAAAAGGAATTTTGTAATAGAGAATAAATGTAATCATTGTGGTAGATATGGACATAAGATAGATAAATTTTGGAATCTCCATAGTTGTGAAATTTGTGGAGGACAATCATTCACAAATATTTTATCTACAAAAAATAAAAGAAAGACTATAGATTAAAAATGGATTGTGGATGGATAAACATGAATGAATGGGATAATATAAAAGGAATGTTGTATGGTTTCTATAGAAGGAAACCTAGTATGATCAAAGTTTACTAAGAATATTGTTAGTAAGAAATAAATGATTATGACCCAAGCATAGCTTGGAAGATGGCCTATAGTGAAAGCATCTATAGTGATGATACTATAGATATGATAGTCTTATGAATGTTATAGTGAATGACTAGAGACAATGATAATCTAGAGTGACCTAGAGGTAGAGTTCCAGAGACACTGAAGGAAATCTTCCTTTGGCAACCATGATCCGGTACAAATGCATTGAATTCTAACCACCTTCGCGCTTTGAAAATTGACCATTGCTCCAACAATTTACTCCACATTAAATTTATCTTGGAGAGGGAGTGAAACTGTTAGGATAACGCCTTGGAAATGACAAAAATCAAAGGAAATATCTTCTGGTTTGCCACAACCATTAAATTCCGTCATTAAATTTTTCCATTTCGGGCAACTTTCCATTTTCGGCAATTTTCCTTTTTTAAAAACTTTCCATTTTTGAAAACTTTCCATTTTTGAAAAATTTCTATTTTTGAAAAGTTTTTTTTTTTGGAAAGTTTCCATTTCGGGTAAGTTTCCATTTTGGGTTCCGAAATGCCCATTTCGGGTAAGTTTCCATTTCGGGTTCCGAAATGCCCATTTCGGGTTCCGAAATGCCCATTTCGGGTAAGTTTCCATTTCGGGCTTCGAAATGTCTTTTTCCAAAACTTTCCATTTCGAGAAAGTTTCCATTTCGAGAAATTTTCCATTTCGGAAAAGTTTCCTTTTTTGAAAAGTTTCTTTTTTCAACGACTTTCCCTTTTCGAAAAATTTCCATTTTTGGGGCGAAATGCCATTTTCGGAAATTTTCCCACTTTCTCCCCAGCGAATCAACCTTTGACTTCCCCGAATTGATTTTTTGCCCCGAAATTGATTTTCTGCCCCGAAATTGATGTTTGGTGGTAAAGTTTCCCAGAGCCATAACTTTTGATTCGTTCACCCATTAAGGTAAAGCGCAAGTTTTTGAAAGGGGTTTTGGTCTCCTTGTACTAGGGTTTGAACTTGGGTCTCCTATATACAAATCCAAAGATATACTACTACAACATCCCTTGTGGGATAAAAATGTTAAGATAAAGCACAATTTTTGAAAGGGGTCTTGGTCCCCTTGTATTGGGATTTAAACTTGGGGCATCCCAATGGTAAGCACTTGATTGTTACCAACTAGCTTATTCCTTTTAGGTTAAAAATGTTAAGGTAAAATGCAAATTTTTTGAAAGGGTCCTCATTCCCTTGTATTGGGGATTGAAGTTGGGTCTCTTGGATGAAAATTGCTACCAACCAATCTATGCCTTTCAAGTTAAAAACGTTAAGGTTAAACATAGGTTTTTTTGAAAGGGGTCCTTATTCCCTTGAATTGGGGTTTGAACTTGGATCTCTTGGATGAAAATCCAAAGACATATCACTATGGTATCCCTTATGGGATACAAAATATTAGGGTATAGGTTTTTGAAAGCGAATATGATCTCCTTGTACCAGGGTTTGAACTTGGGTCTCCTATATAAAAATCCAAAGATATACTACTACATTATCCCTCGTGGGACAAAAATGTTAAGATAAAGCATAGGTTTTTGAAAGGGGTCTTGGTCCCCTTTATTGGGATTTGAACTTGGGTCAGCCCAATGGCAAGCACTTGATTGCTACCAACTAGCTTATTCCTTTCAGGTTAAAAATGTTAAGGTAAATGGTCAACGTTCCCTTGTATCGAGGTTTGAAGTTGGATCTCTTGGATGAAAACCCAAAGACATACAAAGACATACCACTATAGTATCCTTCAAAAGACAAAGAATGTTAGGGTTAAGTGTAGGTTTTTGAAAGGGGTCATGGGCTCCTTGTGCTGGGGTTTGAACTTAGGTCTCATAGATGAAAATCCAAAGACATACCACTACAGTATCCTTCATGGAACAAAAAATGTTAGGATAAAGCACAGGTTTTTGAAAGGGGTCCTAGTCCCCTTCTACAGGGTTTGTACTTAGGTCTCCTAGATAAACCCAAAGATATACCACTATATATCCTTCACGAAACCAAAACAAATTAGGTTTTCTTGTATTGGGTTTTGAACTTGGGTCTCCTAGATGAAAACCTAAAGACATAGCACTATGGTATCCCTCATGGAACGAAAAAAATAGGGTTAAGCATAGGTTTTTACAATGGATCTCGAACCCCTTATGTTGGGGTTTAAACTTGGGTCTTCTAAATGAAACCCAAAGACATAACACTACGATATCCCTCACAAGGATAAAATGTTAGGGTAAAGTGCAGGTTTTTCAAAGGGTCCCACTCTCAGTCCCTTGTGTAATGGTTTGAACCTGGGTCTCCTAGTTGAGAACCCAAAGCCATACCATTTTAAGGATCCTAGTTCCCTATGTAGTGGTTTGAACCTGGGTCTCTTGGGATTAAGCACAAAATTTTAAAATGGATCTTGAACCCCTTGTACCCCTTGTATCGAGGTTTAAACTTGGGACTTCTAAATGAAAACCAAAGATATACCACCACACTATCCCTCACAAGGCTAAAATTTTAGGGTAAAGTGTGGGTTTTTCAAAGGATCTCGATCTCTGTGTAATGGATTAAACCTGGGTCTCCTAGATGAGAATCCAAAGCCATGCCACTTAAAGGGTCTTGGTTCCCTATGTTGTGGTTTGGACTTGGGTCTTTTGGATGGGAATCCAAAGCCATACTACGCTATCCCCAACAGGGACTAAAATTTTAGGGTAAAACATGGGTTTTTGAAAGGGGCCTCGGTCCCCTAGATGAAAACCCAAAGACATAACACTATGGTATCCCTCATGAGACAAAAATGTTAAGGCAAAGCATGGGTTTTTGAAAGGGATCACATTTTCCTTGTACCAGGGTTTGAACTTTGATCTTTTGGATGAAAATCCAAAGGCATACCATTACAATAGCTCTTACGAGATAAAATATTAGGATAAGGCATGGGTTTTTGAACTTGGATCTTTTGGATGAAAACCCAAAAACATACCACTATGGTATCCCTCATAGGACAAAATAAAATATTAAGATAAAGTGCGGGTTTTGGACAAAATAAAATATTAAGGTAAAGAGTAGCTTTGGAGGTTTCTCTCTACCCAAGAGTTTAGTCCCAAGGGACAATGCAACGGTTCAAGCTTTGGCTCTTCTTCAAAATGTCTACGCGTGTGTGGGTGTGTATTAATCCCCTATTGATAAACTTAGCTCTAGATCTTTCAAAAAATCATCCCTAAGATAAAAATGCTTAACCCTAAACATTAGGTTTAGAGATTTCTCACACTATTCTGCTTTTAAAAAAAACAAAAAACACTCGCCCATTCTACTAGTCGCCCATTGTTCTCTATACATAGTTTTTTTGAAATAATTCGATCGTTGTCTTGACATACATAATTATCTTATAAATTGTAAAAGTAGATCACTTTTCTCAATTTTAATGCGGGTTACAGTGCCTAAAGTTGAACTTAAAAAAAAGAATTATTTTTCCCTGTGTGTCTCCGTGTGGTGTGGCCAGAAGATCTGCCATGGATTTCCGAACTTTCCTATCATTATTCTTTTCTTATACGCACGGTAACGGTTTTGTCTGTGATGGGGCAATCAAGATATTATAATTTAATTTTGTGCTGCCAAGCAGAATGAGCATAACCCCCTTTCTTAACGATTTATTGTTTTTCTTGACTTGGACATTGTCCATCCTTGATGTATTCTAAATAATTAAAATAAGGCGTTTCTAATTTTTTTAATTTTTTTTATTAATGATTTAACATATTTGATATAAAGGTGACAATTAAGTTGACATACATGTGCTTGAGTGCTCCGTATGTTTTATTGGTTTATTGTAGTGACCATAACAAGCCTATAGATGGGTACGTCCATGTTGTCCTACACCTTACTATCAATGCAATAAGACTTTTAATGTCCTACACTACCGTATGAGCGCTTTCGGGTTTTGCAAGCATGCGTAGTTTCTTATCTCAACCAATTCGAATGGAATGGAATAGATTAGGTGCCTTCCTCGTACTTTTACTTAGAATAAGCCATCACTTAGCGAACAATTATGGCCTACGTTAACTAATAGGATACCTTGGTAGTTGATCCTTAACCTTGTTGTAACAAATATTCGACAAAATTTTGAATAGAGAAATAAAATTTAACCAAGATTGGGAAGGATAGACCACACTTCGATTTTGGAGGCCGGCCAATTCCATGACGCTTTGAAGGGGACTTTAGGTTTTTGGATTTTGAGCTTAATCAATTACTGTTAATCTATTTTTTTTATTTGTAGAGAAAAATATTGTAAATCAAGGGTTTTAGAGGGAAAAATGGTGTAAATCAAAGGTTTCACGGTGAAAATTGGTTAAAAACAGGGGTTTTATCAGTAAAAACGATGCAAAACCATGAAAATATCACGATCAATTATGCATTTTAACTTGAGGCTTTTTAAGTTTCTTGAGAGCTTGCTACATTAGGTGGGTCCCTGTTTTTTTTTTTCGGGGCTTCAATCCGCTACATTGTATTGGTCCTTGTTACCACGAAAAGGGAGATGGGGGAGATCCCTTCCCCACCCCACCCCTTGAAAAATGTCTTTTTGGGATGTAATTAGAATGGGACAAGGAGAAAATAAGGACGGTAATGTTGATAAGTTTTTAGGAAGACCTCTGAGAATGCCTTAAGGAGACCCCACGAAAACAAAGAAGGGTTGCATGAAGGTTGTAGATGGATCTCCAATAATAAGGTTGGAGAGGGAAGATATTCAAGATGGTATTGATGCTATGGAGAAAAGAGGACTGATATGTAGGTTTATGGGCTTCAGACCCTAATTGTCAACTTTCAAAATATGGGCATCCAAGCAATGGCGAATGAAAGGGGAATACCAAATAGCAATTTACCCTAATGGATATTTTTTATCAAGTTTGTCAATGAGGAAGACAAAGAGTAGAAATTCCAATGAGGGTCATGGTTCTTTAAATATGGGCATCCAAGCAATGAAAAATGAAAGGGGAATACCAAATAGCAATTTACCCTAATAGATATTTTTTTTATCAAGTTTGTCAATGAGGAAGACAAAGAGTAGATATTCCAATGAGGGTCATGGTTCTTTGGAAGAGCATAGCTCTTCATGAAACCTTGGCACACAAAATTTAAAGCAGAAGAGGAAATGCCTTAGTAAGACCAATATGGGTCAAGGTATTAGGGTTACCTGTAGAATTTTGGAATTCCAATGTCTTTTACAACTATTAAAAATACATTGGGTACCTTTATGATGGTGGCAAATAGCACATACAAGTTTAAGCAAATCATTTATGCCCGTTTATGTGTTTTAATGGACTTTGATAAACCGTTGTTGAAGAAAATCATACAAGCGGGGGAGGAGACATGGGAACAAGAAGATGGTCACATGGCAAGGGAATGCCATCATAAAATTCTAGAATAAAGAAATGAGGGGGTTGGTTCAAAGAGCTTCTAGGAGCCTAAGAGATCAACTCAAAGGAATAAGATGACTAAGGAGGATATTGTGATAACAAATAATAATTCTTTTAATCTCACTTTAGAAGGCATGGTTGATGTGGGGGTGGCTCAGTGGACACAAAAATATTGGAGACACAAATTCTAAAAAAACTAGTGGTTCACACCAAGAGAAAATAGTGAAATCCACCTTGACCATGGTGGAAAAACAAAGTATTAACCAAGCAAAAACCAGTTAACAACCCAAAGGCTACCAAAAAAATGAAAGAGAGAGAAAGTGAAAGAGAAGAGTCAATCATATGAAGGAAGTTGATAGAGGAGGACGGGGAATCTTTGATTCCTCCTAGCAATGCTTTAGTAGTTTTTTCACACACCCCAGGGCTGGATTCCATCCAAGATTCATTTGGGATAAGACAAAAAAAGGTAGAAGAATGAAACTAGATATTAATCAAAAGGTAGGGTAGAAATCAAACTAGCACTATATTACTAGGGAAGGAGAAAATTTGATTGTTAAAGGTAAGGTCACTACCCTTACGAATCTCTTCAATCCTTGTTCTTAATGAGAATCATTTCATGGAATGTCAAAGGGCTTAAAGGAAGCCCCTCCAAACACAACAAAATTAAAAAGATGATTCAAGTAAACAAATCACAATTAGTCTTCCTCCAAGAGACTAAAGTGTCGATGGAAGAAATGGAGATATTGGCAAAGAAAATATGGCCTATAGGGAAGGTGGACTCTCTTAGTTCCCAAGGTGCATTGGTAGGCCTCTCTTGTCTATGGGATCTAAATAAATTTGTAGTTCACTTAGCCATAGAAGCTAGGGAAATCTTACTTTTTTAGGTGAAGGAAGGTAATTGAATCAGAGTCTTGTGTATTAATATTTATTCACTCATCTTGGTAGAGAAAAAAAGAAAGCAATAGAACCATATATGCCATCTTCTTGTCCAATTATCCTACAGCATAGCTTATACTAGGAGGAGACTTTAACACCATTCTTTCCTTGGAAGAGAAAGTGGGAGGGAATAGAACATTGGATGTTGGATCAGACCTAATGCATGAACATATGAGGCACCTCCATTTAATTAATGTAAAAATAGAAAATGGTATGATGACTTGATCAAATAAGAGGTAGGGATCAACATGCATATCAAAGACTAGATAGATTCATGATCTCGGATGAGCTCCTCTTGCATGGAACCATACCTAAAGGACAAAATATCAACAATGCTGGTTAGGATTATTGGCCTATTTTTATGGACCTTTGGAAACCTAGTTGCAGTTGCACTCCATTTAGATTCTAGCTTATGTGTCTTCGGGATAATACTTTCAGGCCTATATTCCAACAGTGGTGGATGGAAGGTAAGACAAGATTTGGTAGTAAAATGAATTATTTTACAAAGAGACTACAATATTTATGGAGTAAAATAAAGGCATAGAATTGGCATGAGTTCGAGGATGTAAATTAAAAATGCGGAGTTGGATCTTCAACTTGAACAAGTGAATGAGCAAATTTGCACTACAGATCTCTCAAATAATCTAAGATAGAAATAAAATTAGCCATTGATTTGGAGGAATAGGAGAAACGGAAGGAGTTGTTATGGAGGAAAAAATCTAGGATTCAATAGCTACAAGAAAGGGATATGGACACAACTTTTTTCCATAAATATCTTCTTCCAATAAGAGCTTATAATTTCATATCATCCTTAAAAACAAATATGGGTGAATCGGTGTACTCATGGGATGGTATGAATACTATTGTTGTTGATTACTTTGCAAAACTTTTCTCAATAACTCCTTTGAATCTAAGAGTTCAACAAAAAGTTTGACTAGAAATTCCTTTGCTTATCACAGAAGAAGATAATTAAATTTTGATAGATGTTGTTACTATTAAGGAACTATAGGAAGTGGTATTCAAAATAAAAAAGGGATAACACTTGGATTGGATGGATTTCCCAATGAATTATTTAAAGAATTATGAGATTTAATAAAGGATGATCTTCTTGAGGTGGTAGAGGAAACAAGGAAATCCAAAACTATGCTCAAGGAAATTAATAAAACATACATAATATGTGTCCCTAAATGTTAGGATGTGGAACAAACTGTTGGTTTTAGACCCATAGCACTATGTAATGGACTTAAAATTATTACAAAGACATTGACAGATATATTGAAACCTCTACTCCATAGAATAATTTCACTACAGCAAGGAGGTTTTAAGGGATGAAGGAAAATTATAGATGAGATAGTCCTAGCTCAAAAGGCTTTAAATTCTATGCATACATAAAGCTCCCCATCCATGTTTGTTTGATTGGACTAGTCCAATGCATGTGATAGAGTAGATTGAATTTTTTTTCTTAGGGTGTTGGATCAATTTGGTTTTTCACAAGACATGATAGAGTGGATTAGGGATTTTATTTATTTGGTCTCCTACTCAGTGCTTATCAATGGAAGCATATCCCTTGTATTTACAACTTGCATTACAATGTTTGGGATATGTTATTTCAAAATAGATATAGGATTAAATGAGCATTAGATTGTATTGAAAACGAAGCTCCATTATATAATACATGTAGGTGGTTTTTTAACCACTTAGTAACCAACCTCCCTAACTACCCACCTAGTGTATGCAGTTAGGTAACAAAATTAGAGTAGACACTATTAACATTATGTGCTACAAATATAATGTAATAATATAATGTGCTATATGCTAACATCCCCCCTTATTACATTATTTGGGATAACATAGATAACTCCCCCCCTTAATGTGAAGGAGAGAAAAATGAAATATGCTTTTGTGTTGGTTCTGTCTTTGGCTCTGGCTCTGGCTCATGGCTATGGCTCTGGCTCTAAGGTTACCTTTGGAATAGTACCTTTGGAACTATCACTAGATCTACCTATGGATTTGCCTCTAGATCTGCTTGTAGGTCTACCTTTGAATCATTGTTGATGGGTCTACCTTTAGGTCTATCACTAGGTCATTGCCTCTAGGATTGCCACTCGATCTGTCATTGGATCTGCCTTTGGGTCTACCATAGGTTTTACCTTTTTATGTAGAAGCCATACAACATTTCTTTCATTTTGGTCCATTGTGTGAGATTTGTCCACCCACAATTGATATGAACCTTGTTGGCAATTTTTACTTTGTACCAACAATTTATAGAGTGATTTGTACATCCACATGAGTCACAAGGATGTAGTTTCCAATACCTAGTTGCTACATGTCCTGTTCTTCCATAATGACTGCAACAATGCTTTGTAGGAGTTGTAGGAGATTTAGGTTTTACAAATATGGTTTTACTGGTACTTGCTTGTCCATCATAGCCAAGGCCTTCATTCTTTGACCTGACATTTGGCATTATAGGAGTTTTAATGTGTACGATGCTAGAATGCATGCACCTACTATATTTGCATCATAATATCAAAGATAAAACAAGAAAACATACAATGACAATGAATTAAGAAAAATGTAAAGGCTCATTTTATTAATTCATGATGAAACTCAATTACATGTATGTCCCTCTTAGGGATACCGAATTTTGATACAATGAATACAAATGATATGAATCCCTAAAACATGGGTGGTGCAATTTGTAGGCCTTCTAAATCGAAACGAATTGATTGAGGGCTTATTTGATGCCTCCTTCTTACTCGTTCAGAGGAAAGATCTTTAGATGTGGTTTTGTCCTTTGTAGATCATTTCACTTGCACACAAAGCAACCATAAAACATGTCAATAGCATATGCAACCTCTCGAGATGAGGTTTATTTCAAGAAATTGCATGAAATGACATGAAAGAATAAAAATCATATACGTAAGCAAAGATGCATAAATAAATGCTAATCAACCATACAAATGCATTGAAAATGATAAATCTACTCTAATCTAGGCTAATAAAGCATAAATAGCCGAGAAACTAAGCTAAGAACTAAGAAATAATGCATCAAACCCTAGCCATTGCTATCGTCAGTGGTAGACACCTACGAGCCGCTGCCAACGATAGCAGCCATGAACTGTGACTTTTACCTCTTAAATCAGGGGTTGCAACACATAATTCTTCATATGAATTGATGGTCAAGGGTCACTTGCTTGTCCAAATATGGATTGGCGATTGATTTTTTTTGGGATTCGTGTTAGATTAATGTGAATTTATGATGTGTGCTTCTTAGTCCTTCAAAATCTCCATTGTTGTTTTCATGCTTGTCACTCCACAATTGGGTAGCATTTCGACACTCCTCAAGGGTTATCAAGTTGCTATCCAATCCGGTAGAGTTTTGTTACATAAATGTTGTCTCTCTTTTTTTCTCATGGGAGGGCCTATATAGGCCTCCCGAATTCCAATATGGTCTTCATGGAGAAGCCAAGATCAAGAATTGTCAGCCTGTGGTAGTTGGGAGGAAACATCCAGAAGCTTACCCACATAAAACTACCTAAGATCAGTTACATTTGGCCATTACAACTAATTTTGACTTGGCTTGGGAGGGCGAGATAGTTTCAGATCTAATAGTTATCAGTAGGAACGACTAACTTGTAGCCTCTATGAGCATCAGTGACTAGGCTGGCAGTTGCTCTGATCGTCAGTGACTGAGCCTACATATGACCAGACTGCCCTAGATGAGTGGTTAGAACCACTACTATCTCAATGATCATCATGAGACCTAGAATATGGTTTTAGGTGGTCTATTTTTGCTCAGCATTGTGTTTTTCCGCAATGCATCCCAAAAAGGGGTATCTGTAGACACCTAAAACACGTCATGTTTAGGAGACTACTCATATGGACAACTTTGTAGACCATATGAATGATCTTGGACCTTTCTAAGAGGTAGTAGTGGTTCTAACCACTCATCTAGGGAAATATGGTCCTGTGTGGGCTCAGTCGCTAATGATTAGAGCGGCTGCCAGCCCAGCCGCTGACGCTCAAAGAAGCTACAAGCTAGTCGTTCCTGCTGATATCATAATTGCACCATCCCTATTTTAGGGCTTCATATCATTTGTATTTATTGTATCAAAATTTGTAGGTCTTATAGGTTGACATGAATTGATTGAGGTCTTATTTGATACCTCCTTCTCACTCGTTCAGAGGAAATATCTTTAGATGTGATTTTATCCTTTGTAGATCCTATCACCTACACACAAAGCAACCACAAAATATGTCAATAGCATATGCAACCTCTCGAGATGAGGTTTGTTTCAAGAAATTGCATGAAATGACATGAAAGCATGATGAAAGCATGAAAAGCATAAAGGTAAGAAAATATGCATAAATAAATGCTAATCAACCATACAAATGCATTGAAAATGATAAATCTACTCTAATATAAGCTAATAAAGCAGAAATAGTCAAGAAACTAAGCTAAGAACTAAGAAATAATGCATCAAACCCTAGCTGCTACTATTTTTGATGGCGAAGACCTACGAGCCATTGTCAATAATAACGGTCATGAATTGTGACATCTCTTAAATCATGGGTTGCGACACACAATTCTTCATCTGAATTGATGGTCAAGGGTTGCCTACTTGTCCAGAGATGGATTGGTGGTTGAATTCATTGGGATTCATGTTAGATTGATGTGAATTTGTGATGTGTGCTTCTCAGTCCTTTGGAAGCTCCATTGTTGTTTGCATGCTTGTCACTCCACAATTGGGCAACATTTCGACACTCCTCAAGGGCTATCAAGTCACTATCCAATCCGAAAAATCTTCGTTGCATAAACATTGTATCTCTTTTTTGCATTCATGGGAGGGCCTATAAATAGGCCTCCCAAATTCTAATCTTGGCTTCATGGAGAAGCCAAGATCAAGAATTTCTAGCCTATGGTAGTTGGGAGGAACCTTCCAAAATATTCCTCACCTAAAACCACCTAAGATCAGTTGCATTTGGCTATTACAACTAATTTTGGCTCAGCTCAAGAGGCCGAGATAGTTTTAGAGCTAGCCACTATTAGTAGGAGCGACTAGGCTCGTAGCCGCTCTGAGCATCAATGGCTCGGCTGGTAGCCACTCTGAGCATCAGTGGTTGAGCCTACATAGGACCAGACTACCCTAGATGAGTGGTTAGAACCACTGCTACCTCTTGGAAAGGTCCAAGATCATTCATATGGTCTGCAAAGTTGCCCATATGAGTAGTCTCCTAAACATGATGTGTTTTAGGTGTCTACAGATGCCCCTTTTTGGGATGCATTGTGGGAAAACACAATGCTGAGAAAAAATAGACCACCTAAAGCCATATTCTAGGTTGCATGATGATCATTGATCTGATCAACATTAGATGCCCCAATCATGAAAAGGGCGTGCATCTCTGAATCATTGCTTCCAACTGGATGGAAGGCTTAATTTACGTAAAACTTTGAAGCTTTCTGAGTCGATTGGTTCAACATTGCTTAGCATTCGCAATGGTCCAAGGGTCAAAGTTGACAAAGCTTTAATTCAACATATTTGCTTTTGCCCCAAGCAATAGGGTAAGCTTATGATAGTTGTTAGCAATGATTCGTAAGATGAACATGATTAACTTGATTAAGTTGTCAATTGTTGATTTTGATTATGAATTTGTTATTATGACTACCCCCTCAAGCGATGAGTCGATGAGGAAAATAACTAGTGATGAAAGCGACGAGTCACTTGACCAAGATGATTGATTTGGATGATTTAAGATGATTGCTTTGTTGTTATATGGCAGGTCCTATTACAGGTGTGATTTTAACCAATAATAGTAATTGTACATCTCTATCCCATGGAGCAGTCTAGCCATAATGGCCTTCTTAGGGAATCAAGATGATAGCAATTCCATTTAGCATGTGGTGAATCACTCGATGATATGATGAAAATTTCATAGAAGAAATGAAATGAATGCCTCGTTCCCGTGGGGTAGTTCGACCACCATGGCCTTCTTTGGGATTGAAGTGAAGCATTTCAATTCAACGATGAATAATTTGGCTCAAATGACCTTATGGTAATTTACTCATCTTGTTGGATTGCATGGAGCGCAAGTCACTGCAACCACCAAGTGTATAGGGTAAATAACTACGTACGAGGTGCATTTGAAATTTTGATGTTATTTGATTTTTTTGTTATTTTGATGATTTTTGATGATTCTGGATCAGTAGATATGCTTAATTGTCCATTTTGAATCTTCTCATGGTGAGAAATTTAGTGCATTTATTGCTGCTTCTTAGCCGTTATCAGTAGTGGCAACCATTTTTGTAATTTTATAGTCATTGTTAGCATAGGTGGCCCACACTTCCTAGCCATTGTCGCCATCAATGGTCATGGCAAAAATGAAAAATATAAAAGAAAAATTAGGGTTTTCAATTTCATTATTTTCTAGTTGGTAATTTGCAATAGTGAGCTTTGAGGAGAGAGAGTGAGAAAAGTTGACCTATAATGTTGCTGAAATTACCTTGACATCGATGGCGAAGCACGATGAGGCATCTATGAGCGGAGGAGCCGGAGCTTCACGGGTATCTCTCAAACCCTAATCTTTTCATTTAATGGGTAAAATGAACCTCATTAAGAAATGGGCTAAATGAACCTCATTAAACCTATTGGCAATGAACCACACCCATAGCTAGGCTTAGAACTAGGCTAATTTAGGTGGGTATGGATTAGATTTTAGGTTTTTGTATATTTTTTTGGATTTTTGGGTGAGGGATGAATATCATTGGCATGTCGCCTCATGGTCGCTATCACTCAAGGTGGCCCCCAATTTGGCAAAGAGGGGCTATTGTCACTGAGCATGGCTGGTTTGAAACCCCAACGATCAAAAATTTGATTGTTGGTGGCTAGTCGTTGTCAGCATTGACGACTGTTATGGCAACCGATGTTAGTGTAAGCAACCGTTGAACTTTAGGCAAATTTTGAATTTTTTAAATTTTTGCTTAGTTTTTTTTGGTGCAAGTGCATCTGATTATGTATTTATATTTGCACATTTAGATCTTGTCCACACGGGCTCGAGAGTCTGATTTTCTCGTGAAGCTATTTCCACTCATGGACTAGGCATATTGGGCATGGTTCAATGCTCAAGGCATTATTTATGCTACGAGATTACCGACTACGATGTCTGATTAGGCATACATTGCTACTTTAGCCCATATATAGGACTATTGTACTAACACCTTTCATATCCTGACTGGTGAGATGACCATCACACCCGAGGATATTTATAGGATATTTAGGATTCTCTTTGATGGATGAGTCATCATCTCATCACCTACTAAAGCTAGGGTAGGGATATTTGATAGGGTTTTTGATGACCAAGCACATGCAGCTCTAGCCGATATTCAACATGGAGGAGTTCCTATCACTCGCTAGTATTGAAACAAAGTATTCATACGATGCCAAGCCATTTTGATGCACGTTATCTATAATGTGCTTTTTACAGATACATCAGGAGTGAGGTTCCCATGAAACCTCTTAGCTATGGTGCAAGACTTTTTGGATAGTCCCGCACCTATCATTATGGCTTGGGGAGTGCTCTACTAGCGTAGCTCTATGATGAGCTGTATAGGATCCAATGATAAGGCTAGTCTGGAGTAGCTTGCAGCTTGCTTCTATAGATCTGGGGTTGGGAGCATATTAGGGTAGACCACCCAATAGGATTACCATAGGAGATTACTACGATAGCGGTGAGGGCATAGTGCTATGGGGCTAGATGGCCATGAGATGTAGAGGAGTGATGGAGTCATCATCATGTAGGGAACTTGGCTCATTATGTAGGCTCTCTGATTGGGTTACAGGCTTAGGGATATTATATGGAGACCATATGTAGATTGTCCTGTGTGGTCGGAGGTAGACTAGTACTTGGCTTGGATGAGGCATGATCGATGGATTATCGAGTGCAAGGTAGGGGTGAGGGAGTTCTTCCACTTCTCTTAGGTTACTAGATAGTTTGGGATTTATTAGGACATCCCACTAGAGCTAGTTCTATATAGGCATATTTAAGTAGAGAGAGATCTCCTAGTGCCATATGTTATAGCTCTATCAAAGGAGGTAGATCCTCCTATAGTTGATGTCGGTATAGCAGATGTCGGTACTATAGAGGTGTACACTCAATGGTGGGTGATGCGGCTATGGCATGGTGGTGGTAGCCTAGGGTGATCTAGGGATGAGGTATAGTAGGATCTTGATGGGTGGTGAGTGCATCCTAGGATAGAGGAGGAGTGGGGCTAGGCTACAGAGGAGTAGATAGCACCATAGGAGGAGGAGGAGGTGGCTCTAGAGGAGCAGGAGTCTCCCCTGGGCAGAGCTACATAGCTTAGAGGTCAAGCTTCAGATAGCTCGATGATAGATCCTAGAGTGGGATACCTCTCTCACCATGGTATAGAGCCAGCTAATAATAGGGTAGGAGATATGGTGAGGGTTTGAGGAGGAGAGGACCTCTCTATAGACTTGACTCGATTCAATATTGCTTAGGATAGAGCAGCTCATCGAAGAGAGAGATTTGATGCATGCTACTATAGGTGCTCTAACTGGTGAGTGGGATGCTCTATGGCTATAGTTAGGGGTTGCTCCTATGGGATAGGTTGCACCAACTACTCTAGCTATTCAGGGATTAGTAGGGTTGGATATAGGGGTAGAGCTCAGGTGACTATAGGGCATACTAGTAGATGATGCAAGGTGGCAGGCATCAGATGCACACACATCACTCTTCTAGAGGTTGAGGTTAGATTATGTGGTGGCATTGTGCTAGCTAGATCTATGATAGTAGGGTCTCAGAGGACTAGGAGGAGTGAGTCTAGGTAGTCATCAGTGCGGCCCAATCATAGGACTACTACCTGATTTGAGAGATCAGGAGGGGTGAGCTCTAGGCAGACTCACAAGGATGGAGCTGAGGGTGGAGGTGAGCTAGGGGGTGCAGGCCCAGTTTGATATGACATGATGTCTTTGTACCATTTTTGAGTGTAAGGTCTGAGGACCTACATAGTTGTAGCCTATGAGTATTTTTGTACCTTGATGTACTTTGACATTCTACACATATATATGATATTTTCTTTTATTTCTCATTATGTGTATTATGTGTTTGCTTTTATGTTCATGTGATGCAATATGGATGCAATGCTTACATGATTTGATTATTGCTATATGATGTGATGTATTGATGACATGCACTAGCTAGATGATGTATGTATGATTAGATGTTATGATCTAGATGTGTAGATAGACTACTTATGTATGCATGTATGGATGCAATGATTTGTGTTAAATGCATGTTTAATTTTGATTTAATTGTATGCATCTAATTTATGTTGTTATGATATGGTGAATGCAATGTATGTAATGCATTATTTACATGATGGTGATCTAATGTAAATGAACCTATATGCTTTAATCACTTAAAACATAAGGAATGAATGTAATATGTGTTTAAAAATCTAATGGGTGACACCACTGAATGTATAAAAATCATGAATGAAAATGGTAACTCTTATCATAAGAATTAATCATTTAAGCATCCAAATGTGATATGAGATAATTGTGATATGTAATGATTTATGAGATGAGATGATTTGTTGCTATGAGGGATTTTTGAGGTTTTCCATGAGACTCAAACACCCTAGTTGATTAATCAAAAGTTGTATAATGACTATACAGGACTCTTGAAAGATAAAATATTTTGTTATGAAGACCAAGATATTCATTATCCCTGTGTGTGCAAATGAATATATTAGATGAGACATAAGACTACCTCATTGCCAGGCGGGATTCATTCAGCCCATTGTTGTAATGAGGATCACCAAATGTTCACCTTGATCCTAAGTTTGGATGTAGTTGGACTAGACTACTAGGTAATACAAGCCACCTAAAGCTAGCTCATTTGTAAATTGCTTAGAACTACCCCAATGCCAGGTGGGATTCATTCAGCCCATTGTTGTATTGGGGATCACTCAATGGCTTTGAGTAGTGAACATTCCAGGGATTCAAGCTCTTCACCCCCTTATTTTCTTCACATTTATTGGGATACTTGCTCATGCTTAGTGATGAAAATCACTGTTTATTTTGCATTTTTTATTTTTTTTGAGCAAGGGATTTGTTTTTTTTGCTTTTGGAATTTTGCTCATTTTGTATGAAAGCAAGGGATTTCTTTGGGTAGGGGGAGCTTGTCCTTTTTTCAATGATCAACACTCTAGACCATGCGCATCACAAGATGAGCAAGTAAAACCTTTCGCTTAAGGTGACTAGGACCACTTTGTAGTGTTCATCTTTCCTTGTCTAGACTAGGATTGTTAATGTGTTTAATTAGTGATGGGATTTTGACATATGCTAGGTGCTATCAAAACTAGACCTCATCTCCAAAAGCAAATATAGATTTCTACAAAATCTGAGAAGATCACTAGGTATGGCTGAATTACTGAAAAACCCTAGTATATTCCTTATAGCAATAGGAGGGGTTGTGTTGAAAAACACAATTACTCACAAGGGTGATGGATGAATGATGATTTTGAAAGATGCATGATTAAGATACAAATGTGGTGTCATTTGTAAGATTGAAAACACAACCTATCCTAATGCAAGTGCAATGGATGAAATATGCCTAATGCAGTGCAATTAAATGAATGCAAATGCAAAATGTAAAATGCAAATGTTTTTGTGTTTTTGATGTTTTCAATTGTTTTTGAAATTTTATGATTTTTCAATTGTTTTTGAAATTTTATGATTTATTTGAATGTTTTTGACTTTTCTCTTGTTTCTATGTGTAAAATGCCTTCATATGAAGAATGTTGAGAGGCTCAGGCTCTTCAACCCCTTCTAACGATGTTAGGTGATATGTTCCAGGTCCAATCTTCTCTGAGATGATATAAGGACCTAACCAATTGGCCATAAATTTGTCTCGCAAGTGCGATGGTAGGTTTGAGTTCTGTTGGTTCTCTTTCAGCACAAGATCCCCAACCTTAAAGTCCCTTAGGTGGACTTTATTGTTATAAGCTCATTTTAGGTGTTCTTGATAAATGTGGAGATGCTCAAGGGCATTCATGCGATGTTCATCAAGAAGTGTCAATTGGTCGAGGTGAGCTTGTCGCACGGTGTCATCATCGATGAACTCTTTCAATGCGATGCACAAGGATGGAATTTCTAATTCCAAGGGCATAATGGCCTCAATGCCATATACCAACAAAAATGGTGTTGCCCTAGTGGGCATTCGTATGCTAGTTCTGTAAGCCCATAATGCAAGGGGTAACTACAGGTGCCAATCCTTATGATTCTCTTGAACCATATTTTTCAAGATGGCTACTACTATCTTGTTTGAGGCTTCTGCTTGCCCATTTTCTTATGGATAATATGGTGTTGCAAAGTTGTGTTGAATGTTATATTTGGATGTTAAAGCCCACACATATTTGTTCTTGAATGAAGTACCATTATCCAAAATTATCTTGGATGGGATCCCAAAGTGATAGATGATATTATGAAGTATGAACTCCATAATTCATGCTCCTATCATTGATGTTAAGGGGATTTCTTCCACCCACTTGGTAAAATACTCAGTGGTCATTAATATAAATGTGTGTCGGCCTGAATATGGGGGAGAGATCTTACCAATTAGATCGAAACCCCACTAAGAAAATGGCCAAGCCGCTTGGATGGGCTGTAAGGCCTGCGATGGTAGGTGCATCAAATTCGCATGATGCTGACACTTAATGCACTTCCTGACATACACACAACAATCCTTCTCCATGGTGGGCCAATAATAACCCATTCGAAGGATGCACTTGATGATGGCCATGCCACTGAAATGGCCACCACATGTACCATCGTGAGCTTGTGAAATTGCCCAAGTTGATTCTTGGGGCTCAAGGCAATGAAGGAGGACTCCATCATAGCTTCGATGATACAATATATCTCCTAGCAAGACATATCTAGTCACTTTTTGTCTAAATGCTCATTTTATGACATGCGATAATCCCTGCGGGATTATTCCAAGTTTAAGAAAATCTTGTAATTGGCTTAACCAATCTTGATAAGCTACAACCTCAATAGATAAGATGACTTGTTCCCCCTATGATTCGATGTGCATGAATGCATTAGACTGGGAAACAACCTTGTGGTGAATGGTGGTACCATTCCCGTAGGACCCTACGAGATCAAAGACCCCCAAGGTGCCTTCTTCAGAAAGTCTCTGGCTCTATAGAACCACTCATGGTTTGGTTCTATATGAATCATGTTGACTGATTCTTGATTGTCAAAAGCCTCACACTGCATCATGACTTGCGAGAGCATCTTCACATGAATGGTAGTAAATTCAGTAGATGGATTCTGAGGGATTAAAGATCCCAAAGATGCCATGGTGTCTACAAATCTATTTGATGTACGAGGGATTGCCTCGATGTCATACCACTCTAGCTGGGCTAGATAAGTGTCAACAAGATCCTTATAAGCTTTCAGGATAGGACACCTACATTGATATATTCCCTTAACTTGGTTAACAATGAGAAGGGAGTCACCAAATATGTTTAGCTTTTTAATCTTCATGGTGATTGTTGTTTGGAGACCCAAGATTAGGGCCTCATATTCAGCATTGTTATTGGTGCAAGGAAAGTCTAGTTTAAATGACAAGGGCATTGGAGCACCTTGCGACATGAAAAACATAATTCCTACACCACCCCCTTGCTCACACTTCGAACCATCGAAGAACAAAGTCATGTCAGCTTTGTTATCTGGTTCTTCGGGTTTGGGTGACTTCGATAATGCAAAGATTGCATCATCAGGAAGTTCTATGATGAGAGGCCTACTATCCTGAAGAGGTGCCTCTACCAGTTGATCAGCTATGACCTATCCCTTGATGGAATTTTGGCTAATGAATTCCAAGTCAAATTTTATCAGTAGCATGATCCACTTTGTAGTACGTGTATTATGATATGTCTTGCTCATCATATACTACAAAGGATTTTGTTTTGATATCACATACATCGTATGACTCAACATGTAGTGGTGCAACTTCTTAGTCACAAAAACCACTACTAAGCATAACTTTTCTACGTATGCGTACCCTAGCTCATAACTCACCAAGGTGTGGTTGATATAATATATCACTTGCTCTTTGTCTTGCATATTCTTTTGGGCTAACATGGTTCCCAGTGCAAAGTTAGTAGCCGATATATAAAGCAAGAATGGCACATCTGGCCTTGGTGGAGCTAGTACTGGTGACATCACTAGATATTGCTTGATCTCAGCAAAGGCTTGTTGATATTCTTCATCCCAATGGAATGGGACCCCCTTGTGTAGTAGTCGATTCATGGATCAATATTTGTCCGATAACTATGTGATGAATCACTTTATGGATGCTACTTTGCCCTGTAGGCTTCTCAACTCTTTGATGTTAGTGGGTGGGGCCATTTCTAGGATAGCCTTTACCTTTGCTGGATCAACTTCGATCCCTCATTTAGAAATGATGAATCCCAAGAGTTTTCTTGAAGTTACACCAAATACGCACTTCTTGGGATTCAACCTGACATTATGCTCTATCAGGTGATCAAAGACTTTTCTCAAGACCTCAACATGCTCTTCACATAACAATGACTTGGCTAGTAAGTCATCGATGTAATCCTCTAGGATCTTGTGCATGTAGTCATGGAAGATATATGTCATGGCTCGCTGATATGTGGCACCAACATTTTTAAGACCAAATGGCATTACCTTGTAGTAGAAGGTCCCCCATGGCATTGTGAATATAGTTTTGTGTTGGTCTTTGGGTTTAATCTGAATCTGATTGTAACCAAAAAAACCATCCATTAGGGAGAGCATCTCATGACCCATAGTTGCATCTACAAGAGCATCTATATTGGGAAATGAGAATGAATCCTTTGGTGTTGCCTTATTGAGGTCTCTAAAATCCATGCAAATATGGATTCTTCCATCAGGTTTTCCTACAGGTACCATGTTTGATACCCATTCCGGATAGTCGATGGGAATAATAAAGACTACATCCAATAGCTTTTGAAGCTCATTCTTTACCATCAAGGTGATAGTAGGATGCATCTTCCTGAGTTTTTGCTTGACCGATTTCTTTGCAGGATCTAGCGAAAGGTTGTGAACAACCAATTTTGGATCTAAACCTGACATATCCTTGTAGGTCCAAGTGAAGAGATCAGGTCTCTCTTTCAATAGAGGTATGAGGGTGGCCCATTCCTTAGGAGATAAGCTTTCTCTAAATTTAACTTTCTTTGGATCAGATGGATCATTGTTGATGTCCACTTTGAAATTTTCCTCTATTGACATGTGCGACCCCTCCTCAAGCTGGTGAGGTGTAGGGATCAGATATATATCATCCACTGGATTTAAAGGTTCGACTGAATCAGGATCAAAACTAGCATGATAAACATCATGTGCATAGCCTAGTGCAAAGTGAAATGGTTGTAACATTTCTTCATTGGGGAAGAAATCTTCAGGCTCCAAGGGTGAATCAGCATGATCCCAATCAATAGCATCTAGATTAAGACACAATGGTTTGGAAGGATCGGCTGGGTTGTGGAGTGGAGTGGTCAACTCAATGGAGATCATGTTGATGGATGGGATGGAATCTCCAGGACCACGTGGGTGCAACTCTACATTGTTGATGTGACTTCCATACCCAAGATGTGGCTCTAGGGGTATGGGGATCTCAAGATCTGGTCTATGAATAGATAGGAAGATGGGATCACTTGGCTACAGGAGTTATCTAAATGTAGGAGGATCAAGGAAAACTATATGATAGATTTCATCTAAATTGGTCGGTCTCCCCCTGAGGTGAGGGCCAGGATATACTCTATGATACATCTCATCTATGTCAAATGGTTCATTGTGATGATGTAAGTGTCGAGGCCCAAGGTAGGCCATTTCAATCTCATCCTCATAATCACTATCATCTATGAAGTATCCATTATCCATATCCACTGGCTCTATGAGGTGACGTGAATGTCGAGGCCCAAGGTAGGCCAATTCAGTCTCATCCTTGGACTCACTATGATCTATGATGTACTCATTCTCTTCTCATTCATAACCATAGCCTAGTTCATCCTCCCATAGGATAATTCTTGATGGGCTTGCCTCGAGAGAGAAATTTGGATGATACACAGTAGGTGGTTCTATAGTGACCATGGTCACCAACCTATCATCCATGTAGCTTATGTTTGGGTGATAAGGATTCCATTCGATGTCTTCCTTAAACCCTAAGCTCAGTCTATCCAAATATGCTACTAATGAATCATCATAGCTTCGGATATGATATCCTAGGCTAGACCTATCAGTAGGTAACTGATATTGTGGTTCAATTGGGTTTCATCACCCTTGCTCATATAGACCTAAACCATAGTCATGCCAATGGTTGCATTCAAAGTATCTAAGAGCAAAATCAGTATTAGAAAGATAATGAACATTCATTATGAACAACTCATCATCATCCTCTTCCATGTCTAAGGCATCATGGGCTTGATCCAAACCAACATAAATGAAATTAGTCTGGTTGGGTGGCATCCCCAATGGTACCACTATTCCTATGGGTAGGTTTGGGACTCTTGGTCATCCCATGTCTTGTGTAGACTCAATGATTGGAGTGAAAGTGATATTTTGCACAAGATATTCACCTAGTCCTATGTTGGCTAAGTGAATAGTCACCTATGGTGCAGATGATGTTGATGATGATGCAGGTGAGGTAGGTTGAGGCACCTCCTCGACTATGTCTTGAGGATATTCCTCCTCCATAGGAGTTGGAATTTTTACTATTGCTATGGTTGGGATTACCCTAGGTTCTTCCTCCACCATGTGAGCTTTCAACTTCTGAGAGTCTATTGGTTTAGACGTTGTTGGTTTCTCAGAAGTGCTAGTAGTTTTGGAAGTAGGAGGTGGCACCGATGTGGATGGATCACCTCACACTGATCTTAACTTACTTCCTAGATGTGTGGTAGGGGATGAAGGCCTAATGTATAGGTGAGTAGATGGAAGGATGAAATCCCCTAGTAGGTCAACCTGATGCACATATTTGAATGGTTCTTCATCCGATGGTACCACGTGCACTTGTCCCTCATGCACATATTTAACACATTGATGTAGGATCGAGGGAACACACTGCATGTCCCTTATCCAGGGATGCCCTAGGAGGATATTATATTGCATGGCCCCTTCTAACATATGACACATCACAGGGATGGTCTTATGCCCCACCTGAATAGGTAGGACTATTGTACCCACTATGGAGCACAATGCATCATTGAATGCTCTCAATGTGTAAGAAGAAGGGACTATGTTGGACCTAGGGATATTTAGGTGCCCTATAGCTTTGGTTGTTATTATGTTAATCGATGAGCCTATGTCGATTAGAACCCGCTTGAAGGGTGTGTGATTGATACATGTGATGATGTGCAGAGGTGGGTCTGCTATGGTAGTTGGGACTACCTTTATTTTATGATCATAAAAATGAATCATGGGCTCTTGGCACTATTGTACTTGCCCCACAAAGTTTGTAAATGCTTCAGGGTTCTAGGGTTGGAGCTCAATAGATTTCAAGATTTCCATTAAGGTCTCCCTATGCCTGGGAGATTGTTGAATGAGCTCGTATATCGATAACTTAGCCAATATTGTTTGAAGACTCTAAGTAAGTCTATTCTGGATCATTATCATAGGTCATGATGGTGGACCTAGAAGATTATTCTACACTGGCCTCTATTGAGGTGCAATCAAGATATGGATGGGAGCCGTTGGAGGCTCTGGTTGGTTGTATCACCAATTTCTTGTAACCACGTTGACCATTCCAATGAATCCTTGAGTGGGAGGTTCGACTTGGACCTGATTAACTTGAGCACCCTGATTTCTAGGGGCTTCATGATTTGGCAATGGGTTTTTAAATATGCCCATGTTCCTATTATCGGGAGCTAGTGGATTGTCAACTTGTAGCTCACCTTTTTTATCATATTTTGTACAATATTTTTGAAATTGATGCACACTTCAATATCATGCCCCTGTATTCTATGGTATGGGCAATAATGATCATCTCTATATCCCTTGGGCTTGGGGTGGTTAGGATCAATAAGTTGTACCTCAGGTAGTTTGAGTACTCGTGCCTCACTCAGTTGATTGAATATTGATGCCAAAGATTCTGACAATGGTGTGTACTGGTGAGGTGGTCGACGTTGCTTGTCTCGGCCCTAGTTCTTGTTCTTTTGGTTGTAGTTAGTTGGGGGTGGTTGAGCTTGGTAATTCTGTGGTTATTGGCTATTCCCCCCTTTTGGTATATTTAATACAACCTGGTTGACTAGTGTAGGCTTGGCTTACTACTGTTGATTGTAGTTGTTGTGGTTGTTGTTCCAGTATTTCTTGTTATAGAGCTTAAGATCTCCTTCTTCTACTTTGATGTCCTCTATAATCTTGGCTTGTGCCAAGGCTTCCTCGAATGTTGCATACTATTGAAGCTATAGAAGCAATGAGATATGCTTGGTACAACTCTTGGTGAAAATTCGGGTGAGCTCTATAGTGGGAATAAAAAATGGTAATTTTACCATTAACTTTCTCCACCTATTCTCGTAGTCTTGGATTGGATCATCATCATATTGTTTAATATTGGCTAGGTCAGACAAGTTGGTCTTCTTCCTAATGCCAAATGAAAAGCGTTCAAGGAAGGCATTCACCAGTTGCTCAAAGTTGATGATGCTATGTTTGGGTAGTTGGTTAAACCACTCTATTGTTGCACCTAATAATGTGATGATGAACATTCTTAACATCATGGCATCATTGTGTTGGAGTTGAAATCATGCATTCATGAAGTTGGTCACATGCTCTTGTGCATCTTCCTCTCCCTTAAACTTATCTAATCAAGGCATCTCAAAATGCTTTGGATAGGTAGGACTTGGTACCGATGGGCACAAGGGTTGATTGTGTATCCTGCTTAAGGTTGGCTTCTTCCCAACCATATCTTGCTTCTTGAGAGACTTGATTCTCTTAGTAAGTACCTTGTAAGATTTTGAAGAGATGATCTCTTCCTCTCAAAGGTTCTTTTGGGGTGGTCAAGGAGGTAATTATTCTGCATTGGACCGAGTTGGTCGGTTATAGTCCTCTTCCATGACCATGGATGATGGTTCAGGATAAGTCTATTCCTGGTCATCCATATCTACATCTTGTTCTTGTTCATGCTCCACCTATTCTTGCGCTAGGCACCATTGGTGTCTTGAAGCATGTTGTGAGGTGCGGTGAGTGCGATCATCTACCTATTTGGTGTACCTCTCAGGTTGAGAAGCAGCACATCTGTTGGAGTGGTAGTACTCACTACCCATGTGTAGATTGGCTCGAGCCAACCTATCTACTTGTTCCTCATGCTCTATTTGTTCTAGGGTATGTTGTTCCCTCAGGCACTATTCATATAGATGTTGGCACCATTTTATTTGTGCCTGTGCCTCTTCTTGTTCAAGTTTATCTAGGTGCTCTTGCTCTACGTGCAATACCTCCCTTTTGTCTTGGAGTACTCTTTCTTGATATTGTGCATCTTCATACAACCTATGCATGCGGTCAGATTGAACCACCACTGAAGGTCTCTGAATTCGTATCTCCATGTGAGGAGTCACTATGGTAAGGTTCTTTGAAGGAGCCCCCACTATGCTTTTGCCTCTATCTATAAAGGCAACATTGTTAGTGTGCAATGACCTATGTTCTGTACCTCCATGATCGAAAGTAGTGTGAGTGTTGTGGGGATGTTTTGAAGCTTCCCCCTACTCATGAGTGTGTCTCACTATTTTTTGACTATGTGAACTCTCAAAAATGGAGTGTACAGTAGCAGTTTTTTACCACGTTGGCCTTAGGAGAACCCGGTCTAGTTCATCAAGTTGTCTGGTTCTCCATGGCTGATCTCGTGGAGTGCCATTTTCTCCAATAATATTGGTGTCTATTATAATTCTACCACCCTCAATGTGGTTAGGAGTTGTGGTGGGTCTATGATTGGATGCAACCCTTGTGTTTTACCCCTCATTGGGTTGATCTTACCTATATCTATCCTGTGAGGATTGGGGCCTTGAAGCTCCCTCCTATCTAATGTGAGAGGAACCTAGATCTGGTTCTCTAGTTGGGGTTCCTTGAGAGTTACCCCCATGGGTTGAGTTATCCCCCTTGAGGCTCATTGAACTTCATCTAGTGATATTTTGTGTGGGTGGCTCAACATCAATGTTGTTGTGATTGTTATTGGGTGGAGCACTAGTTCCCACCTCGATGTTGGACCGAGGGTGGTTGCTCCATGTGAAGACCATGACAATGTGAACTTATCTCTTATGTAAATTTTAAGATATGCAAACAAAGTAGACAAATGTGTTTATCTCTTTTAAGGATTAGATGTGTGTCCTAAGAACTTGTTTTGTGTGTTTTTGATTTGTTGATTTTCAAAAAGACCTCATGTCATGTGTTTTATTTTGTTGGATGATATTATTTTGTTAAAGGGGTTTTCACCTGTATACTCATAGCTCGACAATTAATAATGAAATTTTGGTCATGTAAACCCACCAAAGTATGGAGATGAAGCCCATACCCAATCAGGGAGCACAGGTCCTACCAGTCCTCACCCAGTCTCACTTGGTCAACGTTATACCCTTCAAAGAGAAGTACATGCAAATTTTCCAAGCTACATCGGTTCTTGGAGCCGACCTTGGCCAAAAATAGGGTTCGTAGGATTTGAGCCAATGGATGGAGATGAAGCCCACCATCGTTGGTCTCTATTAGTGGTTGGGTATGAAGTCCAACTCACTAATGTTTAAGTGTGATATGGTGTGTGGTGGTTCTTTTTAATTTTGCATGAAAATAAAATGCATCATAGAGCACTCAAATGATTTTTCTATATGCTTAAAAAGAATGTTTCCATTTTAGAGAATGCACGTCTAAAATCTAGATGATATTCAGAGAATGCAAGACTAGTTATGAAAAATGGCCTCTAATTGGGCCTCAAGCATGCAAACCCTAACATACAATCTAGACCATTGGAGACTAGGGCGGATTACAATCAGAGACCATTGTTCCTAGCAATGACTAGTAGAAAACCTAAGAGATCTTATAAATTTTACTTTAAAATTTCTCTATGTTCTCTAATTAACATTCATCTACTACATTCAAAAAATAAAAACATAGATAGAGAAGCAAAAATACAAAGAATTTCAACCAACCTGAAATCCAAGTCTATTGATGATCTAGTTGTCTATTGTTTGCAAGTTTTTCTGTTGATCGCTATCGCTCAGGGTGGCTCTGAATCTGGCTACTGTCTTCAAGAGTGATTGAGCTCTACTAGCCATTGTCGATCAGAGTGGTTGCACCTGTGTGAAAAAACATGCAACAAATCAGCAAACAATATAAATTTTGGGTGTTTCCATCGTGATCACCATCTGTATGATGCTAGAACGCATGCACCTACTGTATTTGCATCATAATATCAAAGATAAAACAAGAAAACATACAATGATAATGAATTAAGAAAAATGTAAAGGCTCCTTTTATTAATTCATCATGAAAATCAGTTACATGTACGTCCCTCTTAGGGATACCGAATTTTGATACAATGAATACAAATGATATGAAGCCCTAAAATAGGGGTGGTGCAATTCATAGGCCTTCTAGATCGACACGAATTGATTGAGGGCTTATTGATGCCTCCTTCTCACTTGTTCGAAGGAAAGATCTTTAGATGTGGCTTTGTCCTTTGTAGATCCTATCACCTACACACAAAGCAACCACAAAATATGTCAATAGCATATGCAACCTCTCATGATGAGGTTTGTTTCAAGAATTTGCATGAAATGACATGAAAGCATGAAAAACATAAATGTAAGAAAATATGTATAAATAAATGCTAATGAACCATACAAATGCATTGAAAATGATAAATCTACTCTAATCTAAGCTAATAAAGTAGAAATAAATAGGAAAATAAGCTAAGAACTGAAGAAATAATGCATCAAACCCTAGCCGCTACTATCGTCGATGGTAGAGACCTACGAGCCACTATCAATGATAGTGATCATGAACTATGACTTCTACCTCTTAAATCAGGGGTTGCAACACACAATTCTTCATTCGAATTGATGGTCAAGGGTCGCCTACTTGTCCAGAGATGGATTGGTGGTTGAATTTATTGGGATTCATGTTAGATTGGTGTGAATTTGCGATGTATGCTTCTCAGTCCTTCGAAAGCTCCATTGTTGTTTGCATGCTTGTCACTCCACAATTGGGCAGCATTTCGACTCTCCTCAAGGGTTATCAAGTCACTATCCAATCCGGTAGAGCTTCACTGCATAAAAATTGTCTCCTTTTTTCATTCATGGGAGGGCCTATAAATAGGCTTCCCGAATTCCAATATTGGCTTCATGGAGAAGCCAAGATCAAGAATTGCTAGCCTGTGGTAGTTGGGAGGAACCTTCCAGAAGATTCCTTGCCCAAAATCACCTAATATCAGTTGCATTTGGTCATTACAACTAATTTTGGCTCAGATCGAGAGGCCGAGATAGTTTTAGAGCTAGCCACTATTAGCATGAGTGGCTAGCTCGTAGCCACTCTGAGCATCAGTGGCTGGGCTGGCAGCCACTCTAATCATCAGTGGTTGAGCCTGCATAGGACTAGACTACCCTAGATGAGTGGTTAGAACCACTGCTATCTCTTGGAAAGGTCCAAGATCATTCATATGGTCTGCAAAGGTGCCCATATGAGTAGTCTCCTAAACATGACGTGTTTTAGGTGTCTACATAATGTCTTGTCCATTTTTACCTAATATTTCACCATTGAATCCCATTTTGTTCATTATTTTTGATCCAATGCCTTTGTTATGTTTTTTAAAACACCCAAGTTTTTCATCTGCATCAATGTTTTTTCTGGTAACAATATTGCATTTGTCATAATTGATGAGCTATGGAACTCATTTTGAGGAGGTTCAGTTGTTAAGTCACTGATATCGCAAGCAAAATATGCTCTTGTGATGAGATCACCTGTTCTATAACTAATATTTACCATTGAAGATAAGAGGTTGCCTATATCACAACAAGCATTGGCCATAGTGGGCTTTAGGTCACTTGTGCTACAACAAGCATTCACCATCATGGGATAAATATCACTTGTATCACAAACAACATCAATCATTAGAATCATGATTTCTAATTCCTCATTGATATCCCTTTTCTTTTGATATTATGCCATGTCAAGTAAAATCAATGTCTTGTAGACTACCCTTACAATGCCTATAGGGATTTGAGAACCATTTATATAAAGGTCTTCAAAAACTTCAGAATCTCTGAGAATGGATTTTACACCACTGCGTAGTGTGAGATATTTTCCATCCTCAAAAATCCATTCCTTCCCACCTTGCTAGAAAGTAAGGATCTTTAACTGATTGAGAATTTTTATCAGTTTGTTTTGGGGCATTATTTTTCTTTGATTTGCCCATTTTCTTAAGGTGTCGGTCTCTACCAAAAATGCACCTTTTACAAAGTGATTTTGCAAAAAATTGATAAGGAGGCTAAAGTGTCGGTCGCTACCAAAAATGCACCCTTACAAGTGTATCCCCCCTTTTTGCAAAAAATACTTTGATGGAAAAAATAAGGATCCCCTTGTTCCAAACACTATTTTTACAAGTTTTGTTCCCTCTTTCTGCAAAAATATGTTCTAATGTGATGGTTATTTATATCACCAAAATGGCCCCCCTTTCGATATACTAAAAAGAGCACGTGAAAGAGAATTCACTCAAATTGATGGCACCTGCCTAAAAACCCTTCTAAAAAAGGATGATTAGTTGGAGAAAATTAAGCCAAACAATAGGAATGAATTAGGGTATTTGATGGAGCAAATATAAAAATAAAAATGGCTTTCCTTATTTCTCCCCAATGATTTATAGAGAACAATAGCTCAGATGTCGTTGTTGTAGCTATATTAGGTGTTATATATAGTAGTCCAAGCACAATAGCTTCACCTGTAAGTGTGGACCAGAGGTACCGTATATACCAAACGTTGCTATGCAATAAATTGCACAAAAAGGTTTTAAAATTTGAGGTCTTATGTCCTTTTGAATTTTAAATTTTTTATGTAAGTGCAAAAACAAGAAATTAAATGCAGCATACAATTAAAAAGTGCCCACAAATTTTAAAGCATAGGTGTCGAATTCCATAAAAAATGTACCTATTCTACAATGCCAATTTTAAGGTGTCGAATGCAGTCAAAAATGCATATTTTTACAATAATTTTTGCAAGAAGTGTTATTTTGTGTTTGCAAAAATTGATATTCACAATTCCCCCCTTGTGTTATAATTTTAGAAAGAAAGAATACTAGTTTTTACCCCCTTTTTATTGCAAAATAAACAAGGTTTTGGTGGAATTTGGAGAACCCTTTGAATTTGCAAAAAAATATGCAATTTTTTTGTATCCTGTCTCTAGGAAAAAAATGCACTATTTTGTCTTTGTTTTGCAAAAAAAAATTGATTCTCCTTGATTTGCAAAGAAAAATTAATTTGCAAAGTAAAAAAAAAAAACCTTTGAATGCTCCTTCTTTGTCTTTTTCAGCAAAACATTGTTTTACTTTAGCAAGAAATGGGCTTCCTTTAGAAAAATGTGTTGTACACTAGAAAAAATTGTTTACTATGGCATGGACTGGATTTGATCCCCCAAACTACCACTTGCCAATGCCTTTGCACTGGTCCGACTAGCTAGTTGTGCTAGTGCAGCCGATGGGAGTAGAATGCAACCACTTTCTATTTGTGTCCTGTCAACATTTTTTCAATAAAAAAATATTTTACCTCCTTCCTTGCATTGCACGGGGTTTGAATCCCCAACCTGTCACCGCGTAGAGTCTTAGCACTGCCCTGCCAACTAGTCCGGCTACTACTCTGAATGAGAACAAAGGGGAGAAACCTTTTTTTTGTTTCCTTCTCCATCAAGAAGCGAAAATAAAAACAAAATTGGGACTTTAGTCCCACATGCAGCATTTTGCTGCAATTTAGTTCTTTAAAAATAAATTTGCTCACTTTAAGCTTTGATTGCCTATGAGTAATCGAAAGGCTATGAATGTATTTTTCCACCCACACCAACAAAATGATGCCATGTCAACTGATGAGAGATGTGCCACGTTAGCACCAGATTATCACATCACCAGAAAATCAAGTCATGCCACATCAGATGCCACATCACCATCATTGAATTGGATGCCAAATCACCATGTTGAGTTGGATGCCATATCACCACATTGAGGTGGATCACCACATCAGTCGCTTTCATCCACGTGTCCACCAGGTTAGACAATGCCACATTAGCCTTAGAATCGATCTGTGTGTAACTTCACCAAATAAATATTTAGGGATCCACATCAGCGCCTTGGGTGATGGTGGTCCTCATTTTACATGTGTCAGGTGGTATCAAGACTCAGGTAGATCACTAGAGAGTTTCATGCAATCAGATGGTCTGTTGGTCAGATAGTCCGCAAAGGAGTCCATCCAAGGGGTCTCATCTCGAGATTTGTGCCCCATTGGAATCTGGTCCAGTCCCCTCGAAAAGCATAAAACAAAGAATGCATTGCAAGTACGCTACCTCACCCTCTCTAATACCATATAGGATTAAATGAGTATTATATTGTATTGAAAATGGAGCTCCAATATATAATACATGCAGGTGGTTTGATAACCACTTAGTAACCAACCTCCCTAACTAGCCACCTAGTGTATGCGGTTAGGTAACCAAATTAGAGTAGGCACTACTAACATTATGCACTACAAATATAATGTAATAATATAATGCGCTCTATGCTAACAAGGGAGAGCTAATAGATCTCTACAAGGAATACCAATAGCTTTTGAAGAAACAACAATATCCCATCTATAGTTTGTAGATGACTCCACACTATTGGGCTATGCATATGTGAGAGGGGCTTTCAGACTTAAAAATATTTTGAATATTTTCTCCACAACCATAGGATAATTGATTAATGAAGAGAAATCAAAGATTAATTTTTCATTGTTCATCCCATCAAGAAACCATGATTTTGGATTTCCTTTGCTTTAGATGTGTGTCTCTTCCAATAACCTTGTTAGGAGTGCTTCTCAAAACTACAAGGCAAAAGGAGTGGTTGTGTTTGATAGAATAAAAAGAGAATTGGATGATTAGACTAGTATATTAGGAGGCAAAATCACCTTGGTCAAATCTATGCTTCAATCCATCCCTATATATGTCTCCTTAGTCATAGATATACCTAAAGTAGTTTTGAGGGAGCTAAAAAAAAAACTAGAGATTGCTACAGAGTGGAGTAAAAGCAAAGAGGAAGTAGGCACTAGTGATATGGGATCAATTATGCCTCAAAAAAAGATAAGGGTTTGGATTTAGATCATATATTAAAATAATAAAGCATTGGTTGCCAATTTATATTAGAGGTTACTCAAGTATCCTAATGCACTTTAGGCATAAAACTTGAAAATAAGATGCCAACATAATTTATTAGATACCAACTACCTAACAAAGGTTCCCTGATCCTTGTAGTGTTGAGAACAAGAGAAGTGATGATAAAGAAATAACTATTCTAGATCATCAACAATGGATGACAAGCCAACTTTTTTATTGATGGATGGAATTGTTAGCCTCCAATGACTCAATAGTTTTTGGAGTGGAAGAAACTCATGAAATAATTACATAGAGAGGTCTGGGTAAAAGTGTTTCAATATTACAGGAATAATGTAGTTAATACTAAACTAGGAATAAATTGGATGCTAACCATAGAGTGGCCTATGGTAGCTTTGGAGGTGCAAATAAAATATGTTCAAAAGGTCCTTCAAATAAGGTTTCATGGTCTTAGGTAGAGGATTCACTTGAGTGGGGCACCAAATCCATGGAGGATTATATAGTGGCATTAGGATACTCTTCTTTATGTCAGACCATTGTTAATCCTCTCCATGATATTTTTACCTAGTTATGGCAACAATTAATTTGACCTAAAGTGAGATTTTTCATATGGTTTCTACTCCATAAGAGGGTCCTCACTTATGATCAACTAATGAAAAGAGGTTTGTGTGGTCCATACAAATGTGAAATATATTATACAAAATAAGAGACTATGAATTACCAATTTATTTTCTATTCCAAATCTATTAGACTATGGAATATGTTGGTTGTCTTCTTCAATCTTAGATTCTATAGTTTCACCTCCTTTGAGCAGATTTGGCATACCTAGACTTGGACAGATGGTTTGGATAGATCCATGAAGGAGATGGTAGAGGTTGATATGACATTTTTATTGGGGAATCTATGGAAAGAAAGTAATAGTGGGATCTTTAAATACTCTCATTAGAATACTAATTACATATGGTAGAGGATCCTACCTAATCTTAGAGAAACAATATAGTATGTAATGAGACCTCCTCCAAACCCAAACTAATATTGGACCATATTTTTCATAAGATGAGAATTGCCTTAGATGATAGTAGGAAGAAAAATACTCCAAAAAATAATTGTTATGTTCAAAGGAATGGTCATTGGAAATCCCTTCTAGATGGTATTGGTAAAATTACTATAGATGAGGTTTTGAAAGGAATTCTAAGGAGAGCTAGCGTAGGGATATAGGGAGACTTTTAGATTATCATCCTATATTAATATTTGCAAAGACTTTAGACATTCTCTTGAATAACTTAGCTGAGGCTTATGGTATTCTTTGAGGTCTACAAGAGGTAACCAAAGGTGTGTGGAATGTGATATAGGTGGAATATGATTCACAAATGATTATGAACCAATTGAAGGACCTTGCAAGAATTGAATATTTGGTTTAGAGATTACAAAGAGTGTTGGAGAAGATGGTCAGTCTATAAACCAAATTAACAATAACTGAATATGTTTATGCTCCATGTGAGCAAAACAATATTACAGATGCAATGGAAAATTGGGCATTGGATTAAGGAAATCTAACCGGATATGGAAACCCACCCAAATGGTGGATGCAACAAATCAGGGAAGATCTTTTCTCTATTTTATGTTTTGATACTAATAACAATGATGACTATACCTAATGTTTTAAAAGAAATTAGTAGACTGAATTCTAAATACAATTGCTTATTGCAAACAAAGTATTATTGTCAAACATCTATAAAATAGTGGCTAAAAGCCCTATATGCATGGAGGTGTACGAGATGTAAATTTATTGATTTCTATTATATAATAGAAAGTATTTTTACTTAAAAAAAACAACTAATACAATGCCTTAAGTTCTTTGAATAATTAATTTAATTTGAATTTGGGTATATATATATAATATAAATATTTAAGTTTTTTAGACATTTAAAATTAGAAAAAATTGACTTTAAGTTCTCATTTAAAAATTTTAAATGAGGAGAATGCAACCATGGGAGGACAAAATTTATGTGTAAATCTATGAAGAGAATTTGAAATTATGTGAGACATGAAATTAGGTGAGATACGAGAGGGTGAAGTCACTATATTTCCACCATATAAACTTGAAATAAAAATTTTAACAATTTATTTGAAAGTAAATCAATGCATGGTATTGGAAAAAAAAAATAACATTTATTTTTCTTAAGGTGTAATGTGAGTATTATTTTTTAAAATTTATATCATATTAATTTTAACAAAATTTAAATAATCAAAGGTATTTTAGATTTTGTTATCTTAAAGGAACAAAGTGGTTTTGTTCATGATAAACATATTTTTGATGGTGTAATCATTGCATAGGAGACAATACATTCTCTTTATCCTATTAAAAAAATAAGTATGTCTATGGAACTATATATGAACAAAGCATATGATAGGGCTTTGTAGAGTTCTCTATATGATATCCTCAAAATGTTTGATTTTCATTATAGTTGGTTTAAATGGATTAAATATTGTTATAGCACTACAAAATATTCTATATTGATTAATGGTTCTCCTCCTGATTACTTAAGTCATCTTATGGAATCTATGAAGGTGATACACTATATCCTTATTTATTTATTTATTATACTTGTGGAGGCATTAGGGAAAGTTTTCTCAAAGGCAATAATGGAAGGAAAAATCAATGTTTTTTAGGTTACAAAAAATGGTCCCTTCTAATCTCATCTCCAATTTGTTGATGACACTTTTATTTTGGACCATCCCTTAGTCAGTGGGGCCATAGAGTTTAAATAAATAATATTATGCTATGATAAGACTACTGGATAGTTGGTTAATACTACAAACTATCGATTTTTTATTAACTAATTCCTAGATTTATAAAAAATTATTATGGATAGTTTAGCATTTAAAATAAATTTTTTTCTATAAACCTATTTGGGTATTCCTTTGTCTCATAAAAAAAATAAAAATAAGGTTTGGATCTCTTGTTTGGATAGAATGAAAGCTTGTTTGTAAGGTTGGAATGGTAAGTTCTTAATCATAGCGGGAATATTACAACTCAAAAATACTACATTATAGTCCATGCTTATTTATATGATGTCTCTTTCAAGAATGCAAGTAGGTATAACATTAGAAATTGATAAAATTCAAAGAGAAATTCTTTAGAAAGGATGCAAGGAAAAATTTATGTTTCATCTTTTTAAGTGGGATAGGGTTTGCAAAGGATAAAATATTTGAGGTTGAAGCTTGTGAAATTGTAGACTTATGAGTTTGGACTTAGGGGAAAATTTTTGGTGGAGATTATTTAGAGATTAGGGAAAGAATTGGAAAAACTGTTACTTTAAAAATATATAGGTTCTCTTGATGCAAAAAAATTATATAGGAAGAAAACCCTACCCAAAAGAATATTGGAGGATTAGGCTTGCGGAATTGCAAACTTATGAGTTTGGCTTTAGGGGTAAAATTTGGGTGGAGATTATTTATAGATTAGGGAAAGAATTGGGAAAAATGTTACTTGGTAGGTTCTCTTGATAAAACAAATGTATTTAAGAAAAAAATCCTACACAAAATATTACCAACATAAAACTTCATATCAAATAGTTTGAAATTGATCAATAAACATATTATATGGCTAGTAAATGAGGGAAATTATTCAAATTTTTAGCCTGATGCTTGGTTGAGGCCTTATCCTCTTATCTATGATTTAAAATGACAACCATTTCCTTGAGCATGCCTAGATTGTGAAGGTCCAAATATCAAATATTATATTAATGTGAGAAAAATATCAAGATCATGGATTTCTATTAGTAACTTGGTTAAAGGAGACAAACTCAAGAAAATTGTAGATGACTTGCAAGAATTTTATTTGCTATTTTTTTACACAAAATGATGAGTTGGTTTCGAATCTATCAAAAGATGGTGGATATTCAATCAAGTTGGGATATGAGTATTTAGAGCAATAAAAATTTCCTATTCCCAAGTATTTTTGTTGGAAGAATGTTTGGTCACTAGAGGCTCTACCTAAGGCATCAAAATTTCTTTGCAATTCAAAGTAATATTCTTACAGGATAGAGTCTACAAAAAAGGGGATATAATGCACCTTTCAAATGTGCCTTGTGTGAGAAGGATTTAGAAACTTCATATTATTTACTTCTTTATTATCCTTTTTCTCACACCATTAGGGGTTACTTTTTAAAAACTTATGTTGGGTAGCTACATCGACATTGAAAGACTTGATGAAATGTTGGGTTAATTGTTTTAAAGCTAAGCATTATGTATTCTATGGAGGATTGGTCCTGCCATTATTTGTTGGAATTTATGGCTTTAAAGGAGTAAAAAAGTTAAATATATATATCTAAATGTCATGTCCAAGTTTGAAATCGTCTTATTGCCTCTATCACATAATATTTATAGATATGGTGTTCATCATGGCAACTCTCAAGTGCATAAAAAGAGGTGGCAATAATTTGGTTATAATATTTGAAAATACATGGAAGATTCATCTACAATAATGGAATTAAAACTAGGGATCTACTTTAATATATGGAAAAATGAACATGTCCAAAAATTGAGTTTATCAATATTTATTTTGATGATGCTTTTAAAGGAAATATAGGAAAAGCTTATGGAGGTGGTGTTTTTGAAGTAATAAAGGAAAAATTCTCCTCACTTATTAAGAATCATATGGAACTTCAACTAGAAACTATGTAGAGGCTAGGGAAATTATTATAATGATTAAAACTGCAACTAAAAAAAGATGGAACTATATTTCAATTGTGGGGGTTTCACAACTTATCATTAATGCTATCAACAAAAATGGATGTGGATATTGGATAAAAAATATTATTATTTCTTATGTTCATCATCTATTTTTGGAGGTAATCTATTGGAAATGTAAGAATATTTATAGAAAAGGAAATTGGGTAGCAGAGAATTCATCCAATCGTAGTATTGATCTTCATCTTGGTGAAATTCAAATTTTAGAAGGTAATTGGCTAAGTGAGATTTTATTTCTTAATGAAAATAAGTAAGGAGATGAATTTGAAGACATAGTACTTTGAGTAAGTTGAAGAATATATTTGAAAGAAAAGGAAATGAAAAACACCTATGATAAAAAAGCATGTTGGATATGATTTAAATGACTTCATAGAAAATATAACATTTTGATGCAAAACTTAGAATTGTGATTGTTTCAAAATTTATAATTTCAAGTTGAGTTAGATCATAAAAGAGTGTAATTAAAAATAACAATGTATTACAAATCAGAACACATATATATAAGCAAAATAATAGAATAATTATATTGCTAAAAAAATAGAGTACAATGCAAGCAATCTCAGAGAAGAGATATGAGGCTATAACATTGCATCTATTGCTCATTGTTTTTATATTTAGGGTTGCATCTCTCTTTGTACAAGAATTGGTGTCTTGGAAATCCACCATATTGAATATGGAAGGTCACCCATATGAAAATGTGGTGGTTCACCTTTTGTGAGTTAGAAGGTCACCCATATGGAAATATCATGAAGGTGTAGGGGCCAAGTTTTCAACCAAAATCATGAATATTTCCATATGATATATCACTTCTTGACCCAATTTCTCACTTCTTGATGGTCACAAATATCATGAAGGTTCATGCTTGACCTTAAAGTTCAACCAAGGACTAAATCCTTCAAATAGTAGTGAGGTCAAAAAGGTTCCTACTTCTTGACAACTTCTTTGGGTACAACCATGTTTAGGTCAAGAAAAAATATCAACACAAGACCACATTCACTACCAAATGGGGGACCTTTTCCTATCAACAAATACCTTTCAAACTATCCAATGTTGGGGTAATGTTATAAATGGAATTGGATATAGCTTTTAATAACCTACTCAATACGATTATCTTGTTTTATCTAGATGACCTCATTGTGTTCTTAAAAAAAAAGGATCAAATGATGCATATGGAGAAAGTGTTTGAGTGATACCAAAATTTTAGGGTATACTTGAACCCAAATAAGTACATATTCTACTTATTCCAAGGAAAGCTTCTTCGAGCACGTTGTATCTAAGGATGACATAGCTATAGACCTCAATTTTGTTAAGGCTATCCTCAATCTATCACTACCATGACAATCGAAAGCACTCTAGTCCATCCTCGGTCAAATCATTTTCATTCAAAGGTTCATACTAGATTGTGCTTCCATCGTTAAACCTATCATCCAAATGCTAAAAAATGGGTTATATTTTAGATGGACCAAAGAAGGGAAGCATGATTTCATAAAGAAAAAATCAGCTATCATAGATAATCTTGTGTTAACTAATCCAAATTTTAACATAGATTTCATCTTGTATGTCTATGGAGGTGATTCTAGTATAGCGACCATCTTGACACAAAATGAAGATGAAGGGAGTGAGCAACCTATTGTGTTCTTCATCTAGAACTTGAAATACTACAAAGAGTGATACAATTTCATTTAGATATAGGTATATGCTTTGATCAAAAAATTAAAAATATTCAAGCACTTGATTTCAAATAACAAAGTCATTGCCAATGTTGTCCATTCAAGAATTAAATATTACATCATGAATAGAGAAATTTATGAGAAAAAAGAAGGATGTGTTAGATTTTTATGCTATAATACTTAATATAAATCACCATAGGTTTTGAATATTGTAGTATACCTTATGTCTCTCTAGGTTTTGAATAATAAAATTTTATCCAAGTTAAGGTTGAATATGTACATCCAACTAGATTATTATACCATCATGATATGCTAGAATTGAAATGATAAGTGATAATCATGGATTTTGCGTAGGGATTTTTGACATCCATAAATAAGCATGATTTCACCCTTATGGTGGTTGATAACATGACCAAAGTAGCATGTTTTTGTTAGCTTTTGATGCTATCATACTTAATATAAATCACCATAGGAAAATAATCATAGGATCAAATATAATGAAGTTGCAATATAATGGACCCAATAATGATATTGTAATAGAGATAAATGAGACAACTAATATGTATTATCAAGGCTTAACAATATATTGAATAACATTCAATAATATGCTTAAATATGAATGTAAAGCCTAAAATATACAATATAACAACACTTACAATACTAGTTTCTCAAATGTATGCAAACTTGTATTACTCATTTTGTTACAATATCTCATAGAGATAGCAATATAGGACACAATGTAGACTTTATAGATCACTATGTTGGTGATATCGAGAATATCCTCTATAGAGTAATATATAGCATTTCTTGGATTACTCTTTGGTTACCATGGCTCTTCCTTTCCATATGCCAAGACTTATGACTCTTGGCTTCTCTACTTGACACTTGCATAAAAATGAGACTATCCTGTATGCACACTTGGACTTGACTCTTCACATAACTCTTCCTAATCTAAGGACACATGCATACTTACATATTGGACACTTGTCCATATTTACACTCATAATACTTGCACACATATTTACATGACACTTGCACATTTCCTGCACATTATTACATTACATGAAATATTAGCTCACACTCTAATCTAGGACACACTCCTAATCTAATATTTACAATAATATACCAAGGTGGTACATTGGCATGTACCACATAATGTAATATTCTCCAACACCCCCTGTATTACACTATTTGGTTATTAAAGACTTTATTCTTCAATATAGTATTCATCTCGAGTCTTCAATCTACCTCCTATAGATTAATGTATAGATCCTTCATATAAGAGTCTTCTTTATCTTTATGTCTCTGCAATAGATTTCATTCTGTCCTGGTTCTCCTTCTTTTTTATTGTCTTCATATTTGATTTCTGCGTTGGTCTTAAGTCCTCAATATAGTCTATCATTAGGTAACCTTGTTGAGCAAGAGACCTAATTACTTCATGAGTTTATTTTATTTTTGCTTGTTCTCTGGATAACTTTATTTCATGTTATTAAAAAGTTCCACACTTGAATCCATTATTAGCAGATGCTTATGAAAAAAACAATCTAATATGAATATTAATAACTTTTTCAAATTTACCACAATACTTCTTTTTGTGATAGCAGAAAGTAGGTGAATATTTTTTTCTTTCACAATATTTGCATGGATGGAGATTCGAACAAATTTTTTTTCATGTCCAATTCTATTGCAATAAACACATATTGAGGGTATGTTTACTGCTTTGTTATTTTACATTGAGATGTCAAGTTCATCTATTTTCTTGGTAAAATAGTATAACCACTTGTGTATAACTAGAGCTGTTTTGTATTTGTTTTCTTTGTATATATGTTGTAGATGGTAAAGGTATTCAACATTTTTAGAAAACTCTATTTTGAGATTGGATTTATAGTAATAGAATCCAATAATATGTCTACTTTATTATTTTGAAATCTTGTTAAATCCGCGATTGTATTTCTAAGCCATTTTGGTTCCTTACGTACATGAAATGCATTTTGAACAATTTCATCCATTTGATCAATTTCCTATGATGTAGTCTACCTTATTTCTCCCTAGGTTTTGAATAATAAAATTCTAAGTTTCTAAATTTCAAAAACCTATGATGTTGAATTCCTTATAACCCTAATTAATTAGAAACTAGAGAATAATACTTTTTTGCAAATTTAAAATTTTTAAATCTGAAGTAGACTTTCTTATTTCTCAAAAATTAAATAGTCTGCAAAAATTCTATAAAATTTTAAATTGAAAAATAAATAAAATCAGACCTTTTAAAAAATTTTAGAATTAAATATTCTCTACTTCTACTTATCACTCCAAGAATTAAAAAAGCAATTAAAAACTTATCAACCTAATAACACACTTATCTCTCCAATTAAACTCATTAAACCTTAGAAAGAATTAAATCATAAAATCCTTATCTCTCCTCTAACCTTAGAAATAATCCAAAAATTATAACATCAAATTAATGAACCATAATATACCTCCTTGATAAGCATGGCTCCCTATAGCTACTTTTGAGCTGCAACTTTTTGAATTTCAAAAACGTCATTTTTGTGCTTCTTGACTTCGAGCATGTGAGGATATAATGCTTATCTGCCTTAGAATGTGTGAAGCATAGCATGCAAGTGCTTCTTTAAGAACTTTGGAGAATGTTATAACCTGTCATGCCCAAATATTTCAATTCCTCCAACTTGCGCCTGAGTTTCTGCCTCACTTATGCATTACAAAATGATGCATTTCTCCCTAGAATTTTACTTTCTCTGACGTGGTGTCATTGGACTACATAGGATTGGTGCTTTGACTTCTAGGTATTTTATATTCTCCTTGTGTTACGATAACTTTCCAAACTTACACTCAAAAATTTGAACTTAACCTCTCCACGTCTTTGTCTCTTTACTTCTCTTCAGTATTACTTCAAAATTTCATTACTCTGTTCCTCACTCGAATTGAGCTTTCAATATCACTTTAGATGATTTTGTGTCACTTCATCTCTTAAAATTTACATCACTTTAGATCTTCTTCCCTATGTATCTTTAGCTCTTCGCACTTGACTCTTGTATCTTGTGTTGCTTGGTTCTTGGCTATGAATCTTGCTTCAGTGAGTATTCCCTTATCTACTGCCTTTTCTTAAATTCTCTAATGGCCTATTAAATTAACATTCTTGTTGTGCTTGGGTGCAGTTTCAAGTGATTTCTAAGAATTATTTGACTTTAAAATAACACCTTGAATATCACTACAACCTATTAACATCCGAAACATAAAAACATGACCATATTGTTGTAATATTTTTCACTATGACCGTGGCATTTGCTCTTCCTATGTATACTTGCTTGAGTGCAAGGTTTCCATTGTTATTCACTACTTTACATAGCTTCTTAATCTCCTCAAGGTATTGGGATATTTATACTTGCTCGACGTATCTCTTCCTATGCTCTCAAAACTTTTAATTTTGTTGGTGCTCTCTGGTTACCTTAAAATTGATTTAAAAATGTTCTTCTATCCTTCACCTTGATACCTTTTTATTCATACAATATCTAGGCACTTAGATATCTTGCAAGCCTCTATTCATATGTTGTCTTCTTCCAAACTTGTAGCCTTTACCTTGGCCAAATCTTCTCTTACTTTGTGAAAGCTCAAAAATCATGCACCAATAACAAAGTAAAGATAGCAATATATATATATATATATATATATATATATATATATATATATATATATATATATATATATATATAATTGAAATATGATGATAAAATAGTAAAATATGGAGCCCTCTTTATATTAGAAATTTGCTTTTTCAATGTGTTACAATCAGATCCCCTCTGAGGGGATGCTACCCATGATACAAGAATTACAATAAAATATCCAGGTGCACTATAAATGATCTTCTTGCTAATGTAGTTCATCTAGGAGTGGATTTGATGTGACCACTGCTACTGATCGAATGTGGATCTTGGAATATTTATCACCGTAGAGTCTTGTTATCTAAACATAAAAAAATGAAATGTATCAAAAGCATATGTAGGGCCCACCGAGGTTGGACCCATATTAAAGATGATAAATGCTGAAATAGAAAGAAAGCAGATGCTTGAAATAAATATAAAATAAATGTAAAAATCAAAAAATTACTTTTCTATGCTAATCTAAAAAGCAAATTAGAAAAGCAGGTCTCTGGCCAAGACCATATCAAGTCAATACGACCTTGTCTACAGACCATCTCGGGTTGAGACGACCACTAACCTGGGACTGTCTTTTCGATATTGGGTTTGGATGACATTTGAGATACCTTAAGGTGTGTTATTGATGAATTGTTGCACTATGGAAGCGACTTGATGGATCGTATCGGATCACTAGTGTGAAGACATTTGATTACATGAAGAACAAAATCATAACTTCCAATCCTTGATGGTGATCCAGTAGGATGATCTTAGTAGCAAGAGGTCTTGGAGGATTGATAATGGGTGGCACTTTGTTGCATAAAAGCTTGAGCTTAAGGTACAATTTTGGTAGCACTTCATTGCTCAAAAAATATAAATTTGGATATTTTTCAACTGAGGGGTGAGTACCAATTTATAGACTTCCCGGATGGAAGCTAAAAATGGCAAAAGCACCCTATATGAAAAAGCAAAGAGGTAGTTCGCATTAATAAAAGTGAATGCTTATCTCCAAAATCTCATGTGATTGATAATTGTATGTGTTTTTCTAATTTTGGTCCATGTAGGATATTTTAATGCCTTTAGTGAGATCAACCACAAGGTTAACTAGTAGTTTTGGTTGCAAGTTATGTGCCCTTTTTATTTTTAAACATGCTTTTTGGTGGTCGTATTAGGTTAAGATGACCATGGTTTTGCGGCTACCTCGGGTCAAGATGACCATGGTTTTATGGGGAATTGTTCTCTTTTAAGTGGTGAAAACCACTATTTTAGCCTTGAATCTTCCCAAGGTGGGTTATGTGGTTTAAAAGGAGTCCATCTAGGTAGTCTCTTAAAAATGATGTGTTTTAGGTGTCTACAAATACCCCTTTCTGGTATGCTTTCTGCAAAAGCACAACGCAGATAAAAAATAGATAACCTAAAATGGTCAATTTTATGGTTAATGATATCCATTAAAAAAATCAACGTAAGATGCCCTAATCATAGAAATGAAGAACACAAGCTTATACTGAGAGGGGGGTGAACAGTATAAGATCACTTTTACTTTTCTTTCCCAATCAATATTATGCAATGTATAGATAGCAATATCAACATTAGTAATCAAATCAATGCACAAATTACCACACACAATAGAGACACCAATTTTATGTGGTTCACCTAATGTGGGCTACTCCACAAAGAAAATCTTTCACTAAAATTTTCTCAATCAATATCTTGGGAATCCTTTCCCTATTACAATATTTATGGACCTCTGTCCAAAGGAGATACCAATCCCCTAATCAAGTTTTTGGATCTCTATCCACAAGAGAAATCTTTCTCCTTAGCTCTGAATGGTGATCTTCTAGAAGAACTATTTCCCCCACTACTCTGGCTAATGGATTCTATCCATTGAAGACACCTGTCCTCACTGACCTAGCTAATGGATCTCTATCCACTAGAGACTATCATCCTCTATACTCTGTCACCTTCAAAGCTCTATCTCAAATATGCACTAAACATAGTCCTTCGATCTAGCACAAATATGCTCAATCTCTATCTCTGGTCTGGCACAAACCTATCCTCAAATCTATACCAAATTATATCCTCTGATCTGCACTAAAAAAAGTCCTTCGATCTAGCACAAATCTGTCCTTAATATCTATCCTCTGATATACACTAAAAATAGTCCTTCAGTCTAGCACAAATTTGTCCTCAATCTCTATCCTCTGATATGCACTAAACACAATCCTTCAGTCTAGCACAAATCTATCCTCAATATCTATCCTCTGATCTGCACTAAACATAGTCCTTTGGTCTAGCACAAATCTGTCCTTAATCTCTGTCCTCAAGCCTTAACACAAAGCTTGAATTAATCTCAAATCAACTCTACTAGATCTATCCCAAATATTAACTCAAGGTTTGAACAAATCAATCAAATCTGCTCTCAAGTATTATCAAATACTTGTCTTAAATCTGCCTTGTAAGCTTCCACAAAATCTCACACTAATATGTCCACAAGTCCTCTCTATAACTTGTCCAAATCTGCTCAACAAGTCCTTACTAGAACTTGTCCAATATCATAGAAATATAAAGAGAATTGTTAGACTCAATATACTTCACACTCATCACAATGCTCAATCACTTTCAATCACTCTTTTACCATAGAAACATATAGAGAATTTTTAGAGACTCAATATGCTTCACATTCACAAACTCTCAATCACTTTCAATCTCTCTTTTATCACATAAACATATAGAGAATTTTTAGAGACTCAATATGTTTCACATTCATCAACACTCAATCTCTTTCTCAAATCAATTCAGAATATAGAACAATTTGTTTCATAGAACTTGAACTATCACTTGAACACATCCACTTGGCTAGGCTCAACAAACTCTACTCAACCAATCACTCAATGAATTAATCCTTGCTCACAAACCCTAGTCCAAGCATATGAATACTCACTCAAATATTTCCAAAAATGCTCATCAATCAATCTCACATAACAATGATACTCATGATATTTGCAAACCCTAGTTCAAGTTCCTTACTCAACCAATTGCTTCAACAACAATGCTAATCTCATATAACAATGATACTCATGATATTTGCAAACCCTAGTTCAAGTTCACTCAACTTAATCACTTCAACAACAATGCTTATCAAAAAAGGTTTTGTTAACAGCTCTTTATTCTAGAAAACCTTGAAGCATTAATTCAAAAAACACTCAACAATGCTTACCAAAGAATCCTTTTCACTCCAACTTTGCATTCACAAATTTCAACAAAAACTCACTAGGAATATGTGCCCATACCTTTTGTTTGATGTAAAAGTTCCCTTAGAAAACCTATCTCAATCACAATTTTCCTTTCCAATTTCAATGGTTAGATGACAAAATATCACTTCAACACTCTCTCAAAATATTCCTTAATCACAAAAATAATCAAAACTCAATTATGCCTTATTGCTCCCTTTTAGAAATAACATCCATCAAATCTTACATAAAAATTAATCACTTTAATACACCTAATAATATCCAAATTAAAATAATATCCAACACCACAATACTTCAAAAAATCTACCTAAATCACCTTACTACCCTTTCCAAACATTAGAGCAAATAACACCAAAAATTTAATTTTGCATAAGCCTTATAACTCCCCTTACAACCTTACAAACCAAATCAAATATGCAAAAATTAATTTTTAAATGCTCAACTAATACTCCCAAAAATTTGGGCTCTCAACTTAAAGCATACCTTTATTTTCACCCAAAAGGGTTTCGGCGTGATTCGATCCACCGTCTCCCCAAGTCCAAGAGCCTTAGCGCTTTGGAGCCCATCGCGTAGGCTATTGGTGCCCACATGAAGGAAGGAGGACTTCCTTCCTCATATACCTTCGTGTGCCGTTGAATTTCCACGAAAATCAAAAAGCACTCCTCTTTGTTGCAGCACGATTCACACAAGCTCACATTAATTAAATTTGAAGGCATGGTAGTTTTGGGTAAGGTGGGTAATCCCCTTTTATACACACATGGGTATTTGCTCCCCACATCAGCGCTTAAGAATTTGAATTCAAAATTCAAATTTAATTTAATAACCCACCTTAGGGTTAGTTAAAATTAATATAAATTAACTTATAACTAATATTAAAATTAATTAATAATTAATTTAAATAACTTATAAGTTAAGTAAATTAATTAATAAATTAATTTATAATAAAAATTATATTAATTAATTTAAACTTCCCTTTAATATATTATAAAAAATTATTATATTATTATTCACCTGGCTTCTTTGCACTTTGGACCATATCTGATTTCCTGGAACCGGGTCTTGATTAACTGAAACTAGACTATCCTTTTGCATTTATTGGAGAACCTAAAACTGATGCTGCCCATTGAAATTACCACCAACTGGTGCTGAAAGCTTGACATCAATTACCACTCACTCTTGACATCAATGACAACTCATCTAATCAAAATTTCCAACAAGAAAGAGCATGCATTTTTGAATCATTGCTTCCAACTCATTGATGGATTTGATTTTAGTAAAATTTTCAGCCATGAGTAGACATATGATACGAGTCCACAATCAATGGCTTCGAGTATACTGAATGTTTGGTAACCTTTTAGTCATCATAAGATAGGCTTTAGTCTACACTTTAGGCTTTAGGGATACCAATTAGGTAGTTTAGCTACCTAGTTTGTTTTGTTTGAACTTGTTTTAATTTGTTGTTTTCCCTAGCAAAAAGGGCGTATTATTGTCTTTGGTAATGATTCTTGAACAAATGCAATTTGCATTTTTGAGTGTTTGATTATTGATTTGATTTTGAATTTTATAATTTATATGACTACCCCCTCAAGTGATGATTCAATAGAGGAGATGGAAAATGATGAAAGTGATGAGTCAATTAATCAATATAACTTGATTTGGGTTTTCCCAGGTGAATATGAAAGTTATAGGGCTTTTGAACCCATGAAAACCTTTATTTTGACCCTATTGAATTGTAATTTTAGGGATTTTTTTTTTATTTTTTATTTTATTTTGGGGAGTTGCCTTATGGTAATGTACTCATCCTACCATATTGCATGGATAATCAATCATTGCAACTTTCAGGTGACTAGAGTAGATCACTAGATACACTCAAGATTTTTTGAATTGATATGACCAAAGGGGTTAGGTGCCTTTGGAGCTTTTTTTTAGGAGTGGCCTTATGGTAATGTACTCATCCTACCAGATTGCATGGATAATAAATCGTTGCAAATGACAGGTGACTAGAGTAGATCACTAGATACGAGGTTCACTCAAGTTTTTTTGAATTGATGTGACCAAAGGGGTTAGGTGCCTTTGGAGATTTTTTTTTATTTTTTTCCATTTTTGGTAATTGTTATAATTTTTGCAAAAAACATGACCGTCTCATCCTAATATGGTTGCATTATGCCACGTGACTATCTCAGACACCTGCGCTTGTGGAAAAATATAATTAGCAAAATTAGCACATTATGATGTTATTTTCATCGTTTGTAATGAGAGAAGAGAGAGATAGGGAGGAGGAGAGTTGAATTTTTGACGTGAAGCATTGCCAAAAAGTATACCGAACTAGAACATGGACCAACCCGATACTTCTTCAAGTGAAGGAGACAGAGCAAGGAGGGTAAGTACCTCATTCTCACTTTTTGTCAATTTTAAGGATAAAATGAACCTCATTAAATAAAATGGTTAAGGAACATCTCATTAAAAAATTTAGGAAATGAACCTCATTTTAGATTAGCTTTGATTAAAGATTTATTTATTTTGTCCTTTTTATTCTGATTTTGCAATTTTGTTTTTAATTTGTACAAAATGTGCTTTTCATTTTGGATTTGGGGGGTGTCTCAAGGTGAGACAATCCCTCTTTTTAAATTTCTTATGACCGTTGGGTCTAACAGTCAATTTTTGATCGTTATAGAGGCCATATCAACCCGAGATGACCTCACCTAGGGGTCGTCTCGAGCTGAGATGACATTTTTTTAATTATGTTTTATTTATTTTTTGCTTATGTTGATTGATGTGAAATTTTTAATTTATTTTCAGTTTCTTAGAGCACGGCATAAATTTACCCGCATATTTAATAGAGCACGTGATGATATATTTAATGACGATTAGGAGTGGCTTAAGACCCTTAGCATTATGCATATCAATAGGTTGGAGTTAGTGTATGTGGACCAAGCCTATCTAACGATCTTGGTAGACTGATGGAATAGCCAGACGAATACTTTCCACCTTTTGACTGGCAAAATTACCATCACTCCAAAGGATGACTATAGGATACTTTGTGTTCCAATAGAAGGAGAGCCCATTGTGCCATCACCCACTAGTTAGCAGGTGAGAATATTGTAGAGAGTATACCAATAGCATTGGTAGCTTGTAGAGAACTATATGGAGAGTGGTGGGGTTAAAGTGGAGGTTGTTTATGATACACAAATCTTGATATGTAGGCATGTAGTGCTTATGTTGTTCATGTCTAACCTTCTTATGCTTGATTATTCAGATGTGAGGTTCCCATGGAACCTCTTTGATTTTATTCAAGATTTGGTGGAGTGCACATTATAACAACCACAGATTATGTCTTGGGGGACTATATTGTGATAGGAGCTTAGGTTAGTAACCAGGAAGAAAAAGTTAGGAGAAAATAGAATAAACTTGCATTAGGAATTAATCTGCGGTTACAAGGTTTAAATAGAAGGAAATAAACCATAATCGCTAACTTAGGGGAAAGAGAAAAGGATGAAGGAAAATAGGGAGGAAAGAAGAAGAAAATTAGAATTCGTTCTCTCTGCCGCCCATGCCGTCAAACCTCTGCCGTCCAGTCTCTACCGTCCAGGGAGGTAAAAGGTAAGGTCCAACCTTACTGTGGTAAAAATAAATTTTTACCATGCGTTATTTCCAACATTCTCCCCCTTAAAGTTGAGAGGACTGACTATACAGTCTCTCAGCTTTATAAATTGAGCTTTAGCCATGCCTTTGGTGAAGATGTCTGCTAGATTATCCAAAGTGCTGCAGTATTGAAGCTCAACTATCTGTTGTTCCACCATATCTCTTATGAAGTGATACTTCATATCAAAATGTTTTGACCTTTTGTGGTGGATCGGATTATATGCCAACTTTATGGCACTAATATTATCACAATTCAGTTTGGTTGGACCAATTTGATTTTTGCCAATCTCTTCAAGGATTTTCCTCAACCAGAGGATTTGAGTACTAGCATGGGTAATGGCTATATACTCGGCTTACGTAGATGATAATGCTACAACAGATTGCTTCTTGGAACTCCAAGTTATTAGTCCTGAACCTAGACTAAAACAGTTCCACGATGTAGATTTTCTGTCATCTATATTACTGCCCCAATCATTGTCACTATAACCAACTAACTTCACAGAGTTAGACTTGTGGTAATGGATTCCAAAATCCAATGTACCTTTTACATATCGTAAAATTCGTTTGGTTGCTTGAAGGTGCAGCTCGGATGGGCAAGCCATAAACCTTGATACTAGAGAAACAACATACTTGTATATCTGGCCTAGTGTTGGTGAGAAACATTAAACTCCCAACCATGCTTCTGAAATTGGTCATGTCAACCTTTGGTGCTCCATCATCTTTGCTTAGTTGGATTCCATGTCCTGTTGGTGTTGCAACTGATTTGCACTGCTGCATAGCAAATTTCTTGATCATGTCATGAGCATATTTCTGTTGACATATGAAGATCCCTTGCTTTGATTGATGTACTTCCATGCCTAGGAAGTATCTCATTAATCCGAGATCCTTCATCTCAAAGCTGATTCATCATGGAGTTTTTGAACTCCATATTCATCTTATTATTACTACCCATAAATATTAGATCATCCACATATAAACAAACTATGAGGATATCTACTCCATTCTTAAGGTAGTATAGAGTTGGTTCACTCTTGCTTTTTGTGAAACCATACTCGCTAAAATAGCCGTCAATGCGTGAGTACCACGCTCGTGGTGCTTGCTTGAGGCCATAAAGTGCTTTTTTCAATTTATAAACAAGGTTCTCTTTTCCTTGTTCTTGGAAACCTTGAGGTTGTTGAACATACACCTCTTATGTCAGGTATCCATTTAAAAATGCACTTTTCACATCCATGTGTTGAATGTTCCATCCTTTATGGGCTGCCAAGGAAAGAATAGTTCTGATTGTTTCTTGTCGAGCAACTGGAGCAAAGGTTTCCTCATAATCTATGCCATATTTCTGAGTAAAACCCTTAGCTACTAATCTTGCCTTGTGCCTTTCAATGCTTCCATCAGCATTGAATTTGGTCTTATAGACCCATTTACATCCAACACATTTTTTTCCCTTGGGAAGCTTCACAAGCTCCCAAGTATCATTCTTTTTAATTGAGGATATTTCCTCTTCCATGGCATCTTGCCATATACTTTTGGTACATGCTTTTTCATAGCTAGATGGTTCTAGGTCGTGCAGCGGCCAACAAAGCATAATTGACTACATCACCCCTTGGTTCATGAGACTCATCATCTCCTGACATGTGAAGATTTTCAAGTCTTGACAAAATGTCGTCCATCTCACTAGCTTGACTCCTAGTGTATCTTTGTTGGAAATTCCTATCCAACATTTGAGAAGATGGATGACTCTGTAGTATGCGCTTTCCTTTATTTGTTTCTTTCCTTTGAGAAACTGGATCAATATCCATCGGACTTGGAGCGCTTACAGATCTCTGAAATCATTTCGGAGAGTTTGGGGGTGCCAACAAAGGAGTTCCTCTTGGACTTGATGTACCACTTGATGTACTCGATGAAGATTCCTGATGTGGACTTTGTGGAGGGGAACTACTTCCACTACTTTTCTTGGGCTGTACAAATGTGGAACTTTCAGAATTAGAGTCTATATCAACAAATTTTTTATGACCCCATTCTCCCCCTTCATCAAAAATTACATCCCTGGAGATAACTATTTTATGTGTCTTGGGATTGTACAATCTATACCCTTTGGTAGATTCACAATACCCTACAAAAATACATGCTTGACTCTTGGGATCAAGCTTCTTTCTCTTCTCCTCGGGAATGTGTGCATAAGCTAAAGAACCAAATACTCGAAAATGTTTGACATTTGGTTTCTTACCGTACCATCCTTCATAAGGAGTGATACCATCTAAACTAGAAGTCGGACTTCTATTTAGAATATATGCACTAGTTCTCATTGCATCTGCCCAATAGTTGTATGTTAGATGCTTTGTTTGAAGCATCGTACGTGCCATTTCAACAAGGGTGCGGTTCTTTCTTTCGGCCACACCGTTCTGCTGTGGGGTATAGGCGGTGGTGAACTGCCTTTTTATCCCATTTTGCTTACAATAATTTAAAAATTCATTTGAGGAGTACTCTCCTCCTCTATCAGTGCGAAGACATTTGACATAGTAGTCACATTGCTTTTCTACATTATTTTTGAAGTCTATGAAGCAATCAAATGCTTCATCTTTGTGTTTCAGAAAATAGATCCAGCACATTCTAGAATAATCATCTATGAATGTTAGGAAATAAGAATTGTTTCCAAGGCTTTTTGTTTGCATTGGACCACAGATGTCCGAATGTACTAGCTGAAGAGGATAGCTTGCTCTCCACGCTTGCCCTTTTGGAAACTTCGTTATGGAGTGCTTTCCCAAAGCACATGCTTCGCATACCTTCTTATGTTCTTGAATTTTTGGTAGTCCTGTCACCATAGCTTGTGAAGTTAACATTTTCAAGCTAGCGGAATTGAGGTGACCATATCTCAAGTGCCACAATACACTTGGATTTGAAATAGCAATATTTGCAAGTTGAGCTCCCCCTGGCTCACCAAATTTTAGAGGGAATAACCTATTCTTTGTCATAGGTACTTCTGTGATGACTCTGTTACAATTGTTTTTATCAAGGATTGTACATTTTCCTTCATCAAAAACTAATTTGTAATGCTTCTCCATCATTTGGCCAACACTTAACAAATTGTGTTGTAGCTGTGGAGTATAGTATATGTCATTCACCTTTTTAAGGCCTTCTTTTGTTGGAACTTCCATAGCTCCAATGCCTTCAACTTGCAAAGATTTATTATCCCCTAACTTAACATGGGATTTATAATTTGAATCTAATGTAGCAAAGAGATTTTCTTTGCCACTCATGTGGTTGGAGCAACCAGTATCTAAAATCCATGTGTCTTTGAGATTTTGATCTGACTGTCCATATGAAAGAAAAATATTTGAGGTGCCTTCTTCTTCTCCATAAAATGAGCCATATTGACTGCTTTGATCTTTTGAAGACTTTGACCAGCAATCACGAGCGAAGTGTCCTTGTTTCCCACAATTGAAACAAGTCGTTTTAGTTTTGTTACTTCCTCGTCCTTGATTTCCATGGCCTGCATTGCCGCTTTGGTTCTGATTGGCTCCTCTATTTTGATTTCCACCTCTGTTTTGATTTCCTCCTCTGTAGGAGTTGCTTTGGCCTTTGCCTCTTTGTTGTTGTCCTCTGCCTCGGCCTCTTCCTTGTCCTCGTCTTGCAGCTTCGTTCGAAGTGAAGGCTTTGTCATCACCTCCATAGCTTGTTGAAGGTGTTCCTTGAAGGCGCTCTTCATGTGATGTTAATGATCCAATCAAACTATCAAATGTAAGAGTAGAAAGGTCTTTTGATTCTTCAATTATGATGGCAATGTGATTCCACTTAGGAAGAAGTGTTCTCAACACTTTCTTCACAATTGTTTCAACTGTTGTGTTATCACCTAAAGTTTGCATCATATCAACTATTGCTTTGACTCGTACACAATAGTCACCGACTCTTTCATTTTCCTTCATTCTGAGATTTTCAAAATCTCTTTTTAAGGTCTGAAGCCTGACTTGCTTCACTTTATCACTTCCTTGGAATCCTTCTTTCAAGGCATTCCATGCATCTTTGGCAGTTAAGAAAGATGCAATTCTAGGAAAGATACTTGGATCTAATGCTGATTGAAGATGGTATAAGGCAAAAGAGTTATTTTTCTGTGCATCTTTGAAGGTCTTCTTGTCGGTTGCACTCAAAGTAGTCCAATCTGTTGGAGCAGTGTAACCGTCTTCAATACTATCCCATAGTCCTTTTCCTATGAGTAATGTCCTCATTTTGATGGACCAGTACTCATAATTATCCCCATTGAATTCGGGGATTGGTAGATTGTTATTTGATCCCATTACAATCTATTAAAACAAGAAACCTTTCTTATATAGTCTTATTACAAAAAGACTTTACAAACTATCAAGCCTTGCTTGATTTATCCTTCAAAAAACAACCTATTCTTGTTGTGATTCAGCAATTACAAAATTGTCAGCGACTTGTTCGTCGTCGTCACTGATCAATATAATTTTAGGTGAAGGAGGTTGTAGGATTTCAACTGAATTACTATAATGAGTATATTCAGATCCTTGTGGAGCAATCTCCACAGATTCGGATTGTTCAAATCTACTCCCAAAAGAGTTATCTTCGAATCTGCTTCGTATCCTAGATCAGGATTTCTCTGTTGTGCAATAACTGCGTTTTGCAACTGTGAAAAGACTGAATTTATGCCTAGTGTTCTCACATGCTCATCAAAGTTTTTGGCGTTCGTTCTTAGTAACAGTTTACAAAGAGCCTGATAACATCCATTCGATCTTATCATCTAAGAAAATTTCCCTGAAATTTTCTTTTACACAAAATTTCCTCTTAGGAAATGTTACTAAATTTTTACCTCTCAAAGCGTAAAAAAATGTTACAGCAATTTCCTCTTAGGAAATATCTTTTCTTCCACAATTTTGATAGATAGATTCCCTTTTTTTTTTTAAAACTTATTTTTAAATGCATAAAAATTTTAATTTTAATCAATTTTTTTTTATAAAATATATCTTCTATAGATAAGATTTAAAAAAAACTGTTAAAATAATTTTTTTTTAAAAATATCTATAAAAAATATAAATTTTTATAAAAAAATATGAAAAAAATAAAAAAAATTTAATTTTTATCGTGCAAAAGATTATATATGGCGCGCGTGGGGTTCGACCCCGCGACCTCCCGCGCCAAGCCTTAACGCTGGCCCGAATGGCCAGTCGGGCTAGCTTGTCCGACGCGAATGGAAGGCGCTTGCCTTCCTTCTATTCCGTCGGGCTAGCAAATATTTAAAAAAAAATACGGGACATTTGTCCCACATCCGCCCTACGGATGAAACTTACAGGCTTTAAAAGCCTGTATTCGACGGATGAGTTTCGATTGCCTACGGGCAATCGGGACCACGCCTTTTGCCTCCCACGCGTTGCCCGTCCAGTCGCCCGCCTGTCTGCTCGCCACTTGTCGCGTCGTCTCCCTGCCACGTGTCGCGCTGTCGCGTCCGCTCCCTGCCACGTGTCCGGTCGTCGAGTCCGCTCCCTGCCACGTGTTGCGTCCGCTCGCTCGTTGTCTGCCATGTGTCACCTCCTGATTAGCTCCTCGGGATCCGTGCCTCCTGCTGCCTCGGTTCGCGTGTTGTGGGCCTCTTGCCTCGGTTTGCACATTGTGGGCCGACCTCCTCGGGATCCGTGCCTCGCTCGCCGTGCCTTCCAGCCAAACGTGAACCAGCTTTGATACCAGATATTGTGATAGGAGCTTAGGTTAGTAACCGGGAAGAAAAAGTTAGGAGAAAATAGAATAAACTTGCATTAGGAATTAATCTGCGGTTACAAGGTTTAAATAGAAGGAAATAAACCATAATCGCTAACTTAGGGGAAAGAGAAAAGGATGAAGGAAAATAGGGAGGAAAGAAGAAGAAAATTAGAATTCGTTCTCTCTGCCGCCCATGCCGTCAAACCTCTGCCGTCCAGTCTCTACCGTCCAGGGAGGTAAAAGGTAAGGTCCAACCTTACTGTGGTAAAAATAAATTTTTACCATGTGTTATTTCCAACAGACTATACTACTAGCACAACTCTATAAGGAGCTATCTGAGATCTAGTATCATGGTTGACTTGGATTAGGGTGCAACTTACTTCTATATATTTGGGGTTGGGAGCACATTCTGGTGGATAGACCGAATGGGCTACCATGGGCAACACGAAGGTAGATGGTTGATAGGGAGATTACCTATGCTATTCGCTAGAGAAAGGATTAGGAGTGGGACCAGAGTCACCCCTACTCGGGCATGATCGATCACTACATTGACTCCATGAAGAGGTTGAGGCCAGAGCATGTGATATGAGGACCATGAAGGGATTGTCCACCTTAGGTAGAAGTAAATTAGTAGTTGATGCAAATGAGATGAGATCAATGGTTGATCAACCAACATGGCAGTGAGCATGAGTACTTCCAGTACTCACGTGTGACCCGCCAACTAGAGATTCTCCAAGATATACCGGATGAGCAAATAATTTATATGTGATGGATAGATGAGGTAAAGCTATCTTGGCCTTGAGTAAAGCTATTAGATGATGAGGTAGAGTAGCTACTAGTTGATCCTAACATAGAGGATCCAAGGACTACCCTAGATTATAATTATTAGTGGGTGACTCAGTTATGGTAGGGAGGTAGAGCAGGTGTAGTGATAGAACCTTCACAACAATGAGTGCATCGTCGTACTAAGGAGTGGGTTGATACATCTAGGAGAGGTGTAGATGAGGAGGAGGGTGATGACGAGGAGGATCCTCAAGAGTAGATAGTTGCACTTAGAGAGCATGTATGCATCCTCCATGGGTAGATGGTAGATCAAGATTCAACCCACACTATAGAGTAGAGCCATTGGGATGCTAATAGGTAGATATGGTAGGGTTTTTGTGATGAGAGGGACACATTATAGACTTAGATTGAGAGCTTGAAGGATGAGGTAATGAGGGTGATAGTCGAGTAGGATGCTCTACAAGTTTAGATGGTAGGAGTCACAGCAGAGTAGGATGCCCTACAGATGTAGGTTTCTAGGGTTATAGTAGAGTGTGATACTCTATAGGCTTAATTAGTAGATTTGATTGTTGGATAGAGCATAGGTGGACAGGCCATGGGTGACGTGGGTAGGTTACAAGTAAAGTTATCAGATATGTAGGCTACATTGATGCGCTATTAGGCTTGACATTGACCAGATTTGGATTACATAAGTAGATTGGAGGATTGGATGGATTGATGAGGGGGTGCACTACTCTCCTCACATTATTCAATAGGGTCATCCCATCACAATAGATTTAGTGAGGCATTTGGCGAGCCTTCATTGAGACCATGGGTTTCTATGTTTTTAGGCACTCCATAGATGTCGATGTTCAATGGTGCAGTGCAGCCTCATCGAGATGAGGCCAAGGATAGTGGTGAGACTGGTGGTGCAAGGTCAACCTAAGAGCTTCTATTATGTATATGCTTCTCTTTTTGAATGTGAGGTCTGAGGACCCACTCCATTGTAGTTTGAGAGTATTTTGTACCTGATGTACTATTCCATGATATATATATATATATATATGATATTTTTAGTTATGATTATCATGTTGTTTAATTCTTATGTTATTTCATGTATAGATGCACTTATGGATGCAATGATGGATGATTGATGAATGCCTAGATATTGTAGATATGATTATGCATGTATGTTAGAGCTAGTATGTATGCATAGACCTAGGTATGCATGTGATGCATTAATGACATGATGATGCAAAATTTGATTTTCATATTGATATGTTAAAACATAATGAATGAATTTAAGATGCAAAAAAAACTAAGTGGAAGCACCATAGAATGTGTAAAAGTCATGAATCAAAATGTTAACCTTTTCACAAAAGTCATACATTTGAAGGTAAACTATATGGAATAAAATGTAATATGAAAAAATATAAATGATGGATGGGGCACAATGAGAGGTCACAAGGGAACAACAAGGTTTTTAATGAGGCTCAAACACCCGAGTTGACCTTTAAAAAGTTGTATACTAACTATACATGACTCTAAAAGATAAAAATCTGCTAGGAAGACCTAGATATTCAATATCCCTATGTGTGCATAGTGAAGTTCATTAATATGATGCGTAGGACTACCCCATTGCTAGGTCAATGTTTATAGCCTATGGGGATAACCCTATGGTTATCATTATCCTTATCATTTTTGTAATGGGGATAACCCTATGGTTATCATTATCCTTATTTTATATGTAGTTGGACTAAACTACTAGGCAATACAAGCCACCAAAAGCTAGCTCATCTACAAGCTGACATTGGTTTGTAAAAAATGTTGCTAATGTGATAGACATATCACCACATGTAAGGCTAATATATTTTCAGGCCAACATCTATAGCCTATTTTTTGCAATGGAGATCACTCCATGGTTTTCAAAAAACTAAGAATTTTAGGGATTCAAGCTCTTTACCCCCTTCTTTTATTTTAATTTCTTTCTCTTTTGGAATACTTGCTCATTTTTGTGGAAGAGCAAGGGATTTATATTGTTTTTTTTTAGGGATACTTGCTCAGTTTTGAGTGGATCAAAGGATTTTATTACTTTGGGTAGGGGGAGCTTGTCCTTTTGTCAATTCTCAGCATTCTAGACCATGTGCATAATAGGATGACCAAGGGAAACCTTTCACTTAAGGGGAAAGGACTACGTTGTAGTGTTATATTTCCTTGTGCAAACTCGTATTTAAATGTATGAAATTGTGTTGGGATTTTGATATAGACAAGGTATAATCAAAGCAAGACCCTACGTATAGCTTTCTATAAAATTTGAAAAGAAAATTAGGAATGGTTGAATGATCGAAATACCCTATTTAACACCCTATAACAACTTACTGGGTGAGTGAAAAAACATAAACACCTAGGATGGGAAATATGGATGGAAATGATTTGTTGGATGTGTGTGTTTTCCTTATGAACTTTTGAAAATTAAGAGGTGTACGTAAAATAGTCAGTGTCTGTATGAAAATCATTGTTAATGGTCATACCATATCTATCCTATCTTATGAAGACTTCTTAATAGTCAAAAGATCACAAGAAAAAGTGTAAATGATGACAAGAGAAAAGGTTTGATTAAGACTCATGACAATCATACAAGCATGGTGCTCTATAAAATGCAAATAGTGAAAATTATTATGTGGTGTGTGTAATTCTGTTATGAACTTTCGAACATTAAGAGATGTGTGTAAAATAGTTAGTGGTCATATTAACACCATTGTTCATGGCCATTCAATATCTATCCTATCTTACGAGGACCCCCTAATGGTCAAAATACCATAAAGACAAGTATAAGTGACAAAAAGATGTAGAACTAAGTAATGCTAATGCAATGACTGATATGCCTAATGCAATTAACCAATGAAATATAGTAATGTGTAATGCACGATGACGTAAGCAATGTAATGTTTTTGTGATTTTTATTGTTTTTATGCATTGTGTGTTATGCATGAAATACTCGTAGGTGGAGGATGTTAAGAGTTTTAGGTTCCTCAATACCCTCAAGGGAAGCTGGATGATAAGTTACTGGAACTACTATTTACATTATGATGTATAGGCCCAACCGGTTTGCTACAAATTTATCCCTCAAATGGGGTGGCAAATTTGAATTTTGATGGTTTTCTTTTAGTAAAAGATCAACTTCAAAAGTCCTAAGATGTAATTTTGTGTCATAGGATTGCTTAATGCAATCTTGATAAATGTGAAGATGCTTGAGAGCATTGATGCATCATTCATAAATAAGTGTGAGTTGGTCTAGGTAAGCTTGGCATGCAGTATCATCATCGATGAACTCTTGCAATGAAATGCGCAACAATGAAATTTCCAATTCTAATTGTATAATGGCCTCAGTGTCATATACTAATGAAAATGGAGTTGCCCTAGTGGGCATTCAAATACTAGTACTATAAGCCCATAGTGCCATAGGTAGTTGAAGATGCCAATATTTATGATAATTGTTTACTATTTTCTTGAGAATGACAATGACTATTTTGTTTGATACCTCTGCTTGCCCATTACTTTGCAGATAATAAGGTATTGAAAAGTTGTACTGAATATTATATTTAGTGCATATAGCTCTCATATCCTTGTTTTTGAATTGCGGCCCATTATCCAAAATTATTTTGGATGGAATACCAAAATGACATATGATGTTATGTAATATGAATTTCATGATGTACGAACCTATCATAGTGGTAAGAGGAATAGCTTCCACCCACTTTGTGAAATATTCTGTTAGGATGAACATGTGATGGATAGACAAGGGAGGAGAAATTTTATCGATTAATTCAAATCCCCATTGCGATAAAGACCACAACGAATGAATTGGTTGCAATACCTATGAAGTTACATGCAAAATATTATCATTATGATGACATTTAATGCACCTCTTAATGTAAGCACAATAGTATCGCTCCATTTTGGACCAATAATAACCCATTCAAAGTATGCACTTAGAGATAGCCATGCCACTAAAATGGCCACTACAAGTATCATCATGAACTTGGTAAATGGCCCAATTAGATTCTTGGGTCTCTAAGCAATGAAGGAGAATACCATCATAACTTTGAAGGTAGAGTATGTCTCCTACCAAGACATAATTTATCACTTTTTGCTTGAATGTTCATTTGGTAGCATGCAAAAATCCTGATGGAATGGTTCCAAGTTTCAGGAAATATTTGAGTTGAGAAAACTAGTCTTGATACGAGTCGGCTTGGACTAGATGAACTATTTTTTCCTCTCTAGATACACCTCACTAAAATGTAGAGTGGAAGATAACCTTAAGGTATATGATCATTTTATTAGCACAAGGAGTTCGTGAGACCAAGGATCCCTAGGAAGAATGGTTCAAAAAGTTTTGAATTGGGAAGAACCCATGTTGGTAGGGTTCAACCTATATCATGTAAGGATTTCATTCATCTTTGGAAATATCTCGTGAGACTGTAGCTAAAGAGAGCATCTTGACCTGAATAGTTGTGACATCATCCTATGGGTTCTATAAAATTAGAGACCCCAAGAAAGCCTTCATATCCACAAAGTGATTGGATGATCGAGGTACAACCTCAATGTCATGCCATTAAAATTTAATTAGTAATTTATCCACAAGATCTTTGTAGGATTTTAATATTGAACACTTGCATTGATAAAATCCTTTAACTTGGTTAACTATTAACAAGAAATCACCAAATATGTTTAATTTCTTTATGTTCATGGTGAGAGTTGTTTGAAGACTCAAAAGGAGGGCTTCATATTCAACATTGTTGTTGGTGCAAGAGAAATCAAGTTTAAATAAAAGGGGAATAGGAGCCTGTTGTGGCATGAAAAACATGATGTCTACACCACATACTTACTCATATTTTGAATCATCAAAGAATAATGTTATATCCATTGTATTTTCTGGTTCTTCGGGTTCTCCTGAGACTAATAATGCAAAGATTGCATCATTAGAAAGTTCTACGTTTAGTGGCTTATCATTAGGGAGAGGAAATTTTACTAGCTGATAAGTGATGACCTGATATTTATTAGAACTTTGACTTATAAATTCAAGGTCAAACTCCATCAAAATCATGATCCATTTTATGGTACAACTATTATGATAAGTGTGACTCATCGGATACCATAAAGGATTTTATTTTGAAATGACATATGTGGTTTGAGTTAACATGTAATGTTAGATTTTCTTGGTGGAGAAAAATATCGCTAAATAGATATTCTCAACATAAGCGTACTTGAGCTTGTAATTGACCAAGATGTAGCTAAGGTAATAGATGGTTTTTTCTTTGTTTACCTCATTCTTTTGGGCTAGCATGGTCCCTAGGGCAAAGTTAGTGACCATAATGTATAATAGAAATGGAACACCTAGTTGGGGAGGATCTAACACTGGAGGAGATTCCAATTATTGTTTAATGTCATAAAAGGCTCTATGACACTCCTAATCTAAATAAAAAGTGATCCCCTTTTGTAATAAGTGGTTGAGAGGCTTAAATTTATCCAAAATTTTCTCTATGAAGCATCAAATAGATAAAAAAATATTCCTTGCAAGCTGCGTAGCTGCCTAATATTAGTAGGGGGAGGCATATCCATGATTGTCTTAACCTTGTTTGGATCTACTTTAATACCTCATTTGGATACTATGAAGCCTAATAGTTTCTTGCATGTAACTCTAAAAACACACTTCTTAGGATTTAAGCACACGTTGTGCTTGAAGAGACGATTGAAGACTTTTTCTAACACATCAAGGTGATCCTATACAGTAAATATTTTGCTAAAGATAATCCATATAGTCTTCCAAAATATTGTGCATGTAATCATGAAAGATGTAAGTCATAGCCCATTGATAAGTGGCACTAGTTTTTTTAAGTCTGAAGGGCATGAATTTGTAACAAAAAGTCCCGCATGGCGTGGTAAAAATTATTTTGGGTTGATCTTCAAGGTTGACCCTAATTTGATTGTAACCTAAAAAACCAGACATGAGGGAAAGCATTTCATGATGATTGTTGCTTCAATTAGCGCATTGATGTTTGGGAGTTGGAACTCATCCTTGGGACTCACTTTGTTTATATCATGAAAATTAGTGCATATACGAATCCTACCATTCAGTTTCTGTACAAGGACCATATTGGAAACCCAGACAGGGTAATGAATAGGTTGGATAAATCCTGCATCCAACAATTTTTGTGACTCATATTTTACCATTAAGGCTATTATTGAGTGTATTTTACATAGTTTTTACTTAACCAATTTAATATTTGGATCGAGCATTAAGTTTTGAACAACCAAATTCATATTAAGACCCAACATATCTTTATAAGACCAAGAACAATTTTTCTTATATTTTGTTAGGAACTTTATGAAATCAACCTATTCCATAGTTGATCAACTTTTTCCTAATTTGAAAACCTAAGGATTGTTAGGATCGGTACCAATATAAATATCTATTGTTTCTTCCACTAACATGTGGGATCCCTCCAATTTGTGAGGTGTAGGGATCATATGAATATCATCAGCTAGATTTAGAGAATTGAATGCATCATTAGGCTCAACCTCAGCTTGAAAAACATCTTCAGATGGATCGAAGAAAAACTAAAATAGTTGTAACATTTCCTCATAAGGTAGGAACTCTTTCAATAATGGTGAGGAAGCAACATGATCAAAATCAATAGCCTTAAGATTGAGGTGTAAATATTTTGAAGGGTTATCTAGGCAGTGAAGTGGTGTGGTGAAGTCAATGGAGATCATGTTGATGGTTGGCGAATAATATCCATTCCCTAGTGGAAAAATCCAATCGAATATAGGTGGACGTAGATGTATCAGGAGTGGTTGCGATGTTGGTGGAATGACAAGGTGTGGCCTAAGGGGGTTGCAAGCAATGGAGTCCCCTGATGGGAGAAGTTGATGCATAAGGTATGGTGGTAACTATGAAAAAATATGAAGATAAAATTCATCTAGATCATTGAGGGCCTTGATGGTAGCTGATTCGTTCTTAGATCTAGATGAAGCAATATAAATTGCATCATACTCTTGGTAAGACTTACCATATTCTTCATCCCAGACTTCATCAGACTTCTCTTCTTATTTAGACTCTTTCTAATCATTTTTAGGCTCCCAATTTCCTTCAAACTCTTTATTAGAAAGGTTAGGAGGATCTGTTATTATCGTAGTGATTTGGACATGGTCATTGAGCAAATGATTATAATCCATATTAGCATATTTGTTAGGATTGATATCCATTCCATAGCCTAGAGTTAGGTGCTAGAGATAATTGAAAAGAAGCTCATTGGGTATACATATGGAGTAGCCTAGCCTGAACTTATCCATAGGTAGCTAATATTGGGGCTCCAGAGGGATCTGAAGACCTTGCTCATACCATCCTAAGCCATTTCCTCACCAATTGAAGTAGTTAATATACTATAATACAAAGGATACATTTGACATATAATCGATGTTGGATTGAAAGGGTTCATCATATTCTTTCATCCTATGGTGTGTATTTAAGGAAACATCAAATCCTCCATAGAAAAAGTTTGTTTGATTCACTGGAAACCCTAGGGGAATTATCATGCCAATGGGTAACGATGTAACATGAGGGCAGTCTATATCTTGAAATATCTTAATAAGGGGAGTGAATGTGATATTTTTTACAATGTACTATCCAAATACAGGGCTAGACATATGGATTATGACTTGTGAAGGGCTGGGTGATGATGAGGGGGATGTGGATTGTTATGGGGCATATGTTGAGATTAAAGGTTCTTCCCTTGTATGGGAGATGTGAATGGGCATTGTGGAAATTATTGAGATCAAAGGCACAAGAGACGAATTTGATTTTTGGGACTGTTATCTTTTGATTAAGTATGCTATAGGAGATGAAAATCATAAGATGCAGAAATATAATGAAGTTTAGAAATGGTAAAAAAATATACTATTAATAGAACTCACAAAAATATGGAACTAAATACAATAAATAGAAACCTACTCTACCAGTGCATGCTAACATCAATGCACTCACCCTTACTCCACTCTATTAACTGTGGGAATTTATATAAAAAATAAGTAACTTGACCCTTAATCTTCCTAACTACCATTCCTATGACTCATGTACAAGTGGACTTCTTGCACATTTACATTATTGCATATTGACATTTGTGCATTTATTAATTCTACCCCAAATAACTCCTAATCTAAAAATGTACCCAAGGTGGTACATTAACATGTACCTAAATAATGTAATATAATCCAACACCCCCCTATATTAAATTATTTTGTCAATATGGATCTTCTTCTCGATAATAATATTTTACTTCATAATATTCTTCTTTCCTTGTTGTTGCTTTTTTAGCTTGATCTGATTCTTTTATCAGTTCACCTTGCACTGTATTCCTCCATGGTCTGGTCCTTCTTCTTGTTGTTCTTTAGCCTTGCCTTTGGATCTAGTTTCTACACTTTCATAAGTGGTTGTTCTGCTACTTGATTCCTGTAAAGTTATTTTTCCTTCTTTATCCTTGCTGTGTATAGAGGATTTCGAACAAACACTCAAAGCATCATGATAAGATCTTGAATTAGTAGAACTTGAAGTACCAATATTGCATGAGGATTGAAATATATTTTCTAAGTATGATTCACTCAATTATATTTTCTTTTTAAGAGCTTCTATCAATCCTTTTAGTTCTACATTCTCATCCTTGTAACATTTGTATATAAGTAATGCCATATACAATATGCTTACAAAGTCTAAGGAAAGTGGAATGTCACTTTTCCCATTATCAATTGCTTCATTAAGTCATGCATGTAGATAGTGTTCCATAGTATCAAAGTTATCTTCTAAGGCTTCACTATGAATCACCTTTGAAGTAAGATCTAAAATTTCTTCAGACTTTATACGTAGGTTCATGATCCGAATTTTTATGGAACTTGCTCTTTCTTTTCTAAGAGAGTTGTTCATATTATTGTTAGTTGTATTCTTAGAAGTAGTCATCCTTATAGCTCCCTAGTTTAGATTATAAAGTGCTTTGGTAGTACCTGTATGAGATAGAGTCTTCTAAGTAATATTACCTTATAACTCCTTAGATAAGAGTATTAAATTTAGATTTTGTAGAATCCCTTATTTCTCCCTAGTTTAAGGATTGTGAACTAATTTGATGAAACCTTTCTTGAATTAGGTTTTGTAGGCTTCCTTATATCTCCCTAGTAATTTAGGATATGCTATGAGCTTCAATAGAAATATTATCAATATTTAGTTCACTTTTTGGGTTGATTTTGTAATATTTTGAGAATAATAGTCAACTTTCAATTTTACCTTATTTCTCCTAATGAAGTATGCTCTAATGGTGGGATATCTTTTTTTCTCCTTAGTATGAATGTGATACAATTGTTACCACTTAATTCCATCTTTCAATGATGCTTTAACGAGTTTATTTCTTCTACCTTAAGTAATTTGATTTTCTAATTTCCAAATATCTATGGTTTTGGTGTAGAAAGCATTATAACTCCCTACTCTTGGAATATTAGAAAATAATTATATTTGTAAATTAATATTTGAATTTACTAATGTTTTCAACCTTATATCTCCTACTTTATTTGCAAATATCCTTCAATAATAATATTTTGGAATGAGCTTGCTTGATATATTACTAAATCTTGGTTTAATGTTGGTTATTCTAATGCAATAGAATGTTTGAATATATCACCTTATAACTCCAACATTACCTTAATGAAAGCAAGCAATAATGGCTTTACCTTAGCACTTGTAGTACATAGCTTGTAGCTTGTGATGTGGTTGGAGACTCAACATGTCTCCAATGGATTGCTTGATGTTGCCCAACTTGCTCCTCCCTTACGTGGACCCTGTTGTGCTTCAAATTTGTTGTTTTTTTAATCACTAGTGGATTCATTGATTGGCTCCTTATCCTCAACTTCTCTCAGTGATGGGTCTCCTACACATGTGATGACTAAGATAATTGAACTCACCTAAGTTCATAATTATTCTAATGAAGTATTAATATTTTCTTCCGATGCGATTATGCAATAGCTATGGTCAAATCAATGTTTGACCTCCTCCTAAAAATGGATAATTCATCGATGAGTCTTTGAATGATTGATTTACTGAAGGTAATGGTTATGCACTTGCTTGAGTTGATTTATGCTTCAACATATCTATTGTATGGGTAGGAATGAGCATTCAATGCTCTATATCTCCAAACATATAACACTTGGTTGATGCTGGAATTCCTATGAAAGTGTTGGTTTATGATAGCCTTAATTACTCTTGTGCTTATCCTCAATCTTGCTTACACTCCTAGCTTGAAATTCAATGGTTGCACTTACAAATATGTGTGTATGTAAGAGGTATTTAATGCAAATATATATATATATATATATATATATATATATATATATATATATATATATATATATATATATAAATTTACATGGTGGAATTAGTAGCCGTAATGAATCCGAGAAGGCTGTCTGTATTTTATGGTCACCACAAGTATTCTGCATTGTCCACCTCATAAGTTGCCATACAGTTCTTCACATAGTCCACCCCTATAACCACCATGAAACAATCATTTAAAACCTTTTATGCCACTGAAATCACCAGGAAAGGGATAAGTGTTCAGTTTGATGAGGTCCAATATTTGAACCTTGGACCTCCTTAATGCAAATATATTAATAAAGATCTCCTTCAACATTGAATCCTTGAGGCGTTATGCTCTTATTCATGCTTAGGAATAGTGGTAATTATATTGGTTGCGATTGCCCATTTAGTTTCAAATTTCAAGGTGCAGTGATGAATATGGTATTACTTCTTAGCTTGCATTCCTTTCCTAACACTCCAAGATGGGTGTTACTCTTTATTCAAATGCTTCAAGACAAGCATTATATTCTTGTTTGGATCTTACATGAAAGGTGTAACATCCCTTTTCTATGTGCTAAGTGGAAATTGCATGCTCAACTCTCAATGTCCTTCTTGAAACCCTATAACTCCTCCAGTGAATGCAAGTTGTTCACTTATTTTCTCCAATGCTTTTCTAGTGAATGCTAGATTGCACCTCCAATAATTATATCCTTCTAATGTTGGATCCAATGTAGCTTCTAGATGGATGAGATAGCACCTTTTTATTGTAGATTTTGAATGTTTTGATGGATTTCTTATTTGCTGACTGTTAAGAGCTTGATGGCATTTCCTTGCAATTTTTTATGGCTTTCCCTTAGATTATACGTAGATTTCCAAGTTGTTATTCTACCTTGCTTTGTGATTGTTGTAATGCCTCTTATTTGATTTTAGATTGGATTAGTTTGAGAATGTTTCTCAGATGATTTAAATGGTATTTTTGGACACATGACACCCGACGCTTGTTAATCCTGGATTCACTCCTTTTCTACCTCTCTTGTTTCACCAAGATTAGACGTAGGATTTCTGTAGTGTTAATAATTTGACCTCTTTTAGAGGTATTAAGGTGCTCCAATGTAGGATGAACAATAGATTCTATTTTACACCAAATATTAGTGTGCTTCTTGTCTCTTTTGATGTTATTTCTTTGATTTGACAGTTTCAATGTTGTATATATAGATTTTTTCTCATTGTATAGCTTGAGGACTTATGTAAGATAATTTTAAGATTTCCTTTGGATTCTTGGATATGGCCGCTACTTGATCTATTATTTTGAGAGCAATGTATTGTTGCCTCTCTTTTAGACAACACTAGAATCTCACTTTTTCACTTGGATAGTTTAGTAACAATGAATCCAAGATAATAATCATATAAGAAATATGCTAGAGAGATTAATATTTGCACTAAACTTCACTGTAAAATTTAGTGCACTTCTAATAATATTTAAGAGAAACTAATATAGTGCAACTCAAATCACCTTATTACTCCTTAAGAAACTTTGTAATATGCACTAATACTAACTCTTAAAGAATACTCAATAACTTATACAACTTAATGTAATCATTTTTTCTATAAGTAGATGATAGGAAGAATGTATCTAACTCCTATTAATGTGTAGGTAATAACCCTTAACAAAAACTATCTTCTGCACTTTCTTTGAGGACTTAAGATGCAACCTTTTATTTTGCAACTTATAAATTCTAATAAGATGCTTAATGAACCTAAGTAGTAATCCGAATAAGTGTTCAAGTAATGAACCCTTTTACACCTTAAATTTCTTGCCTTTGATGTCCTTTGAAGATGATGAATATCTTGATGATTTGATTCACCAAGTCTCTATATGGAATGGTGGTTGGTCGTAGCTATGAACCCTTCTAGTTTATTTTATTGAAATTATAGTAGATGGTTTCAACTTCTACTTCAGGATGTGGCTTGGAACTTTTGAATTTTTGTTGCTAGTAATGATATATTGATTGCTACCTTCTAGAAGATAATTTATCTGCTAAAATTTTGTCCTTCAAAAATCCTTTTAGTATTTTGGTGTGAATCCAGCAAATCCCTATCTCTAAAATGTGCCTTCTTAGCTGTGAAAGGCAATCTCCAAATCTTCTTGGATTTGGTAGGTTTATTTAATTTAAGTTCTCCTTCAACCTCCTTGTCAAATTCTAACTCCAAACAGACTATCTTCTCAAGAATATAAAATTCTTGAGGACTTCAATATTCTCCTTCAGGATTTGGAACTCCTTACCAAATTCTTCTTCTTTTGGGCTTGTTTTCGGATGGCGATAATTGTCCCAAATATTTCACTATCAGGAGCTTCTCCTTGGTAGTGAATTTCTCCAATGAGTTCTTCTAGGAACTCCTTTGATGATGCTTCAATGAGCTCTGCAACAAGGCTCTCCAATCCTTCTCCTTGTTTCTCCTTGAGACCTCTACAAGGTCTTTAATATTGCAACTTCTTTGGTCTTCCAAATGAGACCTTTCCTTCAAACTTCTATTATAGAAGTGTTGGTAATGAGATCTTCTTCTCGAATCTCTTAAATCTACTGGTTCTGGAATCAATAACATGACTTTTCTAGTCCTCCTCTATCTCTTCCAAGAATAGAAGTTCTTAAATGAGACCTTATGTGGATCTTCTTCAACTTCTTCTAGAAGAAGTCTTCAATCTGTAGTAAGGTTTCTTTGGCATTTTTATTATCTTCTACAATCTATAGGTCTTCAATATTCTATGGAGATCACCAACCTCCAATATTATAGAACTCTTCTTTGGAGTCTCTTACTCAAATTTGGAACAAGTCTTTTGTGACATTTTGTTCTAGAACTTGTAGGTCTGCAATAGGACTTCCTTCAAGTTCCTAAAATATCATTTTCCTACAAAAAAGTATTAGGATAAAAAAATTAAATCTATCAATGATGAATATTCACTAGTTGATTTGTCAATCTAGAGGAACAAATGTTGAGTTCTAATATTCAAAAGTTTTTTATAACTTTGTGAAAATAATCTAGCTAAATGCAATCTTAGAAAATTTGGAATTGAGATTTACTTCTCTCCTCTCAAACTCTCTTTTGGATCTCCCTATTCCTATCTAGATCTATTGTGTGCTCTGATCCACTGTTAGCTTTTGATTAAGTATGTTGTGGGAGATGGCAATCACAATATGCAAAAAGATAATGAAGTTTAGGAATGACACAGAAATATGCTATTAATGGAACTCACAAAAATATGTAACTAAATACAATAGATAGAAACCTACTATACCAGTGCATGTTGAGAGCAATGCACTCACCCTTACTCCATTCTATTCACTATGGGCATTTATTAGAAAATAGGTAACTTAGCCCTTACTCTTCCTAACTACAATTCCTATGACTCATGCAGAAGTGGACTCCTTGCACATTTACATTATTGCACATTGACACTTGTGCATTTATTGATTCTAGCCCAAGTAACTCCTAATATAATAATGTACCCAAGGTGGTACATTGATATGTACCTAAATAATGTAATATAATCTAATAGGGACATGGATGTGTGGGTTGGCGATAATGGAGGTGATGATATGGATGCCTTCATAGGATTCTTCGTGTGAATTTCTAATGCATGAGAAGGGTTCTCTATGTCTAATGATGATGATTTTTGCTTTGATGAAGACATAGAGGATCTTGGTGGAGGGTTTTGATGAATATTGGATGGATTGGATCAGACCTCCAGATGCATTTATGGTAAAGAAGACTCATCAGTATGTGAGACCATATTATAAAATTTAAATGGTTCTGAGTCTACGAGGACACAATGCTCTTAATATTCATGTATGTATTTAATGCATTTATGTAATATTAAAGGTATGCACCTCATGTATTGGATCTAGGTCCGACCAAGTAGCAAATTATATTGCATGGCCCCTTTTAGAACATGGAAGAGTGTGTGAATTATTTTCAATCCAACCTAAATAGGAAGGACTACTATCCCGATGGTAGAACACAATGCATCATTGAATGCTCAAAGGATGAATATGGATGTTGTGATATGGGACGGTGGAAGGTTGAGTTATTTAAGGGTTTATGTGGTAATGATATTGATTGAGAACCTTGTGTTGATCAAGACACTCTTATAAAAGATCTGATCGATACTAGCAATGATATGAAGTGGAGGATCCAGTATGTCAATGGGTATAATATTGATCTCATGGTCATGAAAAGTTATTATAGGATCATTACACTATTGTATTTTCCCCACAAAATTAGCAAAATCATTGGGATCTTGGGGTTGTAACTCAATTGATTTCAAGATCTCCATTAGAGCTTCTTGATGTGGGTTTGATTATTGTATCAGCTCGCATATGGAGATCCTAGCCGATGTCATTCTTAGACTTTGGTTAAGTCTATTCCTTACTGTTAAAACCAGTTGAGGTGGGATAGATGTAATTGGATTGGGTTGAGGAGGTTCCTGTGATGTCGAAGGAATGTTATTAGAACTCGCATTAGGTGCGGGTTGATTTGGATATCGTCGGTTTCTTATAACAATGCTAATAATTCCCATAAAATCTTGGTGAGATGCATTAGCATGCACCTGATTCACCTACTTTGGTTGTTCTGCTTGGTTGGCAAGTGTTGTGTTTATTTCATGTGTGGGAAAAGGATCTTTGAAGACTCCTATGTTTTGATTATTGGGGACAGGAGGATTGTCAATCTAAATCTCTTGCCTTTCAATCATATCCTATACTATATTTGTAAAGGCATAACATGTCTAGATGTCATGATCCCTTTATCGATGGTAAGAAAAATATAGATCCTCCCTATGCGACTTTGATTTATGTTGGTTAGGGTCTAGTGGATGGATATCAGGGAGATTGATTGCACTTACCTCACATAATCGATTGAAAATTGATTCTAATATTTTTGGCAAAGGAGTATATTACCATGGTGGTCAGTGCTATTGGCCTTGCTTTTGGTTTTATTGTGGATGATATTGAGCTTGTGGAGGTTGAGATTAGTAATTAGGTTGAGCCAGTGGTTTTGGAGGTGTGGCTTGGTTTGAGGATCTAGAGATACTCAAAACAACTTGATTTACTAGGGATACCTTTTGTTGTGTGTTGCCTCCTTTAGCATTCTTGTTCGTCCATTCCTTTTTATAGAGCTTAATATCACCTTCCTGGACCTTAATGTCCTCAATGACCTTAGCTTGTGCTAGGGCCTCCTCAAAGGTTTGGACTATTGGAGTTGTAGTAGAAGTGATATTTTCTTCAAATGAATCCTAGTGAATAGTCTAGTAAGATTTATTATGGGCAAGGTGAAAGACAACTTGTTTATTATTGCTCTCCACTAGTTTTCGTAGTCCATGACTATCTCCTCTTAAAATTATCTAAGATTATACAAGTTGGTCAATGTTATTTTTTTCTTGATTCTAAACGAAAAGTATTCTAAGAATGAATTTGCAAATTTTTCAAAGGAATAGATGCTATTTTGTGGTAGATGATTATGCCATTCTAAAGTAGTCCCTGCAAGAGTTATTAGGAATGTTCTTAGCATGAGGGCATTATAATATTGAATATGAAAGTATACATTTATGAAATGAGTGATATGCTCTTAAGTGTCTTCCTCTCTTTTGAATTTATCTAATTTTGGAATTTTAAAATGCTCAAGATATGGGGGTGATGACACGGATAGATGCAATAGTTGGTTGTGAAGCTGATGTTAGGTAGGTTTTTTGGTAACCTATGCCTGAAGTTTACTTCTCTAAGGAATTAACATGGTATATCAAAAAATTATATGCATCAAGAAAAATTATTTCACTTGCTTGCCTCTACCCTCGAGGAGGAAGCGGATGCGGTTGGATGTTGTCAAGACATGTGTCCCTATAAGGTAATTCAAGGTATGTGTCGATTGGTTCTTGATATTTTGATTGTGATTCCTCATAGGGGTCATACTCCTCTAGATAAGTGTATGGTCTATTTTGTTTAGGAAATTGATACCTTTGAAGATGTATGGGTGGCTGATTTGGTTATACATGAGGTGGACAATTTTGTTTTGGCTACGGTGGAAGGTTTTGATATTGCGCAGGGCACCTTATGCATTGTTGCAACCTATGGGTACTAGGTGTAGGTATCGTTTCATGCAATACCTTTTGTAATTGCTCTTACTGTATCCTTTTTTGATGCAAAATTTGTAGGTGTGACAGTTGTTGGTCCACCCATTACTAATCTAATTGTTGGTGGTCTAATCGTAGTTGATCCAACTATTGTTGTCGGTTAATGTTTGTCCTAGATGTTTGATGAGTATGGTTTATTTGCTCAGATGTATGGGGTATGTTTACCCTTGTATCTGTAATATGGATGGGCTTGTATTTTATCTCACCCCCGGTAGGATCTACAACGTAATTTTAAAATCTCTAAAGGTGGCATTTACTTGGTATTCTAGTTTGAAAGTGAGCTCTATGTAATCAGGTAGTGTAGAGGCATAGCATTCTTGAATAAATTGTCTCTCTTGGAACATATTGGGATTTATATCATCCTTATATATAACAAATGAGAGAGCCAAAATGGGTTGTTTGCAATAATGGTGGTTAACTCGTGTATCCTCTTGATCATGTTATTGATTTATAGATAGGTGCTCAGTTGGGAAATCCTGGTAGCAGTCATCTTGGTATGGGATGCACTATTGCATTGCTTCTAATGGGTCTCTAGGGTGAGCAGAGATGTGAAATGCATGACACTACCCTACTAGGCCCCTCAATGGGTGGATGATTCTTTTTATAGATATTAATAAAAGTGTCTAGATTAGGAAATTCTACTTTTTTATTGTACTCAAGACTTGTGGGTGCTTCCCGAATAGGAATTTCCTGAAGGTTTGATTCCCTATATGAGATATTCAAGTTACGATATGTTCCAGGGTACTAGTCATGAATGGCAAGGTCCTCTAGACTATATTGGAGATATTCCATTTATCTTTATGGGTATTCAGCAGAACTGGCTCTTGATTGAGCTTGATTGTGTGTTGTTACCATTGTATAAACTATGCAAGCAGTAAATAAAGAAACAAGCAAGAAAGCAAATATTTTTGTATTTTTTTGTTTGTTGATGATTTTTTATTTTGTTTATTATTATTTTTTGTTGTTTTTTGTTTTGGTTTTGAGATCCTATTCCTATGAAAACTAATAGGTAAATAAAATGAAAACTAATGAAAGGTATTTTGTGCTCACACCCCTATCGAGGAATGCAACATAAATGGTAAAAATGTCTTCCTAGGATACTGGATATGGATGATGGGTATCCTAAGAAAATAATTTACATCCTGAAATAGGTTGTTCTTTTTTAGTTCTTCTACTTGCCCAATCAAGCTTTTGCTTCACACTCGGGCATGCTTGGATAATATCGACATCTGTGATCCACTAATTATTGAACCCTGTAGTTAAGGGGTGTCTAATCCTAACCTACCCTAAGATGCATCAAAATGCCACTCCTGGGTATCTGCTATGTTTTTTAAAGGGGCCAATATATTGTGGGAGATGAATGCCCATGTCGCATGATTACTGCTAGTTTTTGGTAATGAAATCCAACTAATTGACATTATATTGTCTCGTGAGTGTGTGGGTTCATTTTAAAAATTTTGCAAAAAGGAAATAGAGAGAATGCAAATGATCTTTCACTAAATGAAAAAATGTACATTTAATATTTAGAAAACCCTATATGATATTTAGCCTTTGAGCAGGAAATAAGGTAGGCAAACCAAAAAATTGTAGATAGAGACTGTCTCTCCTTGAGATAGCTATAGATAGTGACCATATCGACTAGAGATGGTCACAGATAGAGACCATATTGACATGATATGGTTATAGATAGAGACCATATCGAACTGAGATGACTGTTGTTTAAATTTTTTAAACCAATAAAATCTATGCAAATATTTTAAATCTATATTTTCTACTTGTTTTTTTTTTAAATAGAAAAGAGAAAGATAGCTAAACTTACCGTGAAAGCCTACATTTGTAGAATATTTGTCATTTTGTCACTATGTTTGCTCCTGCTTTGAATCCATCTCGATCTAATACGACTATAGTACAATGGTCATATTAACCTAATATAGTTATGACTATGTACCTACAAAAGTAGAAGCTTATCAGTAGTCAATCAAAAAGCTAAATTGGGGACTGAGTCCCACCGTGATCACCATTTGAAAGCTTGAAAATCATGCACCAATAATAAAGTAAAGATAGCAATATATATAATTGAAACATGATGATAAAAAAGTAAAATATGGAGCCCTCTTTATATTAGAAATTTGCTTTTTCAATGTGTTACAATAAGATCCCCTCTAAGGGGATGCTACCCATGATACAAGAATTATAATAAAACATCCATGCATACTGTAAATGATCTTCTTACTAACGTGATTCATTTGGGAGTAGGTTTTCTATGATCACCACTACTGATCAGATGCAGATCTTAGAATATTTATCATCATAGAATACTATTATTTGCACACAAAGAAACATGAAATATATCAAAAGTATATGTAGGGCCCACCAAGGTTGGACCCATATTAAAGATGATAAATGTTGAAATAGAAAGAAAGTAGATGCATGAAATAAATATAAACTAAATGTAAAAATTAAAAAATTACTTTTCTATGCTAATTTGAAAATAAAATTGGAAAAAGCATGTCTCTAGCCAAGACCATCTCAGTTCAAGATGACCTTGTCTATGGACCATATTGGGTCAAGACAACTGTTATCCTGGGACTGTGTCTTTTTGAGACCAGATCTAGGTGGCATCTGAGATACCTCAGGGTGTGTTGTTGATGGATTATTGCACTATGGAAGCAACTTGATGGATCAAATGATCACTGATGTGAAGATTTTTGATTACGCAAAGAATGAAAGCACAACTTCCAATCCTTGATAGTGATCCAGTAGCATGGTCTCAGCAACAGTAGGGCTTGGAGGATAAAAAATGAGTAGCACTTAATTGCTCAAAAGCTTGAGCTCAAGATAAGGATTTTGCAGCTCTTCATTACTAAAAAATCTTAATTTTGAATCTTTTTCAACTAAGGGGTGAGTGCCAATTTATAAAATTCTTGGATGGAAGCTAAAAATGGTAAAAGCACCCTGCATGAAAAAGCAAAGAGGTAGTTTGCATTAAGAAAAGTGAATGTTTATCTCTAAAATCTCAAGCGAGTGATAATTGTATGTTTTTTCTAATTTTATCCCATGAAGGGCATTTTAATGCCTTTTGCGAGATCATGTGCAGGGTTAACTAGTAGTTTTGGCTTCCAGTTATGTGTCCTTTTATTTTTAAACTTACTTTTTAGCAACCATCTTGGGTTGATATGACCATGGTTTTATAGGTAATTATGCTTTTTTAAGTGATGAAAACCACTGTTTTAGCCCTGAAGCTACCCAAGGTAGGTTATGTGGTCTAAAAGGAGTCCATTTAGGAAGTCTCCTCAAAATGATGTGTTTTAGGTGTCTACACTTTAAACTTACTTTAAATATTCATGCTCACTATGAATGGCAATCCTCTTATACTATGGCACTCCACTTTGACTATGGCACTTCTATGGTGCTTTTCTTGCTTATAGAAGATGCTATGAATGTTGTCTTGTTTTCTCTAAATTTTCTATCCTTCTAGACTGTTTTCTTTTTCTAAAACTTGTCTTATTTTTGTAGGTGCAGGTTTGGATGCCATGGCTTCGATATTGAACATGATTTCAAACTTAAAACTTAAAACTTCCAGGGCTTATTACTATCTTCAAAAATAGTTGTCCTTTAACTTGGACTATCCTCAAGTCTTCTTGTTTTCTTGAAGCCTGCTATAAATTTCAAATTTTTGGCAGGATACTTACCTTGTTGTCTTCAAGTCTTTCTTGATTGATTTCTTCTTGAAGTCTCCTTGTTATCTTCAAGTTTTCTTCATTGCTTTCTATCTGTAGAGCAATCTTTATCAATGGCATATTTTATTTCTAAGGACCAATATTGAGGACCTTATCTAATGGGTTTTCTTTCTACCTTCCATATTTAATGAGACCTTCTTTAGCTGATTTTCAATCTTCTTTGTTTGCTACAAGATCTCTTTTATTGGGTCTCCTTAATTTACCTTCAATGAGACTTATTCTAATGATTCTCATTTATCTATCAAGTCTAATGGAACCTTATCCAATGGGTCTCCTTTCTTCACATTCAATGGGATATTTTGTCTTGGGTATCCTTTGTCTACTTATTTCTTCTATGGTACCTCTTTCCTCAAGTCTCCTATCTTTGTCAATGTCAAGGTCTATCTTCAAGACCTAAATATATACTATAGACTACCTTCTATTTTGAATAGATTTCTTGGAATAGGTTAACTCAATCTATCTTATCAAGGTCTATTTCTTAATGACCTAAATTTTTTATCAAGATCTATATCTGAGACTTAACTACAACTTGAATCAATCCCTACATGAGGAAAGCTCATGGCATTCAAGCAATCAAAGATGAAAGTCTTCTCTATTTGTTGTAGGAAGCTTCTCAAATTTTGAAGATCAATTTTCACTATATAAAATATCTTAGATAGCTTTTTCTAACATAATTTAAGAATCCAATACAATCAAATTATTTCAAGCAAAATGACAATGACCGGATTTTCTTTTAAGTTGTTTCTTTCTGGATATGAAACTTTATTCTTCACTAGTTTTTCTTCAACCTAGTGGTAATATCCTTAGCTTCACTGGTTTTTCTTACCTAGTGGTAATATCCTTAAACTCCATTGGTTTTTCTTATCCATTGGTAATATACTTAAACTTCTACAACTTTCAAATCTTGTGCAAACAACCTTATTGTGGTTTTAATACCACTGCTAATTTTTTATTCTATAATACTTAAAATAAATTACCATAGGAAAATAATCACAGGATCGAATATAATGAAGTTGTAATATAATGGACCCAATAATGATATTGTAACAGAGATAAATGAGACAACTAATATGTATTATCAAGGCTTAACAATATATTGAATAACATTCAATAATATGCTTAAATATGAATGTAAAGCCTAAAATATACAATATAACAACACTTACAATACTAGTTGCTCAAATGTATGTAAACTTGTATTACTCCTCTTTTTGTTACAAATATCTCATAGAGATAACAATATAGGACACAATGTAGACTCTATAGATTGCTATGTTGGTGATATTGACAATATCCTCTATGGAGTAATATATAGCCTTTCTAGGATGAATCTTTGGTTACCATGACTCTTCCTTTTCATATGCCAAGCCTTATGACTCTTGGATTCTCTACTTGACACTTGCATACACATGACACTATCTTGTATGCACACTTGGAATTGACTCTTCACATAACTCTTCCTAATCTAAGAACACATGAGCACACTTATATATTGGACACTTGTGCATATTTACACTCATAACACTTGCACACATATTTACATGACACTTGTGCATTTCTTGCATATTATTACATTACATGAAATATTAGCTCACACTCTAATCTAGGGCACACTCATAATCTAATATTTACAATAATATACAAAAGTGGTACATTGGCATGTACTAAATAATGTAATAATCTCCACAAAGATGGATTATCTAGGTCCTTGAGTACAACATTTAAATTAGGACATATAAACTAGTGAGGGATAGGGCATTATGTTAAATACTGATACAAGATATCACAAACATAGAAGGGGAATACAAGTAATGTCTTATCATCACTAGATCTATCTAATACTAGGTATAGGATTGAATTAAATTCATGCAATGGAACTGATATCCCTTGGGCTTAAGCCAAACTCAAATAAGGGCATACAAATTACAAAATACACATTACACCATCATTGGAAAAGTGTTATTCTAGAGAAATTTTGATGGCATCAATTTGAGATTTGTAGAAACTAGGTGAATGTTTTTACTACCCCAAGAATTTCATCAAGGACTCTTCAGTGGGCATTACTCAGCTCATATAATCATAGTGAAAATCATGAGATTAGGGTACTACTAGCCCAACATGTTTAGTGACACTAACCAATGGATGGGGGAATGTGACAAGTGGAAATTATTCACCAAAAGGAACCAAAATGTTCCTTTACCCCTTAAACCCATTATAACGGATGGGTATTTTTCTTAGTTTGGGCTAGACTTTGTTAGAGTAATCAATCCACCCTCCAAAAAATGTCATCAATGGATCCTCGTGGCCATTTATTACTTCACTAGGTACATAGAAGTGATTCCCCTCAAGGAGACTATCAAAGAGTCATAGTCAACTTTGTAGAGGATATTATTACCAATTTTTGTGTGCCCAACACCATCATAACAAATAATTCCTAATTTTTTTTAGGGCAAAGGTAAGTCAATTCTCTCTCAAGTATGGTATCTACATAAAGACTTTCTCTAATTACTACCCATAAGGCAACGACCTAGCTAAGTCCTCTATCAAGGACCTACTATGCATCTTGAAGAGGATTGACATAGATAACCAAATGTAATGGCATTTACATATTTGAAAGGCTCTATAAGTAGAAAAAATCATTCCAAAGAAGGGAATGGGCTTCTACTCCTATTATTTGGTGTACGGATAAGAAACTAGGCTCCTTATCTCAATTGAGATACCCTCATTATAGCTACTCCACTAGTTAGAGCTCTAACAACATAACACCATATTGTTAAGGATAGGGGAACTATAGAATATTGAATAAAAAATGGAGGTAGTAAGAAACCACCTATATAAACATCAAGAAGGCATGAAAAAATAGTTTGACTGGAAGGCCACAACCCAAAATTTCCTTGTTAGACTTACAATGGCACTGAGATGGGGGGTGAATCAGTGTAGCTATTTAAATTCAAATCTACAACTCTTAAAGCTGAAGCAAGGAGAACTTAAAATAGATAAAGAAAATATAATAAGAGAGCATTCCACAACACACAATTTAACGAGGTTCACCAGTTTTGGCTACTCCTCAAAAATAGACTGTTTGGACTCCCATCCAAATCTAGCCTTTGTAAACCACCAAATTTACAATCAATTTACCAGCACCCAATGGAAGGAGCACCAACTCCTAATTTATCTGCACCAACAGAAAGGAGCACCAACCCCTGATTTATCAGCACCGACTGGAAGGAGCACCAACCCCTAATTTATCTACACCAACAGAAAGGAGCACCAACCCCTGATTCCAAGCACCAACTCATAATTCTATTTTGAATCTTTTTGACATAAAAATGCCTTTGCTTTTACAAGACCCTCACTAGTCTATTGCTCATCCAATATCTGTTTCAATTCATGAAACACACCCACTCCAACAGTTCTGCTTACCGCACTCTAACAGCCCTGTCTTACGGCTCACTCTTATGGCTTTCTTATGGCTCACTCTTATTGCACTCTTACAGCTCTATTTTCCCTCTTTTAGCCGCGCTCTCTCAACCCTTTTCTACAACACTTCTCCTCTATACAGTGGCACTTTTCCACTATAAGCAGAACCTTAATTATCTGCGCAACTGCCCTTTTATAACCCTATTCCTCATTGAGACTGCTTATCTTCTGTAACTTTTGTAATCTCGCATGCAGCCTATTTATAGCTACTACTGATGGTAACTCCTTTATAGCACAATATTTATTACATGCAACCTATTAATAGATCTACCTTTGTTTTGGACTGTCAGTATAACTGCCGCTCAATGGTTTCACTGTGACATGGGCCTTGTAACTGTCGTTCTTTACTATTCTTATTTAACTTGCATGATTTCTATCTATAACTGCCACACTAACTTCAATTAACTCTACTTATTTTGGCTGCATGATTTTCCTTTGCAATTGCCCCTGTAACTGTCGTTCTACTTTAGTTAACTGTCTGTGGTCGTGCTGTTGCAACCTGTCGTGAAATCATGACACTCCTGTCTCTTTGTACTCTTCTCACCTTCTACCAGCGAAAACATGACATGTCGTGATATCGTGACATTTTTGCCCCTTTGAACTTTTCTTGGCTGTTGACCAGTGAAAACACAACATGTCGCGATATCGCGACACTTTCGCCTCCTTGCTACTGTTCTCGGCTTCAACCAACGAAAACATGACATGTCACAAAATCGTGACACTTTCCACCTCTTTGTCCTTTTCTCGGCTTGCACCTGCAAAAATGAAACATGTCACAAAATTGCGACACTTTTCGCCTTCGAACACTCTTCTTGGCTTGCACCAACAAAAACAGAACATGTCACAAAATCGTGACACTTTCGCTGCCTTGAGCTCTTCTCTGTCTCTTGCCTGCGAAAATGGAACATGTCACGAAATTGTGACACTTTCGCTTCCTTGCACTCTTCTCTACTTGCACTAGCGAAAACATGACATGTCACGAAATCGTGACATCTTTCGCTTCCTTACTCTCTCTCTTCTCTTCGGGTCACGAAAACCCGACATGTCGCGATATCGTGACACTTTTTCTCCTTAGCACTTTTCTTCCCTTCGGGTCGTGAAAACCCGACATGTCATGATATCACGACACTTTTTCTCCTTAGCGCTTCCTCTTGCAAATTGTCACGAAATCGTGACACTTTTCCTTGCGAGCTCTTTCTCTCGAACCTGTCATGAAATCATGACACTTTTTCCTCTGTACCATCCTTCTTGCAAATTGTCACGAAATCACGACACTTTTCCTTGCGAGCTCTTTCTCTCGAACCTGTCATGAAATCGTGACACTTTTTCATCCGTACCATCCTTCTTGCAAATTGTCACAAAATTGCGACACTCTTATTTGCAAGCTTCTTCTCATCGAACATGTCACGAAATCGCGACAGTTTTCTTTGCTTGTGCCTTCTCTCCAAACATGTCACGAAATCATGATAGTTTTCCATGCATGCGCTTCTTCTTCGAATATGTCACGAAATCATGACAGTTTTCCTTGCCCTTTCTCTTTCGTCCAACATGTCACAAAATCGTGACATCTTTTTCTCTCTCCTCTTTCTCTTCGCTTTGGACCACAAAAATGAAACATGTCACGAAATCGTGACATCTTTTTCTCTCTCCTCTTTCTCTTCACTTTGGACCGCGAAAATGAAACATGTCACGAAATCACGATAGTTTTACCAGCATTTTCTCTCTCCTTCGATATGTCGCGAAATCACGACAGTTTTGCCAGCATTTTCTCTCTCCTCCGATATGTCGTGAAATCATGACATAAAACATGTCGTGATATCATGACAGTTTTCTTAATTGTCTTTTTCTTTGATCCTTTGAATCTGGGCCACTTCTGTCTTCTTGGAAATTCACTGTATATGCTCTGACTGACCTCTAAACTCCTGTCCACTGCATCAACTGATCTATCTGTACTGTGTTGACAACAATGACAATACTTTGGTTGCACCTTGCTCATCAATCTCCCCCTTTGGAATTGTTGGCAACACACGTAATTGCATGCAATTACCTATAACTCTTCTCCCCCTTTGACAATAATACCAAAGGGCGGCTACAAAACTCCCCCTGAGTTCATGCACAACATTCTCAGGCAAAAATTATTACTGTTAGCAAAAAGCAAAAGTATGAGCAATAAGCTAAACAGATGCATAAATGCTCCCCCTGAGAATTTGATCCCGATGGCTAGTCAAATCTTAGTCTATTCTTGGGAATATGTGACCACTTCATTTCACACTGTCTTTTGAGCATCAACCCTCTGTTGCTCTGCAATCTCAAACTTTTCCACTGTTAGTGAAGGCATACACTGATCGTATATATATCCAACTTTTTGTTCACGTAATGCAAGCAGCATCTGCATATACATCCTTGATATTCTCAACAAGCTTGAACCTACTGACAGTTGTTTGTCTTTCTCTGCATTGAGAATCCAATAGACTACCTCAATCTACTCAGCCACAACCAATATTCTTCTTCTTGTACAATCAAGCAAGCTCCTCAAATCAGCTCACAAGTTCATTAAGACAAACTTGCATAGCATGAACCCACAAAGAGAATTGTTAGAGACCCAATGTGATTCATCAACCTCATAGAAGCATAAAGAGAATTTTTAGAGACTCAATATGTTCTATACTTAACTCCCAATCTCAATCTCAACTCAATCTCAATGGAGTAAGCCCAAAACACGTATCAAGTAAAGCATTAACTTGATCAAAACCACTATGAAAGCAACTCAACCATTCATCACCAGGCTGGAAATCATCTGGCTGCTCATTATAATCTTCTTCTTCAAACTTCCCATTCAAAAATCTGGTTTCACATCTATCACCAAAATTGACAAGTGAATCACACTTGTACCAACTTTTGTCCAACACTGTACTTTTACTACCAACTTTGTGCAAGCATCAAACACAGTACCACAAAACCAATCAAATCATCTGAACTATTATAATCCTTAAATTTTGACAGTGGCAGTAAGAACCATCACCAGTACAACAATGACATACAGTAATATTATCAATAAAGACAACTCTCAATTTAATCACCACCCTTCATGGCACTACCACAAACAACTGTATGAACAGAAAACACACTTTGACAGCTATAAAACAACATCCCGAATACTTGCCTTTCATCCTCAGATAACCAAAAAAATACATAGGAGCATTTAAAACAAGACTTTAATATCGCTCCCCCTGAGGATGTGCCACATGGAGTGGCTTAGTGCAATAGCGGAGTAGTCTCCTTCAGTCCAAGGAGACACGATCCCTTTTCTTATATCTTTCTCCAGAATTCCTTGAACTTGGGCTTGAGTTTTCCAACTACATCCTCATTTTGCACCTTTTCATGAACCTGAACATTCTTCTTGCGTGGTTGTCTCTTGTGCATCCTTGATGGATAATTATTTTCCTATCTGTATTGCACATGATATGTTCCCTGTCTGTGTTGTACTCTTTGTGTCTGATGGAATCTACGATCTTGCCTTAGATTAGATGTAGAGGTGCTTGGACAAAAACATGCTATGTGCCCATGACCATTACATTTAAAACATTGCACATGGTGTTCACTCAGAAGAGCAGATGTATTTCTACCAGCATAACTCCTTGATTTATTATTCAATCCATAATAAATTGCTTGGTGACCATAATGGCTGCATCTAAAACAATAGTCGTTAAAAGCATTATTATGAAAAGAGTGAGAGTGAGAGAACCTCTTTTGTGGTGGTTGCTTTGCTGTAGATCTTCTTTGATATTTTATTCCTTTTGAATATTCAGCTTCATACTTTTCTTTTTTCTTTCCTTTACTAGTGAACTTCTTCTTCTCTGCATTTTTGGAAGATGATGGTTGTTCAGCTTCATATTCAATACCAAGCTTGTCCATGGAGCTTCTTTGTTGCTTTATCATTTTATCTAACAACTCTGTGCTCTTCTCAAATTTGAGATTTGTATTGGCCTCTTTTAGTTATTTCTTCAATAACACAATTTCTTCTTGTTTGCAGCAAACAATCTCTTTCTCATTGATCTGTGACCAGAGGGTTTCTTCAATCCTTTTGGACTCTACTTGCAGCTTTAGATCAGCAATAACTTTGTTAGATTCCTCTTCATGTTTGCTACATATATCAACTTCATCATCTATGTGTGTCTTCAAGGCTTCTTCTATTTTATTGGCCTTTTGAACCTGTAAGAAGAGATCTTCAATCTCATCCCCATATTCTTCCAATTTCTTGGACAGTATTTTTTTCTTTTTCTTTTCTATCCTCAATTCTTCAAGTGTAGTGATCAACTCATATCTTAGATTTACTTCAGCCTCAGCCTCAAGGTTTTCATCACTTTCTTATTCTTCTTCTGTATTTTCTTCTTCAAATGCCATGAACAGAGTTTCACCTGTTTCTTCTTCAGAATCCTCACTGGATCTGTCTTCAGAGGAGATGACATTCTTGGATACAAAACTTTTCTTCTTGAAGTTTCCCTTTCTGAAATTCATTTTTTTCTTCTAGTCACTTCTTTCTCGGTGTGTTTCTTCATCACTTTCATTCTCCTTGTTAAGCGGACATCTAGCTGCAACATGCCCAATGCCTCCACAGCTAAAACATTTAAATGGTAGCTTTCCTCTATATTTTCCTTGTCCCATTTTTAGTTTTCGAACAAAGTTTGCTTCCATCTCATCTGATGTCTCTTCATCTTTGGATTCTTGTTTTGCTTTCGTATTTTTATGGGCTTTAAAAGCAGCTTCTTTTTCTGTGGGATCAGACTTTCCTATTCTCATCTCATACGTAGTCAACGAACCATGCATCTCATCCATACTAAATGTATTTAGATCTTTGGCTTCTTCTATAGCTGATACTTTAGAATCAAATCTTTGGGTAAGAGATATTAATACCTTTTTTACGATTGCAGAGTCTTCGATTTTCTTGTCGAGTCCTCTAATGGCATTAATGAATTCATTTGCTCTCAACATATATGTCACTATGTTCTCATCATAATTCATCTTTAGCACTTCGTACTGAGTTCAATGAGTTTGCAACTTGGCCTCCTTGATCTTATCATCTCCTTAATGAATGCTCTCCAATTTGTCCTAAATTTCTTTTGCCATTTTACAGCTCATGATCTTTACCAGTTCACTATTTGCTACACCGCACATGATAGCATTCTTTGCCTTTGAGTCATTCTCAAACTATTTCTTACCGGTAGCATCGGTTGGAGGAGTGGTGGGTATTGTGTATCCACTTTCCACTGAGTCCCATATGTCATATCCCAACGCACATAGATATGTCTGCATCCTAATTTTCTAGAATGCGTAATTAGTCTCGTCAAACAATGGAGCTTTGTTTGATGAGAATCCTTCACCAACTGCCATTGTGTCACTTCCCAGATACCAATTGAGCTTGTTCAGGAACTTGGCTCTGATACCAATTGTTAGACTTACAATGACATTGAGAGGGGGGGTGAATCAGTGTAGCTATTTAAATTCAAATCTATAACTCTTAAAGCTGAAGCAAGGAGAACTTAAAATAGATAAAGCAAATATAACAAGAGAGCATTCCACAACACACAATTTAATGAGGTTCACTAGTTTTGGCTACTCCTCAAAAATAGACTGCTTGGACTCCCATCCAAATCTAGCCTTTGCAAAGCACCAACTTTACAATCAATTTACCAGCACCCACTGGAAGGAGCACCAACTCCTAATTTATCTACACCAACAGAAAGGAGCACCAACCCTTGATTTACCAGCACCGAATGGAAGGAGCACCAACCCCTAATTTATTTGCACCAACAGAAAGGAGCACCAACCATTGATTCCAAGCACCAACTCAAAATTCTATTTTGAATCTTTTTGACATAAAAATGCCTTCACTTTTACAAGACCCTCACTGGTCTATTGCTCATCCAATCTCTGTTTCAATTCATGAAACACACCCACTCCAACGGTTCTACTTACCACACTCTAACAGCCCTGTCTTACGACTCACTCTTATGGCTTTCTTACGGCTCACTATTACTGCACTCTTACAACTCTATTTTCCCTCTTTTAGCTGTGCTCTCTCAGCCCTTTTTTGCAGCACTTCTCCTCTATACGGTGACACTTTTCCACTATGAGCAGCACCTTAATTCTCTGCATGACTACCCTTTTATAACCTTATTTCTCATTGAGACTGCTCGTCTTCTGTAACTTCTGTAATCCCGCATGCAACCTATTTATAGCTACTGTTGATGGTAACTGCTTTATAGCACATTATTTATTACATGCAACCTATTAATAGATCTGCATTTGTTTCGAATTGTCAGTATAACTGTCGCTCAATGGTTTCACTATGACACGGGCCTTGTAACTACCATTCTTTACTATTCTTATTTAACTTGCATGATTTCTATCTATAACTACCACACTAACTTCAGTTAACTCTAATTATTTTGGCTGCATGATTTTCCTCTGCAACTACCCCTGTAATTGTCGTTCTACTTTAGTTAACTGTCCATGATCGTGCTGTTGTGACCTGTCGTGAAATCGTGACACTCCTGTCTCTTTGTACTCTTCTCGCATTCTACCAAAAAAAACATGACATGTCGCAATATCGTGACATTTCTTCCCCTTTGACCTTTTCTTGGCTGTTGACCAGTGAAAACACATGTCACGATATCGTGACACTTTTGCCTCCTTGCTACTCTTCTTGGCTTCAACCAGTGAAAACATGACATGTCGCGAAATCGTGACACTTTCCACCTCTTTGTCCTTTTCTCGGCTTGCACCCGCAAAAATGAAACATGTCACGAAATCATGACACTTTTTGCCTTCGTACACTCTTCTTGGCTTGCACCAGCGAAAACAGAACATGTCATGAAATCGTGACACTTTTGCTGCCTTGAGCTCTTCTCTATCTCTTGCCCATGAAAATGGAACATGTCGTGAAATCGTGACACTTTCGCTTCCTTGCACTCTTCTCTGCTTGCACTAGCGAAAACATGACATGTCACGAAATCACGACATCTTTCGCTTCCTTACTCCCTCTCTTCTCTTCGAGTCATGAAAACTCGACATGTCGCGATATCGCGACACTTTTTCTCCTTAGCGCTTTTCTTCCCTTCGGGTCACGAAAACCTGACATGTCGCGATATCGTGACACTTTTTCTCCTTAGCGCTTCCTCTTGCAAATTGTTGCGAAATCGTGACACTTTTCCTTGCGAGCTCTTTCTCTCGAACCTGTCGCAAAATCGCGACACTTTTTTGTCCGTACCATCCTTCTTGCAAATTGTCGCAAAATCATGACACTTTTCCTTGCGAGCTCTTTCTCTCGAACCTATCACAAAATCGTGACACTTTTTTGTCTATACCATCCTTCTTGCAAATTGTCGCGAAATCGCGACACTCTTCTTTGCAAGCTTCTTCTCCCTGAACATGTCACGAAATTACAACAATTTTATTTGCTTGCGCATTCTCTCCAAACATGTCATGAAATCGTGATAGTTTTCTTTGCCTGCGCCTTCTCTCTAAACATGTTGCGAAATCACGATAGTTTTCTCTACATGCGCTTCTTCTTCGAACATGTCGCGAAATCGTGACAGTTTTCCTTGCGCTCTCTCTTTCGTCCAACATGTCACGAATCGCGACAATTTTTCTCTCTCCTCTTTCTCTTCGCTTTGGACCGCGAAAATGAAACATGTCGCAAAATCGTGATAGTTTTGCCAGTATTTTCTCTCTCCTTCGATATGTCGCAAAATCGTGACAATTTTGCCAGCATTTTCTCTCTCCTCCAATATGTCATGAAATCGTGACAGAAAACATGTTGCGATATCGCAACAGTTTTCTTACTTGTATTTTTATTTGATCCTTTGAATCTGGGCCACTTTTGTCTTCTTATAAATTCACTGTACATGCTCTGACTGACCTCTGAACTCCTGTCCACTGCATCAACTGATCTATCTGTCTGTGTTGACAACAATGACAATACTTTGGTTGCACCTTGCTCATCATTCTTAGTAGGTAAAGCGATCTTAATCTACTACTATTTCCAAGTAGTTTTATTGGAAGATTGCAAAAAACTAGGTCAATACACCAAATTTGAAGCTATCTATACTAGACCATATGTTATCACTAGACTCAAGGTAAAAATTGTAGTGGAGCTAGCCACACCAAATGGATAACCACTTTTTGTCCTAGTTAATGGAATCTATTTAAAAAGGTATGTTTGACCTACTTATTTAAAAAAAATCTCTCTCAAAGCATCACAACCCCAAGTAGTGCTCAGGTGGACCAATCCAATAACTAGAGTTATCACACAAAACCAAACCAATGGAAGGAAGACCACTCTAGGAAAAAGGATAAAGTACCTAATGAAATCGGCGATAAGAGGGCAATATTACAAAAGAAACCACTCGATCCTCCCTAATGGACCCTACCAAAACTTGGATCTAGAGGGACACTTGTCACCTCACATGTCTTATCAAACAAGAATAGTAAGGGAAATATCAAAGGCTAACTATTTGATCAAATATTGATAATTAGAGCAATGAAGATTCCATCATGCAAAATGATGTTTTCCATTAAGACTGGTCACACCTAAGCAGGTAGAAATTAAAAATCACTCAATCACAAACAAGGGTGGCACATAGACTAGAAGCTTTAAATATTTTAAAAAGACACTTTTTCTACCCTCAACCAACCTTGATGGATAATAGTCACACACAAGGTAAGGACAACAACTACCAATATTATTAAAATCCTAACCCTCCAAACTTTATTTGTTATGCACTAAAGTTCAAGAGGGAGTTGTAGCTAAAACAAAGATAGGCAACTAGAAGAAAATTTTAGAGCATTATCAGATACCATGGAGGAAATAAAGAAGAACACACCCTATTGGGTGACTAGATCCAACAACAAGAAGGATCTCCCCACTAAGTCAAAGATAAATGAGCCACCAATCATTCTGATCGATGAAGCAAAAAAGGTAGCAGACCCCAAAATTTATAAAAGTGATAAAAGCCTAAGGGAAGGTGCTTTTCAAAGAAGCTAAGATAGAGAGACTAAGTCTTTATCATCCTATATATGGGTATCCTTCTTGGCCTAATACATGGTGCCTCAAGTGCATAGGGTTCGAAGTTTGTGGTGGCATGTACCTCTAGCTATAATACTCAAAGTGAAATGACTATAATGGATGTTTCAATATTATAATCTTAGTAGAATCAATACGAGACATGTTAATGGTCCCTCCCAGGCTAGATATGACCCCTATAGATGTTAATTAACTATACCATCTATGCCCTAATCTAATGGAGGCCCTAAATTTGTAACTCCAAAAAAATAATAAGGTGGCTTCCATGCCTAGATTTTCCTTATCTTGGGATTTATTCAAAGATAATGCCATGATGTCTTAAGCATGGTCACATTCATATTTAGAAAATAAGAATAAAAAAGATTAATGCCAATAGTACTGGGGGTCCTATATATCCTAATGTACATTCCTAAATATTATGTGTTGACCTTAGATTTTAGTGCTCACATAGCCCAACAAAACAACAAATTTGTGTTGGGCTAGATAATTTTAGTGTAATCTTGGTATTTAGGTATAGTTCATATCTCATGCACCTTGCACTCACCCAAAATCCTTGGTCGTATTAGCACTTGAGCCTAAATATTATGAATAAATATGGCCAGAAGCAACCGGTGTCTTATTGGATGGGAGCCCTTTAACAAACTCCCTCTTATTACACTTTAGTAGATGAGTTCTTGATGCCAATATTGTGTGCCCTCAAATGAGCAATGCCCCAACATATTCCTTATGAATACTCCCAAAAGATGTATCATGACTACAAAGGATATTGGTTCTTCTTAGAGAACCACACTATCATCTACATCTTTAGGTTTACAAAACCTGTATACCTACTATTATAGTACACGACCAAGAGGGTGTTCACCCTATAAATATTGAGGCAACTAGACATGGTGGATGCCACCTATAGGACCAGATAAAGCAAATACAATTACTACAAGCTACTGGTGACCTTGGGAGAATCTCCTAGCTAAAAAGAAAAGCCACACCCCTATTGGAGGAAAATCTTAATAGCTTGAACCTCTGAATGTTTGATGACTCTTGGCCATATGACCCAAAAAGGCATGTTTCAAGCATGGTTCTCCAATATAATCAATACCAAAAAATTCACACCCCAAATGTGGCCACAAATGGAGGTTCATCAAAATCCAAATAAAGTTTCTTGTCCTCCACTCTGAGAGGATGATTTTTTATCCTACCCTTCAAAGCTCAAGATATGGTTCAACCTCGATAAATAAATAGGCAAGATATATCCCAAGAGCAAGATCACAAAAAATAAATTTGAGCAGTTCCAAAAAAGGGGTTACAATGAGTCCAAAATTTGGTAATGGTGGATCTACCAATATCTATAAAATTATGCAATATCAATTCTTGGGAAAAACTCAAAGGATGAGCAATTTAGTGACTACTACGATGAGACAATATTAGAGGACTCCTTCAATCATCGTAGTAGTCACTAAATTTCTCATCCTTTAGGGAGGCAAACTAGTTAGGGATGAGGTAAAGTCAAGAAAATATCATAGGACTCCTTCAATCATCAACTTGACCCCCTTAATAGCCTTGTCAAAACTTGGAGGAAGTGTCAGCAAAGTTCCTATTTAGAGCCTCTAGCTATAGTTATCTTGGCCTAGCTTACTTCCTAACCAAGATAGAAACTTTGCAAATCACCTCTTCACGGTGTATTTTTTTTTAAAACGCTGCAAATCGCCTCTCGACGGTGGATTTAAAACAAAATTCCCGTCCTGCAAACCGCCTCCTCACAGTGAATTTAGAAAAAAAATTCCCGTGCTGCGAACCGGCCTCTCAACGGGGGGGAAGGTGCATTTGTTTTTATTTTCCACCTGGTTTTTTTTTCTTTTTCTTGCGCTCCTCTGCGCGTGCAACCCACCTTGGAGGGGGGGGGGTTTATACCCCAGCGGGAGCGGAATTTAGAAATTCCGCTCTAAGAATAGGGGGGGCCTCCCCTCAGCCCTTCGCGTGCGCGCGCTCTGCGCACTGTCGCGTAGCCGCACGTGTCATGGATTGCAGAGCGCGACATCCGTGCGTGCTCTGTCACGACACGGGCCTGCGACGTCGTGTGCCACCTGCGCGTGCGAGGGGCATCTCTGTCGTGACGTGCAGAGCGGCCGATGGCCTGTCGTCGCCTACGCGTGCGAGGGGCCTCTCTGTCGCGACGTTCCGCGCGGGGCATCTACGATCTGCGGCAGACGTCCTGTCGCGTGGCGTCCTGCACGCGCGGGGGGCGGGGTCCGTCCACGTCCGCACAGCGTCTACACTCGCGACACTTTGTGCCTCCACTGTGTACTCGCGCGAAGCCTTTTTTTTTTTTTTTGATTAATCACGATTGCGTGATTAGAGATCGCGGCGAAAAAAAATTAAAAAAAAAATTTCCGCGCTACGCATCCGCCTCCAACCTTCGGCTTCTCACAGTTCCCTGCAACTTGGCTCTGATGCCATGAAATAAAACACGCATTAGTTTTTCATTATTCAGCAGCGGAATAAATACAGTTTACAATGGCCCTGAATAGGCACCAGCTGAACGGATCTGTTACAGCAGGTGTAACAGTGCGACAACAGAACTCTAAATAAGAAAATAGAGACAATACATTAGTTACGCTAACACTTACTTCCTAACCAAGATAGAAACTAAAAGGAAAAAGGGACAAGGGTTCCAAGAAAATATAAAAAGCATCCCTAGATGGTGAAAAGCCTTCCAATAAGAAGAAGAAAAAGTTTTGGTCCAAGAAGATAATACCACCAAGAGAAGAATCTCGAAGAGGCCATTAGGATCTTGAGAGGGATCCCAAAGAAATACTTTAAGAATTGGAGGAGGGTACCCTGATAACCAAACAATCACCTTCCTCACACCTTACTACCTCCACTTTGGGAACAACCGCCAAGGCTTCGCTTCTCTCATTACACCCATTTCATCCATCCCAACAACTCTACCTCCACTCTTGGTCTCCCAACTACTCCAACATACCATAAGTTTCATTCCATCATCTCATGTTATGACCCCATCCTCCACACTATATTCAATTGGTCAATCAAACTCCCTACCAGTCATAAAACCTTTGTATTTGACACTAGAGGATCAACCATAATCATCTAGTTCTTGACCAATTCAATTCTTGAGCTCACACCTGACTTCTAGTAGTCCAGAGAATATGACCAACAACTAACAAAGTCTAAGGTAGAATGACAAGCAACCAACTGACTACTACAAATACCAAGGCTTCTTTTTTCCTCAAAGAGATGCATTGGGCATGTTTCATTTTGATCCCATCATTTCCAAGGCATAGGGTAAAATTTGAGCCCAATATTATTGAGTGTCTTCCATGGAGATCTACTTTCAAGGTGCATCCCTATATCAGAGGATTGAATTTTCTACATAAGTAAGCAAGTTGGTGACCCATGACTACACTACAACTACAAGGAGGCTGGACAATAGAGAGAAGGAATTAAATAAAACTAAACAACTACTCAAAGCTTCCTAGGTTGAGATCAAGGCACTCAAAGCAAAGAAGGCTTGTGTCACAATAAAATTTGAAGTAGAGGCTTAATTGGAGGAACAAAAAATAAAGGTAGTGAATTTAGATCAAAATTTAGATAACAGTAGGAGGATTGGAAAGATCATCCAAATACTCTAAAAATAAGTTGTCTAGGAAGTTGAGGAGCTCCTCCCAACATTTGAATGTGCTTGAGCTATCTTGTACCTAAGCATTGAAGCTAACAAGGAGCTTGAGTATTTTATTAAAATTTGTCAACTACAAGTATCAAGAGTCACAAGCATCTATGTTTTCCCTAGAACAAGTTGACCATCGATGATGGACTGTGCCAAGAATACCCAATAATGAAAGTATAACATATAGGATCACTAAAGTTCTAGCCACCCAAAAAGTGGTGCACTAATGTAATGAACACATCAACACCCTATCCTAGAGTATGGAATAATGGAGGGGGTGCATATGTTCATTGGTGGTAACAATGCTTCCTTCCCCTTGGGATCCTGATGGTGACCCTCTCCTAGAACGAGAATATAAACAATGATTAAGTCTTCCAAGAAATAACAATACACCACTAGACTTGTCTACCAAGGAAAAGGTGAACATGGCCCTAAAGCCTATGATCATGCTTGAGGTGTTCATCTAGAAGACCAAGCATGGATCCACCCCTCCCATTATGGAATATCTATAAGCTAGAAAAATGTTACTAGCACTATTATTGGTATAGGTTACCTATTAAGGAGGAGTGGATGGAGGTAATTGAGATGATGCATAAGCTTCAATATTGACTATGCACCCAATGATAAGGTCACTAAGTCCAAGTTTTCCATATCTATTAGGGTGAAGATCTCCTAGGATATACCGTTACTATAGTGAGTTTTCACTACATTCAAAATTTAGTGACAAGTCCAAACTAGAGTCCCTCCAAGAAGTCCATGTCAAAAAGCACAATTAGAGCCTGACAATTTAATGAGAGGAGGGAAGAACTAGAATTGGAGGTAGAAATGAGATCTAAAGGTTGCATCGCACACAAAAGCCTAGTCACAAATGACTCAAGTAAAGGTGGACCTATGATGCAAGAGCATCCGAGGGCAGTAAAGCAATCAAGCATCAACCAAACTTTTTGTTGTTATTTTTTTCTAAGTTTCAAGAAAAATATGTGTCGCGATATCGCGACACAAAAAGTGTCGTGATATCACGACCAAAACAGAAGATAGGGGAGCAGCAGACACAAGGTCGCAAAATCACGACCACCGCAGGGGAAACAAAGGCGCAGAGACCAAAGGTCACGAAATCATGACCACCGTAGGGGAAACAAAGGTGCGGAGACCAAGGGTCGTGAAATCGTGACAAGTCGCGATTTTGCAACGTGTCACGAAATCGCGACCACCGTAGGGGAAACAAAGGCGCAGAGACCAAAGGTCACGAAATCACGACCAAAGTCAGAGAAAAAAGGCGTGGAGGAACAAAGGTCACGATTTCGTGACACATCACGAAATCACGACCAAAGCAGGGAAGTCAAGGCGCGGAAGACAAATGTCATGATTTCACGACCAAAGCAGGAGAACGGAGGCCGACAGACAAAAAATGGCACGATATCGCGATAGGTCACGATATCGTGGCCAAAACGGAGAGAGAAGGTGTAGGAAGGAAATGGTCGCGATATCGCGACCAAACAGGAAAACATGCACTCCCAGCTTTCTTAAAGGTGGCCCTTCATGCGCGGCAAGTTAGCGGCAGTGAAGCAACAGTTTCAAAGAAGGATTTCAATGGGCATGTTGGCCACTCGCGCAGGATATCTAGAAGATGCTTTTAAAGCAACTAACAACAAGCAACAGATTGAGAAGAAGATTTCGTTGGGTATGGCAGCCAGTCGTGCACCTCACCTAGAGTCTCATCAATGCAACTTTCCAAAATTGTTCCAGGTGGCAATTGTAGATCATGGGAAGTTTGAAAGCATAGAGGATCGGGACCTCGATAAAAACCCATGGATTGTAATGAGAGGGGGTTGGCAAACGGCAGTTTGGCTGTACATTTTGTAAAAATTCTTTCGAAGTATTGAATAACAAATTTTGGCTCTTGTTTCTCTGGTTTTCTGTCTTCTGTTAGATCTGTTCTCCACCAAGTGGTATCAGAGCCGATAGTTCCTGAGTGTGTAGCAGATCGCCGAAGGAGAGGCGATTACACAGGATCTGTGGAAGGGATTGGAATTGGGTGAGCATAATGCCTCCAAGGAGAAACCCGGTTGGTGGGAGAGGCATGGCAGCAGCGAAAGATGTTCGAGCTTTGCAGCGGCAAATGCAAGCCCTGCAAGAAGAAATGCGCAGAAGATTGGAGCCAAGAAGAGACGAAGGTAGTGAAGAGGAAGATGATGAAGAAGAAGACCAACCTAAGGAAGAAGAAGAAGCAGTAGATCCGGCTCAGGCTAGACTCTACAAAGCCATATCCTAGATTGGGAAGAGGCCGAATATGGAGGTTTCCACATATTTCGGGAACCTTGATCTAGAGGAATTGATCGACTGGATCAACGATTTGGAAGAGTACTTTAAGTATGAAGAGGTTGAGGATCCTGATAGGGTCAGATTCGTAAAGACCAAACTAAAAGGTCATGCTAGAATTTGGTAGAAGGGAGTGCAGTTGGAGCAAAATAAAAGAGGGAAAGAGAGAATAACTAAGTGGGAATGGATGGCAGAAAAGCTAAAGAGGCAGTTCATCCCTGGTGATTATGAGTTAGACCTGCTAAAGAAGATGCAAGGATTGAGGCAATCAAGCAATTCTGTGAAAGAATACACAAAAGAATTTCATAAAATATTGATTAGAACAGGCCACTCAGAGGCCAACAAGGAGAAGGTAGCCCGTTACATTAATGGGTTATGAGCAAGTATTCAGGAAGAATTAAGTCTAGTCCGGATGACCACCATAGAGGACGCTTACCAATTTGCCTTAAAGGTTGAAGAAAAGCTCAATAGGAGGTTTGAAAACAAGCAAAGAGGAAGAGGTCGTGGCGGAAGAACCGGCGGAAGGAACAGTGGAAGAAGAAATGAAGATTCTCAAAAAAATGGAGAAGGTAGCAGCAATCAAGAACAAAGGAGAGAAAATGCAGACCGCCCCCGTAATCAAAATAATGGTTACCGAGGGGGAAGAGGCATAGCTGGACGTGGCCAGGGAAGAGGAAGATTTCATGGAACTTGCTTCCAATGTGGGGAAGAGGGACATCACCAATATGAGTGCCCACAACAACGAGAAAGAAATAATCGGAGGCCGAAAGGAAATGCCAGAGTAGCAGTAGTTGATGAAGATGCTGGATCTGAGCATTACGAAGAAGGCGAGAGAGGAGAAGTAATGATTGCAAGAAGAGTCCTACTAAATGAAGAGGGAGCTGCAGATCAGAGGAAAAGCTTATTCCGCACAAGGTGTAAATGTGCGGGTAAGATTTGCAACATTATCATTGACAATGGTAGCATAGATAACCTAGTTTCAGAGGGAATGGTTACAAAGCTACAACTAGAGAGAAAGAAACACCCGCATCCATATCGGATCACGTGGTTGCAGAAAGACCATAAGTTTTTGGTCAATGAACAGTGCCTGGTAAAATTTAGTATTGGAAATTACCGTGATGAGGTCCTGTGCGACATTCCGCCCATGGATGCATGCCATTTGCTACTGGGAAGGCCATGGCAGTTTGACAGGTGTGCGGTTCATGATGGCCGAGCCAACACCTATTCCGTGACCAAGAATGGAATGCGTCATAAGTTGAAACCCCTGAAGGAGGTGGAAGAAAAGGTATGTGGCAGTGCAAGAATTTGCTTGGTTAAAGGAAGAAAATTTTTAGATGATTTAAAGCATGAACATATGTGTTATGCATTAATTCCTAGAGTCAGGGATACAGAATGCAAATATGCCCCGAGAGAAGTCCAAGATCTGTTGAAGGAATTTCCGGATATCATATCGATAATGTGCACGAGGGTTTACCCCGATAAGAAAAATCAGTCACCATATTGATTTGGTGCCAGGGTCAAGCTTGCCCAATAAAGTTGCACATAGAATGACACCTATAGAAACTGAAGAACTAAACAGGCAGGTCCAGGAGTTGTTGGAGAAGGGATTTATTAGGGAGAGTCTTAGCCTATGTGCAGTACCTACAGTACTAGCCCCCAAGAAGGATGGAGAGTGGAGAATGTGCACAGACTCTCGAGCCATCAACAAGATCACAATAAAATACAGATTTCCACTGCCAAGGATGGATGACATAATGGACTGTTTGAGTGGAGCCAAGTACCTCACCAAAATTGAACTCAATAGTGGTTACCACCAGATCCGTGTCAAGGAAGGAGATGAGTGGAAGACAACCTTCAAGACAAGAGAAGGCTTGTATGAGTGGTTGGTCATGCCATTTGGGTTGTCCAATGCACCAAGTACCTTCATGCGACTGATGAATGAGGTACTGAAAGAGTTTTTAGGAAAATTTATCATTGTTTATTTAGATGATATATTAATATTCGGTAGAACCCTGGAGGAACACCTGATGCACATCAGGAGGGTTTTTGAAAAGCTGCGGGAGGAGCAGTTATTAATAAATCTGAAAAAGTGTAATTTTGTCAAGAAAGAGTTAGTATACATGGGATTTGTAATCTCAACAGAAGGTCTGAAAATGGACCCAAAGAAGGTGAGAGCTATCATCGAATGGCCTACCCCAAGAAGCACAAGAGAGGTAAGATCATTTCATGGTTTAGCCAGCTTTTCTGAGAAAGTTCATAAGAAACTTCAGCAGCATTTGTGCACCCCTCACAGAAACAATGAGAGGGGATAAGAAAGAATTCAAGTGGACCTTAGGGGCTGAAAGGAGCTTTGATGAATTAAAGAAAAGGGTCACAAAATAGCCTGTTTTGGCACTCCTAGACTTTAACAAAGTATTTCAGGTAGACTGTGATGCCAGTGGCAGTGCAATAGGGGCTGTACTGAGTCAAGAAGGCAGACATGTTGCTTATTTTAGTGAAAAGCTCAATGATGCTTGAAAAAAGTATTCAGTTTATGACCAAGAATTTTATGCTATAGTTCAGGCTTTGAAGAAGTGGAGGCATTATTTGTTGCCAAAAGAATTTGTTCTATTTACGGATCATCAGGCATTGTAGTACATCAACAGCCAAACAAAAGCTGAATCGAGAGGCACATGAAGTGGGTCGAGTTTCTCCAAAGCTATACCTTTGTGTTAAAGCACAGAAGCAGGAAATCAAATAGAGTTGCAGATGCCTTAAGTAGAATGCAGAATCTGCTGATTGAAATGATAGTGGAAGTGGTAGGATTCGAAGAACTGAAGGGTATTTATCTTGAAGATCTTGATTTTGCAAAAGCCTGGACGGCTTGCTTAGCACCTGTTACTGTGGATAGGACAAAATGGTTAGATTTCCTAATCCAAGATGGAATGTTGTTCAAGGGAAGTAAATTATGCATTCCAAGGAGTTCCATGCGGGAGAACTTAATCAAGGAAAAGCACAGCGGAGGACTGGCTAGGCATTTTGGTCGGGATAAGACCATTGCCCTGGTGAATGAAAATTACTACTGGGCGCAACTTCAGCAAGATGTGAAAAAGTTTGTGCAAAGTTGCGAGAATATGCCAGATGGCAAAAGGTGTAAGGCAAAACATAGGATTATACCAGTCGTTACTAGTACCTGAGAGGCCATGGGAGGACATCAGCATGGATTTTATTCTTGGATTGCCCAGAACACAGAGGGGAAATGACTCTGTATTTGTGGTGGTTGACAGATTCTCCAAGATGGCACATTTTATTCCCTACCGAAAAACAAGTGATGCAGTTCACATTGCAGGGTTATTTTTCAAGGAAGTGGTACGACTTCACGGCCTACCAAGAAGCATGGTTTCTGACAGAGATACAAATTTTGTTGGGTATTTCTGGAGAACATTGTGGAAGAAGCTGAAGACAGATCTGAAGTTCAGTTCCGCATACCACCCACAAACTGATGGACAGACAGAGGTGGTAAATAGAAGTCTGGGTAATTTACTAAGATGCTTAATAGCAGATAAACCCAAGGGATGGGATTTAGTTTTGCCGTAGGTGGAATTTGCATACAACAATTATGTCAATAAGAGTACAAAAAAATCTCCATTCCAAATCATATATGGAAACAGTCTGAGAAACGTTTATGAGCTGAGCAAATTAGATAAAGGAGAAAAGTGCAGTGCAGAGGCTGAGGAATTCGTGAAACATATGAAAAGCCTGCATGAAGAAGTGAAGAAACAAATTACAAAAATGAATACTCTGTATAAAGCAAGAAGCGAGACCAAAAGCGACGGTTCAAAGAGTTCGAAGTGGGGGATGAAGTCATGGTCCATCTCAGAAAAGAAATATTTCTAGCCAAAACTTACAACAAGTTGAAGATGAAGAAGTTTGGGCCATGCAGAATACTGGAAAAACGGGATTCAGGCAATGCATATGAAGTGGAATTGCCAAGTGGGTTTGACATTTAACCTGTTTTTAACATATTAGATTTAGTGGAATACCATGAGGGAGATAGTCCAGAGGCACCAAGCACAGAATTGTGGAGCATTCCAACATCTAACCCAACCAAAGACGAGATCGAGGAAATATTAGATACTCGTGAAGGCAGAAGCACAAGGAACAAACAATATTATGAGTATTTGATCAAGTGGAAGGGCAGACCTGTAGAAGATGCAACTTGGTTATCAAAAATAGAGGTTGACCACCTGGGTCTTCCTCCCAAATATCAGAAGTGAGGATCACTTCTCAATCCACCTCGGGTGTCTGATGCAGGAGCATCCGAGGGCGACAAAGCAATCGAGCATCAACCAAACTTTTTGTTGTTATTTTTTTCTAAGTGTTGCAAGAAAAATATGTGTCATGAAATCGCGACACAAAAAGTGTCGCGATATCATGACCAAAATGAAATATAGGGGAGCAGTAGACACAAGGTCGTGGAATCGTGACATGTCGTGATTTCACGACATGTCGCGAAATCATGACCACCACAGGGGAAACAAAGGCGCGGAGACCAAAGGTCATGAAATCGTGACCACCGCAGGGGAAACAAAGGCGCGGAGACCAAAGGTCACGAAATCACGACCACCATAGGGGAAACAAAGGTGCGGAGACCAAAGGTCGTGAAATCGCAACCAAAGCTGGAGAACAAAGGCGTAGAGGAACAAAGGTCGCGATTTCACGACACGTCGCGAAATCACAACCAAAGCAGGGAAGGCAAGGCGCGAAAGACAAATGGTCACAAAATCGCGACATGTCATGATTTCATGACCAAAGCAGGAGAACGGAGGCCGACAGACAAAAAATGGCCGCGATATCGCGACAGGTCGCGATATCGCGGCCAAAATGGAGAGAGAAGGCGCAGGAAGGAAATGGTCGCGATATCACGACATGTCACAATATCGCGACCAAACAGGAAAACATGCACTCCCAACTTTCTTAAAGGCGGCCCTTCGTGCGCGGCAAGTTAGCGGTAGTGAAGCAGCAGTTTCAAAGAAGGATTTCAACGGGCATGTTGGCCACTCGTGCAGGATATCTGGAAGATGCGTTTAAAGCAACTAACAACAAGCAACAGATCGAGAAGAAGATTCCGTTGGGTATGGCAGCCAGTCGCGCACCTCACCTAGAGTCTCATCAATGCAACTTTCTAGAATTGTTCCAGGTGGCAATTGTAGATCGTGGGAAGTTTGAAAGCATAGAGGATCGGGACCTCGATAAAAAACCATGGATTGTAATGAGAGGGGGTTGGCAAACGGCAGTTTGGCTGTACATTTTGTAAAAATTCTTCCGAAGTATTGAATAACAAATTTTGGCTCTTGTTTCTCTGGTTTTCTGTCTTCTGTTAGATCTGTTCTCCACCAACCTAAAAGGTATCTACCAAACTCGATGGAATAACCTGGATACAAAGCAGACATAAGGGAAGGACCCTCTTTAGTAGGATCAACCTTAGGATTGATGAACTTATACCACATGAAAATGTCATTCTAGAAAGTATTATCCAAGCCCATTTCCCAAGAAGAGAAGACACATTAATGTTGCAATATAGGAAGACCATCCCATCTATAGGAGCATTTATGGTGATTGGACCTCAAATTAGTGTTATACTTGCTAATTTTTTACCTTGGACTTGGAAACCAGGAAGTATGGAACATCCTCAATCAAGCCTATTTGAGGGGGAATTTTGAATTTTGGTAAAGACTATATAAATAGCCAATTTTATATCTTAATAGGCAAAAAATATTTCTAGTTTCTCATGCCTAGTATCTAACCCAATTAGAGTTATTTTCTTAGTTCTTTTGTATATTGATCTTGACTCGATCCTTGAGTCATTATGTGTACAAGCCCCTTAGATCCATTTCATTACAACATATGTAACTGACACACACATGGATATTTAGAAGAGTTGTGGCTAGCTACTTTCTTCCCCATTATTTGTATGTATGTAAATTTATATGGTAACCTCATGACTAGTATCTATCTCTTATGTAAAACTTCATAAGAAAGGATGTGTATGTTGTAATGAGATTGTGTTAACTTTCTTGGTATAGGTGACTCATGTGTTCATTAATCCCATAAATTCATGGAGAAAATATATATTTATAGGTGCATCACCACCCTTAGTTTAGGCTAGATAGATTTTATCGCTTTCTTTTACTGCTTTCCTCCTAACCCCTTTTCTAGATAATATCTGATAGATTAGGCTAGCTTAGGAAGAAGTGCACCAAGAATACACTCAATCAATGATATAACCTTAGTAAAAAACCTCAAAGGTTATCCTTGGAGTTGCAACCCACACTCCTTAGACTTCCAAAAATGTACACTCTAAGTGAGGCATAGGAATCATATGCACTCAACAACCACAATAGGTGGTCACATGCTAGATTATGGATTGGAGTAGATCCAGTTACCAAAAGGAACTCTATATAAGAGCAAAGATGATAGTGTAGGTCATTGAAGTGTCTATCATCTTCTTAGATGTAAATATGATTGAAAAAACCATTGAACTTATTAATGTACTATTGTATAGTTTGATTAGTGAATTGTCACAATCACTAAAAGTGCATGTACTCATATTCATAGTAGCATAAGAGATAAAACCACTCATAAACCAACTAAATTAAGTATAGGAAGACATGGGATTATCCAAATATTCCATCCTACTATTAGCAGTTTCCCATGAGTAGATAATAAATTTTGACATATTCAAGACCATGCAAACGATTGCTAGTATTATAGAATTGATTTTTAGTGGAGCATACCTCTAACTACTAAAGCCAAGTATCGAACTTGTCGACCTTGATCCAACATGAGAACACTAGAATTTCAATGTTTGTTTGCACCTTTAGAGGCCATTGACTTTGGAATGACATAGGATTAGTAATTATAGGTGCTCCTAATTGAAGCATGAGATCCTAAAATTTCCTAAATAGAGTAGTTTTTTATTTATCTAAAGCATATCAAATAAGGTTTTTAAGTCCTAGGTTCCAATTTCAATTTGAGATGTTGACTCTACCATTGTGTCAGTTCCTTTTTAGGGGTGATATGATTCAGTGTACTCAATTTAAAATCTATTTGATACCTTTATTATTGCACCAAGAAGGCGTGTAGACAAACATCCAATGATGGAATGAGTTGGAAGGTCCTACACATGGATAATATAGCTATAGGACATGAAAATATGTGATGAATCAAGGAGTGTGTGAGGGATGCTTATTCTTTACCTCAATTTAGTGGATAAAAATAAATTCTATTACCAAATTGATCTATGTGGTAGTTCCCAACATGTTCTACATAGAGGACAACCTACAAGACTAGCTAATGGTGCCTTATAGGTTTTGTCTAGAATGATGTTGTTGTGGAAGCTTCAATCATGCTATTTGGATAAAATGCACCTCAATTGAATCATACATGAGAAGGTTATAATAAGAGATTATAAATATAAAGATAGAACCAGTAACCAAAAATATTATATTAATCATAATATTATATTACACGCACTAAATACAACATGACACTAATAGGAGTAGGGTGTTGTATTTCATACAAGTGTAGTAATTGTGAGAAGATACAAGAATTACAAGTTATAGGTTTTTTGCTCTCCATAACTTATCATTCCATTTTGCTAGCAAGTCATTTCCTTCACAACAATCATGAACCAGAACGAGGTGGCATTTACACATTCATCTTCCTAAGGTGGCATCCCCACTTGATTTTTCATGGATGTGACCCCACCTATAGAGCATTATGGAGATTTTTTATTATTAATAACCACTCATTTAGAGTGATTAATGTTTATACCTCTAATGATGCCACTAAACAAGCCCAATTATAGCAATGGATTGTGAACTCATTACCATCCACATCATGGGTTATATGTGGATACTTTAATATGATTAAAATGATGTCAAATAAGTATGATAACCATTTTTTGGTCACAAATCTGCCTAAGTACAAGATATGATCACTTGTGCACCCTAGACTCGGCCAATATTGAAAGTTCAAAGGAAAGAGATGTCCTCCGGACCAATCTCTAGAGAGGGCTGGTTCCCTTACTAAATCCTACACTATTGAAGACTAGAGTTGTAGGAAAGAAATTGAAAATAACATAAATAAAGGGAAATATGGCCACAGGTCGAAAGCGTAAGATTGGGGCAGACTAACAACAAACATTCCACCAAGTTTTATAACAACATATAACAAAAGGAAAGCAATAGAATTTTACTCACACCTTTGTAGGGACAATCCTTAGATCACATTTCAAAACTTAAGCCTATATTTATCATATCTAAAACCTAAAGACATATTCTTGCATTCTAAATGGGTGGATTGCATGATGGAATAGTGCAGTTGAAGGTACTTCACTTTCTTCATACATATGGGCACTAACTAGCTCTCTCTCATTATCACTCATATGAGGCCACCACCTTGGAGCTCTAACAAGCCACTGTTGATATGCAAGCTTGAAATTTCTCACCCACTTTATAACTATGAGTGGCTTAGCTTAGATAACAAAAGTAGATAGCAGATGCACATGATACCCAATGAGCTTAGCTCAAGGCTAGACTCCATTGAATTAAGATTGGGGACCAAGTATCTTAGGAATGTTTTAAGTCCCTTAGAGGGAGAGACATAGCCCAAAAATAAAAAGCATTAGAGAGGGAAAATAAGTTCTCATAGAGCTCCCCAACATCCTACAATCCTTTTTTAGGCACTATCAATAGGTTTTCAAGGTGTAAGAACCTTCTCCTACATAGGATTGTGCTTTGCAAACATGTGTTAGCATGGTCTCTTGTCAATTCTCTACCTTCTAGTATGCCTTGTGTGATAATTTTCTCACCAAGGATGAGCTCAAGAATGATGTCTTTTCCATGGCCAATGACAAAGGCCTAAGCTATTATGGATTTCCTTATAAATTCTATAAATCCCCTTGGGATACTATAGGGCATGAGTTCCACCAGGTATATCTTGAAGTCCTTAAAACAAATTCCTTAAGGTAATTGATAACAAGGGAAACACCAAATTCATCCCCAAATCTAGTGACCTAGAGGATATTTTCAACTGAAGACCAATCACTTTGCTAAATATCTCTTATAAGATTATAGCCAAAGCTCTAGCTCTTAGATTGAGTAATATTCTTCCCCTAATCATATGCTCAATGCAAACTAGATTTATTACAAGAGGATATATCTTGGATAACATTATTAATATATAGGAAGGTATGGAGTGGGCAAGATAGTCCTAGTAGAATTCCATGTTTATCAAGATTGATTTTGCAAAGGCCTATGATAGGATTGAATTACAATTCATTTTGATAATATTGTAGCTATTAGGGTTTGGACCCAATTTTTTGCACACTATTAAAGTGCTTTTTTTAGATGCCTCTATTTACCTCACCATTAATAGAAATTAGTCAACCTCATTCACTTACATAAATAAATTTGTTGGGGATGCCCACTTAACCTAGCTTTGTATGTTCTAGTAGCAAAAGACTTTGGCTATCTTCTATTGGAAATTTGAACAAGTTTTGTTGTCATTGATGTCAAGAGGTTGATGTCCAAGTAATTTCAACAGGTTATTTTTCCAAAATGCAAGGAAGTGATTAAAAGAAATAGGATATAATATTTTTATTAAATATTAGATGCCTAAAAGAGGCCTAAAAGATTGAAGACCCAAGGAAGGAGGAGCAGGTTTAAAAATAAATAATAATATTATAATATTTAATATTATAATATTTTGGGAAAAAGGATGAGGTGAAGAAAACGAGGTCCAAGGAATCATTAAAATAATATTTCCTTGAAAAGACCCATTGAGCAATTTTTAAAGGATTTGATTAAATTTATTTAAATTAAAATATTTTAACCTATGGTTAAAATTTTAATTTAAATAAACCAAAGGCACCAAAGTTTTCAAAGGTTTTAAAATTTAAAATTAAATTCAAAATTTGATTTGGGCCGATGATTTAAGTGCAAAGGAAAAAGTGTATAAAAAATGGGGAAATAATTTTTCATTTTACTCCTCACCAATGCTATGCTATGCTAATGTTCGAATGCCTAAGATAGAAGATTAATCGTGCGCTACATTAAGAGGGAAGAAGATATTTGTATGTTTTAAATATTAAGGAGGGATACTTCACATTAAATCCGAGTGGATCACCAAATCGATCCCAATGCGATGGGTAGCACAGACGGTGGTTGGAGGTTGGTTAAGTCATTCGTGCAGGGAGGTTCGATTTGCGTTCCATTTTTTGACACATCAAGGTTTTTGGGTTTTCAAAAATCATAAAGGGCAAGGCATAAAGGGCGGATCATGCACTTTGAGTGTTGTGTGGGCATGTAGCCCAATGGCATCCTGGCATTGGGCTAAGGCACTACGATAGGTTATGGGTTCGAGTTTAGATGTAGTTATAACAAGGTGCAATATTTTTGAAGATGTGGGTATCATTTATAAGCTTGTGGGTAGATTTGAGTAAGATTTTGTGAAAGCTTAAGGATAGATTTAACCAAGATTTTGTGAAAGCTTAAGGATAGAGTTAAGAAAGATTTTGTGAAAGCTTGTTGAGCAGATTTGAGACAAGTATTAGTGAAGATTTGTTGATAATATTAGACAAGTTCTATGGAGAACTTGTTGGACAGATTTGAAGTAAGTCTTGGTGAAGACTTGTTGAGCAGATTTGAGATAAGTCTTGGTGAAGACTTATTGAGCAGATTTTAGACAAGTCTTGGTGAAGACTTGTTGAGGATATTGGACAAGTTATAGGGAGAACTTGTTGGAAATATTTTAGGTAAGTCTTGGTGAAGAATTGTTGAGAAGATTTGAGGTAGGTCTTGGGGAAGACTTGTTGAGCAGATTGGACAAGTTCTAGGGAGAGCTTATTGGACAAATTTGAGGTAAGTCTTGTGAGCATATTTGAGGTAAGTCTTGGTGAAGACTTGTTGAGCAGATTGGACAAGTTCTAGGGAGAGCTTGTTGGACAAATTTAAGGTAAGTCTTGGTGAAGACTTGTTGAGCATATTTGAGGTAAGTCTTGGTGAATACTTGTAGAGTAGATTGAGCAAGTTCTTGAGAGGACTTATGGACAGATTTGAGATAAGTCTTTGAGAAGACTTGAGAGCAGAGTTGATTGATTGATTTGTTCAAGCTTTGTATTAAGGCTTGGCAAATATCTGAGCAGAGAAGATTTGTGATTAGATCAAGCTTTGTGTTAAGGCTTGAGGAAAAATTTAAGGATAGAATTTGGTACAAATTTGAGGGTAGATTTATGCCAGACCAGATATATATTTGAGAGTATATTTGTGCTAGATCAAGGATAGTGTTTAGTGTAATTTTGATATAGAAATTGAGTTGAGCTGAGAGCAATATTTGGAGGTGATAGAGTAGAGGAAAATAGTCTCTAGTGGATAGAGATCCATTAGACAGGGTAGTGAGGATAGAGGTCTTCTAAGTGAGGATAGAGGTATTCTATGGAGAGAGATCCATAAGCCAGTGTAGTGGAGGCAGTAGTCTTCTAGAACATCATCAGCCAAAGCAGAGGAGAAAGAGTTCTCCTATGGATAGAGATCCACAAACCAACAAAGGGGAAAGAGCTCCTGTGGATTGGTGTCCATGAACTTGATTAGGGGATTGGTGTCTCATTTGGATAGAGGTCCATAAAAATTGTAATAGGGAAGGATTCCCAAGAGATTTATTAAAAAAAATTTAGTGAAATATTTTTTCTATGGAGTAGCCCACATTGGGTGAATCATGTTAAATTGGTGTCTCTATTGTGTGTGATGATTTGTGCATTACTTTGATTACTACTGTTGATATTGCCATTGATATATTGGATAATATTGTTTGAGAAATAAAAGTAAAAGTTTGTCTTATATTGTTCACCCACCCTCTCAATATAAGCTTGTGTTCTTCAATTGGTATCAGAGTGGGTTCCTTCGGAATAGTTTAACAACTTGAAGAAAAATCTTACATGAACATAGATGGATTCTCGGTGGATATTTAGGAAATAAGGCACCATTTTTCTATGGGAACAATTATGCATTTTGGAGTGTAAGAATTAATATTTATCTAATGGCACAAGAAAATGAGACATGGAAAGCAGTTGAGGATGGATACACACTGCCAGCTACTCCACCTATAGATAAAGATGGTAAACTCCTACATCTAAATAATTTAGGTAAGTCTTGGTGAGACTTGTTGAGTATATTGGACAAGTTCTAGGGAGAACTTGTTGGAAATATTTTAGGTGAGTCTTGGTGAAGACTTGTTGAGCAGATTGGACAAGTACTAGGGATAACTTATTGGAAATATTTTAGGTAAATCTTGGTGAAGACTTGTTGAGCAAATTTGAGGTAAGTCTTGGGGAAGACTTATTGAGCATATTGGACAAGTTCTATGGAGAGCTTATTGGAAAAATTTGAGGCAAGTCTTGGTGAGCATATTTGAGGTAAGTCTTGGTGAAGACTTGTTGAGCAGATTGGACAATTTTTAGGGAGAGCTTATTGGACAAATTTGAGGTAAGTCTTGGTGAAGACTTGTTGAGCATATTTGAGGTAAGTCTTGGTGAAGACTTGCAGAGTAGATTGAGCAAGTTCTTGAGAGGACTTATGGATAGATTTGAGATAAGTCTTTGAGAAGACTTGAGAGCAGAGTTGATTGATTGATTTGTTCAAGCTTTGTGTTAAGGCTTGGGAAAGATCTGAGTAGAGAAGATTTATGATTGGATCAAGCTTTGTGTTAAGGCTTGAGGACAAATTTGAGGATAGAATTTGGTACAAATTTGAGGGTAGATTTATGCCAGACCAGATATAGATTTGAGAGTAGATTTGTGCTAGATCGAGGATAGTGTTTAGTGCAATTTTGAGATAGAAATTTAGTTGAGCTAAGAGCAAGCTATGGAGGTGATAGAGCAAAGGATAGTATTCTCTAGTGGATAGAGATCCATTAGCCAGGGCAGTGAGGATAGAGGTATTCTAAGTGAGGATAGAGGTATTATATGGAGAGAGATCCATAAGCCAGTGTAGTGGAGGCAGTAGTCTTCTAGAACATCATCAACCAAAGCAGAGGAGAAAGAGTTCTCTTGTGGATAGATATACACAAACTAAAAAAGGGGAAAGAGTTCTCTTGTGGATTGGTGTCCATGAACTTGATTAGGGGATTGGTGTCTCCTTTGGATAGAGGTCCATAAACATTGTAATAGGGAAAGATTCCCAAGAGATTTATTGAGAAAAATTTAGTGAAATATTTTCTCTATGGAGTAGCCCACATTGGGTGAACCATGTTAAATTGGTGTCTCTATTGTGTGTGATGATTTGTGCATTGCTTTGATTACTACTGTTGATATTGCCATTGATATATTGGATAATATTGTTTGAGAAATAAAAGTAAAAGTTGGTCTTATACTGTTCACCCCCCTCTCAATATAAGCTTGTGTTCTTCAATTGGTATCAGAGTGGGTTCCTTCGGAACAGTTTAACAACTTGAAGAAAAAGCTTACATGAACACAGATGGATTATCAATGGATATTTAGGAAATAAGGCACCATTTTTTGATGGGAACAATTATGCATTTTGGAGTGTATGAATCAAGATTTATCTAATGGCATAAGAAAATGAGACATGGAAAGCAGTTGAGGATGGATACACACTATCAGCTACTCCACCTATAGATAAAGAAGGTAGACTCCTACATCTAAATAATTCAAAGGAAATTAATGGAATCTTAAGTGGTTTACGTGAATCAGAGTTTGTAAAAGTTATGCATTGCACATCAACAAAATATATTTGGAAAATTTTGAAGAAAAAATAAGAGAGACAAAAAGGTCAAGATGGAAAAATTGCAAAATCACAAGAAAACATTTGAAGACCTAAATATGAAGGATGAGGAAGACATTGCTACATACTTACTTCGTGTGGATGAGGTTATTAATTCCATGTAAGGACTTGGGTTTAAAGTTGAAGAATCATATGTTTGTCAAAATATTTTAAGATCACTCCCTAAGAGGTATAGTGAAAAGGTTCTAGCCATAGAAGAAATAAAATATATTGAAACTTTGACTAGGGATGAGTTGCATGGAACTCTCACAAATTTTGAGATGAGACTAGGAAAGGATCCTATCCCCCAGAAATAAATAACCTTCAAATTTGCAAATAAGACAAAGGATAAGAAGTTAGGTTTAAGTAATGAGTCATCCAGTGATGAAGAAGTAAACTATGGCAGAAGGAACAAGGACACAAGAAAGCACAAAAGTACAAAATCAGTTAAGTGTTTCAATTATGGTAAATATGAGAACTATGCATCTGACTGTCGAGAGGTTGTAAGTAGCAATGATGAAGAAAAACATGATCATAAGAATAGAGAAGCAGGAAAATATAGGTACCAAAAGAAAAATAGGTATGGATAAAACAAACATGAAAATAAGTTTTATGCAGATAAGATAGACAAGAGTTCAAGTGATAGTGATGGAAGGTCCTCAAATAATGAAGAATAAGAAATTATATTTTTGACAGTACAAAAATAAGATGTTGATAAAAAAGCAAAAAGGGAACCAATAATTCTCAAGTGTTTTAGGTGTGGTAACTTTGGTCATCTTGAAGATAATTGTACAAGGAATGGGTTTAGCTTTAGTGAAGATGAATATGAAGATGCTCTTGAAGGTATAGAAGAAGAAACTCTTATTTTGGCAATAGAAGAAGGAGGTGCTCCTATTGAATATGAATCAGAAAGGAATGAAGATGCTCTTAAATATAAAGGAGTAGAGGAAGAATTATAAAATAAAGAAGAAGGAGAAGTTGATCTTGAGGGTGAGATTATTTCTGCTCTTAAGGAATTAAGGAAGGTAAGAAAGCAATTTTTAAAACTCAAGATTCAATTTCAAGAATGTGATGAAGAAAAAGGAAAGCTTATAGAAGATCTAACCAAATCAATAGCTAAGACAAGGAGATTTAAAGAGAATTTAGAGGTAAAAGTTTTATAATGTGAAATATTAGAGCAAGAGGTAGATTCACTAAGGAAGGAAATAAAAGAGTCTAAAGATAAGCTATACAGGTTTGGGAGAAGCTCAAAGACCTTGGATAAAATTAACAAGGTACAAAAATATTCATCAAATAAGACAAGACTTGGTTTTGAAAAGGAACATAGAGAACAAGGAGAGGATTCAATCTGAAGCTCCATAGAAGAAGAAGCTTAAGAAGAAGAGAGCGTAAGAGAAAGTGAGACTTCTCAGGATAAGTTGGAAAATAGAAAGTTCAACAAGGAAAGGAACAATGCACAAATAAGGAACAGATGGAACAGGAAACATCATAGAGAATAAAATACTAAGAAACTAATGGGATCAAGGCAAGGTTTATTCAATGGATGTTGCTTCTCATGTCACAGGTTTCATCACAAAGCTATGTAGTTCTGGACACATGAAAAACAGGGACATGGTTTCACCAATAGAAATTTTAGAAATTAGCATCTCTTTCAAGGGTATTATTACTCTTGTAATTAGTTTGGTCATAAGGTAGTTAATTACAGGGTTCATGACAGGAATGGATATGGCTTCACCAGGAGGAACTACAAGAAATTTGCACCTTCAAGGAATCACAACATTAAGTGTTTTAAGTGTAATAATGTTGGGCACATGGCTAAGTGGTGTAGAAAAAAAATTCCAGAGATAAGCAGGAATAAGAAAATTCAGAGGAATTAGAAGGATCAGTTGAGGAAGAAGGTTGACAAAGAAAAAGAGCATTGTATTCTAGGAGTAGAGATACTCCCACCCTAAAATTAACCACCTCAAGGAGAGAAAGTGGGGAGGGGGTTGAGCTAAGAGTCTTATATTTAGCCCCAAAGGTGGCCCTTTGCCATTGATGTCAAAGGGGGAGAGATTTGAGTTAGGGGGAGAGCATTCAGTCAGGGGGAGTAGTTTCTTAGGGGGAGCAAAACTGAAAAAGGTAAAATAAATGGTTAAAGAAAAAGGGTTGCCATAAATGACAAAGGGGGATATTGTTGGAAATTTGAGCAAGTTTTGTTGTCATTGATGTCAAGAGGTTGATGTCCAAGTTTCATCGTCATTAATGTCATCATGTTGTTTTTCCAAAAGGCAAGGAAGTAATTAAAAGAAATAGTATATAATATTTATTTTAAATATTATATGCCTAAAAGAGGCCTAAAATATTGAAGACCCAAGGAAGGAGCAGGTTTAAAAAGAAATAATAATATTATAATATTTCAGAAAAAATAATGGGGTGAAGAAAATGAGGTCCAAGGAATCATTAAAATAATATTTCCTTGAAAATACCCATTGAGCAATTTTTAAAGGATTTAATTTAATTTATTTAAATTAAAATATTTTAACCTATGGTTAAAATTTTAATTTAAATAGGTTTCCCGGATGGCGGGATTTCCCTGTTGCTTCCCACTAGGCGGGACTGTTTGTGGTGGTTTTGACTGCTTCCCGCGAGGCAGGATTTTATTGTAACGATTTTTATTTGCTTCCTGCTCGGCGGGATCTTCTCGATGGTGGTTTTTGGCTACTCCCGCTGGGCGGGATCTCCAAAACTACTTTCTTTCTTATTTTTTTGTTTCCCGCTGAGAGGGATTGTTTCATGCTTAATGTTACCGCTAGGCGGGATTTCTGTTTTGGTGTTCAGTTTCAAGGGATTGATGCCCTAGGCCCATTGCTTATGTAATCAGGTTTTGGGATCCTTGTTAAAACCTGTTGTAAATACAAACACTACTTATCAAAAAAAAAAAATTAATTTAAATAAACCAAAGGCACCAAAGGTTTCAAAGGTTTTAAAATTTGATATTTAATTCGAAATTCGATTTGGTCCGACGAGTTAAGTGCAAAGGAAAACGTGTATAAAAATGGGAAAATGATTTTTCATTTTACTCCTCACCAATGCTATGCTATATTAATGTTCGAATGCCTAAGATAAAAGATTAATTATGCATTGCATTAAGAGGGAAGAAGAGATTCACGTGTTTTAAATATTAAGGAGGGAGACTTTGCATTAAATCCATGTGGATCGCCAAATCAATCCCAATGTGTTGGGTAGCGTAGATGGTGGTCGGAGGTTGGTTAAGTCATTCATGCAAGGCAAGTCGAGGGTTCGATTCACGTTCCCTTCATTTTTGACACAAGGTTTTTGGTTTTTCAAAAATCATAGAGGGCAAGGCATAAAGGGCAAATCATGTGCTTTGAGTGTTGTGTGGGCATGTAGCCCAACAGTAGCGTAGCCTTGGGCTAAGTCACTGCGGTGGCAGTAGGCTACGGGTTTGATTTTGGGTGCAGTTATAATAGGGTGCAATATTTTTGAAGACATGGGCAGTATTTATAAGCTTGTGGTCAGATTTGAGTAAGTCCTAGAGGGGATTTAAGGACAGATTTGAGTAAGCTTTTGTGAAAGCTTAAGGATAGAGCTAAGCAAGATTTTGTGAAAGCTTGTTGAGAAAATTTGAGAAAAGTCTTGGTGAAGACATGTTGAGAAGATTGGACAAGTTCTATGGAGAGATTTTTGGACAGATTTGAGGCGAGTCTTGGTGAAGACTTGTTGAGAATATTTGAGACAAGTCTTAGTGAAGACTTGTTGAGCATATTTGAGACAAGTCTTGGTGAAGACTTGTTGAGAATATTGGACAAGGTCTAGGGAGAACTTGTTGGAAATATTTGAGGTAAGTCTTGGTGAAGACTTGTTGAGCAGATTTGAGGTAATTCTTGGTGAAGACTTTTTGAGTAGATTGAACAAGTTATAGGGAGAGCTTGTTGGATAGATTTGAGGTAAGTCTTGGTGAAGACTTTTTGAGAATATTTGAGGTAAGTCTTGGTGAAGACTTGTTGAGCAGATTGGACAAGTTCTAGGGAGAGCTTGTTGGATAGATTTAAGGTAAGTCTTGGTGAAGACTTGTTGAGTAGATTTGAGGTAAGTCTTGGTGAATATTGTAGAGCATATTGAGCAAGTTATTGAGAGGACTTATGGACAGATTTGAGACAATTCTTTGATAATACTTGAGAGTAGAGTTGATTGATTGATTTTTTCAAGATTTTTGTTAAGGCTTGGGGAAGATCTGAGAAGATAAGATTTGTGATTGGATCAATATTATGTTAAAGCTTGAGGAAAAATTTGAGGACAATTTTTGGTACAAATTTGAGGGTAGATTTGTGCCAGACCAGAGATAGATTTGAGAGAAAATTTGTGCTATATTGAGGACAATGTTTAGTGCAGATTTGAGATAAAAATTGAGCAGAGCTGAGAGTAGGCTTTGGAGGTGACAGAGAAGAGGACAATAGTCTCTAGTGGATATATATCCATTAGCCATGGTAGTGAGGAAAAATGTCTTTTGAGTGAGGGCAAAGGTCTTCTATGGAGATATATCCATAAGCCAATGCAGTGGAGGTAGTAGTCTTCTAGAATATCACCATCTACAGTAGAGGAGAAAGAGTTCTCCCATGGATGGAAATCCACAAACCAAAAAAGGGGAAAGAGTTCTCCTGTGGATTGGTGTCCATAAAATTTATTAGGGGATTGGTGTATCCTTTGGACAAAGGTCCATAAAAATTGTAATAGGGAAGGATTCCCAAGAGATTTTTTGAGAAAATTTTAGTGAAATATTTTCTCCGTGGAGTAGCCCACATTGGGTGAACCACATTAAATTGGTGTCTCTATTGTGTGTGATTATTTATGCATTGCTTTGATTACTACTGTTGATATTGCCATTGATATATTGGATAATATTATTTGAGAAAGAAAAGTAAAATTTGATCTTATACTTTTCATCCCTCCCTCTCAGTATAAGATTGTATTCATCTTCTAGCCTACATAGTATCCTTGTATCTAGTAAAAGGGATATCCCTTACAAACACCTCTCAAAAACTAGTAAATGGAAACTTTGTATATGAATCTTTTATTTTTCTTCTTGAGGAGAAATACAACATCAAACACACCCTGAAGTGTTTGGAAATATTCTACTTGGCCTCAGGATCCAATATCTAATAGCAAAAAACTCATTTCTATAAGAAATCCTTCCTTTTGAAGCCTTTATGGCTCATTAGGTATGTTGTAAGTGGATCTAGAATGGAGAAATGTATATATTACTAGGAATCTCTTTTGATTTCCAATCCTCCTCCTCTACAATTTGGCAATATGTCACTGACAGAGTGGAAAAAAATTACAGAAGTGGCTTACCAAGTCTCTTTCATTAGCTAGGAATTTCCAAGTCTGCTCTAAGATCTTAGTTATTGTTGATGTGTATTACTCATCATGGTAGGCCCCCTTGAAATATTCATACCAAAAATGAGAGAAACATCTTAGATAATTTCATGGGTCTCTTTGGAGAAGGGGAAAGGTTTCCATAGAGTTGCTTAGGAATTCTATTATCTCCTAAGGTATTCTAGAGGGATGGGTCTTCTAGATACCCAATGACAAGGGATAGCTCTTTGTGATAAATGGATTATCAAATCCCAATAGGGTAATGAGACTTGGGAAATATTGCTCTTCAACTATATTGCCTATGGAACACCCTATGGGTAGAAAGCTTAGAAAGGACTTGGCTTACACTAAATTTTGGTTATGAAAGTGCTATTGTAAATTTAAGGCACTTTATGGCCAAAAGCATATGAAATGCCTGAGAGGCCATCAAAAATATACTTCTAAGGAATGGTGAAACATTGAATAATAGTTTTTTTATCAACCAACAATTAATTTTATGGTCTCCTATTTTTACTTGCCAAGGTCAACCACCAGCTAAAGTCCCTTAGATACAGGCCTTGTGGTTCTTCCACAAAAGTATAAAGGTCATATTTGATTTTTTTTCTAGGTATAATAGAAATTGGCTCCCATGGATAGAAGCCAATACTTAATTCAACTTGCTAGATCAAGAAAAATAGACCTTTTAGGTGGTCATGGTTCTTGTCCCCCATGGCATGCTCGACAAAATTAGGTTCAAGAGCACTTGTTCATGGTGGAAAGGCTCAAAATGGTATACAAACACTCCTTTAAAGAGTTATAAACCCTACAAAGGGTACTCATGGATATCACCCCACTTTTCCATGATACCCAAGCTTAATTCAAGGTGGATACTTTAGTCTTCCAACAAGGTTTTGCAACATACTTGTCATACAATCTAGGATGTAGTTTTGGAGCCAAATTTGGCTCATTTTTCCTGTGTCTTCTATACTAGGGTCTTCCCATTAGGGAATTATTTGTCCATTTGGGAGTGAATAACCCTATATGTCCTTTTTATCACTATTATGAATTCATTAGGCACCTATTTTGGCTATGTACTAGAACCCAAACAACCTAGACATGGATTCATGGCTTGTTCAAACCCTTCAAGCCCAGACCATTTTATTTTGCATATGATCCTTATAGAGGATAGGACTAGAATGCCTACAAACTCTAATTAGATTTGGAAATTATTTAGAGCAAATATTTTATTTGATATGTGAAAAGTATAAATAATACCATTTTTCTAATGTAAATACATCTACACAATTTTATACGTATGCTAAGGCTATGATATGATCAAATGTATTAATGCATATCCAAGTCTATCAACAAGTTTTGGCAACATACTTGTCATACAATCTAGGATGTAGTTTTGGAGCCAAAGTTGGCTCATTTTTCCTGTGTCTTCTATACTAGGGTCTTCCCATTATGGAATGCTTGGTCCATTTGGGAGTGAATAACCCTAGATGTCCTTTTTATCACTATTATGAATTCATTAGGCACCTATTTTGGCTATGTCCTAGAACCCAAACAACCTAGACATGGATTCATGGCTTGTTCAAACCCTTCAAGCCCAGACCATTTTATTTGCATATGATCCTTATAGAGGATAGGACTAGAATGCCTACAAACTCTAATTAGATTTGGCAATTATTCAGAGCAAATATTTTATTTGATATGTGAAAAGTATAAATAATACTATTTTTATAATGTAAATACATCTACACAATTTTATACGTATGCTATGGCTATGATATGCTCAAATGTATTAATGCATATCCAAGTCTAGAAAAATAAGATGGCTCTTAAGGTTTAGATTTTGCAGTCTATGTTAGATCATTGGGTAAACATACCATGCATTATGGCTCAATTATTGCCCTCCCCTCTTTTCCAAAGGATTTGACCTCATCTAAGAGGTCAAAAGCATACTTGCAATATTACATATCAAGCAATAATAAATACAAAATCCGAAGACCAAGGAACCAAAGTATGGAATAGCTCACCAACCTGCCATCCTAGTCTCAAGACAAGAATTCCAAATATATAAACCCCTACTATTCTAGGTGGGTGAACCACAAATTCCCTACCTTAAACTTGATGTTTTGCTCACAGAGAATGGAAGAGGACACTCTAGAGGTGTAGGAAAAAGGACAATGTGAAGGTTAATAGACTGAGTCAAAACACATTCCTAAGGGACACACATTATCAAATGGGTGGGGTAGTCCACCAATAAATATGATCCTACTACTGATGCCATACCTAATTTTGCATGGAACTCTAGCAGGTTCTTGCTTTTATTTACTATTTTTATCTTAGTTTAAAGTTTTCTAAACTTAGTTTATTCTTGTGTTGGGCCCATAACATAGGTTTTTTAGGGTGTGCTATCATATCACCCACTTTGTTGTGAATAGTGTACTCTTATTTTTATTTTAAAGTAATTTAAAGTCATTCTTCAAAAAAACAATTGTGAGAAGAAATGAAAGAGAAGGCATGAAAATTTTTAAGTTCTTGGTTTCTTGGTTCAAAAGAAAAACAAGTCCCAATGTACACCATGCAAAAAAAATGTAAAATGTTACAAAGAAGTTGAAAGATGAAACACTTAAGATTACAACACATCTTGAATGTAACAAGAAACACCCAAGAATCTATTTATTGTACCTTTAAAATCTAGGTACCAATTCTTGAAGTGGGCAAGTGGCTAAACTGGTCTAAAAAACTATGGTGACCTTTTGCTGGTGAAATGTTACTTGGTTATTTGTTGTGTATCATATTAATGTAGGCATCAATGAATTTCATCATTCTTAGATGGGCTCTAAAGTCTTAGCGCTAGGATAACCATGGTTCTAATATTATTTGATGCTAATACAATATAGGTGCAAAAGGAATTCGACACTAGTATAGCATTGATGCTAAAGTGCAAGTTGACATTGACTTATCTGGTGGGGAGTCCAAATAGGTGCCAAGCTTGAAGCACTAAAGTGGTTTTGGTATCACACCCTAAGGGACTCTTAGTAACCTCTTTTTTGCTCAAATCATAAGCCTATTATGGTCTTTAGGCTTTCAGTTATTTTGTGCATCTAGACTCCAAGTAGATGGAATGGGTTTTAGTTAGGCATATATAAAAAATAGACTAGCTCATGGGAAATAATTTAATGCATAGTGATGGTTGAAGAGGTATTATTTATGGGTAGTATGTTACCCCTATAGAATAATATTAGGAATTAATTTCTAGAAAAAATTGGTGGCCAATTTTTTACCAAATGTAATTTAAATGTCTACATATTTACATATCCATATGAAACATTTAAAAAATTGTACTAAAATATATGAAACTTAATGTCTTGAAAATCTATATTGAGCTTAAAAAATAATAATTGGTGAGAGTTGCCATTGCATTTACATGTCAAATTGTTAAATATTTTTATTATTTTTAACCATATTACAAATTATCATTTCTATTCTTTATTTTAGCTCTATGTTGCTAATATACATTGTAAATTCATTTTACACAAATAAGATGCAAATTTTTACTCCTTAACAACACCATCCCCTTCCTATTAATAATAAATGGTTATACTTTTAATTAAATATTTTTATGGTTGGAACTCTGATCTACTCTAATGCTTGTTTATCTACTCATATATTATACAAGAAGTAAATATTACAATAAGAAAAGAGTTATAGCCACAATTGGATGTGTTTCCTTGAGCACCAAGCACTAGCATTATGATTATATCATACTGAGACAATCTATCATATGCATTAGAGAATTTACACAAAATATATAAGTCAAAAAAATTATTGCCTATGATATTAACCAATGATGGTGTAACACAAATGCTTGGATATTACTTACTAATTATTAAATCCTTTCCTTTTACATATTAGGAATTATAAAGGGTTGGTTCAATTAACTATATCTATGGTTTAACTAATTACCATAAGGAAATATACATCAAATCATAATAGAATATATTTCATAATGATTTCTCATAGGCATTACATATTATTATGTCATATAATATCACCCTTGGCCAATAATATTAGATTACACATATCTCAATACCCCTATAATCTAAACTAAGTGGACTAAGGAGAAGAGACATTAGAGATGATAATATAACACCCCCCATAAAGGATGCTTTGATGGGCTAAAAACATACGAACCTCTCTTATTATATGGAAGACTTTTCTTGTCTTCTAAAACTTTATCTCATTCTTATGTATCATCATTTTTTTGTAAGATGTCCTTTTCTAATTATAAAATCTACAAGTGGATTTTGAATTCATTGAAAATTTAGACTTTCCTTTGAGCTCTGATGATTGGAAAGTCTTTTCATGATCTCATAATTTAAATGCTAATATGTGAATGTTCAGAAAATTTCATCTCCATATGAAATTATTCAAAAGATGTATTGGAAATGATGTAACTTAGTGGTCTTAAGCAGTGATACATAACTTTCAAAAAGAGTAATTGGTGATATTTTCTATTAAATTTACATGCCAATTATATATATAACCATACTGCAAGCATTTTTTGTATTCTTTGTTTTAGCTCTTTGTTGCTAAATACATTGTGAATCATTTTACACATAAAAAATGATACCAAAGTCTTATTGTTTTGTAGCATCATCTCCTTCCTACTAATAATAAATGTTTGTGCTTCTAAAGAGTCTTGTCCATTAAAATATTTCTGTAAAATTTAGCATTTAATATACCTAAATTTTTAATATGTATCCTTCATGTCTTCTTGCTTCAATAGAATTACATTACCTATTTACTCTATTTTATTTTTAATATGTATCATTCATGTCTATTTTAATATTTTGATGGTTGAAGTTTTGATTTACTTTAATAATTTTTTTATATAGTGATATCATCTAATTTATTTCATATGTTATAATTCAAATCTTAGATTCTAATGTATATTACATTACTCTAATTTTGAAAAGATATAAATCACTAATTATTGTTATATAAAGAATTAGACTAGTTTTTCAATGAAATTATACAAAGAATGATGTTGAGTAAGAACATGAATATGTGATGGTTGAGGGACATTTTCAATATCAATGTCACCTTTACAACCCCAATGTGTGTGTGTGTGTAACACCAATTGATTTCATGTCATTTGATTTAAACAATTAGAAATCAAATGATATGAAATCAACTAGTTGAATTCCTCAAATTTCAAGGAGGCCTAGGTTTAAATCTTACCAAGGGATATATGCATAATTGCCAAGTTGTATTATGTGTTCATGATGCAAAATAGGTGTGGACCATTTCAATCCCATATATTCAATTTTTCTTTTTAAATAAAAAGTTATGGATAGTTAGAAAAGGAACCTATAAGATTTTACACTAGTTTCTAGAAAGGAATTGAAACAATACATTTCCTAAAATATTATACAAGTAGGAAAGAGATAACAAAGAAAAGAGTAATAGACACAAATGGATTAATTCCCTTGAGCATAAAGTACTATGATCAATATGATATCACACTGATATAATTGATCAAGTACTTAGAAATATTTATACCAAATACTTAAACCTCAACAATAATTATTGCATATTATATTAACCCAAGATGACATACTTAAAGCTTAAAGGTTAATTACAAGCTAGTAAACCCTTGTCTATTACACATTAGACATTATGAAGGTTTAGCTAAGGTTAAAAATATTCATGTTTTAGCTAATGTCCATAGGATTGAATACATCAAATCATAATATAGTACATTACATAACAATTTCTTGTAATCATTATATATGATATTATACAATATCGACCTTGGTCAATAAGATCAAATTACATAAATCTCAATGCACCCCAAATATCTCTCTCTCTATCTATCTATCTCTCTCTCTCTCTATCTATCTATCTATCTATCTATCTATCTATCTATTTATCTATCTATCTATATATATATATATATATATATATATATATATATATATATATATATATATATATATAGAGAGAGAGAGAGAGAGAGAGAGAGAGATAGATAAATAGATAGATAGATAGATAGATAGAGAGAGAGAGAGAGAGAGATAGATAGATAGAGACAGAGAGAGAGATATTTGGGGTGCATTGAGATTTATGGATACCAAGATTGGACTTGATTATAATATAGAGTGGAAAAAGAGTAACTTCATGGTCTAACAGATGGTTATCATTAGGAGATTTAAAACTAGTAAAATTAGTTTTGGAGGTCATTCTAGTATATTGGCACTTCATGGCTTATATTCTTGTCAAAACAGTGGAAAAAAGAGAGAAAGAAATGCTTCCATTTCCTGTGGACAAGAAGAAGGGATAATGATGCTATATATTTGGTTAAATGGAACAATATTTCTAGACCTAAATCAATAGGAGGTTGTGGACTTAAAAATATAAATAACTTTGGAAAAGTACTAGCTCCCAAGAGCCTTAGGAGATTATTAACTACTAAAGGATTAAGGCATAAGGTTATCATGGAGAAATGTTTAGGTTCCATATCATTTTAATAGTGGATTAGACTTCCTATAAAGTCAATGACCAATACTTCTATCATTTTGAGAGCTTTAGTAAAGGCTTTTCCATTAGTAAGCAATTTTTTGGTTTGGAAAATAGGAAATGGGAAGAAAGTAAGGCTAGGAAAAGACCCTTGTCTAGGAAGTGAAGAATATTTCCAACTACCTCAAAATTTAATAGAACACCATAATATATAGGGGCTCAAGGCATTGTTAGATGCAACCTCTATGGGTAGAACCAATATATAGACTTAGGAGTGGCTTTTAGTAGAATAATTACTTTTGGAAGGAAATGAATCTGACCAATGGAGTAACTATACAAGAGGTCTACTAAGGTATTTTATAATATTGAGACAAGAAGAAGACTCCTTAGTATGATAAAAAACCCAACTAATAGATAATTTACAACTAAAGAAGGATATAAGACAATGTTTGAATATAATAATGAAGAGGTCCTTTGGTGGTGGAGCAAGATCTGGAAGGCAAAAGTGCCCTTGAAAATCATTTTTTTATTGGTTAGCATTGGTTAAGGCATTTACATGGGATGTTTTAAAAAAAGGTCTTGATAGGGTCCAAGTCAATACAACCTATGTGAAAAGGAAAAAGAAACAATGGATCGTCTACTGGTTTATTGTAATTTCTTGTGAGAAGTGTGGAGGTCTATTCTACCCATGACTAATGGGAAGGGATAGTGGCAAGCAAGGAATCTATTGGATAATATGCAACAATGGTTTAAAATAAAAGTTTTAAAGGAATAGATGTGCATTCCATTGATAGTGGCATGGATTTTGTGGTTGGAAAGAAAATCTATGTTGTTTGAGAGCAAGGAAATTCTACCTGTACAAGTTCAAGCTTAGATAAAATATACTTATGAAGGCATAAAACAAGTTTTAAAATTAAAGGCTATAAAGCAAGTATATAGTTTAAAAATGGATACTATGAAGTCTTGGGAATTTTTTGATGGAGCTTGTTAAGGCAGTCTAGGTAGATGTGGGGTAGGAGTGTTCTATCAGGATGAAAGTCACAAATACACTTTGAAAGCAAGGATTGGTGAAGGTACCTATAATGTGGTAGAGTGGAATGATTTGATATTTTTGTTAAAAATGGTAGTGGAACAAGAAATAACAAAACTTCAAGTTTATGGTGACTCAAAATTGGTGGTTGACTAGGCTTCAGGATTAGTGGGGATGCAAAATTTGATACTTAGGCCTTATTATGAGCAAGTGAAATTGTTAGAAGTATCATTTTTAGAGATTTATTATAATCATATTTATAGAGAATTAAATGAGGACATGGATGGTCTATCAAAATTTGCCTTGGATATTTCAGTTGGTACTTGGTTAAAAGTAGTATGTGGGACTGTGATTCCACCACAATCGACCCCATTTTGATACTTGTTTCTATTTGATCAAGTGGTTTATGATACTTATTATATTATTTTTGGAACTTTATTTATAATTAAGGTCATATTTGTTATATGACTGATGGTCTAGGGCCGAAGTATCAAAATTACACTTCTATAAGATGACTAAAGGCTAGCACTAGGTTGTTCATAGTTTTTTTATATCAAGTCTGATAGATTTTTTAAAAAAACTTGAGATTTTAGAATAGCTGTTAATGGGGTTTTTTAAAAAGTCCTATATTAGGGTATAAAATACTCATCTCATTGTATTTTTTCAAAATCTAAAATGAAAATTACTAATTTTTTTGAGGAAAAAATATAGACTAATGAGGTTAAGGAGATGACACATTAGAGATGATAATATTTA